>CM045455.1:28563375-29225875 GCA_024666655.1 Dascyllus trimaculatus
TTTAAATAATGTCAAAGCATTGGTAAGATAACATTATTTCTTGCTGATTTATATAGTTAAAAAAAGTGTTTTTTTTATAATGTGTACCTTTCGGTGAAAAAAATACTAAATTTTTAGGAGACTGGGCTGAAATGGCAGATGAGATGTTGGAGAAGAGTGAAAAGAAAAGAACAAACACAAACAATGATGGAAACTCAACAGAAAAGCAGCAGAAGAAATTGAGAAGCAGCTGTGAGGAATCGGAGGAAACCGAGGATGGAGACGGAGTTGAGGGAGTTGAGTGTCGTAGAAAAGGGAGCCATGAAAAATGAGGCTCATTGGGAGATAAGGGGGGATTAACCTTGCTGGTAATGAAGGGAGGGAGTGATGGGAGGATGGAGGCTGGAGGAGAGGCTCAGATAATTAATGAGCTTGCCCTTCCTGTGACTCCTCGCTGGAACCTGGTTTGAGGCTCCGCTTCACTGGACAGCAGAGTCCCGGGACGACCGAGGAGGAGGAGGAGGAGCAGCTCGTCTCCTCTGCACCGCCGTTCATTTCATTCATCCAGCGCTTATTTCATAGAGACAGATGCAGCAAACAATTATCCAACGTGATGCATCACAGCATTTATAGCTGCTGCTAATTTCCACATCCGTCCAGAGAAAGACAGTTTGAGTCGAAAGCTGCTGAATAACCAGATATCCAGATAAGTGCACTTTTAAAGCAAGTCAAGGAAAAGCACCTTTATTTATACAGCACATTAAACACAAAAAACCTTAAGCCAAAGTGCTTTCCAATAGAAAAGTTAAATGAACGTTACAAATTTACCTGATTAATTTAAATATCAAGGTTAAAACCGCTATATATTATGTGATATACCCTACCATATTACATACTATATAAATGTACACGACTGATGTAAATGTTAAAGTTAAGGCCCAATAATCATGTATACTATACAAATTTACCTGACTAATTTAAATATCCAGGTTAAAACCACACAATATTATATATTATACAAATTTAATGACAAATTTAACAATCAAGGTTAAAACTCTACAATATTTAATTCTTCAAATTTACATGACTAAAGCAAATATTAAGTCCATATTTTGATATATTTACTATTTAAGTTTACTTGAATAATTTAAATATCAAGATTAAAACCACACAATATTATATGTTATACAAATTTAAATGACTAACTTAAACATTAACATACTTTACAAAAATAACTAACTAATGTAAATATTAAGGTTAAATCCCTATAACAATACAAAATTATACAAATTCACCTATTTAACATCAATGTTAAAATCATACAATATTGTATAATACCAATTTAAATGACTTATTTTAAAAATCAATGTTAAAACTCTACAATTTTACACACTTTACATGGCTAATGTAAATATTCAGGTTGATAATAATAATAACTTTGTTTGTATAGCACCTTCCAAAACCAGTGGCACAGTGTTTTAGGATAAAACACATCTTAAATGAAATAATCAAAACTAACTCAAACAAACAAATTAGATCCTAAACAAGCAGTGTAACAATATAAAATAGTTAAATCACCAAGTTTTTAGTTTGTTTGTTGGTTTCTCAGTTTTAGTTCAACAAAAGCCTCCAGTAAGTGTCGACAGGGCATCTCAGACCTTCCTCTCTCCAGCAATGTTTTCCTCCTGGGGGATCCCGAAGGTGTTCCCATGCCAGATGAATTACGTAACCCCTCCAGCAAATTCTAGGTCTACCTCGGTGTCCCCTGCTGCCAGTTGTACGGCCCCGGAAAATCTCCAAAGAGACACCCAGGAGACGTCCAAATCATGTGCCAGAACAACCACAGCTGGCTCCTTTCAAAGACAAGGAGCTCAGACTCTTCTCCAAGCTCCCTCCAGATGTCTGAGCTCTTCTCCCCGTCTGTAAGACTGATACTGCCCACCCTACAGAGGAAACTCCACACAGGCAACTGTAGGTCAAAATAACTACTTTCGTCCAACCAAGCAGCAACCTTCAGGGCTGACAAATGAAGCCAGTTGCAGTTCCTCAAATGTCCACTAGATGCTGCCTCCAAGAGCGAGTCAAGTCCATAGACTTTCATGTTAAAATGTCCAAACCATACTGACATTCAAAGCAATCTGCAGGAAACTTACACTCTATAAACTAATTCAACAAAATGCATGGTTGCAAGATAAAAAATTCTAGATTACCGATTCACTAGCAGCTCAGCTATTTAAGCTTTTTATTGGTTGGGTTGACGTAACAATGCTGTAATAATACAGGGAATTTACATTCAAATCTATACGTCGTAATACTCAAAAAATCACCTTACAATACTTGAAATACTAGTCAGAATAACTGCTTCTAAAGAATAATAATAATAATAACTCAAAAAGATTGATGCAAAGTGTTTTTTGTTGTCGTTGTTGAGCCCAAACATTATTTTTTACAGTGTATGGATGATGTCATTAAGGGTTTGTCCATCTTTATGTCTAAACCCAAAGTTATTGACTTTATACTGTTGATTCATGATGGATTATAACACTCATGCTGTATATTTCAGTGCATTAAAGTCCAGAAGCTACATTTCAGTATAAATACACCTGCAACACTCCCACCGTCTCTCTAAAACACACACAAGCTGCAGAGCGTCGCCTACTCAGCACACCTACTCCTAAAATCTGAGCCTTGCCACGACAAAACCACTTTTTTTTAAAAAACCGGGATGTATTTGCTGACATGACGCAAACAGAAATATTCCTCATCCTCTGTCCACATCTGAACACTCTTCCTCTCTCTCTCTCCTGCTTTGTGCGTTAAATCTCTGTGGATCACGACTGCAGGAAGCAAGCATGCGTGGGTATTTACGCACTCACTTCTTCCTCCTCTTCTTCTACTGCTGCTGCTGCTGCTGTTCCTGAAGTGCAGTATCGTTCTGCATCAGTGACCAATTTGTGAACAGAAGCTTATTCACTGCTGTCTGAGGAAGATAATATCAAAGAGCCCTTGAGACGGCAGATAAAGAGACTCCTCACGACTCTCCTTCGAGTGTCTCGAGGAGGACTGAACGACCTACAGCGCTGATTAATGAGTGATCAAATGAAGCACAGCAGCTGATGCACAAAGAGCGGAGATACTGTTTGTAGAAAATCAAGCATCCGTTGTTCTTAGTGATAAAAAAACAAAAAAAGCAGCTCTGTATTGTGTATTAGAATCTTCTTTTATACGGATGACATTATGCAAGACAAAAGCTTCCATCTGTAGGAACAATGCATGAATTCAGAGTAGATTTAAGCAGATAATCTCTTACGGTTCAGGTAACTACTGATATTAGTTTGTTGTTGTTATCCTACAGCTCCCTCTGCTGGATAGATACTGTAAAAGCAACAAGCTGCTAAAGCTAAAATGCTATTTAAGCTTCCCAGTAAGCACAACATGGACACAGTTTTCAGCCTATAACAACAAAACTAAAGTATTACAGCTACTTGTTAATCTATAAAGCATTTTTGTGTAAACAGTCCTCTCTGACTATAATATAATTGTGCATTTAATTAATATGCAAGACTCAGTAGAGTGCTCCAAGTCCTGATCTGGTTTATTTATAAGAAGAATATATTTGTATGTCACTTATTCTTGAGTTTCTTCATACTTAAATCCTTAACTCTGGTCCACACATACATGTAACATGATGCTTAAAAGAATAAGAAGGTGATAAATAAAAGCTGCTAATAAGATTTTTGGTTGATTTAAAGAGTCAAAACTATGCCTAAGGTCATTTTAGTATGTTCAGTTTGCTTGACTTTCTGAAACCCAGTCAGTTACGAGGCTGTTGTTTTTAGCTCCTGTCTCATTTTTACTCACTGTGGGCTCATTTTTCACTGCAATACGAAGTCCTGAACCTCTGTGGAAACAGAACAACCATTGCTAGAAGAGAGAACTCAGAAATGGCTTCTGTGCAGAAAAACAAAGCTATAAATCAGACAAAAACGACATTTTTCTAAGTGCACGGTGGTAAAAATGGTGGCTCTTCATACTATAGACATTTACCTCCTCACACTGCTACTCAGCCAATACAAACGTTTTCACATGACTCTGCACATCAACTCTAGAAAGATGTTTCACCACGCTGAATGTATCTTTCATCAACTTGCTCCTGTCAATCCCATTTTTGAGCCGTGCTGCATTTATTTTATTGATCCAGTATGTTTGATTTTCCTCTCCGTCTCTCTTCTCGTCTCTGTTTTGCTTCTTGTTTGTGCCATTTTGTTTCTCATGTGTCATTTCGTACCTTGTTTTTGTTGCTTTCTGTGTTGTTTTGGTCTGTTTGTCTTTTTCATGGTTATTTGTCTCCACATACTATAGATATTAGGTATTTCCATTTCTACAGCCTCTACAAACTTTTTCTCTCCACTCTGAACATCAGCTGTAAACGATGTTTCACCATGCTGAATGTATCTTCCAACAAGTTGCTCCTCTGTATCCCATTTTTTAGCCATGATGCATTTATTTTATTGATCCAGTATGTTTGCTTTCCCTCTAAGACTTCTCTCAGCTCTGGAAACACTGCCTGCAGTTCACCAGAAAACTCAGAATTTTTGTGACATGACTGTTGGTCACATCTGAGTCAAATATGTCTTTTCAGTTGCATGCAGGAGTGCAGGTTTTTTTTTTTTTGTTGTTTTTTTTTTTGTTGTTTTTAATGATCTGCTGCAAAAGGTTTATTTTTGGCCAATTTTTAAATAAGGCAGTGATTTTGATTTTTCCTGGCAGAACTGCACATCACACATGATACATTCATGCACTGTCAGAAAGTTGAAAGTCTGAGGATTAGCTCAGATAAATAGTGCAAGGTTAGCAATGTCTGAAAAATGCTTTTGAAACTACCGATTTTTAAGGCTCAGAGGGTTTATCAACTTTATTGTACAATTAGTTTGGTCAGAAAAAAGAGTCTGCACATTTTGAAGCTCCAAAAATGTATCGAATTCTTTTTAAAAGTATTCAGCTTAAAGGTAACATTAAATCAAAATGCTACATTAAAAACAAAGGCTTTAAAAGTGAATTGAATTAGTTATTTTTCAGCTTAAAACTGTTTGGTTTGTGCGCACATTTGGCACCTCAAACGTGCCTA
Source organism: Dascyllus trimaculatus (assembly GCA_024666655.1). NCBI lineage: Eukaryota > Metazoa > Chordata > Actinopteri > Pomacentridae > Dascyllus > Dascyllus trimaculatus. Next base: position 28,568,483 of record CM045455.1, read on the forward strand.
ATTTCACAAAAATTGGTAGAGAATACAAGCAAAATAAAAACAAACTTAGTTTAGCTAGTTGTGCTGTATTCATAAGCAGTAACTGATTTCTAAAGGATTAATTAAACTGCTTCATATAAGGAGTGTTTCATTAGGAAAACATTATTGCATAATATGCTGACTTTCACAGACACCTGAAGACAAATTGTACATTTTGCATGGTGCATTGAGTAAATGAAAACAATATTTAGGTTACACGAGGAAATAATTAGAGAGAACACTGTCTTTATTCTTACAATTACTACTAAACTATCTGTTTCTCTTCAACCAGTTTCACATTATTTCAAACTTTGGGATCAGTTTCTTTACAGTAAATGTCAGGAAACAAGTCCATCCATCCTTTCATGGATCCATCTATATACCACTTAATCCTCTGTAGGGGCCTGGAGTCTATCCCAGCCGACTCGGGCAAAGGCAGGGTTCACCTGGACAGGTCACCAGCCTATCACAGGGCTACATATGGAGACAGACAACTAAGCACACTCTCATTCACAGTTACTGACATTTTATAATAATCAATTAACCTCAACATGTTTTTTGGACTGTGGGAGGAAGCTGGAGTATCTGGTGAACATGGGGTACAAGGAGAACATGCAAACTCCATACAGAAAGATCCCAGGTGTCCTAACTGGGACACGAACCGGGGATCTTCTAGCTGTGAGGCGACGCTGCTAACCACCGAGCCACTGTGCAGCCCAGGAAACAAGTCAAGTAATGTTTTAGGAATGAAGTCTGTTTGTCATTAGGCTTTCATACATGTCATGTATAACAAAAAGTTGTTGTGACATGAACATATTACAGAACAAGTCAGAAAATGACTCAGTGTTTTGTGTGTGTAGAAGCAGGAAGTGTTTGCTGCCATCTGCTGGTTCAACTCAGTACTTCACATCTGAACCAGCAGCACATTAACTGTGAATCACACAGCTGTGAATAAAAATGATGTGGATGTTAATTTCCCTGATAAAGGGACAAAGTACAGCGAAGCTTCTGGTAATAAGCTTCCCCGAGGCTCATATCTTGTATCTTGGTTATTAATTAGAACGACTAATCCTGACCTCAGTCGAATGTGACCTCGGATCGGGCTGACAGGTCGACCCACCTGTATTATTTAGTGGAAGATTTCACAGAGCAGTTTCTTGACACGCTATTAACCGAACGACAGACGAGGTCTCAGCAAATATGAACAGGATTATTCAAGGATTTTGAAGCGTTTTTTCCCGTGATTAATAGGCTACGAGCTGACCTGTTTCCTCAGGCCATCCTGCTGCCTGTTACTTACAGGAGCTAATAACCGTCATCTCATCCTGCCGAGGAGACGCTGAAGCTTCATTAAATAAGTGGATACCATCACACAATACGTGTCTAGAAAATCACCCTGCTAAAGCCGATTACAATGCCTTACAGGGAATATTTGTCTGACTGCACACGAGCACATCTGCATGCAAAACGAAGTAGAAACAGTAGAAAAATACTGTTTGCTTTTGACAAAACATTTAAAACACAGAATATCAAGAGAGATCGAGGGTATTCACTGTTATTTAATAATGCAGAAGTTCTCAACCCAGGGGATGAGGCAGCACTCTTTCATTTCTTCGAAAAATGGGCCCATACTTCTACCAATGAGTCGAAATAACTTAGAAGTTGTATAAGGAAGCAGCTTCTAAGGTATAAATCTAACAGCAGTGACCCCTGGTGTTGGAAAACAAGGACTACAATTGTCAAAAATTGCCCAAACTCCAGCGAACACCTGCAGTGCACAAGAAGTTACTGAAATGAGAGTATGAGTACCTCTAGGGGCACTTTGGAGTACTGCAGATAGTATGTGAGAATACTTTGAAATGCTAGTGGATTTAAGTACATTTTAATTAGATAAGGACGATGCAATTTAACATCATTTGAGTAACAGGCCATGAAACTGAGAGTTTTTATAGCTATTATTAATTTGAACTGCTATTACATTACATTATGCACATTATAATTAAAACACACAGCTTATGTTCTTCTGAAATCATAACAGACATGAAAGTACAATGAAATACTTACGACAAAGTACCTAAACTCTGATGCATAAGAGGAAAAAAGCAACTGCAACTAGCTAAAAATGGCGACAGCTCCTGTTTGCTTTTATCCAAGCATTTGTTGTGACTAAAAGGTTTTATATCTGTAGTTTATTGGATGTCAGTTATGCCCCAGAATGAAAAAGCCCCAAATTTAGATTTACACTGTGGTATTCCACTGTTGTCATTCCGCTTTCTCCAAGATACCTTCAGTGCAATCATTAATCTATCTTAGAGTCACTGCATGATGAAAACGATTGGGTTTGCCAAGTTATTAATTTATTCTAAACATCTGAAATGTAGTATTTAATACAAAGAAAACATTACTTTACAAGGTTCAATGACATGCTTGCTTATAGAGAGTCACTATTTCCATTTCATGTTACATTTTCCTTCCACTCCACTACATTTAACATCATCTCCAGTAACGTTTATTACAAAGATCTGACACAATGGATAATGCAACAAGCTTTTAAAATACCAGTGGTTTCCAACTTTCTTGGCATCTTCAAAGAAGCATTGTGTGGCCAGGCTCACATTTCACATGTCTGTAAGTTGTTAACAGCCCCATCAAACACTGATTTTCTCCTCGAAACTTCTCACGCTTCATTCAATGTTTCAATGATCTTTCCTCTCCCATTAACCCTGTTTGAAACCAAGATTTTTCTGCTGTCCCTGTATATAAAACTGGATAAAGTAGTTCAAACTTCCAGCATTCAAACAGTCAGAAAAAAAACTATTTTAATAATTTAACTACAAGCAGGACCTTCACTTGTCCAAGAGCATTTTTACTTTGTTTTGTAGTTTGACTTGAAGAGGACTTGAATGATCTCTAGAGTTTATTTCAATTTAATTTGGGAGCTGTGGAACATTTAGGTCTGGAACATAATGTTAATTTACACAAGATGAACCCCCAGAGTTGCAAATTAGGAAACAAATTAAATTAAAAAACTAAATTCCATTAGACAACATGAAGTGTATTTTGCAGGCTTGTCTCTAATCTCTGTTTTCTTTTTCTTAAAACATTGTCTAGTTTTATGTCTTTTAGTCTGTAAAAGTTGGGGCTGTAGTGTTCAGTTTGACTGGTCGACTGGTTGGATAGTTGCTGGTTCCATATGGACAAAAGTTCTACATCAACAGTCTTCCAGGAAGAATAGATTATTTTTGGCATTGAAAAGGAAAAGACTACCAGTGAACATCCTTCCATTTTCACAATTTTAAATTCATCCCATCTAATGGAGACTCCTAGGTCGAACCTATTAAACATTTACTGAACATTTACTCAGAGTCAGCTCCAAACTAACTGACACCGTGTCAAAGAAAATATCAGTATGGCTGCGTTTTGTAGCCAAAAGGTTGAGTGTAAACTTGCAGCTCAACAACCAACATGTAAGATCATCAGCAACAAATCAACAGCAGCTAACTTGTCTCTGTTAAATTCCTCAGTAGTTCGTATGTTGGAATTACCAGTTGATTATTATTGATTATAATATAGTTGATATTAATATGGGCAGCTGTTCTCATCATCTCATCTCATCATCTTAGTGTAAAATAAGCTGGTTAAAATGATTTAATGTGCTGCAAATTCTAAATTTAAGATAAGCAGAGCTAAGATAAGAAAACCCCAAATAAGTGGTGTTGCACAGATAAATGGAAAATACTGATAGAGTACTATTATTGCACAGATTGCATATAAGTAGAAAGACTAAGGAAACAGCATATACTCGCTGTATGTAGCAAAATAGCTATTGCACAGGGTTTTTAAAGCGCAAAATATTCACAATTCACATGGTATTGAACCAAAAAGATGTATGACATTTGTATGTTGATTAGAGTTCAGGTGGCTAGCAGGTGGAGTGCACTTTGTTAGCACATTTTACATCTGAAAAAATCAGCTGTTTGTACTGCTTATAGAGCTCTAAAATGCTGCATTATTTGAAGAGGAGCATCCAAAAACAGATTCGCAGTTACTTAAACAACATCCCATTTCTTATTTTCCAGCAGGATAACATGTTTATTTCTGCCCACATAAAGCGAGAAGATGCCTGTAACTCTTGCGGTGTTTAAACGGATTAATGCACGCCTGTATTGTCTGTACAGCAGAGCTTAAAGAGCAGCATTTACATGTTTACACTGCCGCTGGAGGCCGACTGTGCAGCTCAAACCTGCTGCTGAGCGTCGTCGTTTTCCTGCAGCGACATCACGCCTCAGATCCCCCACAGCTCAAACCAGCGTGACCCAGTGACCTCTGACCTCAGCCTCAGCTAGCAGCTCCTGGACCCATGAGTCACTCCGGGTGCATGGAGGCAGGAATGATTTCCAGCAAACTGGATTAGCGGTGGAGGCATAATGAAATACAAACATACAGTCCAGAGCAAATCCCCTGACCTTAAGCATATTAGAGCACTAAAGCCTGGACACCCTACTTTTTTTATCCACTCCTCTAAGCACCGGCAGATTTATGCTGATCGGAAGCAGAAATTTCTAGTAAATATAATAAGAATGTGATAAGTAGAAACAATTAAAATGAGTGAAAAGCAGTAATTGTTTTCTATGGTCGTCCTTTTTAAAGTTCCCAAGTGTCGCAAACTTTCTGATCTGAAAGGAGGCAGAGAGCAAGAAGAAGAAGTAGGTGGAGATCAATTTGATGTCCCACAGTTATCTTCTTGTCAACTCAGAGACAGATAAACAGACAGCTGCCCGCTATAGATTAATTACACAGCAGCGCTCATTATTCTGAGCCCCGTCAGCCAGTTATAGTCGGCACCACCCTCATTCACTTTACTCCCCTCTCTTCTCATTAGATCGTCTCCTGTCGTCTTTTCTTGCCTCATTTTTATTCCACTGCTGTCACTTTACCCCCACCCCCACCCCACCCCACACACACACACAGACACTCGCATCAAACTATGTTTTAAATTGATGACGACAAATTCAAAGTTGCCATTAAACGAAAGACTGAAAATGTGTTATATCTGTTTGCTACTAGCATGCTAAAACACTAAAATAATGAAGGAATTACAGCCCCTGTGTACATGTCAGCATCCTGCTGTTAGCATTTAACTCAAGTGCAGCCTAATAGAGTTAGAGCAACCTCCAATAGTTTATGTAATTTGCATGCTTTTCATGCAGCAACCAATGCATTCTGGTGCTGCTGCATTGCGTTTAAAGACTTTGAGTGCCACATTAGCTGCTTTTAATTTACATAAAGTTGAATTCTGGGCTATTATTTTGCATATCAGAGGCAACCAGTGTAACTTACTGCCTCTGGAAACTCTCAAAAAACTTGTAAAGCAACAATTGCTGGTCCAAAATTAAGACAAATTTGGATGCAAAACTTATCAGGATTAATTACTGTTTATCATTGATCACAAAAGACTACAATGCACTTACTGAACTCACTAGAGAGTGGAGGAGGAGGTCCCTACTGGAGTATATGTATGGAAATGATATGCATTAACTGATATATATTACTTAAATTTCTCAGACTTGAATGGGAGCAACTACAACAAAAGCAATAAATCAATGAAGTATTTCTGATTCTGATTCTTACTCTAAAAGAAAGACAACATAAAATTGGGTTAAAATGCAGACAAATGCAGCATCTGCATGGATGATATCTTGCCTCAAATGTTTTCAGAAACACATTTTAGTGACTTATTTTCATAAATGAATCAGATGTCAGCCTGTAATCCAACGTCAAAGAGACGGAAACAGCAGCAGTCACATGGTAAGCATAAAGATTAACGACTCGGTGTCTGCTAAAAGTTACCTGCTAATGCTTTTTCTGCATAAAGACTGCACACTGTTGGAAAAAAAACTGACACTGTAATATTGTGCAATATGAAAAAAATACATGAATTTTCAGTACATTCCTTGAATAACTCAATTTGGAAAGAATTAATTATTCTACAATGGTGAATTTCTAGAGGAGCATGTGTGTATTAAAAAAATGATTAGAAGAGCTGAAAAAAGGCTGTTTGGAACATTTCTCATGTGGCGTAACACCGTCACAGCCATCCAAAATAGCTTTTTACTTTGGATGACATTCAGATCTGGCTTTGCTGTCATCACACAGAGCTCTGTGGTGCCGATTTAAATGGTCAAACAAATTAGTTGTGTTGCTTCGTGTGATGGCAACAACTGACAAGACACTGCAGACATGACACCTGTTTTCTGTCAACATCATCCATTCTGTAGCAAAAATATGGTGGTTTCTTTTTTTCTCAGCTGACTGTGAACATGCGGGGCCTGGATGTCAACAAACTCTTGTGAATAAAGTTGAAAAAACAATCCAAAAACACCTCAGTCAGAGTAAAATATGTTCTTTCAGACAGACTTCTCTTGCAGATTAGTCATGGAAAATGAGAACTGTGTGAGTTTTCCTTCTGTATCAAATGTCAGAAAAAAGGTGCAGCACGAAGTGTTTGAGTTATTTTGCCTTAATACACATTATATTCATCATAGTGTCGATGCTAAAAATATATATTGTGCAGGCCTAAACTGCTGCCTGAGTATCTTCTAGTATTTTACAATAATAATCTTTAACAAATCACACGGTTTTGGTACAAATAGCAACAGCTTTGTTGCACTTTGCAGTGTAAAAAAATAATGTAGCATTTAAACCAAATTATCAATCATACATTTTCTAACCTTTATGAAGTTAAAAATATGAGAAAATCAACATAATTGTTTATTATTATGTAAAGAAAATGATTAATTATGTTATATTGAAGTTTTAGATGCAAGTCTTTTTGCACATTGTGTATATTTTACATTAGAGATTTTCTACTGCATGTTTTCTATACTGTGTGTGTGTGTGTGTGTGTGTGTGTGTGTGTGTGTGTGTGTGTGTGTGTGTGTGTGTGTGCGTGTGTGTTATATATATATATATACAGGTACATGTTTCAAATATTTTTATAAACTGACTTTTATTAAGTCTTTTGTATGCTTTAGTACCTCTGTGAATAGTTTTTGTGCTGGAAATGTGCTGTACAAAGCAATTTTCTGCACAAGTTCAATAAAATATCTGTCTAATCAGGTCTGGTACCTCTAAATAGATAAAACAGTAGTAAAATAAGAGTCTGTTTTCTCTGTTAACTGTATCTGTAATGCTGACATAAGGATTGAAAACTGTGAAAAAGAGCAGTGTTTGAACTGTGAGCTGCAGTTTGCACTTTGGCCACATGAGGATACCACAAGTCCAGCCATTAAATTCCCTTCACGCCAACAGTAAAGTAGCTGACTGAGAAACTATGCAAATAATGTAATGTGTTCAAGAAGATTAGGATTTTAAAAAGTCACTCAGCAGTTTCTCATCAAGAAACTGAGAAGCACGTTAAATCCACTACAAAGTTGCAGCGTAAAGTATGACACACCAGTTATTTCAATTTTTTTCCTCCTGCAACAATCCCTCCCTGTTTAAAATTCACAGCCTAAATGTCCTTCCAAAAAAACCCACATTCAGACACTGAAGGATGGTTGTTAGCCAGGACATTTTGAGCCGCCCTGGCAAACTACAGCGCACGTCGCCGAAAGCCAAAATTCCCCTGCCGACTGTGGCTCTGAAGGCTCCGTGAGAGGTGATTTGCAGAGTGTGACTGTGAATGGCAGCGGCGCGAGAAGACAAAGTGAGAAAGCCGAGGAGGAGGAGGAGGAGGAAGGAACGAGAGAGGTCTAAATCAATGCCATCCACTTCAGCTCAGTGCCAAGAAAGACAGATGCTCTCTCTATCTGTGTGAGGGTGCACAGACACACATCAATCAGTAGTTATTTTCCCTTCAAGTCTATTTCTGCTTTGACCAGTTTAATCCCAGATCAATGTAATGCGCAGTGTAATACATACCGAGTCAAAATCAAATTAAACTCGAAATTAAATGCATATTGATCACGACACCCAACTTTCTTTTGTGCCCATTAGTAAGTTGAAGGAATGCCACAGTCACTGTGCACGGCAAATGCAGTTTGGCAGATCTGGAGCAAAGAAATACTGCACTGCATGTGTGTATCTATATGCAGTTTTTTTTGCAGAATAGTCATCAAAGACAAACCCTTTATTCCATATTCTTTTAAATCTTCACCCATAAAACAAAGACTCTGTTGCAACAAAGGAAGATCACACATTTTTACTCACTGTGGCCTCATTTTTTTTACTACAATATAAACTCCTGCATGTCTATAGAAACAGCAAAACCATGATGAGAAGAATATTACATTTAGAAATGTATTCTGTGCTGTTTTTTTCCGAGAAAAACTCAAAATAAACACTTTCCCAAGTGCCAGGTGTTATTAACACTGCAAAAAATGGAGGACCTGCAAAGTATAGATGCTACAGATATCACTCTAGAAAGCTGTTTCACCATGCAGAATGTATCTTCCAACAACTTGATAACGTCTTGCTCCTCTGTGTGCCATTTTTGAGCCATGCTGCATTTATTTTATTGATTCAGTTTTGTTTAATTTTGCTCTCAGTCTCTCTAAACTGTTTCCATATTTTTCCTTTTTTTTGTATTTTATGTAAACACCGCCTGCAGTTCAACCAAAAAGTCCCTGAAAGTTTGTTACGTGACTGTAGCTTGAAGCTGAGTCACTAAGAGCTTCTCGGTTGCTTCAAAGAGCCAAATTTTTTTGTTTTTTGCAGCATCTGATCCAATCTGGATGGAAAAAGACGTGCAGATTAATGAAATATCACAATTTTAAGCTTAGATTTCTTTAATTTTACTAATTGAGTGGCTCGTCAAGGATGATTAGCTAAAGGACCTTCAGAAAGGTGAAAATGAAACTTTTTTCTGTTTTTACAGTGTGATAAATGGTGTCATTTGGGGACATTTTTAAAAATAACATGCCTTTTCTGGTTTAGAGGGTTAAAGCTTTATCAAAAAAAAAAAAAACTTCCAGCTAATAGACTTGCAGCAAGGAGATATCTTAAGAGATTCTGGACTTGTTCCACATCTAAGCACTTGTCTAGACCTCAATCATTCCCAGTCTGGACACTCCGCTGCCTTGGCGCTCACCCAACATCATTAATACACTCTGCAATAAAATGCCTCCTCAAATTAGCTACTCTCTACGTGCACATGTCAGAACCATAATAGCTTGCTTCCCCATTCAATAAAGTCACAGGTTTGCATTTCTACCCCTGCAGCAAGGACTGGGTGACCCTGTTAAATCAGAAACTCTATCTCTCCGAGCTCTGTTTCTATATGTACACATACAGCAAACCCAGCAAAGCTACAAAAATAACTGCCGTGCGGTGCTCAGCACACAAACCTGCAGAAACATGAGAAAACAACCTGCAGTCCGGGCAGCTATAATTCATGGCATGTCAGAGTTTGGTGGTTAAAAATGCAACAAAAATAGACGCAGCTTTTAAACATAGTCACGTGTGACCTTTTAAACATGTGGCCTCAGCGAAAAAATGGCCGAATGGAGGCGTTTGAATCTCACCTGCACCATCACTGTTTGGTCTGTTTTGCCTGGAGCTGCTGCTGGCTTCAGGCTGGCAGACCTGTTGCACAGACAAATATGCAAAGCCAGCAGACCAGCATGCAGCCTTGGCTCGCCAGCAGCAGAAAGAGTCGAACTGCCCACCTGTAACTGTTTAAGAATCGTCTGTGCCTGCGGTTCGAACACCAACGCCTCCTCAGGCTTCATCATTCCCGCTGCCGCCGTCGGCCTCAGCTTCCCCGACTCCCTCAACCCCTCGGTCCTCCTGTTCGCCCCGAGATCGGAAGCTCCTCGCCCCCCCGTCATGACGTTTGGCTCTGCCCGGCTGCAGCTGCATGGATTGACTGTAAAGTCTGGCTCTGAAACCGACCTCTGAGAGACTCAATGATCGAGTTTCCCCCCTCGGTCACCCGCCAATAAGCTGGTGGGGGAAGGTGGGCGGCTGTGCTTTGCTGCTATCACTGACCCACTGATATTTACAGTAGTGTAACACATGCCCACTGTCACGTGCTGGGCCAGGCTGTGTCTGTCAAATCTAGAAAATTCTGCATCATTTACGACCAAATTCACTGTTAAATAACGTCCACTGTGGGTGCATTTTGTTGCATATTCTCCGATGTACCGGTGTGATGTAATGTCGAGGTATTTTCAGGGAAGCTATAATGGGTTTGACAGCAGCGGGATGTTCAGCCACCTAAAATATCTCCAGAGTTCTCTCCACCTACACTACCTACAGTACATGTAACCCACAGCTGAAACGCAAGGAGAAGTTTAGGAACAAACTCTGGAGGGAGGCAGCAGTCATTTAAGGGAAACGTTAGAAACTGCAAACAGGCTGATGGGAAGAAAATGAAGTAAATTACATCTTCATTGCAGGACAGCTCTTTGAATACGCTGCTCGTCTAAATTTGTGTATCCGACGTTGGATTTCACCTGTTCGTCTTCATTACAGAATATATCATTTTGCACAGATCTCATTCATATAAACTCGTCTTTGACAGTGTGGAACGAAAACACAATCAATGAAACTCACACCAGACAGGTTGTAGTCTCCCGTCTACATGGTTTCCCTTCCTTCACCAGCAACCTTAACCCTCTGAACCCCAAGAGTTTCTTTGCACTTTTGCTTCTTTCCTTATTTTTACTCACTGCAAGCTCATTTTTCACTGCAATATATGGAAACAGCACAACCATGGATAGAAGTAGAGAGAACTCAGGACATTTGTGCAGTATGACAAGGTTATGATGCCATAAGTTACATAAAGAAGAAATGATAAAAGTTGAATTTCTTTGGTTTTTCATCTAATAAAAAAATAAATAAAAAATAGGTGTTACCAATACTGGGAAAAATGGAAGCTCTACATACGATAGATTTTTTTTTTTTTTTACATTTTTACAAAGTCAAGAAAGAAGTTTCACCATGCTGAATGTATCTTCCAACAACTTGCTCCTCTGTATACTGTTTTTGAGCCATGATGTTTTATTTTGCTCTCAAAATCTCTCATTTGTTTCTAGTCTTTTCTTGGAGTAAACACTGCCTGCAGTTCAGCCGAGTAATGCTGAAATTTCTGTAATGTGACTTGGTTGGTTCAGCTACACCAAGGAGCCCAGAATTTGTATTTATTTATATATTTTATTCCTACAGAATCTGGCGTGAACAGTTTATTTTTGGCATTTTTTTCCTAACGAGACATGCAGATTTAAGGTGATTATGATAAAATATCTTGATTACAATTTTCCTTACGGAGCCATACGTCACACATGATTAGTTCCAAGACTGTCAGAAAGTTGAAAATCCAATTATACTTCCTGTCTTTACAGTTTCTGACTCTGATGAATGAGGTAATTTTTATGATTTCTTCAAAGATAACATGCTTTTCCTACACAGCCAGTGGGTTTTGAGGTTGAGACGGTTCAACAACATCATCAGTTTCTTCATTTGGACCGACGTGAACCTTCGTGCTGTTTCTCTGATCTTCACCATGACTAAGAAAACTGTCTGAGATATAGGTGCATAATCTAAATACAGGCAGTCAGCTCTCATTTACCTGTTTTAACATTTAAACCAACTCTGAAGCTGTCTCACTGCCTCACTGCCTCACTGCTGTCTGCCTTCCTTCAGATGTCTCCATTCATCTTTAGCCTTTTCCGATTCATCTGTGGGAAACCTGTGAATCAACTCGAGCCATTAAACCACATTAACTTTCCGCCCACATGGCATGAGAGTGAGACTAATAAGAGGCCATACTGTAAGTGTCAGACTACACATAATTCAGGCTGAAAATGAACTACCTCAGGTGACAATACACAGTGATGTAATGTTGATTTTATTTTTAGACAATAAGCAGTCAGTGCTGTGCTGCGTTCACTGTCGGACAACAGAAGAAATATTAATTCATATATCAGAAGATACATTTGATTTGAGCTTCAACCAGGACAAGAAATGTAAAGATTATAAGTATTAAAGAGAGATATCCACCTTAAAACACGATGCGCATACGTTATTGAAATCCCTCCTGGGTCACGTATTATCAGTGAACGTGAACATCTCTCTTCTAAAGCTATTGCAGAATTAAGAGGAATAAGCTCTAAGCTGGTCTCAGGATTCATGATGGTTTGGTCCTTCATGAAATCCTCACTGGGTTTTTTTTCTGTCTCTCTGGCTTTACTGATGCCGATGCCTGGAGGACAGTTTGATAACTCTGCTGATCAAAACAAAGTGCTTCATGTATGTCCACTGAAAGCCTGCACTGAGAAAAATGCTACTGTTTTACTGCTTTAGCATGTGTTCTGATGATATGCAGCTTTAAAGGTTGAAGCCAGAGATTGTAATTCAAACCACTTCATGTAGAATTCAGTGAAAATCCCCTTATGGTCTACAAGCTGACTACTCTGTGTGAGAAAAATTCAATATTTGTGGAAGGAAAATGAAGTGTCTCGGACTGATCCATACAACACTATTTCAGTGTATGGAAGCAAGGGGAGCAAGAGGACACGCACATGCTAACTAGCTAAATATGCTAACTAGCTAAATACCAACAATCTTTTTCCAGACTTGTAGACTCTACCTTGAACTACTTTGACTTTACTCCCATGTCTTTACCCAGTATACTGTGCTCTATGACCGGATCAACCTAACCCATATTCTGCTTTTTGGCTTCTCCTTTTATTTAAAGTGTTGAAAGATTGCTATTTCATGCTTGTAAAAGTTCTGCTTACCAAACCCAAAGTCAATACCAAAGGGAATTATTTTCTCAGACAAAAAAACTCTGCTCCTTACCTGCCTGAAACACCTCGTTTGAAGTCCAGGCATTTCTTCCGTTACTTATCTACATCACCATGTAACACATTTGCATAATTCCTGACTAGCAGCTAGCTAGCTAAACGAAGAATGAGCAGCTTCCTCACAGTCCGCCATTATTTCCTTACTACTGTAGAACCACCTGCTAGAGCTGTACCTCTTCACCTGTATTCATTCATCTGGGGAGACTAGCTAACATTTCCTGGCTTGGGCGAGTTCAGCTGACCAATCAGAGCAGACTGAGGTTTAGAGGAGGGAGTTCTTAAAGAGAAAGGATCTAAAACATAATGTTTCAGTTTCAGGGTGAAAAGAAGTGCGCGTTTTTCTGTGCCGATACCATTTATTCCTAATCAAAGAAGCAGATAATGTATACCAAAGCCAATAAACAAAAGAAAAAAATAAAGCAATAATTTGCACCAATATTTTTGAGTTATGACAACTTTAAGTAAAATTAGGTTAAACTACTAAACTGCATTAGTTTTGGGGATTTGCTTTTTCCTCTCTCATTGGTAGTTTAAACACAAGTTTTTAAGTTGATTATTCATACATTTAAGTTATACCAACTAGTACTTCTATATTATATAAAGGGATTTTTAAATGTTATGCAACTTTTTATTGAAGTTTTAAGTTACATAACTGTATATAAAGATGGAAAAACCCTCTACGATGTCACCATACACTCAAAGAAATAATGTTTGGGTTTAACAAAAAAACTGAGTGAAGCACTTTGCCTCAATTTTCTCAAGTTAACATGAATGAAAATTAAATTAAATTATGTTCAGCCAATGAATTACATAGAGTAAGAGGAACTAGCTTTTTCTTTACAATCAAAGATACTTTTATTTACCAGTCTTAACCGTCTAAAATTGTCCGGGTATGTTAAGATACGGAAGGAGACTTAAAATTCAGAGCTCAAAGGGAAAAAAACATTAGTTATCAAATCAATTTCATTAAGTTTCCTCAACTTATATACAGTTTTAAATCGGCTAATACAGAAATTTGAGTTTAAATTACACACAATATCAAGTTGATGCAACTACCAACATTATTATATCAACACAACTAAACATCAAATTAGCAAAATGTGGTTAAAATGCGACTGTTTATTCCTGTTTTACATATGTTTGATTAAAAGAGAACTTTTCAACATATATCCTCAAGTGTTAATAGTCTAATCCCGATCGGCCCAGACGATAATTGGTCAACCTCTCGTACAATATAACAAAAATAATGTGCTTTTGAATAGTAAAGTGTGTAAAAATATTGCAGTAGACCCTCAAAATTAAATTGTAAACCTGTAAATAAGCATAATATGGGCAGTTTTGTGTGTATCCTCAGGCTACTGTGGCTCACTTTTCAACTTTGTTATGTGGAAAATAGGTTTTATTCTTTTGGTCATCACATTGCAAGTTGTCTGTAACTTCTAAAAGCTTAAAATGCAAAGTAAGAAGGCAGTCGCCTGTAAAAAGTAGCATAACTAAGGCAGTAAATACAGTAAAAACACACCTACTAACTGAAGAACCTGCTCACTCTAAACTTCTTTGCTCCTATATGCATCACCTTCCCTGAACAGGTCATCCTGTTTCTTATTTACACGAACCAAGAAATCTAATATTGGCTCACGGCTGAGGAAACATGAGCAAATAGGAACAAGAAGATACCATTAACAGGCCCACAAAAGAGCCACACATACGAGCACACACACCGACACCATCACGGTAAATTACCCTCTCAGCTCTATAGGAGTCTGCAGTTTGAGGGTGTCAAAGTCAAGGTGCAACATGAGCCTGGCATTAATAATAGCCACAGCGCTGCCCCTTGCAAGAGCTAATGAATGCAACACATTAACACGCATCTAACCTTGCATCACACACAACCTCACGGCTACACATGAAAACAAGGAATGCAACAAAACAAAGAGGCTCAGAGGTAGTTTCAGAGCTTCATATTCTCAGGCTGAAGCAGCTTTAATGTTTTAAACATAGAGATGCTGTTAGGCATGGTGTTAGCCCATACTTGTGGATTAGCATGTCTGCTAAGGGCTGGTGGAGGAGGGGAGAATGGAGCCGGAGCTTTAAGCAATACTAATGCTCAGCCGAGATGAGCAGTCTGACAACCAGGCTACAAGCCCTGTGAATAAACGATGAGCGCTCGAGCCAGAGGGCAGAGCTCGTAGTTATTTCAGCATCGTGACCGCACCGACCTCCCTAACTGCACAAAAACACACACACACACAAGGGATGGCGTGCACAATGTCGACCTTTTTTACTGTACTCTGGAGCTCTGCCAGGCCGATGACCGCTTCATCCAAGCCCACCTGGTGTGTGCGTGAACACACAGTTAGCAGACAGGGCTGGGGGAGTCTGCCAACCAGAGGAAGCCTCATGTCAATCAAGTGTCAGGGCGACCAGGGAGGAAGGATATCAGGCCACGGGTGACACTATAAATAACCCAGCCCACCTTGGGAGGCAGGGTCACAAACATGTTCACAGTTGAGTTTCAATCGCTTCAAAGGAAATTGACTTGCATTCATTTCTTACACTCCAAAGATCAACTTTATTGATCAGTGAAATTCACACATGACAGCAGCTAGATACAAATGAAGCCTGATAAAGATAAGTAAAAAAGGTAAACAAACATGGTGTATAAAGATAACTATAATCACTACTTGCAAAATACCAACTCTTACCCAACCAGAAGACAAGTTTTCACATTAAAATTCAATGATTTATGCTATAACGACTTCACTTTTGCACCTAAAAGTAGTACCTACAAAATAAACAGCATTAGTGGGTCATTCCATCTCAAATCATCAAATTTTTAAAACAGTTTTTGCTCAACCATCTCTGATTCAGCAGGCATTTTTATGGCACGAAATAAAGATTTTTTTTTTTTTTAAAAGCCTGGTTTCGCTTAATATATCAAACACTTTGTGACATTTTTTTTAAATTGCCCAATGACCACCTTTAACAAGGTTTTCGTTCCTTGAAATTTGAGGTGATGTTATTTCTCATCATTAAGGATACAATTTTCATAATATTTTCATAATCAATAGTCGGCAGCAATATCAATCAAGAATCAGTTAATTGATAACACATATTGAGGACAGTGGATGTTTGTCCTGTGGTAATATTGCTGTTTGAATCAACAAACACATGACTTGCGCTGTAAAGGCAGTTCTGTTACATATGCTACATGGATATAGGAAAACTGTTCTGGTTTCTGTCCAGAGGACATTAAGCATCACAGAAGTCTTTGTCATGGTGCCCCTTGCTAGCTAAACCCCCACAATGCTCTCTGTTTGTTAACACAGAACTGCCCATATGCCAAGTAACCACTTCCTCAGGTCTACAGATTGTTTAACAGTAAGAGGGTACAATCAGGTACTACAACTAATATACAATACATTCTCTGACATGCATGTAGAGAATAGAGTTTTTCGCCATCTTTTGTAGCTTCTGGAGCCACAATACACCCTACCCTCTTCACACTACATAAGCCCTACTGGAGCTAGACAACAAGGTTCATGACCCATACATAACATTAAGGAACAGCTTGTATGCAGAAATGCCTTTTTTCTTACTGCATTGCAGAGCTTTTCAGTTGCCATATACATTGGACTGATTTTAATAACTTTATTGCACTTTACTGTGTATATAATAAATATATACACAATACATTTTTATCATTTTGACACAGTTTAAGAGTTTCAGCACTCTTTGTGGGAGGTGTTTGAGATGTTTACATTACGGGACTTTCAGGGAGCGCTACAAATGTTGCAGGAGCACTGTGAGCAGAGTATTACTGCATAAGGAGAACACTTCAACAGGGATGGCAAAGGTACATTTTTTGATTGTCACAGACACAGCCTCTTTTGTTTGCACTTCACACCATCCACCTCCTTCATTAGAGTTCTTCAAATACTGAGTTATAACACAGTCTGTCAAAGCAAGTTCTTTGTAACGTTTTTAAGTGTCAAAACAGGCAGAACCTGAATGCAGACTTCAAGATGAAACTGTAAAACTATCACAATTATACTGCAAAAAGTCGCACCAACCTACCCGGAATATATAATATCTTTTCAACTCATTCATGTTTAATTCATTTCATTGACAAAGAGCTTTAGGTTTGGACAAGAGAAACGGAAAGAGAAGAAGAGAGAAGAGGCAGTTTGTCTCTGCCAGAGGCTGGTTTGGGTCAGATGAAGACGAGGATCGAAGGGTTCATCAAACACATGCAAACCCTTTATGACCTATTTTCTACGGAGTGGTAGCCTCCAGCAGAGCAGAATCAGCTGTCATGGCAACATGCACTTCACATCTCAGCACCCATCATCATCATCATTATCATCATTACGATCATCATCATCATCATTATCAATGGCGCTCCATTGCAAAGGGGAGAGACAAGGGGAACATGCCACTGCAACTAATCTTATCGTTTCTAGGGAGGCTCATGCGAATGAAACAAAAAGAAGAGTGAAGATGAGGTCTAAGAAAAGACTTGGCAGAGCGATGTAAGTTATGTCATGTGTTCCTGCTGACACGCCACCTCCACCTGGATGCATGGCAGCAGGCAGCGATGTGGAAACAAAACGGCGAAGTTGTGACTGTGTGAGATTTAAAAAAATAAATAAAAAACTTGGGACGGGAGGGAAAAAAACAGAAGGGAAGAGGAAGTCATACTTTGGGCAACGGCGTTTCAGATGACCGGACTTTCTTGGGAGATATCTGTGAAGAGAGCAAGAGAATTATTTTCTTGTTTCCCCCTCTTCAGAGATATCTCCTGTGGCATATTGCTGTTCTCTATTACAGAGCTTTGTGGGATTTTTTCCTGTCAGCAGGACCTGAAAGTGGTTCCTCAGAGACTAATGGTGCATTAAGTCTCGCTGTGGATGCAACCAAGAGCAGTGGTTTTTAATGTCAAGAATTTGTTTTTCTATATGGTGTAAGCAGGTGTTACTGCAACACACACGAAACAAAGGGTCCTAGATGTCAAATCTAAAGGGCACTGGTGCTCTGAAAGATTTTGGGTCACACATGCAGCATGATGGGACAGTGAAGGAGAATCGATGCCACATTTTTAAGCAGTAGAGACCCACTAGGCCCAATAAATCCTAGGAGGCCCTCCGTTGTTCTGCTACAACCCAGAGAAAGGTGCACAGAAATATCAAGGAGCAATTTTTTATCAGTATCCACATGTGTAAGAGGCTGTATTTAACAAGAGCCGCTTTTTCAGTGGTGTCAAATGTGTCAAAGTGAAATGTTAAGAAGAACCAATGAACAACAACACATCAGAGGAGACACTCAGAAAGAAGAGGAGACACACAATCACATTCACAGGGGAGGCAACAACACAGCCGAATGAAGAGGAAACATCAGTTTGATAACTCTGACATTATCTAATGGAAGAAGGTTTAATCAGATAAACTCTTTAAAGCTGCATTAAGCAATTCTGGACGAGCAGGAAGCAGATAGACTCCAAGAACAAACACTAGTGATGCTTACGGTGGCAGCAAAAGTTTGGTGCAAAGTTCTGTTACTGTGAACAATTAACCCGATGAAGCCCAAGAAAGTTTCTGGGAGAGTTTTGCTTCTGTCACACTTTTCTTCACTTTGAGATCATTTTTCAGTCCTGCACCTCTATGGAAACAGCACAAATATGACTAGTGTGACACCATTACAATGCCATAAATAATCAAAAAAAAATCTGTTGAAATTATTTTTATTTTACAAAAATTTAAAAAACTGAATCAACATGTCCCAACATTACCCGAGGTGTTACCAACACATAGTGGTTCTACATACTGTAGATATTTTACTACTCACATTTTACATTCTGTGAAAACACAACCCTAAAAAGATGTTTCACCATGCTGAATGGATCTTCCAACAACTTGCTCCTCTGCATACCATTTTTTAGCCATGTTGTATTTAATTTATTGATCATGTATGTTTTGTTGTTCACTCTATCTCTCTCTATTTCTCATATTTGTCTCCTTTCCACCCTGTGTAAACACAGCCTGCAGTTCAGCCAAATACTTTTCAAATGACTGCAGGTCAGAGCTGAGCCACTAATTCCTTCTTAGTTGCACCGAAGAGGGCATAATTTTTTGATTCTGACAGAATCTGATAAGAGCAAACAGTTTATTTTTTGGCTTTTTTTTTTTTGGAAAGCTTTATTGTCACAAATACATTTTTAACGGCATTGTGAAATATTATTTTCACATATCCCAGTTGGGGTCAGACCGCAGGGTCAGCCATAGTACGGACCCCCTGGAGCAGGAAGGGTTAAGGGCCTTGCTCAAGGGCCCAACAGTGGCGGCATTGGGGTTTGATCCTGTGACCTTCTGATCAGTAGCCCAGAGACTTAACCGTTGCACCACCACTGCTGAAATACCATGATTTTAAGCTCAGACTTGGATCATTTTCCTGATGAAAATTCAAGGACCAATGAAATATTGAAAACCTATTGATTCTTTGTGATTATACAATTTCAAATAAAGGGGGTCATTTTAGAGATTTTTTGATAACATGTCTTTCAAACTTTAAAACTAATAAAGTCCCATCTTTTTTAATCTTCAACCCATCACTGGGTTTTGGAATTCAGAGAGTGGAGTGAGTAAAATACAAAATGCATAAAGTTAAAGAACCAACTTTTAACATTTCAAGTAAGATTAGTCCAACACTTTTGTTTTGTACATTTGTTTAAGCAACTTGAAAACGCGGTTTACCGAGATCTCAGAGCTTATTCAGCCATTTATGGTTTGTTCACAATCATCATTAGTAAAGATCAGATGATGCAAACTTTAAATCTTTATAAATCCTCTGACTCTTCAAACCTTTTCCCAACAACCAACAACTGCGTAGCCCTTTCTTCAGTTGCTAATGCCATTGATAGTTAACAGTATTAAGTGTTAAGGCCTCATAGTGGCAGTGAAAGAGTTTTCAGGTGGTGCAGGGGTATAACTGTTGTTTTCACCTGAGCAGGTGTGAATAAAAGGTTTGTCTGAGGAGTCTTGTATTGTCACCATGCTCTTGCTGCTGGAGCTCACCTTGCTCTTAGGTTTGCTCATGCTTTTAATCTCCTGAATATTAATTTTAGGTATTTATTTATTGAAATAAAACTATAATTTTTGTAAAATCTCCACTTTGTGTTGCTGCCCACGAGTTGGACTGCAATGACAACAACACTTGAGATCAAGTTGAAGTCTGGAAGATCATGAAATCTCTAAGAGAGGACCGTTTGTATGATTGCTCGAAAGGCAAATCTAAACTTCAAGTCATCCAGAGAAAACCTTTCCTGCATCATCACCACAAAACTTAGAGTCACAAGTTTACACCATCTAAATGAGTCGTATGCACTTTGGACACACGTCGAAAATAAAAATAGAACTCTCTGGTCATTGCGAAGGTATGTTTGGAGAAAAAAGGAGGCAGATGTTCTTCATGAAAAGAACACATTTCCAGCTGTTCAGCGCAGGTGAGTCAGGGAATATTTCACCGGCAGAGGGAGGAATGGATCCAATTAAACAGCAGCAACCTCTAGAACAGCTGAAGGTGAACAGAGAATGGCTCCTACAACAGGATAATAATCCTAAACATGCCTTAGAATCTGCGAAGGACCACCTCAAGAGAAGGTTTTGACTTCATTTAAACATTATTTAAAACCTGCGGACGGCCCAAGAATCTCTCAGAACTAGAAGCCGAATTGCTGGAAGAATCAGCAGAAATCCCCCAAATACGAAGTGAAAGAATCTGAGCTGGAGACAAAAAGCTGTGATAGTTGCCAAAGGGAGGGTCACCAAATATTGACCATGCAGCGTGTCCAAACTTCAGCTTCGGGCTCATTTCCTTTGTTTGTTATTTTGAAAATGACGAAAGATGTAAACAAAAATCTTTATCCTCATGCCTTTTAGAAATCATGTCATCTTTTACTCACTTAACCAATCACAGTAACAGAATTTTTGACCTTTTGCTTGCCGTCGTTACATAAACAACATGACAATCCCACTGGACTCATGTTTAGCAGGAGCATTACATCGTGTGTCTACAATAAACTTGTCAGTCTTATTCACTGACCTCTGGTTTGGTCTCAGCTGCTCAGATGATTATATGAATGTTTATTTGACCTTTTTTGCCTTTTTTCAGGAGTTGAAAACTTGAAACGTGCAGCAAAGGATGACCAGGTATGCTGAAAGGCAGCCTGCAAGTCTAATATGAAAAACACCTCGACTGCAAGATCTGCACCTTAGTTAGCACCTGAGATCTAGTTCTTATATGGTGGGTTGCAGCTGCAGAACTGTGTATTGCTAGATCTGTTATTTATCATAACCAGCATTTTTCAGTTGTTAATATACATAATATTCCTCTCAAATAACAGCAAATATCCGTAAAGTGATGCTTTTCTTTAAATACAGTAAGAAAATGTGTAGTTTTAGTCAAACATCATACAAACAAATCACCATGTCTTAAAAAGAGTACTTTTCTTTATGTGAAAGTACAATTTCGACCTGTTTTTTGTTTGTTTGTTTGTTTTTTGTTTAATATGGAAATTAACAGAAGTAACAAAGCAATCACAGTTCAAAAAGTGTTAAAAACATAAATTTTTCTGTAGTGTATCATCAGAAAATGGTAGGACAGCCAGTCACCGTTGTCTTCCTCAATAGTTCCTGGGCTGGAATCATGAATCACTATAGCATTATGTTTTCAGAAATCATATAAATGATGACAGGTGTTGGTCTGCTCCGAGTCTGTTCTTATCTCAATATAAAAAAATGGCAATTTGGTGCAAATACTAGAATTTTGCATTCATTTATAATTCCTTTTTGCTAACTGAGCTGCAGGTAGAGTTCACTCAGAGGCCAGTTTGCTTAACTTACAGATAAAAGGCAGATTTTTGTCGTTTCATCAGCACTAATCATTTAGTAGAAGAGCAGACACAATTTCAGTTGATATAGATTTCTTGGGTCGACTATAGCTCCACTAAACATTTCCAAAACATGTCTCACTGTAACAATACTTCCGTGTTTAATTTTGTTATTCAACCATTAAAATACAACATGTTAAAACGCAAATGGAACAGGAGCACTAGTAGAGAGAATTTGTGTGAATGAACCAAAAGCTGCTGGTCGTTTACTGTTAGACTGTTCCAGCAGGTATTATTTTAGTGATTATAAATGCAGCGTTTCTTTATCTTTTCTTGTATTAAAACTTTCACAGTTCTGCTTCAACTGTCAGTGCGTTTGGCACAAAGGAGTCTTTCAGCGTCACAAAATTGCTTAATGCAGTTTTAAGGCGCTATAATCTCTGACAATGTGGCAAAATTTTCAGACATGATAGGAACGTTTGAGCAGAGCGAAGTGGCCAGATGGTTATGGAGAATTATCTACTTCGCCTCTGAGGAAAGAGCGTAACAGGTGGAGAGTGAAGCAGCGACAGACACCTACAGAGAGTGAGAATGCACAGACAGAGAAATAATAAAAAAGGAACAGATTCAGGACAGTGGAGAGGAGAAGAAATGAAGGATTGTTCGTATACAGACAGAGAGAGCAGCAGTGTGGGTGAAAGCGGAGGAGGACCACAGCAATGATGAGCAAGAGAAAAGATGGAGAGACTGGAAATGATAATGATTCGTCCCCGGCGCTCAGGCCTGCTGCCCTCTGTCCATTCGCTCTCTACCTTCATGGGTGCCAGCTGGATGGGGGTGATGTACGAGGGGTCCACCATGGGCTTGGGTCGGTTGGCAGTGTCCGCCAGGAGACTCTGCCATTGCTGCGGCAGCCCGGTGAACTTCTGCTCCCGCGGGTCGAAGCCCGTGTGGACCCGGTGCTCAAAGTTAGACGGAGCTGAGATCTCCAGCCGTTTCTTCTTCTTCCCAAACATGCTGGAAAACCCTGGCAAACCTGGCAACCCACAGGAGAGACAGCGTGAGATTAGCATTCAGGCTGCAGCACCTAAGGAGACGTAAAAACATCACCGCACATCGTCTGGAATGCAGATCAGTTTAACACTTTGACCCTGAATTTATTCATCAATATTCAATTGTGTGTGAAGGTGTGACAGCAGCTTGAGTGGATTCAGATGAGTGTGTTATTAATCTAGTTTGCATCACGGCATTATCCAATGTGCACAACCTAAGGCATGCATCATAGCTGATATTGCACAAACCAGTGCACATGAAGTGGCTTTTTCAGGATCTGAGAGTTGCCCTTCAGTTGTTGAGTAAAATTTCTTGTGCACTAACTGTATTATGATTTACATCCTAATAACAATGTGCAGAAGTGGACTTATGCTGCATCACTTTAACTCAGCACTAGCTTTCTTAATTTCTCGATTGAACCACAAAGAAGTGAGTTTCATGCTCACTTTGCACTTAACCTTCTGAATCACCACTTTTTCTTTAAACATGCTACCAAAATTACCCTATTTATCAGAGTCAGAAACTGTAAAATCACAAAGAATCATCAGATTGTCAACTTTCTGATGGTCTGTGAATGCATCATGTGTAACATTATGGTTCTTTCAAGGAAGAAAAGTCAAACATGAGGTTAAAATTGGGATATTTCTTCAAATTAATTTTATGTCTTATTCAAAAATTCACCCCAAATAAACTGTTTGCACAAGATACTGTAAAAAACAAAAAATTCTACAGTCCTCAGCACAACTGCGAATCCATGACCGACTCAGCTGTGACCAAAAGTCACATGACAAAATTCAGAATTCAAAGACAGAGAGGAAAATAAAACATACTAAATGGACAAAAATACATGCAGCATGGCTCAAAAACAACCAACAGAGGAGCAAGTTGTTGGAAGATACATTCAGCACGTTGAAACATCTTTCTAGGGTTGATGTGCAGAGTAGAGTGAAAAACATAGAGTTTGTAGAGACTGTAAAAATTCAAGTAGGCCTTGTTAAATAGCTTCTATAGCATGTCTGTACATTACACTGTTGTACAAATACTCCAGAAAAAACACTTCTGTATTTGCCATTTTTAATAATTAATGGTTTTGTAACTGTCATACTGCACAAATACTTTTCTGAGTTCCCTCTACTTCTAGCTATGACCGTTCTGTTTCCATAGAGGTGCAGGACTTCATGTTGTAGTGGAAAAATTAGTCCACAATGAGTTAAAATGCTACATGAGTATAAAACGCCAGGAAACGACTTGGAGCTCACAAAATTAACAAACATGTGTCCCCTCTCTCTCAACATACATCCACAAAACATGTATATATCTTGTAAATAAAAGGATTATTTATAGAGATTTGGTGTGTAGCAACACTTCAAGATGCTTTATGAACTTTCAATGTCTGACAAACAGCGTTTCAAAAGCCTGTCAACCAATAATGAACATTATAGATGACACACTGTGGTGTACTGCATAGTGAGAAACATTTATACAGGTATAAAGTTTTTTATACAATAACAATTTGCACTGATTAGAGTGATAATTAAACAACATTCAAAATGGATATTATCGTGTCAGTATTGTAGTGTCTGCTGAAGTATCCCAGATGAATCTGACTGATCAGTTTCAAGCTGAAAGTTAGATGATGTTTTATATTGTGCTCTGCTGCTGTGTAGTATGATAACCTCAGTCTTATAATGCTGCAGGATACAAACAAGGAAAGAACAAGCAAAAACGTCCAAACATGCTAAAAACCCCAAGTGTCCACTTTGGTTATGTAACATAAACATCAGGGGGGGAAAATAGCAAATCCACTGAAGCAGAGAGAAAACAAGGAAAATGATGTCAAGTCAGAGCTGGAGATTTCCTACATAGTTTTGGTTTTGATAGTGGCTTGTAAACAGTACGCAACTACAGTCAGATGTATATCATCCAAAGTAAATAAAAACAATCTTTTAAAACTGTTAACTACAAATTCTTGAGCAACTGTTACTGTTCCTTTACAGATTTTCCCTGTTTTGTTGAATTATTACACAATTTTTTTAAAATTATAGTTAACTGGAAGGTGCACGGTGGCTCAGTGGTTAGCAGCGTCGCCTCACAGCCAGAAGATCCCCAGTTCGCGTCCCGGTTAGGACTCCTGGGATCTTTCTGTGTGGAGTTTGCATGTTCTCCCTGAGCAGTGTGGGTTTTCACCAGGTACTCCTGCCACCTCCTCCTCCCACAGTCCAAAAATATGCTGAGGTTAATTGATTATTCTAAATGTGTGAATGAGAGTGTGTTTTGTTGTCTGTCTCTATGTGTGGCCCTGTGATAGACTGGTGACCTGTCCAGGGTGTCTCCTGCCTTCGCCCGAGTCGGCTGGGATAGACTCCAGCCCCCCCGCGACCCTACAGAGGATTAAGCGGTGTATAGATAATGGATGGATAGTTAATTGGAATGAAAATTGTCAAAACTGTGAATAATGTCAACAATTAGTATTTTTATTCATTCTTTATCAACATTTGACTGTTAAATTACACAATTTTTACAGTGTTAAAATCAGCAAAACACAATTATTTTACAGATACTTGTCCTATTTTTGATTTTAAGGACAGCAAATGGTAAATAATATTGAACTGTTATTTTGCAGATTATTCCTGTTTGTTTTTTTTAATCTATTAAAATCACAGAAAAAATATTTATTTACATGTTAATCTTTAGGAAAAAAATTGTACATAATGTCCACAAAAAAATGTTTTTTTACAAATAATTCATGTCAACACAAAAATACACTATATTACTGCAAATAATCCACTAAAATATTAAATTATTTCACAAATATTTGCTGTTATGTAAAAAGAAAAATTATGCATATTAAGAATTGAGAAATAGCATTTTTAACTGTTGCTGAATATGTTGCTGATTTTCAGGTTTTCTGAAACATTGATTTTTCCAGTAAATCAAGTAAAATCACAGAAAAAAGTATTAATTTACATGTTAACCATAAAAAACAACAAACAAAAAAGAGGGTAAAACTGTACATAATGTTCACATCAAAAATTTGTATTTTTATAAATAATATTAATTCAAGTTTTTTTTTCTCCCACGGCATTTACATCCACTAAAAATCATTACTTAGCAGATATTTGCCTTTATTTGCATGAATCTTTACAGTCTCTGGGCATTTGTTCTGATACTCTTGATGCCAAATGTTCTTCTGTTCTTTTATTGAATTGTTTTGACAGGACTGCTGTCTTTTACAGTGTGTTGTTTGTGATTTTGGGAACTGTTTGGAGATCCAGCTGTGCTCCTGTTGGTTTGGGTGTTTGAATAATGTCCAGTCACAGGGACAAAATGCCATAATGCTGTTTGTGTGTCCGTGAATGGACTCTATTGTGTCATTGCTCTCTGGGAGGCTTTGTCCTCTGAGACAAACAGCCTCCGTCGTCTTATTTTCTCTTCCCCCTCCGTCTCTGCTTCTGCGCTGATAATGTTTGCACCCGCTCATGCATTTACATACATGTATTGTTAGTGTGAAATGTGCACAAAACAAACATGAAACCTCCACTTAAGCAAACACACTGGGGGGAATCAACAAAGCCGCTCAAGGGTTTTAAAGTCTAGATTAGATCCAACTCAAAGCTCTGATTTTCATTCAAGGTCAGACGTCCGGAACGATCCGCGATAACAAAACAACATTTAATCAACTCACTTTTAACTTTAAAGCAGAATACAAACAAGTTCAAGGCGAGACAGTAAAAATATATTTACGCCTGGTGCAGAAATGGCTGTGACCTCCAACCTCTGATGTGTGATTAACACACAGACGTCACTTCTCATGTGGCTGGACTAGTGTGAAACTGAAGCAGACACGGCTCAGTTAGTTCATATTTATTACAGACTTATTCTTACACGAGTCGGAGAAACTATGTAGTAGAGAAAACAACACATTTAGGAGCTGAGAGCAAATTCTCTGGTGTGACATTGATGTATGAACTCAAAACACACAACATTCTCTCTAGAGCATTAACCATGACAATGATTTTTTTTTTTAAAAAAGGGAACATTATGATCACCTGGCTTAAAAAAGCCACAACATCCTGACTACTGACAGGTGAAGTGAATAACACTGATCATATTGGTACTATGTGGTGTTCTGATGGAAAACCTGAGATTTTAACATCCGTGTTGATCAGACTTAGACACCCAAATAAACATTGTCCCACAACAAACACACTCCCTCATGCAAATGGAAATCCCAAATATCACTGGCCTACCCCCGCAGGAAAATGCACCCCACCACATGGAAACAACATCAAACAATCAGGAACATGTTGAGGAACATGACAATGGTCCAACATGTTGATTTGACCTCCAAACTTCCTACACCCCATTCTGATCAAGCATCAACAGGATGTAGTGGAACAAGTTGGATTGACAGAGGCCCCACTGCACAAGACAGAGTACTCAAAGGATCCAGCGCTAACGTCCTGATCCCTCATCATAACCCTCATCTTGTGGGTCAAAGTCTGGTCTATAGTTCATACCTCCAACCTCCAGTTTCGACTTTTGAGCTCTTTCAAAGCTGCCGCCTTTCCTACGATGCCACAAGTGACAAATTATGCTTACTTCAAAACAAAACAACATTTCCCTGAAAGCAGTTCCAGTTTAGTTGTATAAGAATGTAATTTTGTGAAGGCAGAGTTGAGTGGGATACACGAAGCAGGGTCTGGTAGGAATTTTCAGAGCCAAACATTTAATTTAAAATAAAAATAAAAGCATCAGATGCAGGGGAGTAGATTTATTTTACTATAATGTTTTTATTTGAGGGGACAAATGTTTTATATATTTAGGGAGACATGTCTTCTGCAAACCCTCTGAAATCTACCACTGTGGTGTAGGTTGGAATTAATGTTACAAGCAAAATGCATCAGCTAACTAACATAACCTAAATAGAACACTCTATGACTGTCTGGCTAAGATTTTACTGCCTCCCATTGTGTTTTTCAAAAACAAAAATGATAATAAAAGGATCTTAAAGACATAGAAGACGGATATAAGACATAATACTTAAAGATTAAAGATAAATGTAAATGTTTTAGGAAAAAATCTGAACTCCTGCCAGTTCATTTCTTTGGTAGGCATGGAAAAATAGGAGTAGCACCACATTAGAGTACAATATTATAAATAAAAAATGCAATAAATGTGTTATTTGTCGCTATTTTGGTTGCTTGCTTACGATAAACAACTTAAAGTCATGTATTTTTTGCAGTTTACAATTGTATCCCTGTGTTTTTTATTGTGTTAATATTGTTTTTATGATTACAAGTAAGAGAAAAGAGGTAAATATTAGAAATACTCTTTCTCTCAGGCTGTGGAGGTGTTTTGCTGTCCATGTTTGATGGGCTACAGCTGGCAGCCTGCCGGATTTCTGGTGTCACACTGTCGGGAGGACAGGACGAAGTAAACAAACTTCTGCGGCAGCTTTTGTGTCATGGAAGGAAAGTGTATTGTTGGCAGTATTGAAGAGTAAAGATCATATCAGCATCAACCTGGAGCAAAGCTACATTTATGTTTACATGCTGTTTAAAGTGCTGCAGCTGAGCAGTTAATCAGCAAACTGGCAAAGCAGTGCAGTGTTCTCCAATAAATGTTTGTTTGGTTGGTCATTCAACAAGCTGAGGAGCAGGAAAAATATGATGCTCATGTTTCCAAATTAGACTTTTAGCAGAAAAGGAAGGAAGTGGATTGTTTAAAGTCGGATTTTAAAATGGTACTTCAAAGTAATTCAGAACCAGAGGGATGCAACCACCAAGAATCCAAAACACTTTTACTTTATGATTATTCTTAAAAGAACAACACAAAACATGCAATTCACAGAGCAAATTTGTACAGAGTTGGAGTTTAGCTGGAGTATGAACTTCCTGAAACTAAATAAAGGACACCTTACATGAAAGCCTGAACTCAAGCTTCTACAGAGTATCCAAAAAACTATGTTCCTATGCAACCAAACTGCATTTTCAATTATGTTTTTTTAATATATTTTTTGGGGGGAGAGAGAGACATGCAGCAAAGGGTCGTGACACGGACTCAAACTCACGACCACTGCTGGAGACCTGCACCCATGTGGTAACGCCTTACTCAGTAAGCTATGCAGCGGCCCTTCAATTAATTTTCTTATGAATTTTCAGCCGGTATACATTCATTTTTTTTGTTATGTAAATACAAATATGTTTCTAATCTCCGTATCTTTACCATTTGTTTTATTGCTTTACTGTCATTTCTTTTCAGCCAGACTGAAAACACCCAAACTTAGACACCCAGATAAACACTGTCTCACAACAAACACACTCCCTCATGCAAATGGAAATCCCAAATGTCACTGGTCTACCCCTGCAGGAAAATGTACCCCACCACATGGAAACAACATCAACCAATCAGGAACATGTTGAGGAACATGACAATGACCCAACATGTTGATTTGACCTCCAAACTTCCTACAGCCCATTCTGATCAAGCATCAACAGGATTCATTGGAACAAGTTGGATTGACAGAGGCCCCACTGCACAAGCCAGAGTACCCAAAGGATCCACTGCCAGCATCCTGGTCCAGACCCCATAGGACACCCTGGAGGTCCTCTTGTCCATGCCCAATGGTTCAGAGCATTCTGGACCGCATACGAGGGACCAACACAATATTAGGCAGGTGGTCATAATGCTTTGGCTGATCAGAGTATATTAGCTGAGGTGGGACTCATCTCCCTGGTAGCCTGGAAAAGGGAGGAGAAGCTTCAAATACGTATCAAAAGTGCTGTATTTTGACCCAAACCATTACATTTTTCCAAACTGTAACCAAGTAATTTTTGTGCCTGACCTTAAGCAATTTTGTAACATGTGCCTAACAAAGCATGATATTTTCCTAAACCTGACCCCACAGTTTTGGTGCCTAAACCTAACCAGGAAGTAAACAATGAGAGAAAACGAAACTCAATTCCAAGACTGACAGTGTATCAACCATAACGGGACACAAATCCTGATCTTCTAGGTGAAGTTCGGACTCTGGTTTACGCCTCCATCCTTCCTTTTTAACTCCCAATGCTGACTTTGTTGCTTTGTCAAACTAGAAGCCTTTCCCACCACGTCAAAGGTTGTGTTTATTTCAAAACAAAATTATGTTCCCTTTAAAACAAAATCAAGTTTAATTTGCTGAGCTAATGACACATCCCTGCTTTTGAAAACAGATGTAAGTCAGTGCAGTAGGTTGTAACCTGAGCAGCCAAATATAATAGCATGTGGAGTGAAGGATCACACTGAGGTTGATCACATGTGATCCAACTAAAATCACATTAGCGAGTGGTTTTAAGTTTGAAGAGGGAGCGGATGGTCAAAAAATAAACTGCATGTCCTCGGATTTAGTGCTAACCAAAAGAATGGAGGAAAAAAATGAAACTGAGAAGAAGATTAAAGCTGGTTTTTACAACACAAAGGCAAAGAATGTCTGACATATGGATATATTTACTGGCTGTTACTGAAAACGATGGAAAAGAGCAGGATTTGTTGCAACAAACTGACATGTTGTTATGCAATGGACACAAGCTCCTTTCCTGCACATATCAAACAAAAAATGTATTAAATTTGTACTTTCTCCCCTAAAATAACTACTCTTTATGAATGCAATTGCAATTTCTGCTACATTATTACGTATATTATGAGTTATGCACCTCTTTATTAATAAAACACTGTCAAATGAAATGTTTTCCCTGCAGTAAGAAGACACAAAATCAATACAGATTACTTTATAGCAGATAAACACACTGTGTGATTCATTCGTTGCACTTTTGCTCCTGTGCTTTTGGACGAGCTAAAATAAGAAACTACCCTCAAAAATACAGATTATCGCTGCAATTACTGCTCTGTAAACACTGCTGCAACATGTAAAGAACTGGAAAAGATTCATTCATGTAGGTTATTTGTGCAAAGGTCGTAATTTAATATGCACAGCTTAACGCTAAATCAGATTTAGCACTGCAGTTTTTTTTTGCTTCTTCAATAGATGCGATAACAGAAGTTGCCAAAGAGTCTATTTCTAACTGTAACTTTAAACAGACAAGGCAAAAATGTAATCACGGAAATCTCCCTCAATCATTTCCTCTGCTGCCCAGCAGGAGACCAGACTGAGCAAATTAGTGGCCTCAAACAGGAAAGATGGGGAGATAGACTGATGGGGCGGGGGGTTGATGAGGGCACGAAGGCAGGAGGGGAGCGTGGACCCGAGTTAAGAAGAAATAAAGAAAGGAACAAGAAAACCAGAAATGTAAAGAGGATGGAGGCCTTCAGGCTTCAGGGCTGCACAACAGATCATTATGCAGCACACGGCCGCTTTAGAAAACTCAATACTGGATCAAAAAGGTGTGAAGTCATAGATAGAAACTTCATCCCACAGGCCTGTTTACACAACTCGGCTTCTACGCTGCTTCATTGTATTCAGCTGCAATTCAAAGATGTACTGAGTCAAAATGCACTATTTTTAGTAAAAGTGCAAAGATGCACAGAGTTTATGTCAAATTAAAACATGTAATTTTGTGTTTATTACGATGTGATCAGAATTTAAGTTTGCAAAATGTAGAAATTTAATATTTAACTCTAAAAATGAGTCATGTTAGAAAATTACACAAGATAAGCTATGCATCACATTATACACTGTAAAAAATAGTAATTTAACAGTTTTTACCTGTAATTCATTTGAACAATATGCTGTTATTTTTCCTGTTTTGGTAAATTTAAAAAAAACATCTAGTAAAATCATGGAAAAAAAGTATGACTTTACACGTTAACCTTAAAAAAACAAGCCAAAACTGTAAATAATGTCTACATCAAAAAATTGTATTTAAATCCTGGTTTTATTAAAACTGTAAAATTATAGAAAAAAGGACAAATTTACATGTTGACCCTAAAAACAGACCAAAATTGTAAATAATATCAACATCAAAAATCTGTATTTTTACAAATAATAATTCACTTTTTTTACTGTTTATTTGCAAAATAATGGTATTTTTTTATTGTATTTAAATCAGCCAAAAAAACAACACATTTTTATAAGATATTATAAAGAAAAATTATGCATATAATGCAGAAAAAAAGGTAAATATTTATTCATATTTTTAATATTCTTTTGTCAGTTTACACACTTCCCCAGCTTTGTTAAGCTACAGATTGTATCCAGTAAAATTATAGACTAAAAAATATAAATATGAATGCTGACTGTAAAAAAATAATTTAAAAAATGTATTTTTGTTCTTTTACAATGCATGACTGTAAAATTACACTGTTTTATAATATTTCAATCTGTTAAAATCTGGAACTTACATAATACCACAACTTTTAAAATATTTTCTATTATTAAAAAATATTATTAAACATCATTTTCACAGATTTTTCAAATGTTTTTACAGCATTGACCTCTAGGGGTAAATATGCAGTAGCTTAGAGAACGTTTTGTGCATCCATCACATAAATGCATCCAGTTAGCTGCATATACAACCGATGGTAAACATTGTTTTTTCTCCTGCATTACATGGTCATAAACTGAACACATGACTTAAACACCCTCCACAGGTTTCTCCTTTAAAAACTCCAACTATCCCTCATCTTTCCCACATTGCGCCAAGCTACAAATCCCTTACGTAACGCCGACAAGTCTGCAGTCTTTTCTACTTTTGGCGGATGTCCACTTCAACCTCCACAACTCGACCCAATGTTTCTGACCTTGTTACTATTTTTGGAGCTTGTGGCACAAAGTGGCTTCTTGGGGATGAAACACCGACATGTGGACATTATGCTGATTAGAAACGACGCACGGAAAATAAAGCCAATAAAGACGACGTCGAGGAGGAAGAGTCTCCTACCAAGTCGCCTTCTGCAGTCGCTGCAGTAAAACACGCAGTGACTAAACGAGGCTTGATCGCAGTCCTGCACTGAATCATCAGCTGACACATGCAGTAGCTGCAGCTCCGGTTACCTTCGAGCAAAATACAAACAAAAACAAGAGCACATCCAATAACGCCACATTCCAACTAAGAAGCAGATTTGAAGAGTGGCAGAAATAATCAGACTGGATCTAAAAACTGAGCATCTGTGAGCCTGTGAGAGCTGCAGTTTATTATTGGGACATTTCGTGGGTGGACTCCAAACAAACTCGCCTTTACAAAACTAAAAAAACTGACGGAGCTGTAAATAATCTGCTGCAGAAGTGAAGCACATTAAATCTACCCACTGTGCTGCCGAAGCACCATTTTCTTTATTTAGTATCCAGCCAGTGCAAGGGTTAAACTAGAACAAATTACATTTTAATTGTACCTTTATTACTTTACATTAATATTAAGACTAACTAGGTCAACCTGTGATATCTGTTCCTTTAATTTCATTTCTAATGATGCCTTCAAACATGGTCGTGATTGCAAGAGGAGTCCATGTGAATGTCCATCTCTCTAAAAGCTTAAAATATGTTTAAAATATTGTAACATTCAAAAACAAAAACAAAAAAATGTGATAATACTGACAAATATCCATAAAATAATATTATTTTTAGCTAATTTAAATACAGTAAAACTGTGAACTTTACAGTGACACACTGTAAAACCACAAATTGTTATTTGTAAAAGTACAGATTTTTGATGTGGACTGTATTAATAGTTTTCGGGTATTTTTCACAGTTAGCATGTAAGCTAAAAAGCATTTTTATGTGATTTTACTAGTATTTTTCTGTAATATAACAAAACAGGAAAAATCTGTAAAATAACATCTAAAAAATTATTTACTTTTTTTCAGTATATGTATGTATGTAACAAATATCTGCAAAATAATGTTATTTGTTGATTTAAATACAATAAAATAGTCTATTCTCACAAAATAACAAAATACATTAAAATTAAAAAAAAACTACTATTTGTTTGTGGGTGTTTTTACATGATACCTACAGATTAAAATTTTTAATCTGTGACCTTTACTCAACAATATCTGTAATTTAAATAAAACTAAAATCTGCAAAATACCAGCTGTTCAATTTTTGATATACCTGCTTTTCTTCCAATTATGTAGAGTTAGCTACACTATTAGAATAGTGTTTACCTGTGCTTTCACAAAACAGGGTTAAGTTCTGTAAAATAACAGTGAATTTTTTTTTTGAAATGTTAAAAACAGTCCACTGAAAATGTTCACAACTGTCTAAATGACATGGAAGCTTCATGTTTTCCTGACACAACCACAGATTCAGTGCAATCATGACTTTTTTCTTATGTCAAGTCAACAAGTTTTGATTTTTGAATTAATATTATTTAAAGCTAATACAGTAGTGCTAACATAGTAGCCAGCTATTGCTGAGGAAATCAGCTTACAACAGCCAACATTTGTTTGTTTTCTGCTGAATTCTGAAGTGAATCTGCTAAAATTATCACTGTTAATACGGTCTATTACAGTCAACTGCTCAACAAGACAGATGTCTATTTACTAATTGATTTTCCACTTTACACCAGACAAGATGTTTATGTAACACCTTTTTCCTCCACCTGTGGTCTTGAGCGGCTGCAGTGGGGATGGAAACCCCTGACCTACATGGTGCTTCTTGGGAATGAGATTATTGAAGGCTAGCGGGGCTTAAGACGTCTAGTCCGAGCTCAACCGTGAGGAGACACGACGACACAAACACACACAGCTGAATGCATGTAGGAGACCAGACGGAGACACATGTTTATGAGCTCACTCGATCTAAACCTGCAAAGCTTTTAGCAGCTTCTCACTAACAGCAGTCGGTTTGGACTGAGATGTGCTGTAAGCGTGGAGGAATCACCTCCATGCAGCTACCTACTGCACAGCGACACACAAGCACCTCTCAGGCTGTAATTTATGGGCAGATTGTAAAGCACTTTGTGAAGTTTCAGCCTAATGCCTGCAAGGTTATTCTAGCGGAGAGGAACAGTGTCACTGCGATGAGTAAGTGCAGCAGGTAATATATTAAAGGGAGTAAAACTGGAGCTGTGACTGTGAGAAGTAGTTTACCTGAACCACTAATAGAGCTTGTATCAGGTGAAAAGCTTTGAGAAGCAGCAATAGCATGATGTCCTCAGTTTACAAACTAACACAGCAGCTTCTGTATGGCTGAAAATGATCAGATCACAGTAACAAGGTTGCAACTAATGAATCTATTCTAATATCATCATTAATCGATTCATTGCTTGGTCTATAAATGTCAGAAAACAGTCAAAAATGTCAGTTTTCCCCAAAGTTCAAGACAACGTTTTGTTCACAACCCAAAGAGATTCAGTTTACAGCCAAAAGGAGGAAAGAAACCAGAAAATATTCACATTTAGGAAGCTGGAATCTTTTTTTTCTTCAAAAATTCCACAAACTGATTCACTGATTATCAACACTAGTTAGGGATAGTTAGAGGTTATATAAATAGAGCTTTTAAAAACGAAAAGTCAAAACCTGCCAATGAGGCATTAAAAACACACAATCACAGCCTTTATCAGAGCCAGGGTCATAACAAATGGAAACATCACTGGATTTTCAACTTTCTGACAGGCAGACTTCAGGAAAAGCAACCAAATCTGAGCTTATATTAGTGATACTTCATCAAAACCCTTTATTCTACGTTTCAGTTTTTAAAAATTCCAAACATAAACTGTTTGCCCTAAATTCTGCAAAAATATATTTTTTAAAAATCTGCATGTGACTCAGCTGCAACCAACAGTCACATGACAAAAATGAGCTTTTCAGATGAACTGCAGGCTGCGTTTCCACAGAGCAGGGAGCAGACTATAAGACTCATTGCTAGTTTTCTTGATTCTACACTGAACCACATAGAGGCCAGGCTCATGTGCTCATTTCCCATTAACCTTCTAAACACACAAAAACCCAGGCAAGGTTTCTTAAAAACACAGCAAAATTACAGCATGTGTTTTTGAGTAAGAGCTGTAAAATCAAAAAGAATCATCAGATTTTTACACTTTTTGATGGTCTGTGAATGCATCATTTAAGACATATATTTCAGTCCAGAAGAAAATCATAAAACATAAGCTTAAGATTGTGATATTTCATCAAAATAACTTTTCTCATTTGAAAATTCGTCACAAATAAACTGCTTGGACAAGATTCTGTAAAAAAAAAATAAAAAAAATTGTACTCCTCAGTGTAATTGAAAAGCCATGACTGACTCAGACGCGACCAACAGTCACGTGAGAGAAAATCAGAGACTTTTCAGTTGAACTGCAGGCAGTGTTTCCACAGAGCAGAAACGAGAAGATAAGAGGGAATGAGAGCGAAATAAAACAAACTGGATCCATAAAATAAATGCAGCATGGCTCAAAAACTGTAAGCAGAGGAGCAAGTTGTCAGAGGATACATTCAGAAAAGGTGAAACTGAGCTGATGTGCAGAGTAGAGAGATGTTTGTAGAGGTTGTAAAAACATCAGAAAGTGACTGTGGGTCAGAGGATGGACTGTTCAAAACTTCTCAAAATTACTGAGTTAGTCAAAGGCCTTCTGCTCGACCATCTCTGATTTGCTTAAAACTTTTAATTTATCAGACTATGGATATTTAAAATGGTATCTTTCTGTGAAAGTTTAGATTGATATATTGAATACTTTGCAATATAAAATGTTTTCAATAATAGCTCATTGACCCACTTTCAGCACGTTTTTAACACAGTGAAATTTGAGGCTGTTTGAACGACAATATCTCAGAAACAATTCAAGATAAAAGTCTGAAATTTTCACTGTTGTTTATTGTTATGTCGATGATTCAGAATCTGTAATGTCGGACACGCAGATCCAATGCTCTCTGATTTGAGGTGAGTTGAAAAGTCCCATCTTTGAGCTCACATTAACAAAAAAAACCATAATGCAGAAGTCACCTAGTGATATTTTCCAAACTATTTTTTTTCATATTTCAACTCACCCATAGTCAGAATTGATTGATCTACTTGTCCAGTATTACAAATTCTGAATCAATGGCATGATGCAAAATAACAGTGAAAACTTCAGGCTTTGATCTTTAAGAGTTTTTGAGATACTGTCATTCAAACAGCCTCAAGTTTTAAGGTGCAAACAATGAGGTGAAAGTGGCTCTAAAGGTAATATATCAAGCTCAAATTTACAAATTTCTTTACAAATATTCATATTTTATGCTATAGAAACTTCCTAAATGGTCAAGCAGAAAACTGCTCCAAAAATTTGATGATTTGAGATGGAATGATCTTACTGAGGCTATAAAACTGCACTGGAGACGCCGGTGTGTATTTATCCATAAATCACAGCTGGAAATCCGCCGGACCTAAATGAAGGCTGCAATAACTAAAAACGTATACTGTTGTGTTGCATGAATGCACAACCTTTAAATACGTGAATGCTAAATATCTTGACGTCGCTGTCGCATCCAGTCCGCAGCTTCTGGAGGCGTTACATAACATTTACCATCGCACAGAACACAGAGATGCTCCACTAAAGCTCAACCTGGAAATACACACAAAGGGGCTTATAGGAAGCACACACAGACACACTATATATACCAACACAATGACACAAACGTACTTAAAGGGGCTGCTGGTCTCAGGGCAGAGATCCTGACTCCCAGGCTGATTTGTCTCCAAACCATCTGTCACCATCTGAGCCTCCACAGGCATTTCCCCTCCAACACCTCAACACACATTCTGCAGGGAAATCAGGCCTCTGCTCACGTGTGTGTATCGCTATTTGCGTAGTCTTTAAAATACACTATTTTTAGCTGCTCAGTGCATGCTAACACTCCGTGGCAGCACAGGCGAATCCACATCCATTTCCCATCCCTCAGATTGTAATTTAGCAGCGTAATTTGGGATTAAGATGCGGCTCATTCAATCAAGCACAAATATGCAAATATGCTTCATGCGTAATTTAAAATGCAACATGAAAAGGACACGTTCCTTCTGATAAACAAGTCAAGGGAGGGGCGACGCACTCAAATTCATTTGCTGCCAGAGGGAATAGGAGGAAACCCTAATTTAATTAAAAGGTCAAATGTTTCAGAACCCAAAGCTCGCTGTGTCATTTCTGTATTTCTGCAGTGAGTGACAGAATCTACACAGTGAGACTAAATTTGTCTCTGCGTCCTCGTCTCATCTTGTTTTCTTGACTGTTGTCTGCTGTTCAATTCCCTCCCATTTGTATGCACTTGTTTTCTGCAGGCCCTGTTCCTTCAGATGGTTTAATTGGCTCAGAAACTGTTTACACAGCCATGCATTTCACCTTCCACAGCAGTAAACAACTCCAGCTAAAGAAGAAACTTTTTATCATCTGCACAATGTTCACAAGTTTGTAAAGACTCTCATTCAAATTATGTTTTAAGACTTGAGATGATCAGAAAGATTGAACATGTTAAATTTAAGTTCAGATGATGGATTTATCATATTAAATCTTAGTTTTAACCCCAGCAAACACTGTAAAAAATTAACAGTTAAATTTTTTTTTATAGCAATTAACTTTTTAAACTTTTACAATTTTTAATGAATTATACAAAACAAAGAAAAAATGCAACTTTTTAGCAATTTTTACTGTCTCCCGCAATTTCATCGCAACAAATATGCTTAAAACATCACGACTTACATCGCAATGTTTTTAGAAAAGCTGCCGCAAATTCAGGCATTTTAGGCCCACAAAATCCTGGAGGGACAGTTATACATTTATTTATATATATATATATATGGCAAGCCATTTTGAAAATTATATATGGAATGACACTCTAAATTTATAGAATGAAAGTCTGAGTATATGGAATGAAAGCTGAAATAAATCTTCATAATCCACCATGTTTAACTGTGTGGTCAGCACAGAAGAGATAAATTTGCTAGTTATACAAATGGCATCAGCTGACATATATTAATAATTTGTTCACAAGGAACTTTTTAATGTCATTCTCCAAATAGTATTAATAGTTTGCAGTGTACATTGCGTCTGCGCTGCACTGCCTTGGATACACGATTAAACAGTGAATGGATCTCTTCTTCATTGCGGCATTGAACATGGTTGCAATGTTACAGGTGTTAACACGCCGGTGTTGTGTCAAGTTATGTCTGCACTGCACGCTGGGAATTGTGAGATCGGAGAGCAGCACAGACATAATTCGGCACAACACTGGCGTGTTCATAAGGTGTGCTAAACTGAAAGTGAAGTCAAAGTGACTTTTTTTTCCATATATTCAGTTTCATTCCATATATTCAGTTTCATTCCATATATTGAGAATTAAGAAATCTGTATTTTTCTTTTACAATGTGTGACCATAAAAGTACAATGCTTTATTTTACAAATATATTTAAATTTAAAAGTTTCTGAATGTTACAGTATTCCCTTGTTTTTTTCTGAAATATATCTAGCGCTACACTAGAAAATTCCATCCTTACTGCTAGATTTTCGCAGGTCTTTTTTTATTCATTTTTCAGAATTAGAATTGGTTTTATTGCCAAGTAGATTTTCACATACAACGAATTAGTCAATTTGTGCTTTACATTAAACGCTGTCAAGTCAACAGTTCTTTAAAAAGAAAGCAAGTGTTGGATGTCAACAGCTTTTACTGTGACAAATTTTAACAATTTACTGTTATTTACAGATTTACTCTGTTAAATCACAGACAATATCTAGTAAAATCACTTTTTAAAAGTATTAATTCTTATGTAAACCATTAAAAAAGTAAAAAATGTTTACATCAAAAATCAGTATGTTTTAAAAATGGTAATATGTCCTTTTACAATGTTTGGCTGTAAAATTGCATTATTATTATTGTAATCAGCAAAAAAATTGTCATTTTACAGATATTCGCTGCGATATGAAAAAAACACATATTAAGAATTTTAAAATTAGTATTTTTTAACTGTTATTTTTCATGTTTTGTTATTTATGGATAATCTAGTAAAATTACAGAAAAAACTTTTCATTTACATGTTGACTGTACAAAAACAGGCCAAAAGTGTAAATAATTTCCACATCAAATAACTGTATTTTTACAAGTAGTAATTTGGTACTTTACAATTTGTGACCATAACATTACTCTGTTTAACTGTATTTAAAACTGCTAAAAATATAGTTTTCCATATATTTGCTGATATTTTCACCATTTTTTCACAGTGTGAGTGTCACAGAATGTCACTGCTCTTTAATGTATTAGAGTTTTCTGTTACAGATTTAGTTTTTCACAGTGCAGACTGACTGACTGACTGAATCGCTGCTCTTACCTGGAAACAGACTGACGGTTTCTTTCAGCCAATCAAAGTGCTCTGGATGAGCCATAGTGAGACAGTCCCAGATAATTAGAGCCTCCTCAGATGTTGCGCTTTGATGTCAAATTGCAGTCCTGATAAATCCATTATGCGCCTCAATTTTCTCCCAACAAAACATGAAACAGCGAGTTCTGCTGCTCGGATGGGGAGCTGACGATTCCCTAGAGGGGCGACACTTGTGTGAAGTCGTCAAATTGACAAATCAGGTCAGATCCAGGACCCTCTGCAGTCCCCGGCGAGCTGCTACTACTACTGCTACCCTGCCTGCATGCTCTGATAACTCCCAATGTGAGACGCACAGGACACGAAAAAGTGCCGACGCCAGCAGCCCAAGCAGAGGCACGGCCAGACAGCTTAAGCCTGGACCCGTCCTGATTCACTTTTATTGTTTGACTAACTGGGTTTGACCGACCGCGTCCCAAACTGTGCACCCGCTGACTTTCACCGTCCTCCTGCTGCTAATGTGTCCGTCAACAGAACCACAAAATAAAAAATAAAAAAAAAGTGTAGGTGTCCTCTGCGCTCCCACAATCCACAGGATGCCGCTCTGTCAAACACACACCTGCACACAAACAGAATCACAACAATGTGTGGGTATCACCGGTGCCAAGAGCTGCAGCACCAGGCGTCCTATCGCCGCCTCCTTCACAGAGAGGAGGACAGATCATGTGACGGAGGAGATAAGATGGAAGAAAGAGAAAGAAACAGCTGGTCCGGTCGGCGGCGGTGACAGAGTTTGGCCGTTTGCCGACGCTGAGGGGATGTTCGGCGGTGGCAGCCACGGACAGGACCAGAGCTGAGGGCAAACAGTCTCAGAAACCAGCTGTCAAGTTCACAATGTACAGTAGCTTCCTCACAGGGAGGCTCAGCGAGCAAAACTATACTGCAAAAGTGTGTGTTTACACCATATGCTATGTAAATATGCACATTCTCAAGTGAAGAACCTGCACATTCCTGCACACGGTGAATATTTCTATTACTTTTAACCACTTAAAACTTACTTTAAAAAGAAATGCATGCAAAAATAGCATTTTGTACCTCCTATAATTTCACAAATCACAGTTTCAGGAGAGCTCATGCCTAATCAAGAGGAACCAAGTCCCCTGTAGATCACACAACTTGGATTTTCCATTTTCTATTACTTTTTATTACTTAAAACTCCTTCAATTTGCTGTACTTTCTGTTTATTTGACCTGGACCATTCATCCTTCTTTAAAAGTTCTCTACCTTCCAGCATTTACCGTAATGCACCAAGTTAAACCTTAAACCTATTGGCAATAGAACTGAACTTTCTGGGTCCTGACTACCATCCCTGTGAAAATGTTGCTCTTATTTCAATTTTCATGGGTCTATAATCCAAAATTTGTTGTCTGCTGGAGCGATTTGATCATTTCAGTCTGCTGGAAACTATTTTGTCTGTCTTTACCAAATTTCATGGCTATGGGAGTTACATTTTTGGAGATACGGGTCAATAAAAATAGTTTTCTAGGTAACATGCTTTTTTTTGAGTACAAAAATGCAAAATTCAACAGGTCTGAAAACTGATGAAATCATCAAAATTCAGCCAAAATCCTTCACAGAACTTACACATGGTGATATTATACTACTTTGTAGTCCATTGGACTCTCCTTGGAGGATGGTAGGTTGTATCTATTCAGTTTGGGCTGAGGTGGAGTTGGTACAAACTCTCACAGACACTAGTTGACTTGGAAAATATACTATTGGCCTTAACCCACCATTTTCAGATGATCTACCATGTTAGTTGTTGAGCTGTGACATAAAAACTGCTGTTTGCAAAGTTTACACTCAACTTTTTGACCATCACTTTATACAAAATGCAACCAAACCAACAATTTCTTTGACAAGGTGTGGACCCAACACCTTGGACCCAACTACAAGGAAAAGACCAGTAAAGGTTAAAGAAGTTGCACCTAGCAGCCTCTATTAGGTTGGACCAGTTTAAAATTCTGAAAACACAGGGGTTCCACAGGTAGTTTGTTCCTCCTGCTTCCAAAAATAATGGATAAAATCTGAAAGGCTGTTGATGTAGAATTTTTTCTCCTTATGAAAGAAGCACCAAAGATTGTCTGAGCAAAGAGTGTTCACTACAGCCCTGCTAAATATAACCATGAAAACATGAATCATGCTATTTATTAAGTGATAGTCGTGTATTTTCTGACATGTTCCACTGGAGCATTTTGCATTGGCAGACACAGTACACACTTCCTGGTAATACTGATTTTTAAAAAAAACTGTTTCGCTTCATGATTTTCCTAAAAAACTGCATTTGCTACATAAATGTGCGGCTTTTAGGGACCAGAGTTGTTAAATATGAAGTAAGGGACATTCATGTGGTGAAACTTGGCATCTTATGAAGTTTTCAGGCCTTTTTTCCACCAAGCTGCTTTAACATCCCAAGAGTAGAGAATGTTTGATGGTTAAAATGCTGAGACACGCCCGTCCACAAGTGTTACTGGATATAAATACACGAACCACCTTCAAGGGTCTCTCTCTAACTCGCTGCCAAACACAAACACACATGCAGAGGAGTAACATAAGCACTCTGGAGGTGGGGAGCTGCAGACTAAATAGAGAAAGCGACAGCTAGAATTATGGCAGTTGGAGCTGATTTGGGCTACGCTAAGTACCCCACACTTTAAGAGCGTCGGTGCAGCGGCCTCCACGCGGCTAATGGGAGGCTACATCATAACTGTCATGAGACGAACGCTCGTTAGCAAGATGAATGATAATTCCTGCAAAGTATTTTAAGTACAGGCTGTTATTCTTAAGCATTCACTGCAGATGCCCGCTTCAGTTGCTGTCTTCGAGTCCGTCACCGATCTTTTGCTATCGTGGAAAAGAATCGGCTAAAGTTGTTATCGGCTCGTGTGGTAACATAATGGATGAATATGGCAGCAAAGGGTGACTCTGGGAGGTACTGAGAGATCAGCAGAGTTATCTAAATGAGATCTTTGCGGTCCTGAGGACAGAAGAGTGTGTGTCGCTGTCTGAGAAGGAGTGTGTGCACATGTGTGACCGTGTGTGTGTGTGTGTGTGTGAGTGTGTAGCTGTGTGTTAAAAGCCCATTAAAGCAAAGGGGTGACCTAAAACTAGCTCCCTGATAGTGTCTCTTCTATTCAATGACTTATGTGGATCTAACATGGAATCTCACTGGGAAATACAGTATTTTAGTGTTATGAAGACTCAGCCAGTGCAAATATGATTGTTAGAACCAGTTTAACAGGAGGTTAGAGGAGGATTTTGTTAATTGTGGACTGACTGACTAATCCATCCATTTTCCACCACTTAGCAGCTCCTTTTTTTCCCAGCCGCAGCCTCCATCTCCTCCTCAGGCGTTTCCAGTCTAGATGGGATATGTTATCCCCCCAGTGTATCCCGAGTCTGCTTCCAGTTAACACAGAACCTGAAATACCGTCAGAGACAATCCAGGAGAGTAGTAACACTTCACTCTCAAACATCCAAGCACCAAACTGTTTCACTACACTCAGACACCATCGTATTTCAGCTGATCAAATGCATAATCTTAGTCTTTGGGTAACCCATGAACCCCAAAACTAATTGGCAGATTTGAAAGACATGTTATCTTTTTCTTTTTTAATGCCAAAATGACACCATTCATCACGATGAAAACAATAAAATTTGACAGATTTTCAACATTCCAACAGTCTTAAAACTCGTCACATGACACATGATGTTTGTGTCAGAAAATTAACTAAATTTAAGGTTAAAATTGTGATATTTCATCAAAATTCCATTTGTCTGCCTCATTTATAAAATCACCAAAATAAACACTTTGTTCTGATCAAATTCTGTAAAAAAAAAAGAAAAAATTCTACACTCATGCACTAGCCATCCATGACTGAGCTGCAACCAACTGTTATGTGACAAAAATTCAGGGACTTTTCAGCTGAACTGCAGGCTGTGTACTCAGATTGAATACGAGACAAGTATGGAAGAAAACTATAAAAGTAAGTAGTAAAATATCTATAGTTGGACAGTTTCTTAGCCATGAAGAAAGTCAGGGAAATCGGGATTGAGGATCATGTCAGTACAAATAAAAACTGAGCAATTTGAGAAAGGATGAAACCGCCAGTGGGTTTAAAAGGTATGTGTATATTAATTAAAAATCACCAAAATTACACAATCAGTCCACCACAAACTGCAAAAACATAAAGAACAATCAGATTTTTTACTCCATGGCCATCTTTGAATGTATCACATGTAGCCTATCAGGAGATTTAAGCAAACCTAAGCAGAAAATTATATTTCCTTATAATCACTTTATTCTATATGTCTCATTTTAAAAAATCACCAATAAACCATTTGCACCAGAATCTGTGAAAAACAAAGTATTCTGCAATGACCAGCACAACCACAAAGGTATTAGTGACTCAGCTATGTCCAACAGTGACATGACAAAAACTCAGCGACTTTTCAGCTGAACTGCAGGATGTGTACACAGAGCAGATCATTATAAATGCAAGTAGTAAAATATAAACAATTTTGGAGACTGAGCACTTGAAAAAATGTTATGCATGGTGATTTCAGGATTTTTAAACTTTATCGAAAAAATGCAACTTTTATTTTTGTTGTTTTTTTATGATATCTGACATTTTAATTGTATTATACTGAATAGAAGACATTTTTAAGTTCTCTCTCCTTCTAGTCGTGGTTGTGCTGTTTCCATGGAGGTGCAGGATTTTATACAGCAGCAAAAAAATTGCCCACAGTGAATAAAAATTGCCAGGGGTCAATTTGGCCCATGCTGAGCTTTTCAGAGGAATCACACATATCACGTTGTCAAATAAATAAATAACAAGGCTATCTAAACTTTCTTACTCCAGTTGAACTCTGCAGAATCGTGACTAGTTGTGACACAATTAGGAC
This sequence comes from Dascyllus trimaculatus, assembly GCA_024666655.1. Lineage (NCBI taxonomy): Eukaryota > Metazoa > Chordata > Actinopteri > Pomacentridae > Dascyllus > Dascyllus trimaculatus. Next base: position 28,613,430 of record CM045455.1, read on the forward strand.
AACGCTCATCGTACGCATTGTGCATCTCGAAGGTGAAGAATAAATTAATAATATTATTTCTGTTCAAGTCAGAGCTCTTTGGTTTTCCCTGTGGTCGTCTGCACTATTTAATATTAAGCAGGGCTTCCTGGATGCTGTTTTTTTATAACTTCGGGCTGTTTTAGAACTGTGACGTCCACCTGTCCTTCTCACCAGACACAGTAACATCGCTTCATGTCTCGGCCTTTGCTCCCTCATATCAGTTTTAAAAAACACTGATGCAGAAAAGAGATGTTTTGCAACTAAAATTAAGTATTTTACAATTACAATAACTTGTGACTCACATAAACTCTGTCTGTCTACTCCTGCATAAGTTCAACATACATCCCACAATCCCATAAAACAAGACTTGAGGAGAACCGACTTTAGCTAAAGTTTTTAATACTTAAAAAGTAATTTGAATTTATATATCTCACACCCTGGTTTCTACAGCTACAGGCATCCATTAGTGAAAGATCACTTCTCCAGTGATGCATTATTTCCCTGCAACCAACCTCCTGGTTCGAGCCCAGACTCTGACAAAATGCAGCAATTCATTCAGAAAGAATTTGCAGAGTTTGAGATGAGGGGTAAAACCACACAACACACCAGAAGCAAGAAGCTCCACAGCAAACTAAAACATACAAAAAAAGACACATGATAGTGAATCCTACGACCAACAAGTAAAAGTAGATAAAGTGCTGCTCTTTATCTGAGCAACAGAACTTGTATACCGATAAAGAACTAAGAAATATACTGCTTTTCAGTCCAGCAATCAACACTATCAAACGGAGGCGCTGCCATATGGTATTAGTTTCAGCGCCCCAGGGCTAACATCTGCATGCAGACAGCATCCACATCCAGACTGAGGAGACAAATGTCTCTTTTTTCCAACCTGAGAGGAGTCTTTTCATAGACTTGCCATTTCAATGAGAAGCAGTCAGACATAAAGAGGATGACTGGCAACACTGCAGGGCATTCTGAGACTATTTGTTTGTGTTAGCATCTGGATGTGAGTGTGTGTCTGTGCGGATCTGAGAGATGGTCAGCTATTGATGCCACAGCGAGACACTCCACATATGAGTTAACAACAAAGCGGCGTCTGGCGGAGCGACGCAGCTGCATCCTCTTTTCAATAAGAGCTTAATGTCTTTTTTTCCAATCTATAAATATGTATTAAGAGTGAAGAAACCTTCCCTATTACCAGCCTGCAGTCGCAATGCAAAAGTATCCAGCGTCTTCTGTTGGGTTTCATTACTGTCTGCTCCACTGCACATTGTTATCAAGTATTAAAGTGGTGTTTGGAGCCACAGACTACAGCGAGCTGCACTCATGAGCTCCGCAGTCAGGCTAGAAAACACACCAGAATTAGAGCACCCAGGGTTAGAAAGTTCAAAGCCTGCTAAAGCGCTCACACCTGTGGAGCCATTTGTAAATGCAGATTTCATTTTTATATCATTGGAACTGCAGGGATTAAGTGGTCTGCTTACAGAGCCCATATTATGGACATATAACGGTTTATAATTTCATGTTAAAGGTCTCCCAGAATATGTTTACATGCTTTAGTGTTGTAAAAACATGTTTTTTTTCTCATCTCGTACATCACTGCAACATCTGTTCTTAGGTTCTGTCTGAAACACTCTGTTTTAGCTTCCGTCTCTTTAAGGCCCTCCCTCCTCCTCTGAAGTCTGCTCTGATTGGTCAGCTGGTCCAACAAAATCATAATTTGTTGCTAGAGGATGTGACACTGTTCAAAAAAACAATTTTTTCAACATTTTTTAACGTAATTTTTAAACTTTTTACTGTTATATTACACTTTTTTCTCTCTTTTGTTAAATTACAGATAATATCCAGTAAAATCACAGAAATATATACCATAAAAAACAGTCTAAAACTTTAAACAATGTCTACAACAACAATCTATATTTTTATAAATGGTTATTTGTTTGAGCATAAAATTACACAATTTTTCAAAATTGTTTGAATCATCTATAAATATAGGTATTTTACAGATTTTTGCTGCTAATTAAAAGAAAAATCAGGTTTGACAGGATTGAAAAGTGGTAGAATTTCTAGTAATAAAAAGTAATAAAATCCCAGAAAAAAGCATTAATTTACATGATAAATTAATACAAATGTCCTATTTTCAATGTCTAGCCATAAAATCTAAACTTTTTTCCTGTATTTTAAATCAGTTAAAATATAGTTATTTCACAAACATTTGCTGATATTTGAAAGAAAAAATACGTAAATTAAGGAAAGTAAATAATGTTTTTGATTGCTGTTTTATGGATTACGATAATATCAATAAAAAACATTAATATACATGTTAACCAGATGAACACTGCCAATAATGTTCACCTGAAAATCTATATCTTCTTAAATTTTAATTAGTTTTTTTACTAAATTTGTCAGTTTGCAGATATTTCACATGCACTGTAAAGTTCTAACACTACAGAGAAAAGGGAAAACCCCAGAAAACAGAAAACTAAACTGTCCTCACCTATCGTCCAAATATAACTCCAACCTCGTTCCAAAATCTGACTGAAAATGTGTTTGATTTGGACAAAGATGCACTAAGCAGAGTGTTGATTAACTAAATACACTACTTAATGTGTATAATTAATACATAAATGATAACACATTGATTTTAGTTCAGTAACACAAAATGATAATCAAATTTTCACTGTTATATACTGTTGAAAAGACATGATTTAAACAAAAAAAATGGCTGTTTATAACAATTACATGAAGAATTATGCAGATTTAGTTGGATTGATAAGAAATAAGTCATTAACTGTGTGTAACACGTCACTTGGAGAGCAGCCCAGATGCAGACCATTAACAACCGTGTATTTCCTGCTGGTGGTTTTCTGGGTTAAAAGCACTTCTGTTCTTTGAAAGCCTCCTTCTTTCCACCCCATTATCTACACAAGCATGTTGAACCCTCAACTTAATCGTTTATTATTGAAAGCCCAGGAAGAAGCCTTCCCTCCTGGTGCTGTGGGAGAATGGTTATGGCTGAGATGTAAAAGATGTAGGTTAAGCATTCGTGGAGGCTTTGACTGCAGAGCTGCACTGGACATGTTTATGTGCACCATGTGTGTAAATGTTCTCCCATCGAAAGCTGCTGAGATGGAGCGTGTTAAAGAGGACAACCCATTGTTTTTCCTTTATGTAAGTGTGAGCGCGTGGATAAGAAAGTGTGCTTTACAGAAATATAAGCAGGAAACAACCAGAAAGAAAAGCACTTTTACATATGAACAAATCAGTTTTTTTAAGTTTGCAGTTCATAATATGACATAAAACAAAAATCTGTTTCAACAGTTGTGAAAATGATGGCAAATATATGCAAAATAATGTTTTTAGCTCATTCAAATACAACTTATATGTGTTATTGTACAATTACACATGATAAAAGAACAAACTTTTGTTCTTTTATCATGTTTGTAAAAATACTGTTTGTAAAAAAAATACAGATTTTTCATGTGGACATTATTTACAGTTTTGGCCGTTTTTTCTTTCCTGTCAACATGTTAATTATAACTTTTTTTCTGTGACTTTTTAATTTCTACTCTTTAAAAATTTTGCATATGAGTAAATCATTTAAATAGTTTTAACTGTGTTTTAATTCACTGATCAATAAATGCATTTAAAAGTATTTTTCTTTTTACTTTGCAGAATGATAGACATGTTTTGATTGTTCTGTATTTATAATTATTGTCATGCTAATAAAGTAAAATTGAATTGAACTTTACTGAGTTGAATTTAGCTGAGTTGGACTGGATTGAAGTCAACTGAACTGAAATGAATTGAGTTGATTAATAAAGTGCTATTTAGCAAACAATCAGTCATAAGCAGTCCAGTCATTCTAAAGACATCTCACAGCTTTTTTAGTCTAACTAAGACCTGTGAAGAAGCCGGGCTGGGCCTCAGTGTGAGACATCGGAGGTCACGGCTCTGTAAAAATCTCAGGCTGCTGTTTACGAGCTGGATAACACGACTCTGACAGCACATCAGGCCGTCACATTTCAGCCAAGGACACCGAGGAAAACGTCAGCTTTGACAGATGATGCGGTCGGGGATTTTCACCATAACAGCGGAGGACTATCCAGTTTACACGGCGGCTTCGAACCACTTCCACTGTGACTATTAATCCTCACACACACTGAGCGGAGAGGCAAGTGTGACCTCGTTTTAAAGAGCGAAAGGTCACGTGACCGACGAGAAAACGAGTAGCCTTCATCGCTCACACATCTCCATCTTTATTTGACCAAAGATGTGACAAGTCTGACGAATAAAATAATGCACAAACTGAGGTTCACTCAGTAAAAACGTTCGAGCAGGAAGGCATGTGTAAACACATCAGCGTCTGCTTCACGTCACAGCAGAGCCGCTGCCATGGCAACGTAAACAAATCCGTCAAGATCGCTGCTCGGCCTCAAAATTCATAAATTAAAATGCTCTCATTCTCCCTAAATTAAAAGCAATGTCGGTTAATTGTGTCGCTGGTTAATTGCATCGGGAAGACAGAAAAACAACACACAATACCGGAGGTTATCTCGACAACGCAGCCCAGCATGAGTCACAGCTCCACCATTAAACCACACATGGGAGAGGAAAGATAAGCCTAACCTACAAACAGAGTAGTGATCCTTATAAAACATTGATCAGTCTGTGGACCAATCGTGTCCTCTTTGCTCCCCCTCTCCAGTCCATTCACTCTGCATGATGCTAACATCCCACTGCCTCCTCTTCCACTCCACTTGTCTTTAGCTGCAGATGCTAAATGGAAGCCTATACCTGCTGCCCTACATTTTTACCAGGGCTGAAGAGGAAGCTGTTTCTGTCCTACTGAGAGCTCAGAAATAAATGTCTACCTTCCTTTGAGTATCTGGTTGCAATCAGACATTCTGCATTTCATGAAGTGACAGCAGAAAACAAACCAAATTGCAATTTTCCTGCAGGGAAATGACACAAAGGCATAATTTTAGGAACTGCCAATAAATATGTTCATTCTCTGGACCTCAAAACCTGCCAGTGGGTCTGAAAGGCATGCTATCTTTATTTTTAAAAAGTAGCAAAAAATACACCATTATTCAAAGACAGACAATGTAAAAACAGCAAGAATGACCAGATAATCCACTATCCAACTGTCTTTGAACTAATCAGGAGTGGTTCCATAAGGAAAATGAACGTAAACAGAGCTTGAAATTGTAATATTTCAAGCTCTGTTTAAGGGCTTGTAAGAAAAAATCTACAAAAATAAACTGTTTGCATCAGATTCTGCATGAAACAAAAAATATGCACCTTAAGGGACCAACAATCCAGTGACAAAAACACTTGTGTCGGCATAAAAGTGAAGCCGTGGTTGAGTCAGCTGTGACCAACAGTCACAGGACAAAAATTCTAAGTTTAATCACTGCAGGCAGTGTTTCCATAGAGCAGAGAGAATACATCAGTGGAGGAAAACAAGACAAAGTCAATCAATAACATAAATGCAGTGTGGCTAGAAAACGGTATACAGAGGAGTAAGTTGTTGGAAGATACATTCAGCATGGTGAGACGTCTTTCAAGAGAAGATGTGCAGAGCTGTGCAAAAAACCGCTAGTGTGTAGAGTTTTTACAAAAAGATGAACAGATTTTGCAATTTTTGTACAATAAATAGAAATTCAGTTTTTGTTTTTTCTCTCTTTTGTGATTTATGGCATTATAACTTTGTGATAAAACAGAAGACACTTCTGCATTTTCTCTACTTCTAGCCATGGTTGTGCTGCTTCTATAGAGGTACAGGACTTTACATTGCAGTGAAAAATGAGCCCAATGTGACAGGAGCAAAAAAAAAACTTTTGGTTTAGAGGGTTAAGTCCCACATGTCCATCAGGCAACAAAACTTTGCTATAAACATTGTTTGGACATAACACAACATTGTTCATTTCTGAATGAATGAATGAATGATATTCTGTACGCATCGCACTGCATTGGTGCGATGCAGAAGTTTGCAGACACACGCCTACCTGCTGTAGCCTCAAGAATACGTCGAACAAGCAGAAATGTAGGTTTTCCTTTGTTTATGTTTCTGCTTTTTTTCATCTATCTGCTTTTTTTCCCCTGCTGCAGAATTGAGCAGACTGAGCACACGTGAGAAAAATATTGGATCAGCATTGGGGAGCAACACTGGAATGCCTGTTGCATCAGTAGTCACAAGCGGTGCTTACAAACGTATTGTTCCTCCTACTGAAAGGACCCTTTCCCCTTCAAGCCAGTCTTTCCACCTGAGTGTGTCTCCGTGGTCTCTGATATGGTTAAATTCTCATAAAACTTCACTGTGCATATGCTGACACGAACACAGAACCATAAATCCACCTTAAGAGAGTGAGCATAATTACCAATAAGCAAAATGCACCTCTGCTCAGAATAATATGACCAAGCAAAAGGTAAGAAATTGTTCTCATACTATTAGAGCTATAATTAGTGCTGCAGGACATTCATTAATTCAGAGAAAGGCAGGAGTGTTGTGTGGAGGATGTTGAAGATTCAGCTAAAAAAAAAGAGTAGTTATTTTAGATTTTCTAAAGTTTACACCTAACCTGAAGTTCTACGGACCAGTTATCCACATGCTTTCTCACATATTTATTTTAAATAGCACCGACTTTACCTTATTGTAAATACCAACAATACCAGCATCTTAGGCACCTTATTGCTGTTTCTTCCACCAGCATGATTTGCATGACAATTGCATGCTATTTTGTACATTGCCTCTTATTTTTCTGTATGTAACATGTGTGAGCTACTGCATACGTTGAATTTCTCCAAGGGGTGAATAAATATCCATCCATCCATCCATCCATCCAATATCATAGCAGCTGTTGTGGGGCAACGAACATTGCTTCGCAGTAGCACCCTAAAAATGTTGACCTATATCTCTCTGAATACCACAAGACAGGAAAAATAAAGCGTTTGCACCAGATTCTGTTAAAAAAAAAAACTTAAGTGACCAACAGTCCAGTGTCGAAACTTCTGAGGTTATTTGGCTGAACTGCAGGCAGTGCTAAGAGCAGAGGGAGTTGTTGGAAGATACCTTCAGCATGGTTAAACATCTTTCTATAGTTGATGTGCAGAATAACAAATAGCTGGTTTGTAGATGTTGCAAAAATGTAAGAAGTAAACTATAGTATGCAGTTTCACCATTTATTTCCAATGTTGGTAACACCTGAGGGCATTTTGGGAATATATTGTGCGTGTTGATTCCAGATTTTTCAATTTCAACTTTCTCTTTTTAAATATTTGGCACCATATCTCAGAAGAGGACATTTCTCTACTTCTACTCTAGGTTGTGCTGCTTCTATAGAGGTGCAGGACTTTTTGCTGCAGTGACAAATTAGCCCACAAATAGCAAAAGACACCCAGAAATTGCTTGAGGCTCAGATGGCTAAGTCCCACATCCTAAAAACATAGCCTCTCTCACACATTTAATGTCACAGCAGTTGTTGTGGGGCAGCAAACATTGCTCAGCACCCTAAAATTGTTGACCTACATCTCTCTTGTTTACCGCAAGGGAGGAAACTAGCTCCTGGAACTGTTCGAAAACAAGGTCCGGTGCCATTTATGGACAGGAAGTCAATGCTCATTCGTTTTAGTTTGCTACAAACAATGTTCCCCACAGGCTCTATCTGCAACCTGACTGCATCAAAATGGTACTGGATTCTCCAAAACACTACCTCAGTGCTTGCTTAGAACAAATAAAACATTGAGGGCAATAGAAAAAAACGTCTAGAGACTGTAATATCTACACTGCATAGATGCTGTGTACATTTCAATGGAATTGGCACAAGCAAATGCTCAAAATGCCAAGAAAAAAACCTGACAGTGACAACTGTCTGTATTTAAAAGTATCAGCTCTATTGATCTAACAAGCAGCAAATTCAATTTAGGCACTGGCCCAAAAACAACACACAGTAGTTTGATCAATACAGGCTACAGCTAACAACCAAACTCGACCAGTCCGAAGACGAGCGTCTGATTCAGCAGCGCTCAATAAGTCACATCTGCATCACTCCTTGGCCGCCTTTCATCTCGTAATGCTGATGTTCACTTTACTTTTGTCTTTGAAATGCTCCCTTTCATTTTCAGCAGCCTTGCTTTATTCTAAAAAGACCTTCAGCTCTTTTGTCTCACAAATTTTTTTCTGTTAATGCACTTTCACTTTGTGTCGGCACTTTGGTGCACCGGGACAGCTTGACAGACGGTTACATAAAGCGACGTTATAGAAAACTTAAATGTATTTATGTGAAAATGTGACTGCAGCATACTTTAAACCTGCATGAGATAATCAGCACAGAGGTCAGATTATGTGCATGAGACAAGGAGTTCAGATTGATCTACTGAGGCCCATGTTGAACAGTTACAGACTCACTGGAAGACTGAAGCGATGCAACTGAAAAACAGAACTGAAAAAAATCCTCAAACACTCCATAGATATTCATAAATAAATACAGAGATACACACATGCCTGCTTCTGTTTTACTTCACTTAAAAAGAAGTTCAATAGTAGCAGAAAAACAAAAAAAATAGGCTTGATCAAGATGAACCAGACCTCTAGAAATCGATTACTGGCGATCAAAGTAAGCCAGTTATATTTCTGTCCAACTTGATCTTAAACTTTCACTGACGTCAAGATGGCGTAAACAATATCATGAATTCAAGGCGGCCGCAGTTTTGGCTGCAAGGCATGGTGGGAAACACTGGCTTTGACCTAAGAGCTGTACTACGATGCAAGATTAATGTGTTAACAGGTATGTTGTGCAAAAAGTCATAGTTTTCTGTGTCATGAAGGTGGATCTGTTTTAACCTGACAGATCACCATGGTAACTGATGCTGCACAGTTAACCTGTTCTGGAGGAGGTTCTGCAGAAGTGCATCTTTTTCACCAACAAACCTGTTGAGCTGTGCAATAGTGGTTCCACTGAATGAAGCCATGTAGTTACAGTGTCGCACGCTGTATTAGTATGTGTTGCCATGGTAACCTACATGCCTACTGTTGCAGAAAATGCATCAATATGTTTTTAAATTGAATCCTGATTTCCTGGATTTCCAACACCTGACTACAGTAGTCAGGTGTTGTTGAGCCGGCTTACGCTAGGTTACACTTGCTCTGTAGTACAACCTACAAATGTAGGAGCTGGTTGGTTTCAAAGTTGACTCAACAATAAGACACATGACGACGAAAAATGTATTAAATATCTGGCAAATCAGTAATGAATGTTATTGTTTATAGGGCTGAATTATATTTTTTTAAAAATCATACTGTGTTTATTTTTGCCAGATTTTGCAATATGAATTAGTTTGAGTGGTTGTGTTTACATTTGTTTTCCACTGAGGTAGACATAAAAATGAAGATGTGATTTTTGCTGAGTTCTTCGCCAAATCAAGCATGTTTGTTTACATCTGGATAACAATATTTCTAGGCTTGGACAACTTTGTAGCACCAAGATGCTTCATTTAAAATAGTATATTCTTACATTTTACCTTTAGCAAAAAAAAGCAACTCTTGCAATTTGGATATTATTAAAAATAACTGTTCAGCCCTATTGTTTTGTATTTCTTTTCTCTGTACTTGACTATATATTATTGTTTTTAATGTATTTAAGCAGTTTGATAGGAACAGATCAGGTAGTCAGCTGATTTCTATTCAGCTGCAAACTGATAGATGATAATTAATGTAAAATGGAGACTGAAGCATAAGCAGAGATCATAGATCATGGATCACCTGCACAGCATTATAACTGACAGCCCTGTCATAATTAAAACTATCACACATGCAACTGATAGGTGTCTGGTAATATTTGAATAAACCACTTCCCATACAGACTGATGGTTGTTGGAAACTGTCCGTCTTGACTGCCTGCTCTTCACCAATTTTCAGGTACTTTTAGGTATTTATCTTGAACAAACCTCATCTCCTCTCTATCCAGAATCTCCAGAGCACCAAATAAAGTGTCTCTTTATAGTAATGGAAGGTAAAACAGATGCAGTCTATGTAACTTTTGTTTCAGGAAACAACACAGGAGCAGTATAGCAGCAGAGTGGTGCTGCAAAACTTAGAAATTTTGACTACCTCTGACTTTTGACTGGTCTCCTGACTACAGAGTCTCTTGACTACATGTAAAGCTAAATATAGCCCGTCTTCTCCTCTACCAAGCAGCTTCTAAGCTAATGTGGGCCGCTAGCAGGGGTGGGTAGGGTGTGAAGGGATGAAATGCGTCCAGTGGAGATGCTCTCATCAGCGGATCTCAGCTGCGCAGCGTTTGAGGCTCAGACTCATACCAGTCCACATGACTTCACACACTGATGCTCGCTGATAACGTGCCGGGATTAGGACCGCTGTGTGTCGACGTGCGAGTGTGCACGTGAATGTTTGTGTGGGTCTGTCTGTTCTCAGGCTCTAAGATCCATGGAAAAGCCATAGATATGCACAGCCCATATAGCCACTGATTCCTAATAGCAGCACCCTCCAGCAGCTATGCAGATTCCAGTCAGTGTCAGAGGCTGTTAGTCTAAAACTGAGGGTTGGTTTATTAGCAAAATGAATGTAATGAATCACAAGATGTTTGCTAGAGACACACAATTAAATTCTACTTTACTTATTGCTTTGTTTTTGCTTGCAAGAAAGCATTTTTTGATTAATCCTCTGAACCTCAGGCAGTTTCTGGATGTTTTTTTTTTTTGCTCCCATCACATTTTAATCACTGTGGGCTCATTTTTCACTGTAACATAAAGTCCTGCACTTCTATGGAAACAGCACAACCATGACTAGAGGTAGAGCAGGGTTAGGGTTAGGATAGAGAAGAACTAGAAAATGTCAATTGTGCGGTATGACAAAGCAATAATGACAAAAATCATAAAAAAGAGAAAAAAGTAGAAATTCTCTCTTTACGTTAGAAAAGATTTTAAAGAAACATATATATAATGATGATGTACAACATATTTCCAAGTGCCCACAGGTGTTACTAATACTGGGAAAAAAGTGGAAGATGTATTTACATTTTTACAGCCTCTACAAATTCTATGTTTTTTGCAAAACTCAAAAAAAAAACAAAAAGATGTTTCGCCATGCTGAATGTACCTTCCCCTATACAGTGTTTTTAAACCATGCTGCATTGATGTTTGTTGATCAAGTATGTTTGATTTTCGTCTCGTTGTCTCTTCTTTGCTCTGTGGAACCACTGCCTGCAGTTCACCTGAATACTCTGAATACTCTCAAATGAGACATGTAGAATAAAGTGATTTTTATGAAATATCACAATAATAGGCTTAGGCTTAATACATATGCCACACATGACACGTTCAAGGACTGTTGTAAAGGTGAAAATCTGATGATTCTTTCTGTTTCTCTGGTTTCGATAAATGTGTAATTTGGGCTTTATTTTTAAAAGAAAACATATCTTCACAGTTCAAAGTGTTGAACAACATCCTCTCTCAAATCACCAGTTTCCGATCCTTCATGCCATTTTTCCTGACCTTCACCATGACTAAGAAAACTGTCTGAGATTTTACTCTAACTGTGTCATTTATGCAGGCAGTCATTTACCTGCAATAACAACTACACTGACTCAAAAGGCAGAAAGTTATATGAGAGCAGACAGTGCAGTTAGTTTTGTGTTGGAATCATGTCCTGAGCTGCTTTAAAATTCTCTCAATGGTGCTGAGGTGTAAAAGGAATAAACAGCTTTTCTGCATTTCCCTGGTTGCTCTGGATCTATTTCTCTCTAACCACCTTTGCTTTAATCAATGTTTTCCAGGAAGAATTCATCCAGGTATTTAAAGTATAGTGTGATTAAACAGTTCTACACTGGAGTCTGTATATCAGACTAAAATGTAAGTACCGGTACGTTTTATGTGAACAGGATTCTAGATCACAAATAAATATGCTCATGTAAAAATCAAGGCTATAAATACATTGTAGTAAAAACACACATGCTTCTCACAGATATTCCAACAGAGACAATGACTGGCACGAGCAAGATGAGATGTAGCAGTTATCATGCATGTCTATTTTCTCAAGGACAGCCTGTCAAAAAAGATCGCTAATAGCAATGTAGTGATTTTTCATGTCAATATCGAGCCATCAAAAGGAACCACAAACTCCTGAAACCACTTGAAGTGTGACATTTTTACTACGTGTTGTCAGATTTCATATTTAACTAAAGTCACATGCTGAAAAAGAAAGAGCATTAAGATTCTTGATCAGTCAAGTGAAGCTGTGGATGGGTCACGTTTTAGATGTCTATGAGATGTGACGTTAAAAGCTCCATCAAATGGTCATTTTTTGTACCTCTAAACTTCTCACACTTCAATGAATGTTAAGTGACCAAATCAAAAGCAAGCAAAAATCCAAGACCACAGAAAAAGTTATTTTCTTATCCGCTGACCCTGTGAACCCCAAAACATGCCCACAGGTTTGAATAGCATGCTATCTTTTAGAAATCACCAAAAATGCACCATTTTGGAGCCGCAAACAAGATTCATTGGACTTTCAATTTTCCTACAGTCTTCGAATTAATCATGACATACATTTTTATCAGAAAAATTACCCACATCTAAGCTTAAAATCATGATATCTTATCAAAATCACTTCATGCTACATGTCTCGGCACCAGATCCTGTAAAATGCAAAAAAAAAATCATTTTTGAGCTCTCTCTCCTTCTAGACATGGTTGTTCTGTTTCCATAGAGGTGCAGAACTTCATATTGAAATGAAAAATGAGGCCACAGAGGAAAAGTGTGACAAGAGAAAAAAATACCCAGAAACTGTATGGCGTTCAGAGGGTTAAATATGTTTGGAACCCCTTAGATTTATCTCCTATTCCTGCGTAGAAAACTGGCTCTACCTGCAGCAGCTCCAACAGTAACATGCTGCTGACACACTGATGCTTCACTATTAATAACCTAAAGATGGCACATATATTAATATATCAGTCAGTGGGACCAAACCAGGACTTCAGCTGCATTACTTCAACTACATTTTGCTGCAATGTACTTTTCACATTGTTGTACTGATAGTTTTGCTCAAGGAATGGATCTGAATACTACTGTGACCACTGCTTCCAATGCATGTATGTCCACAGAGAAATTAACAGGAGACGCTTTTAACCAAATGAAGGCCAACATTCACAGCTCATCATATCTGCAAGCAACTTTTGTCATCTCAGTCAGTAAAATCAATGGTCAGCGATTGGAAACGAGAATACCAAGAGCTCTTAAATGGACCTCGTGATTCTTTGTTACTCAGACAACAATGCCACTTGTGAAGACGTGAAGCAATACCCTGAAGCTTTTAGATCCATTTCCTACTACTCAGCACACACACACACACACACACACACACACACACACACACACACACACACACACACACACACACACACACACACACACACACAGTGAAGGATTGACTGGAGATAGCTGAGAAAGTAGCAGCCATCATTACCTTGTCTGCTTGTAAACCACAAGGGCCAGAGTAATCATCACCCTTAAACACAACGTTTCCTATTACTCAGCGTGCACACACACACACACACACACACACACACACACACAAACACACACACACACACACACAAATACACACACACAAACACACACAAATACACACACACAAACACACACACATGATCCATTTCTGCAGATGGATAAATTACAGGGAGGGAAATGCACAGTGGCACGGCCGTTTGAGGCAAGAGGAAATGAAGAGGCTTAGCTAGAAGGATAATAGAGCGACAGAGGAAAAACAAAGCCAAATAATTCATAATGCATCGTAGCACGCTGCATAACTGCACAATCAGGAGAACTGCCTTTTTTCCCAGAGCATTACAAAAGAGACAAGACAGCTGCTTACAGAGCTGAAAGAGGTGAAGGACCTACTTTCTGCTGCTGGCTTTTTTAGGTGAAGGAGGTCAAGCTATCTTTAGCAAAGTGACTGACCACTGCGTACGAGGATTGTGAACGCTCGAGTGACAAAACAGCGAGCTAATCCACCCAAATTAATTTAAGGATAATCACTTTATCGCAACGTGTTGTTAACTAATTAGAAATCTGGCCTTAACTGTTGCCATTAGAGGCACATCCACCATTTTGTTTGCTCTGTTGCAGTAAAACAAAGATGTGCAGCCCATTTATATTTCAGCAGCATGCGGCTTCCTCCTCCTCCTCCTCCTCTTCTTCTTCCTGCATCTCACGACCGACTCGGGGAGTTGTCTTTTTAAACACACCGGGGGTTTAAAAGAAGCTCGGCTTAATTAGAGCTACACTGGCAGGCTTGTTGTGAATGCTCTACAACCAGAACCATGCAAAAGGGCTGCTGGAGCTCCTCTGATAAAAAAAGGCACACAACAAACCCCCATGGAGTACATACAGCTAACAAGCCTATATGCTGCACATTTTGCCACTGCTTACACCAACAGATAGCAACATTTAACCCACATACAAATGAGAAAGTCAGTTTAAATGCATGAGACACCAGTTCATCTGCACAGCCTTGATTTGGAGTTTAATGCTGCATGATATTGGAAAAAAACTGACATGATATATATACATATATATATAGAGTAATGTGGGAAAAAACACAGGAATTTGCTTGGAATAACACTGTTTAGAATGAATGAATCACTGATAGAATGATTAGGGTGATATTGTAGGTGCATGCATCTGTACAGAAAACAAATAATAGTTCAAATATAAGCAAAAAAAACAATTACTCACTGATTTTAAAGTAAAAATATTTCTTACTGCACTTTAATGTATTAACAAACTCTGGTAAGTTCTGGAGGTGTACAAAGCTACAAAAATATAAATAAAACTGCACCCAAAATGCCTCACTTGCTGATCATCTGCTTCTCAACTGACTCTACAAGGTATACATGTTCCCTAAACGCCTCACATGCAGGCTACAGTAGAAGTCAGCTGTGCACAGAGAAGCCTCTAGTCTCCACTCAGGTACTGCAGCAACTCAGACAGGTGTGGAAAAAAACATGAATAGAAACAGTGAAATAATGTCAGATTTGTGCGAGTTGAAACGAAATGATTTTATCTGCATGGACTGTTTTCTATGAGCAGAGTACTTCATTAGCTGTGCAGCCCTACAACTCAAACAAATCTCAATTTCAGTGCTTCCTGCCCTATTCTTGCCCTATTTTGCTGTGCACATGTGGATGTCAACAAACTGCTGTGTCTAATGAACAATTTCAAACAGCTCTCTTAAAACATTACTCACTAAACTTAAAGCAGTTTCTCGGGGCGTTTTTTGTTTGTTTGTTTTTTGCGCCTTTCATATTTTTCCTCACTCTGGGCTCATTTTTCACTCCAACATAAAGCCCTGCACCTCTATGGAAACAGCACAACAATAACTAGAAGCAGAGAGAACTCAGAAATGACTCCTGTGCAGCACAGAAAAGTCATAATGCCATAAACCACAAAAAAGAAAAGAATTATGTTGAATTTCTTGGATTATCTATTTTACAAAAATAGATTTTTTTCCAGTGGTCCAGTGTTGCTAGGAATACTGGAAGAAATAGCGACATACTACAGATTTTTTACTACTGCAACGCAGCTCACTCCACAGAGTCACTCATGGCTTTTCAGATGCATCAAGAACTGCAGATTTTTTTAGTTTTTTGGAAAATGTTTAAACAAATTGCGTATAATAAAGTGATTCTCATAAAATACCACTATTTGAAGCTTAGGCTTTGTTAAGTTTTCCCAACACAACTGTATGTCAGAAATGAGTAGTTCAAGGATTGTTGGAAACTTGAAAATCCACTGATTCTTTCTGTTTTTACAGTTTAAGGCTCTGAGAAATAGTGTAATTTTGTGAGTTTTTTAAAGATAGCACATCTTTTTAACCCTTGGAATTCAGACAATTAAATCAGGATGAATTCTCTGGTCGAATAATCATGGGAAATTAGTATCAAGCAGCAGGAAAAACAGAGGCATGATGTGTTCACGTTGCACTTCTTGCCATGTGACACACTGCAGCAATAATGCTGAAACAATACACTGTGAAGCCCTATTTGGAATGCTACTGGACTGCAAACATGCAGGATAATTGGTGGCTAATGGTTTGATTGTGAATAGTTGACCAGCAGTAATGACATTAGAACAAACAGCTAAAGATTTCATGCTAGTGCTCCCCCAAACAGAGAAGGACATCCGTCAATCTAACAGTCACGCTAGATGAGAGGTAACCTCTAGCTGCTCCGACAAGCTCCACAGCGTTAGCATGCCATCCACGTCAGAGTGGATCTCTTTTTTTATATCGGCTAAGTCTCTGCATCCCTCTTTTGTTGTAATTTCCTGCAGTTTCATGCCCGGGCATCAAAGAGAGCACAGCTGTGTCATTGGACCAGTGCTTTAATCTATTCAGCTAGTGCATCTGTGTGCTCTGTCTTAGGCTACGTCATCAGCCGCCCGCCTCATTATTGTGTGTACTTGTGTGTATTTGCGCGGCTGGTCATGTGAGTATTCATGTGAGTGCATATGTATTCAGTCAAGCACGCATACAGTGAGCGCTCTCATGCAGAAATCACTAAATATAACATACACACTGACAAACACTCGCACAAAAGATGACATGAGAGTCTAATGAGGGATTTTTTTATGCCTAGAGTTGTGTTCGGTTTCCCGGCTGAAGGCCATGTTAAGACATCACATCACAGATGCTAATCTATGTGATGGTCAAGTTTCCAAGCAGCAGCTAAATTTAGGAGCGGATTGCTGCTTTTGACGGACGAGAGCTGAGAAACAACATTGTTCGACAAAGAGTAGAAGATCCTGAAGATCCTCACAGCATCCTCCACCCGGAACACACACATCAACACTGTTTCGACACAGTTGTCCGGCAAAGTGTGTGTTTGTGTTTACACATCCGCTGTGTTGACCAAAAACATGGCAGGAATCTTGATTGAAAAATTGACTCTGGGAACTGAATGGAGTCGATTTTTATAGAGCCACAAACTGAATGTTGGGACAGATTAGATTGTCTTGGCTCATATAAATCATTGTTCACTGACTATTTCCAGTCAGAAAGTAATCTATTGTGCATAATTAGCTTAACAACAGGATGCCATTTGTCTTCTGTAATTCTGATTGAATGGATTTCACTCATTTGGTGAGGACAAATGGGATTCCAAGTGCTTGCTGGTCAATGTGAGAACAATACTATGTCACTGTCCAGTCTTAGCAGTGGCTTTGACTAACTATGGTGTGATGTTTATTTAAATATCACGTTTGCAGGCTTTAGTCCTTCAACAGCAAATATCTAAAAAATGGTTTAGAATGACTCACACCTGTACTTTGTAGTATTTTCAAACTGTGGGAGTTTAGGCTAACTTTAGCTTAATAATTTCTCTGGACATCTGCATGAAACCCAACATTTGTGACTATGCAGGCTGTACAGACAACTGTGCATGTGGGAGGACAACAAATGGTGCCCAAAACAAAAGCTTGTTATAAGGATAAGCGCTCATCCTCACCTTTATAATTAATCATTAAACGAGTTGTAACTGAAGTGCAGGGCTTTGGAGGTGCTTTCATTTGTACATGCTTTACATTGACACAGCCCAGACACCGTACAAGGTTCTAAATTCTCCAGATATTCTGTGCTACAGTTTGTCCAAGCGCTGTCTTTGCGTTCACATGGTGCTACAGCTCAATCTGTAGCTAGCTGCTGTATCCTGTAAAAAATGCAAAGTCACAGCCTTTCAGAAGCATCTCTGTGTGTTTTTCTGTGTTCAATATGAGGGGCAATGCAACCGTTAGCACAGCAAAATGACACGTATTGTTGTGATGAATACAACCGTTTGTGGGCCCGCTGTCAAAGTCTGCATAGGTCAGCATGCAGTATTGTGCAAAGCATGACTTAGTCTTTAGTTTGCTCTGAGCACAGCCAAACCAGGTATGTGCAGTAATGATATGCCTGCCAAAACACATTTGTTCCTCCTCTTCATAAAAGTCTTGTCTCTTATAATGTTAAATGTGAAAACATTACTAAACTAACTAACTATTCAAACTACACAGCTATAAAAGGTTATGTTGAAAGAAATAACATTCTGATATTACTAGAGGTGCAACAGATCACAAAACTGAAAGTTTGGATCCTATCACAGATTTTGAGGTGCGTATCTGATGAGTTTTGCCATGCAACTCTGAATCAGGATTTAGGGAACTATTCTATTTAAATGAAAAAAACTATAAAGCCAAACTTCATGGAACCTTGAGGATATGTGGACTCATTTACATCTGTTGTCCCTGAGCAGAAACACAAAAAACAACCAGAGAACAATAAGTATAATGAGTAAACAACACAAAATCTAGAAGTCCATCAGTGTGAGATAATGGAAATAGAAGCAGGTGCATTTTTGTGTTAAATGTATCACTTTCAAGATGGGGAACTGGCCTTAGCAGAGGACTGCACTCTCCAAGTACCCCTTTACATCTTTAGAAAGTAATGCAGCTCACATTATGACGGCTAAACTTTGCCATTAATCCAGTCCACATGTGTGCACCGAACAGTTGATAGGGATCAATAAGGATTAGTTACAGTCCATTACACTGGCAGATATTTTCATTGTCTAGTAAATGCTAGGACTAACTATCTTTACACTGTAATCTAAGAGGAATGCTGTTTCTTTCCAATGTCTTCTCTCTGCAGCATCAACTAGCTTCAGCTTCAGTCTTTCAGCACCACATCAAATATAACTACAGTACTGCAGCCATCAAGTTCATATTTAAGACCACTTACAAGATTCTTGTTTTAGAACAAGTCGGCTGGAAACATCAAATAGTCAGCCACAGACAGTGTTTTAAACCACAGAGATAACTTAGACTAATTAGTAGTCAGTCGTCATTACAGCTAGTAAAAAATTAAGAGACACTGGCTGGAAATGAGAAGCTTTTGTCTGCCTCTCTAGGAAAATTTGGGCGACATGATGGGTGCAGCAGGCTCTGGGTTTGAAGTTCACAGGTTCAAGTGGTAAATCTGACACTGTTATAATTCCTTTTCCAAGGTGGAGCCAAAGCAGAGGTTTGCTTTCAGTGCAGATTTATGCAAAAACTACCAGGCCCAATTTCATGAAACTTTGTGGTTCAGTGGAGAATGGCCAAGAGAAGACCTAATTAAATTTTGGTGCAGATCTGGATCACTTTAGCTTTAGCATTTGTGCTTTCCCAGGGTCAACTCGACACGGAAAGCTTGCCAGGTAACAGTAACAAAGGAGGAGGGTAGGGTACAAAGGTCGGTTCAAATACTCGATGGTCAGACTGAGCCACCGTCTCATAATTACCTCCCAGATGGTGGATTCGGTGTGGATGTGGAGAGGATGCTATGATGTAAGCCTCAGTGCGATATCAGCCTGCCTCCTCAACCTCTCAGCTTCCTTTGAAGTCTCCCCATGGGGGTGTGCGAGCTGGGCGTTGGTAATGAATCAAGCTGAGCCATAATGAATGTCCTTATTCAAGTCTGCTTTGATGAAATTCCACCTGACTGATCTCAAATCACAGAACAAAACAGCGAGAGCTTGCTGACAACTGTTATGAAACCTATACTGACTGGAAATATGACGGAGAGTATCGAGCGACTCCGAGGATCCCTTGAGGATACTTTACTCTGCATCTTCGTCTTCTAGCCTTCCTTCCTACTTCCTCTGTGATCACCGAGTAGGATGAAATCAGATGAGTGCGTCAACAGTTGCACCAGCATTTCAAAGTCAAAGTCTTTGCTCCTGCATGGTTGTCATGCCTCCTCAATACATCCCACATACAGCCCTTCAGATGTAAGAATATACCCAGAGGAGAGTTTAGCAAATGAGGCATAATTCATTGCTGCATTCCTGAAGTGAGATCTGATGTTACAACTATGCAGAAATGTTTATGAGCTCTATGGAGTAATTTACCCAGCGTGAGCCTCGTCCATTCACCAGCGCATTGTGTAAATACATCAAACACAGCAAAACGTCATAAAAACACACTGGAAAACAACCACTCTCTTACGAAAGCCAAAGTAATAAATACATTACAAGCTGCAATCTCACAAATGATTGCAAAACTGCTGTCAGTGTGCTGAATTTGCCCATAAAATGCCTTCTTTTTTTTCTACCCTTCAAATGAAATGAGGTGCTACGGCTCCATCGCCGTACTTTGTGGAAGTCTGGGGCACATCTGCAAGCCTGCAGTGTTCAAGATAGGTAGAAGAGACTGCCAGGAGTAACAAAAGAAGTAAGTAATTATAGAGAGAGATCTCAGACAAAGCGTGCAAAAGACTGCCAACAGCATTTAACTGTGGATGAGAGCAACTGCTGCTGCCGCTGCTGCTGCTTTGGGTTATGAGTTGAGTTTATGACGGTTTGCTGTAAAACTTTTAACTGGACTTGTAACAGCGAGGTAAAAGCGCCTTTTAATCTGCAGGTAAAACCAGGTCTGTGTGAGGATTATCCTTTAAAAAAAGTGGACTAAGTCAAACCTTAGTTGAGTATTAAGGATACAACAAGGTGAAGCTTTTGTGTGTTAAAACCTGATTTCAGAATAATTAGATTTCTCCAGCAAAGTTCTTAAAGGTACGGTTTTAACATCATGGGTGCTTAATATTATGAGTCTGTGCTGGTTGCCAGGCAACATCATAGTGACAACATGATTTGAGGAAGTCCCTGCACAGCTACTAAACTGTTCTGCAGGTACACCAATCAGCCACAACATTAAAACCACAGATCGGTAAAATGAGAAACACTGATCATGTCTTTACAATACAAAGTTCTGCTGGGACACTTTGGGTCCTGGCATTCTTGTGGATGTTACTTTGACACGTACCACCTAAGCACTGCTCCAGATCACATAAACACTCCCTCATGTCAATGGCACTCCCAGATGGCAAAAAGCTGCCTCATGTAGGACAATGCATTCACAATCACAATAAATGGTAAATGGTAGATGGTCTCCACTTATATAGCGCTTTTCTCTACCTTAGTGGTATCCAAAGTGCTTTACAATGTGTTTCACATTCACCCATTCACACACACACACACACACACACACACACACACACACACCAATGGCGACAGAGCTGTCATGCAAGTTGCTAATCTACCATTGGGAGGAACTTGGGGTTCAGTGTCTTGCCCAAGGACACTTCAGCATGTGGAGGGGCTGGGGATCGAACCGCCAACCTTGCGATCAGTGGACAACCCGCTCTACCACTTGAGCCACAGCCGCCCTATACTGCCCTATACTACAATACTGCAAAAATTTCTCAGGAACATCTCAAGGAAAACAACTAAAAGTGTCTGCAAACCTAGAGGTGCTGGTGCCAGAATTTGTCATCTTTGGACAGAACCATCTGTTCCCCCTGTTTGCAGTCTTTGTGTTATGTTAACTTTAATGGAGAATTAACCAAAAACCCATCAGCATACAGACAAGACACTGGTTGCCTTCTTCTCTTCTACCTCTCTGCCAGAAAGAATATAAGTGCACTACTCAAAATCATTACTTTTAAAGCTTTTTAAAGATTTGTGAAGATATGAGCTTTCAAATAGCTTCATTTTAAGGAAAAGCACTGAACCCTTCTGCACTAATTCTGCTATTAACTTAAGAGTTTGATTAAAAATTAATGTGGCTATTTAGTGTAAAACCACAGTTTGTCATTTTTATACGCCCACACAAGACTTAATGTGTGTATGTGCCACCATACATCACCGTGTTGCATCAGAGCTACAGGTTCTCCTATTCTGCCTCTTTATTTCTTAATGTGCCGTCCCCAAAGGGCAGAACTGGCCTTTTGCAACACAGTGGAGAGGAAACAAACAGTTTTTTTGGCGTCGACACAGATGAGGAAAACATTGCTCATTGATGGATCTGAAGTACAGTTTTCACAAAAGCGCTTTGGGGGAAGGGTGCAGACAGAGCAATTGGCTTTTCCAAGGCTGCCCATTCTAAACAGGTATCACTTTAATAGCGATTAAACTGGAATTAGGCTCCAACTGGTTACTACAGCACTTTACTAGACACAGACCAGGCCTGTAAACACACAGATTTAGACCTCTGCTGCACACATGCAGAAACAAAACCCTTTTCTTGCAAACATACAGGGAAGCTGAGGCATGTTAGCACTCCACAAACACACAAAGTCACCACACACTTGCACAGAAATAGCCCGACTCCTTGAGCCCGGAGGCTGGTTGACAGAGCTGCGAGGGCCAGCACTGTGTCGGGCAGCAGTAGAGGCAGATGCAGCACTCAGCAGCCTGAGGGCATCGCTGGGTATTCAGGCTTCACTAGACCTCTTCATCAGTGCCCTGTGATGCCTTAACCTCATGACCAAAACGCACACACACACACACACACACACACACACTTCCAGCACAGTCAGGCCTTTCCAGCTTTGGACAAGAGACGAATTGGGAAAGAAGTAGAACAGGCTCACTGAGCACAGACACAAGTTAGATGGAGAAACTGTAGAGGATGTAGGTTATGGTGGGCTGTGCTCTTTCTACTGATTGTCATGTTAAGGGAGTATCTAGGTTAGCTCTATCTGTGCATGTGTGCTTACTGAATATGTGTGTTCCATGATAAGCATATGAACACATCATCTACATTTTATATTTATATTTGTGACATGCACAGTGTTGCATAGTGTTATTATTAGCACGGGGTGACAAAACAATAGACAATTCATCAATAGCAATAAAAATGTTCAGAATGTTTGATAATTTCACTTGAATGCAATAAACACAAATTGCTGTGAAAACACATAACAAAAACGCAAAGTTTGGTTACATGAGCAAACCCTGGCTCATTAACAGCCTACTATAGCCCCTAATAACAGAGCTTCTTCAACCTCCATCACCCTCCCCATGGCGTCTATGCAGGCATTTCATAGCAAGTAATCCATCAGGGATCAGTTTTTGGCCTTGCAGGAGGCCTTTCATGGCCAAAAACACCCACAGAACTCCCAAAAGGTTGCTCAAGGTCTGACAGACTTGACGTTGGGGAGCAATGAGGCAGGTGTGAGGTCCATATCCAAAGATACCTGGTCCAGGCCAAACACTCTGAACATTAGCATTAGCACAGTGTGGCAGCTTGGCCCTGGTTTCTATGCATCTATGGGTTTTACTTGTGTTCTTTTATTTAAACATGCAAGAAAATGCCTCGTTAGAACCCCTTTCGGGGTTGCTTTCAGTGTAGAAAAAGTAACGACTCTGGGGGAGGTACTCCTGAAAAACTGCTGTGCAAGTCTTGACCCAGATTGGTTAAACTCTAAGAAAACAACACCTTTTTTTCAATTCTCTCAGTTTCCTCATCAAGTAGCAGTCTTCTCCTCTCTAACATCACCACAACCATCATACAATTTGTCGTATCTGCTAACCTAACTAAGTTGCTCATATATTTGTCGTTGTCTTGTTGCACTCAGAGTTGATGTCACGGTCAAAACTGTTAGATTCTAGACTGCAATGAAAAGAGAAAGGCTGAAAAGGCAGATGAGCCAACGCTTAAGTTGAGATCACTTCTTTATCCTTACTCATGTATGATGTATGTACATTTACACATAACAGCATGCATATGTGTGCATGTGTGTGGGCGTGTATACTTTATTGTGTGTTGTGTAACTGACAACAAGCTGTTTTAAATGAATTCCCCCGAGTGAGATTAATAAACTGGTTGGATTTTAATAGAATTATTCATTATTATTCTATTGTGTGTTTTGCATTAATGTTAAAATTCTTATTTGTATACCTTAATAGACAAGCTAAAGCGGTTTAGTTTAAATTAAAATCTTTTTTCTGAGGGTCTTTATTAAAAATTGGTCATTAAATTAATTAATATTAACTAAAATTAATCTGAATTTTATTGTGATAAATTTTTTAGGTACGGCGCCCAGCCCGAATTACTGCTCCATTCTTAATCTTGACAAGACATCAGCTTGTGATCTGCATCCACAAACACACGAACCAACACAGCTTCTTCCTATACCTCTGTCAGCTTCTTATGTTCATCACTCCTCCTCTGTCAAAACGCCTCTTTCATACGATCAATCTCTCCTCCCATCTTCCTACTTTCTCTCTCAGACACACAAACACACACCTCATTTTGTTACTGACATACCAAGTCATGCAGAAAACATAAAGGAAGCTCTTTTTTTTAATCCCAGGACCAAAACAGCAAAATGCAATAACCTGGGACAAAAGTGCTGACATCTGAAGATGAGTCTGGCGTTCAGACAGGCTGCTCAGCTGCAGCTGAAATGAACAGAAGCGACAGACTGAGAGAAAGCAAGACCCTAAACACAGACATATAGACAGGTACTGAATCTGTAGCTCTGTGGCCTCCTGATCCTCTTTTTCAACACTTTCTTTTCCCCTCATTTTTACACCCATTTTAAATCCAATACTTCATCCCTGCCACCAGCTTATCTCTCCATCCTTACTTGCGGTCACCTGGTCTGCTTTTTCCTCCCATATCTTCTTTTGTCTCATCTATTCCTCCTCCTCCTCCTCCTCTGCACTCTCTGTTTTCTCTCCTCTCTAACCGAACCTTGTTTGCATGCTTCCTGACTCTTGATTAGCAAGATCGACCAGCACGAGTCTGTCAGACACTTTGTTAAAATGACCAATGAGTCTTTAAAGAGGTTCCCATATAAATACGGGGCTGAATCGGACTCTTCAATTACAGATAACACATGCCCACCCGTGCATTTCAAACACCATTTAACCACACAGAAAGAGGGATAAAGATGCTGGTCAGCGGCACATTAGGTCAGTCTTGAAGGTTGCAGGAACAGCACGTACATAGAGGATGTATTTAAGTGTGCACAGCAAAGCAAGAGCGAGATTGTCTTCCTCTGGCTACATTATTCAATGTACAACTCCCTCGAACTCTTACGTAATTGTGAATTTGTGCGAGCAACGAAAGGCTGCCTCCTCATAGACAGCAAGAGCAGTCTAGTGCAGAGCCATAGGGACTAAAATAGTTAGTCATGTGTTCATTATCGCTCTCCTCTTTTAAGTACTCACCCCGTATCCAGAAACATTAAACAGAAGAGGACCTTCAAGTGGGTCTGTGCAAGTGCATGTGTGACGGTGAAACAGAAAAAGAGTGAGGCAGAATATGAGGCGAACGAGGTTGCGGGATTGTGATAACTTCAAAGGTTATTATTATTATTACTGCGGGCTGAAGCCATGCTCTGGCATCCCTCAAGTTTTGATCATTATGTAAAGCTGTTGTGCTTGGTGCTCGCGCTGAATACATTACAGAGTGGATAACCAGGCGAGCAGCTCACGCAGACCAACACATTGACTCAGCTGCTAAGTGTCTTCCGATTTTTAAAATAACACACCCCACCGCATGTAAGAGGACAAACAAACAGCGCCCTTAATCGCACCTTAATGTGTGATCCGGACAAGAGGACGGGAAGATTTGACATTTAAGCCGCCGCTGCTGCAAACGATTTTACACGTGAAGATCAGTGAGCTTCTTTCTGTTTTGGTTCCGGAGGAGTTTTGTTAAGTTTAAGAATATAATGATATCATCAAGGTTATCTCAGGCTTGCAACAAAAACGCCTGCAATAAAAAAGCTGAGGGCATGTAGATAAAAAAATGTGGATGTTACTATGCAGGGGAGGGTATCCAGCTGCTAGAGAGATGCATTAACGGAGCTGTAGGACCCTTGTTTTTGGAGCTTAACCCATTAAAGTCAGAATGTCTTAGCATCTTGTTGCATCCATTTCTACCAGGGGCTGAATGACATGCAAAAAAAATCATATAGATGTAATTATTTTGACAGATATTGCCACGTGAATTACATTTTTGCATTACTTCTTTTCAGATGAGAAAAAACAGAGAAAAAAATAATGATGATTTTTGCTGCAGTCTGTACTAAACATGCATGTTTTCTTGCTTCTGGAGACTATAATTTATTGGCCTCTGTAGCATAAAAGTCTTTCCTTTATAACAATATAACTACAGCTCGTTTGATTTGGGACATGCAATTTTTTCCATATTCCAGTTTTGATAATATTTTGATTAATTATTCAGCCCTTATCTCTACTATTAATCTAAAATAACTGCAGTGCCCCTTTAAATTTGATTGATAGTTGACAAACGGTTGAATATAACATAGTGCAGCATTTTAGCATTCAGTTTAGCCACTATGGTTTTCTGGTTTTCTGCAGAATAGGGATTAATAACATAATAGCATGTATTTGGAGTACATATTTAATATAAAATTACATTTTTATGTTAAAACAGTATATAAAACATAAAATACAACATACTGCAACTGTACTGCACGTTTTTGCTTGTTTTCAGGGCTTTCACTATAGATTACTGAGCGGATAAAATGCCACATATGGTTTTTTTGGTCCGGCTGGTCCTAACGACTAATCTGCTGCCTTAATTGATTTGGTGGTGAGTAAATGCCAAATATCAGAAAAACAAGCCCAAATGCGATTATCCAGCATATAATCAATCGTATGTCAACAAATTGCGAGAAAATAGAAAGAAAAAATGTCAATCTTGTTTTTTTGGTGTCTAAAAATGTCTTGTTTTGTCCAAAAAACAAAAATATTCAGATAGTATGACATAATGCAATGGAAAGTAGCAATTATACACACTTTAGTAGCAAAAATTATCTAAAAAATGTCTAAAATGACTATTAAAATGGTTGCAGATTAGTGCAGATTTTGCAGTAATCAACTAACTGCTTTTGACAGTGTTGTTTACATGAGAATGGATCGCTGACAGGTGGTCATAGTTGGCCTCCTTTGTATGCAAATCCCTGCCAAAGCAATAAATTCTGCAAACTGCATCCACTGTATCGTCTATTCATGAGGCTTGAACTCGAATAACAACCACTGATCTACGTTCCAGGACGAAACACAGGCCTCCTGACGGCGTTAGAGGTCTTGTACAACATGTTATTATTACCCCTATTAATAGAGTGTTGCTGTTAGGGCGATTATGAGCTTAGGAGGGGAACCCCAGCTCAGAGGGCCGAGCCACCACTTTTAATTTTCGTCTACACATTCTAATCCCACACTGAACTTGAAAACAAGCCATCTGTTCCTGCCCTTACCTGGCCTACATTAGCCTGAGCTCACTCCAACTCTGGCTGGCTGCAGGGGGGGAAAAAAACAGAAAAAATAAAAACAAGGGGCAGCAGTGCAAATAAAAGTCCTGCACTGTCATCATCACTGTCATACAGCAGGGTGAATATATTGTAGTGCCATATTAAAAGGGATGTAAGACAACATGAGAGGCTGTAAACTAACCACTGAGAGCCCTGGTGCATGTATTACTGTGCTTTTTTTCTGCTTCCAAAGACAACCAGTCACAACAATTCCACCTTATTTAGGAGAATTTAGGGAAATCAGGCTTTAACAGGCCTCCAGATTGTGTTTGCAACATGCATAGGTGTGATGCCCACCCAGTTCAATACCAAGGACAGCGGTCGACGCACGGATGAGCCTGACAGCCATGACAACACATGCACTACAAAATGACAGATTTATTTCTGCACGGATGCATCGTAAGCACCGACGCCAACCTGCCCCGAATGACACTGCTGTTTCCGTGCGAGGCGATGAAACCGGCGGACGGACACGAACCGAACCCTTTAAACGTGCATTTCGCTTTTTCCAGAGCGGTTTTTTTTTGCCCCCCTGCAAGAAGAAGCAGCACCAGCAGCAGCAACAGCAGCAGCCACATTTGTAAAAGCAAAACCTCCGTCGTCAAAGCGCGTCTTTCGGACAAAACGCCCCGTACGTACCTGCTTCTGCTGGGGGTCGAAGAGCTCACATGTCCCGCTGCTTGGTTTGGTCTGTTATCGTGGATATTGTCGGAGCGGTGGGCACCGTTATGTGTCTGCCAGCGCCATGTTATTATCACTAAGTGGAGGACTGTGCGGTCCTGTGCGCTACATCCGGGCTGTTGGGGAGAGCGAATGAGCGCAGTTCGTGGCGGCGGAGAGGGCGGAGAGCTGCCTGGATATGTGGAGCAGACTGAGCACCTGTGCAGCCCGGCGGGGACAGGTTCACTGTTCCCCGACCAGCTCCACACAGTCACAACCCAGGATTTTAATGCAGTTTCACTGTCACAGAACTGATAACATTGCTTTAGGGAGTGCACGATAAGCAACAGAAAAGAGCAGTATGAAAAGCTGTATATGGAGATAGAGTTGGCGTGGTTAGCTTAAAGTAATGGTTGAAATAGTTGTGTAATGTATGATTCAGTTGTTTGCTTAGAGTAATTGATAAAAGGTTAATATAAATAGCTTTAAGTAATAGAGAAGGTTTGTTAGCTTAAAGTAATGGATAAATGGTTGAAATAGTTAGCTTAAAGTATGGGGTAAACAGTTGAAACAGTTAGCTTAAAGTAAGAGATAAATGGTTGTTATAGTTAGCTTAAAATAATGGATGAATATTTAAAACGGGAAGCTAAATTAAACAATAGTTAGCTTAAATTATTGGATAAGTGGTTGAAATAGTTAGCTTAAAGAAATGGATACATGGCTTTAAAAGTAAGTTGGACAAAAAAATAGCTTAACATAGCATTGGCGGACAGATAATGTAGTAAGATAGCTAGATGTAATGGATAAACACGGATAGTTAAATGTATGGACAATTAGTGAAGCTAAACAAGCAAATACAAAAGTAGAATAAAACTTGCCAGTTATCGTAGATATTGTTGGAGCGGTGGGTACAGTACGTCTTCTAGCGCCATCTTATTATCACCAAGTGGAGGACTGTGCGGTCCTGTGCGCTACATCCGGGCTCTTGAGGAGAGCGAATGAGCGCAGTTCGTGGCGGCGGAGAGCTACCCGAATATGTGGAACAGACCTGTGTACCCCGGCGGGGACAGGTTCACTGTTCCCCGACCAGCTCCTCACAAGCCAGGATTTTAATCTATTTTCACCGTCACAGAAGTGATAACATTGCTTTAAGGACTGCATGACTGCAGCAGCAGGAAAGAGCAGTATGAAAAGCTATGGAGATATAGTTGGAATAATTAGCTTAAAGTAATGGTCAGATAGTTGGAATAGGGTAAAGTCATGATATAGGCTAAAATGGTTAGATTACTGTAAGAGCTGCATGGTTGAAATAGTTATGTAACACTGATGCTTGGTTCTAATAGCTTATAGTGATCAACAAGTGGCTACAATAGTTAGCCTAAAAATAAATGATTGGACTTGTAGCTTAAAATAATGGGTAAATGGTTGGAATATCATGACATATAGTTGGAATAGTTAACTCAAAGTAATGGGTGTAAAGGAATGCTATAGTTAGCTTAAAGCAATGGTTGAATGGTTGAAATAGTTAGTTTAAAGTAATAAGCATATGGTTAGAATAGTTAGCTTAAGCTAATGAATAAATAGTTAAAGCAAAAAGCTAAAATAAACAAATGGTTGTACTAGTTAGCTTAAAGTAATGTGTAAACGCTTGAAATAGTTTGCTTAAAGTAATGGGTAAATGGGTAAAATAGTAATGGTAAACGGTTAATATAGCTAGCATAGAGTAGCCTAATGATAATTGGTGGATTAGTTAGATTAAAGTAATGGGTATAAATGGATACAATAGCTAGCTTAAAATAATGACAAATGGTTACAATAGTTAGTTTAAAGTAATGCATAAATGGTTGAAATAGTTAGCTTAAAGAAATTGGATAAGTGATTGATATAGTTACCTTAAACTTGTGGCTAAATGGTTAGAATAGTTAGTTTAAAGTAAGACATAAGTAGATAGTAATTAGCCTAAACTAGAGCTAAATAGTTTCGAATAGTTAGCTTAAAGAAATAGGCTGGAGAGAAAAAACAGCAGCTAAATGTGGCATTAGCTGATAGATAATGTTGAAAGAGAGCTAAAAGTAATGAATAACATAGGTACTTACATGTATAGACGATTAGTGAAGCTAAACAAACAAATCTAAAAGTAGAATACCAATTAAAATAGCTTTGAGAAATGGATAAAATTGAAAGTTTGTTTAATTTCAAAAATGCAAGTGATAGAAAAAATAATAGGGATTTGAAATAATAGTAATAAACAAATGGCAAAACAGCTAAAAGAAATTCATACCAGTTAAATAGCTGTAATGGGCAAGATGCTAAATAGTGGAAATGTCCAGTTTGTGCCGGTCTGTAAGGAGGCAAACTTTATGAAACAAACCTAAACATTAACAGTTAAAACGAATGACCAAAAATTTTAACAATCCATTTATTTTCAGTAAAGAAGATGTTGATGAAAGGTTACTTCTGACGAAAAAAATTGGACCCCAATGGCATAGAAAACAACAGTAGAAACACCTTCTGAAAATAGAAAAACACACCGTTATATAAAGTGAGAAAACGGTGAATGTGCTTCATTGGTCCTGTATCAACACAAAAAGTTTCTGTTTCAACTTCATCTCAGTAATTCTGCATCATAATTTCAATTATTGGTATATATTTGCACATGAATGGATTGACCTGCAGGTTCACTATTAACCCGCACTGCCTTCAAGTCTCAGTGTTTTGTTTTCTGCTGTATCAAGTTGTCATTTCCAGGAGCTGATGGGAGTATTTTAAGCATGGGTATGTATGTAAGAGTGCCTCAAGTGAAGCCAGACCCAGGCTGTAGGCCCTGATCATTGGGGATACTCTCAGTGTGACAAGCCTCTGCCAGCTCCTCACAGTGTCATAGCCCTCACTGATCTCCTTTCTCTGTTTCTGACATGCTGTTTGCAGTACAGGACTCTCCCCCAGACTACAGCCAGCAAATGTGGAAGGGCATGAGTCAGTTTGCGTCGCCGCGACAGCAAAGGCTTTATGTCTGAGCTGTCTTTTTTAATTGCAGCACAAAAGCATCTATTTTCATGCCAAGGTCTGGCTCTTTGTGTGTGTTGTTAAACATTGAGATCAATGAAATTTCACCACTCACTTCATTTTCTGGTAGATGCAGGTGGAGACTCACCTTTGTTTGCCCTACAGAATCTATCAGGTTCCTGCTCTCTCTGCACATATGCATCACATATGTCAAACCACCGCGCAAAAGCAGGCATGCACTTTAAAAACTGACACTCTCTTCCTCAATATCAGCTCTTTCCCTGCCCCAGTGATTCGTCCTCTTGTGATGATACTCTGTCTCCCATGCAGCCACCCATAAATCCCTTTGGGAAATGTGAGCCCAGACTTGTCGCAGTGGGAACACCCCTTCAGCTCGGGACTATTCCAGGCTAAGCAACACTTATTATGGGCTTTATGGACAGCCACATCTATCCTTCTCACAAAGCCACATGGTGGGTGGGGGAGGGGCTGTTTTTGTATAGTAAGGGAGCTTTCAATCTTATGAATTATAGATAGAGTCTGTATTTGGGGTGGAAGGACACATTTTCCAAATATAACTAAGAGTACCTGCCTTCCTGATGCTCTTTTTACATCTCAGAGATGAAACATTGACCAAAATATTTGGCCTTAAACACACACAACAGCTCTGAAGTGTGATAACACATGATAGAAGGTGATTGTAAAAAGTCAATGGTTTCTTCTGAACTTTGAGAAACTCCATATGGAAGCAGTAACGTATCTGAATGGTAACAACTGTTGAAGTGGATTATGCAGCAGGTATGGTTTAACCCTCTGAACCCAGAAACCTGCTGACTTGTTTAAAAAGGCGTATTTGATAAACAGTTCACCAAAATTACACCACCTGAAACTGAAAACAAAAATATTTGTCAGACTTTCAACTCTCCGATGGTTCTTGAACATATTTTGTGTGATGTACAGTTCAGTCAGAAAACAAAAAAACGGCCTAATCTATGCTTCAAATTACAATATTTAATCAAAACCACTTATAAACATATAAAAACACAATGAACAACATAAATGAAAAATTTGGCCCTCCTAGGCACAATTGAGAAGCCATGAGTGACTCAGCTTCATCACCGTCATGTAACACAAAAAATCAGATGAACTGCAGGCAGTGTTTCCACAGAGCAGAGAGGGGATGGCAAGAGATTAAGAAGAAAGTAAGACATCTTTGCTCATTAAAATAAAAGCAGCATGGCTCAAAAACAGTAAGAGGAGCAAGTTGTTGGAAGATGCATTCGGCATGGTGAAACATTTTTCTTTTCAGATGAACTGCAGGCAGTGTTTACTCAGATCAGAAAGGAAATGTCATTTGCTCACTAAAATAAATGCAGCATAGCTCAAAAATGGTAAACAGAGGGGCCATTTGTAGGGAGATACATTCAGAATGGTGAAATATCTTTCTAGCATTGTTGTAGTATGAGTACAGTATGAGTACTGTAGAGCAATTTTGTACAGGTTGTAAAAATGTAAATAATAAAATATTTAAAGCCTGTGGAGCCACCAGTTGGTTGCACGCCTGTGGGCAATTGACTCTTTTTTATTTAGTAAAATAAATGAAGAAACCTTTTCTCTTTTTTGTGATTCATGACATTCTACCTAAGTCATGCTGCGCAAAAGACATATTAAAGTTCTCTGTACTTCTAGTCATTGTTGTGTCGTTTCCATAGAGGTGCAGGACTTTATATTGCAGTGAAAATTGAGCCAAAAGTAATGAAAAATGTGACAGGAGCAAGAAACACCCAGAAACTGTCTAGTATGCAGAGTGCTAAAGAATTATACTGATGTTTTGACCATAAGAATTTACTGTAAACCTGACCACAACAACCTGCAGACACCTTTCAACCTTACATGTACAAAGACTTTTTAAAATATTCTAAATAATATCTTTCATTGATTACAGTGGAGCATCTGATCATTATTGCTGCTTTTTGGTCTATTATCATGCATTATGACTAGAGAAAAACAGTCCTATGGACTTTCAATGCAACAAGGGTTTACCTGCCACGACTCCAACCCCTGCTGACAGAATTTGACATCCCCATCTAGTGGCGGCTTGTGGGAGCACAGAGGTTATCACAGTGCACCCGACTGTAAGTTGCAATAAAGGCTGCTGAAACACAAGCTGAAGCATCTCTGAGTGAGTGATGTAATCCTTTTGTGATCTCATACACGGCGGTCCAGATTTGATGAGGATTTTAACACACACAATAAACAGGTGCCCAGCAAAAACCTACTACGACTGTCTCCATGGCAACAGTAGCAGCATCATTGTGTTTGAAACCATCTCCCTCACTCTTTTACACACTCTTTGATTGTATCGCTCTTATTCTTTGAAGGAAAATGAAAGAAAGTCATCTTCAGCTGTTGGTAGGAGCTGCCACACAGCTGCAGGTTATTAAAAATACTATCTCATGTGCAACTACTGCTTTGACTTCACTCAGACATTACTCAGTGAAGGGATTGCCTTGTTAAACTGCCTCATTCAATCAGCCAGTTATTGTGCATTTTAATGGGAAAGAAGTTGTAATGAGAAGGTAAAAGGAGGCAAGGCGGTCACAGATTACAAGTGTTGGAACGAGGCCCGGAGCTTATCAGAGGCTAATGCCACCGTCGTCGTTTTGGAAAACCCTGCTCCTGCCAGAATGCTCTCTTCTGCCTAACAGCAGTACGCCAAATGCTCCTCTCCTTTTTCCAGCCGCTCCCTCATTGGCTGCAATTACAAAAGAAGATCTCCTGCAAGTGACATCATTACTCCCTCTCCCGTCGAACAGCATATGTCATGACCACATGGTGAACAGCCACTCAAGTGAACCAGCTGTAATCTGCTCTCACTGTTTGCTACACATGCATTAGATTCCTCTTCTTTATCTTAATATTCTTGAGGCACTGTAAACACTGAAGGTCTGAGGACACTAGTGCTGCCACTTGAGGCTCCTGACAGGCCAAAAGGAGAATAAACATGAGCCAAATGCTCTGGATTGTTTCTTGGCAAGAAGTCTCCTCTGACAATATGCAGCCAGAGCAAAAACAATCCCCCACCATCCTCACAGAAGCCTTCATTATGTGGCTGTCAGACGCCCGGACAATATGACAGTATGAGCTGAATATGTCAAATGAACTTTTTTGTCAATACAGTAAGTCGATTCAGGAATTTAGTGGCAAATAGCAAGTATGAGAAGTGATGCCCTGATTTGTGATCTGAGGTAGAGAGTAAGAAACATTCCCTTTAACCACATGTCCCGATCTGAAGCCTCACTCTGCTTAAACAAGGCCTTGAGACACTGTTTCATTGCCACTTTCAGGGTTGTTGTGGTTGATCTAGTGCCTTGCAAGTACAAATACAAATTCCTCCAGTGAGGCGTTAGTACTTGCCAACAAAAAAATTGCATTTGGCCTACAAATTGCAGTATTAACTGTGAGGGCTGACTTTAAAGCTGAAGATCTCTTTGGCCACTTGATGGCAGCAAAACAAGCTGTAAACTCACCTCATAAAGCTGATATAACAAAATAGTTTTCTGTTGACTCAACCAGAAAATAAGGTGGGTCATTGGTATTTATTTGGAGTTGAAGTCCAGTTTTCAGTCTTGTTTTCTGTTAAGATCTCCACATACTCATGACAGAGATATCACAGACTCTTCAGAGCTTTTCCATTACTTGTGAATCACAGTTGCTGCATTCCAAATCGCATACTTTTACTTGTTACTGTACATAATGCTTCATGCAGTAGGCATACAGTTTCATCATACTAATGCACCTTAAATTTTGTTGTCTGTTCTGTGAAATGAGCTATCATAAACAGCTTGTTTATAATCACGTGACACACCATGATGTAACTATGCAGAGGACTGTGGGTCAAAATGGCCAGAAGAGAATGATGACAAACTGCAAAATCTGACTGTAGGTAGTAGGACATCTGGGTAATTTTGGCATGCTGTCTGTTTTTATCATATGAAAGGGGTCACTTGTGGTGATGAACCAACAGATAAATATTACAATTTGGCAGTTTCATTCAGGTCTATGGGTAGTTTTACTATCTTTAAGATCATTGTTGTTGTTGTTGTTTTTTAATGGTTGAGTTTATACAATAGATTAGATGAAGTGAAGAGATACGGGGAATGTATGAAGGGAAGCAGGAAGTGACATGCAGTTAAGGGTCAAGCTGGCTAGGACTAGAACCAGGAAGTCACTGTTTGAAAGCATTTAGTCCCTTGTAGTTGGATCCTAGACACTTGGCTACCAAGTTATCCCTTTGGTGCATTGTTTGGTTGTAAGGCTCAAAACTTATCTGTTTTGAATTACTGGGTGCCATCTTGTATACATACTACCAGACTTTACAGTACACCAGAAAAACCTTTACTATGTGCCATACATAGTATGTCAAATACAGTGTGCTGCTTTAAATTTCAAGAGTGCAATGTCAGACAGTCTTATCTTATACTGTATAGTAATGTATAAAAGGTAAGATCTTGGTTCACCACAAAATACCTGGAAAGCTTAAGTGCTGCTTGGCATTGTTTTTTTAGTCTCTGGAAATCTAACAGCAGAATGAACACCGTTCTTCCAAAATTTATTGGTTTGATGATAACATGTTGGGCCAAAATCTCCCATAGGTTTTTAGTTAGATTGAGATCTAGTGACTTCAGGCCACAGCATATGTTTCACATAATTTGTTCTCAAACCATCCAGTGATGCCTCGTGCCCTGTGGACAGGGGGATAGAAATGTTTAACCACAGGATAAAGGTGATCATTCAGAACCACTTTGTATTGATTTGCAGTAAATCTTCCCTCTACAGGGACAAATGGGCTAAAAATCATGCCAGAAAAATGTCCCTTACAGCTTAACAGACAGAGCAGATTCCCTCACTTTTGGGGTCAAGGTTACAAGTTTTTCCTTTTTTCACCAGAGCACCTCTCCTCTCATTCCCTGCCATATAACTATATGCCTCCATTGCATGTTGCTGACTCTGCTGTAGTTTGTGTTTTGTCCTGTCTGTATCGACAGGTTCTGATCTGCTGTCTCTGATTGCTTTCTGTTTGTTACGGCATTTTCTGTTCTCTATCTTGTTGTCTCTCTCCCTTTTACCCTCACCCCAACAGGTCGAGGCAGATGTCTACACTCCCTGAACCCGTTTCTGCCGGAGGTTTTACTTTCCTCTTCAATTCAATTCAATTTTATTTATAAAGCACTAATTCACAACATATGTTATCTCGTAACTCTTAACATAATAAGGTGGAAACCTTATAAATATTGATGTTTGATATTGCCAAGCACTGCTCAAAGAGAACCCAAAGGAAAATTTGGATTTGTTGGGTTTCTCTGTACCATTTTCTGTATCAGGTCTTAACTTTACCATACTACTCTTGTTTATTCTTCATTGTGCTATCTTTGTTTTTATTTATTTACCAATGCTGGAGTTTCAGGATGCTGATGCTGTGGACATCTGGCTGACCTCTGGCAAAAAATGGAGTTTCAGATGCACCAGGTTTATATACAAGAGCTGCAAATTGGGCTATACCAAGTGAAGCCACCTTAAAGGGGAGACAGGCATTGTTGGATTTAAGTATCATAAATTTCACTTGACTTATGTTGGCTATTTAGATTTTTTTGGATTTGTCTATCCATCTGTTGGTATTTTGATTAGGCAAATTAACTGTGCTGGTTTGTGTTCTTTGTATTTAGTTGAGGTCTCCCCCATGGTGTCCATATGGTTTGATCAACCAGTGCAGTACTTTCTCTTTGGCTCAGTCAGTCTGTCAGTTCTGAGTCTTGTTTGATCAGTACAAGTTGTTTTTCTTATGTTGGTACCCTAGACTTATATTATGGGCCCAGAACTCAAGTGCTTCTTTTGTAACTTAGTTTTGTCATTTTTTTTGGTACGAAGAATCCCTTTTTTGAATCCACCTGAGACTCTTCTTGCTTTTCACACTCAATGTTTGCAGTAATACACAACAGAGATAATGCTGGAAACAATTTAAAACCAACTGAAACAGGGTGATCTGATGGCCACATGCGTGAGTACACCATTCCCTGCATGTCTCTTTCCCAGTTTTCTGTCTCTCTTCAAATAAAGGCAAAAAGCCCAAAAATAAATCTTTTTTTGGGGGGGGGGAATCAATTAAAAAAAGAAGAAGCTACACAATTTGCCTTGTAACGGCTTATAGGAGATGATGAGGATTTAATCAGCCCAGATGCTCATTTCAACAGAATCTCTTGCTGAAACACTCACAATGCCGGAGGCTTCAAATTCCCAAATCGTCCACTGTGACTGGTTTGTTCTCTCCTAATGTGAGCTGCTGAGAGCCACAGCTGGACTCCGAAGGTCGGGCCAAAGGCTGCTTTCAGAGTCTCATGAAGATTTAATGAGCGTGAATGTATGTGTGCGAATGTGTCTTTGTACTGTACATGAAGGTAAAACACAGTATGATACAGAATTAGACAGTTAGTGTGTTTGTAGTTGTTTCTATGGCAGAAAGAGATCCTATGTGTCAATGTCATAAACAAAACACATCAGAGGAGAGACACAGCAGTAGAGATTAGCAACAATCTGTCACTGTAATAGAACATAGCAGCAGATTTACTATGATTTCATGGTATTGTTCAACATTGCTGAATATGGCATGCTAGCTTCACAGCGTACAGTGGTTTTAATAAGGCACTACCAAATGCTTTAACCTTTACATCTCTGGTTGTCTGATGATTAATTCTAATTAGATAAGAAAAGATGAAACATTGCTCATCGATTCTCACTGGATTAGAGATTTATTGCAGTTTTTGCGTCTCGAATAGGTTTGGTCCAGTCAGATGGGATCTTCTTACAAATGGCACCGCAAAACACATATAGCATCTTGAGGATGACTGTGTCTGAACTGAGTGTCGCTGAAATGTGCAGCATGTTTGATAGTAGTATATTTTTTGCAAGTGGCCATGGTGACAAGGTGTGCTGTGTGATTACGGAAGTATTTTACATTTTTTTGCTCATTTATTAGTTTGTTTGTTTTTTTTACTTTTGTGGATGGGGTGGCATGGGGATAACTGAATTGTTGTTTTATTAGCTTGGTTGACATTTTCACTGTTGCATTAGTTGTGCATGTTGGACTGCTAAAAGACATTTTTTAGAGATAAATAAAAATCTAATAATAATATTACGAAATTTAAAAGCCTTTTTTCCCCTTCCCACTGTCACCAAGCGTTTGGTCAAAGGGACCCCTAAGGAAACTTTAGTTTTATTGGGTTTCTCTTTTTATATGCTGTCATTTCTTCACTTTACTGTGTGAAGTGCCTTGAGATAACATATGTTTTGATGCCATATGAATAAAACTGAATTGATCTGAATCAGTATTAAAAATAAGAAACTGCAAAAATATTAGTTGAACAGTGTTTATTGAGGTATGTAGGTGTTGGGTCCATAAAAATAACAAATATTAGTTGTATGTACAGTTTGTCAGGTCAAAGCTTTAGTTCAACATTAGTCAGGTTAATCTCCAGAATTAATATTGTAGGATCTTAACCTTGGTAGTATGGTGGTTAGCACTGCTAGAAGATCCCCGGTCCACGTCCCAGTCTTCCTGGGGTCTTTCCATGTGCATGTATGAGTCTTCACCAGGTTCTTCAACTTCGTCCCACAGTCCAAAGACATCCTGAGGCCCTGAATTGGTGATTCTAAATTGTCCATAGGTGTGAATGTGAGTTTACTTGGTTGTCTGTCTCTATGTGTAGCCCTGTGATAGACTGGTGACCTGTCCAGGTGAACCCTGCCTTCGCCCCGCGTCGGCTGGGATAGACTCCAGCCCCCCACGACCCTACAGAGGATAAAGCAGTTTATAGAAAATGGATGGATGGATGGATGGATGGATGGATGGATGGATGGATGGATGGATGGATGGATGGATGGATGGATGGATGGATGGATGGATGGATGGATGGAGATCTTAACCTCAGTGTTTTTCTAAAGTTTTCTTATTTATAAAACAACAGGGTCTTAACTATATTGTTACAGGTTATTCTCCATAATGTATAACGTATTATAATCAGAGAAATTTTTCTGATTTTTTGTCATTTTTGTAGCCTTTAAATTTCTAATATGTAAATAACTCAGGTAAAATCACTCCTTAAATAACACTACAGGGTCTTAACCTCAATATTTAAACTTGGTATGTTCATTTTGTGATGCCAGTCAGAACTTCTTATACTGGAAAACGCTTTGGTGCAATGGCCATTGCCTATAAGAAATCATATCTTGTCTCTTTGGAACCAGTTAACTGTCATGGTTCATGATGCAATAACTTACAACCAGCAAGCTGTTTACCAAACTGTGGACGGTACAGTTGTGATAAATAAAGTGGACTGCACCTGGCCTAAATTTATTGCTACTATGGCTGCACTCATTTGCTTGTAAGTCAGCTTTAACCTGAGTTTTTTTGTTTTTGTTTTTTTAAAACCTATATGGTGGTATTTTACTTATACTTTGTAGGCTGTCTGTGTATTTGAAGGTGAAGCATCCTCAGTGGTTT
Organism: Dascyllus trimaculatus; assembly: GCA_024666655.1. Classification (NCBI taxonomy): domain Eukaryota; kingdom Metazoa; phylum Chordata; class Actinopteri; family Pomacentridae; genus Dascyllus; species Dascyllus trimaculatus. The sequence continues at coordinate 28,652,837 of CM045455.1, forward strand.
GTTACCTGAAAGAAAAAGGTCAAAGTGTCAGCAGAGTGAGGATTGTGTGATTTTCACTCACAGTTTTAAATGAGAGACCCAGCAGGATGAATGTGAGATGTTGAGTTCTTGGAGGATTATCATTCTAAGCGGTTCTGCAATTTCTGACATTTTTCAGCTCAGATAATGGATAATCTAATAAGGCGGTGAGGACAACCGCTGCAGTTGTGTGACTCCACATATGTAAGTACTATTTGTTATGATGCTGTTGCTGTGGAGATCTATCAGATGATTATGTGGAGATTTATTTGGACTCCACCAGAATTAATATTTTAGCATAGCTGAAGAGGTTATTTAATACACTGTCACTCAGTAATAATCCAGAGAAGATATTCAATAAGAAGCAGGAACTCCACCACTGAACACTGTGAATTAACCTGGAGGTGAACCGAGCAGCAGCGTCTGACTTTTTCAACTATGAATCATTTCAGAAAACAGCTCTAAGTCCTGACTTACTTGTCTGTGTGCAGTAATTGTGTTACTCTGTGTGGCCCGTACTGATGTGTTCGGAGTGTTGCAGAGTCCCATGACTCCTCGACAGCAAAGTGACCCAACGTCAGCACAGAGTCGAGTCATTGTGTTGTCACTGGGCCCAGTTTAAGTAAAATAAAGGAAACATCATTTGCTGGGTTTTTCAGCAGATGTACACTTGACTCCTTCATATGTTTAGAAAATTTAACATGAGTTTAAAAATCACAACTTTGTTGTGTTACTTTACAGTTTTGCTCACTGCCTGTCTGTGTTTCTGCTTTTTATTAGTGTTAATGTCATCATAACTTATATTTAGACTTCTTTGAGACCTAACAGTCGAGTAACTTGTGGACAATAAAAGGGACAAACTGAAATCCTCTTTGCTGCATTTTAATAAATAAATCTGACCATATCTTTTCCCATATTATTTGACACATGGGGTGTGTCATCTTTCTGACAGCGGAGTGATGAAGTGAGGAGGAGCCAAACTGTGGCTGAATCTGAGCCTATAAAAGACAGTTTCTTGCCGACGTATTGACCTGAACCACCACCAGCCTTCTCTGTGTGCACCTGAGGACTAAAGACCAGATAAGGTAACTTCCACTTTAACTATAGCAGCTTATACAAAATATTTTATATTTTAATGTATTATACTCAAATGTATGCAATTCTGGGATAACTTTGTGAATGATGCCAAAACCTCCTGCACAAGACAAATATTTGATAAGGTTTGATCTAAATATAAGAATATAATTCATTTTGATGCTTGCAGCTTATCAGTTATATAGCTGTCGATTACTAGTGATCATAAAGATGCTATACAGGTATATACAAGGCAGCACAATTAATTTCTTTGCTATAGGTCAAATAGTCATTTTTTGGTCGCTCACTCTTATCGTCTACTTGTACAAGCAAGACTATCATGTAAAAGTACATGAGACCTCATATATAGTAGAATAGGCTTTTTTATGCAACGCTCAGTTGATTCAACATCTGGAACTGTTGCTAAAGCCTTTTTTAAATTGGTTATAAAGCTCATGAGATACTTGCAATTTAAATTACATAAGATAAGTGCAGAAAAGACTCCTTTGTCAAAAGTAGTTTTCAGTGTCTTTCTTTTGGCTGCAGATTCTGGGTCAGACTTTTATTGTTCAGAAATCTACCATCTTTAAAAGTCTGTCCAAGACTACAAAACCAATTCCACAGCGAAACCTAAATCACTTTCACTAATAAAAACAGGTTATTTACATCTAAAGCAGATGCTTTTTTATACTGTCCACAGATTGTTTTATGAAAGTAAAACAGGAATTCTTTTAATTGCTACAAAATCGGTGTAAACATTTTGTGGTTGGCCGAAGCGTCTTGGTTGTATTTGGTTGAATGAGGAGTGGTTGCATTGTTAAACTGCATCCATAAGGGAAGAAAAACCTCAAATAAACGATTATGTCAAGAAGCTCTTCCAGAAAAACGGCAGCTACTGGATGTAGCTCTCTACCAGGCTTCACTAGTGGTTGTGTTTGGTGGCCTGACTTGAGTGTTTTCGGGGTCGTGTTCACCTCTTAGCTCCTCCCCTGATAATAAAGTCAAAATCAAGGCAGCTGAAAACTCTTTAACTGTATTAAATAAATATACACTATATATATAAGTATGAAATGTTGGTAGAAACTTTGCCTTAATATTCGTTTATGTGACTCGTTTTACTTAATGAGTAAAGCATCCCTAATGAATAATAAATGTCTTACTGTTAGCATTCCTTAACAACATTAAGAAGTTACTTAAACCTTTCTTTAACTGAATGTGCTCACATGAACAGCTGTACATGAAGTTGGACACCAGAGAATTGTTGTAGTTGCACATTCCTCTTTAAGTAATAGATTCAGTGTTCCATTATGTTTCTGCATGACTCAGGATGTTTTCTGTGGTCGTCAGTCTGTTAGTGCATTCCTGCTCATTCACTAGTTATCGATGTATACACAGTCAGGCAGTCTTCTAGTGTTAACATGCTGCCATTTTGACATCCTGACAAGCTGTAGAGTCCTCTGGTGGACACCTACAGAACTATTTACTCTGCCTGAAGCTCAGAGAAGCTCACTCCTCTGCAGGTTCTGTATCCCACAGTGGGAGAAGTACTCAGATCTTCAGTAAAAGTACCAGTACTACAGTGTAGAAATACTCCGTTTTAAGTAAAAATCATGCATTTAAATGTGTGCTTACATACAAGAAACATATGTAGTCATTATACAGAATGTCTCCTTTCAGAATGATGTAATATTATTGGAAATATAACTACTGATCCATTAATGTGTTTCATTTTCATGTTAAAGCTGGTAAAGATTATTTATCTATTTTATATCTGCTGAGCAGCTTTTGAATTTCCCTTCAGGGATCAATACAGTATATGTTCATCTGCAACATAGAAGCTTAATTAATGACAAAGCATCACACTTTTCTTCTGCTTTGTGTGGGAAAAACTTAATTTGTAAAGTCACTAAAGCTATAACATAAATGTTCTGGCATCAAAAGTGGAATATTTTCCTCTAAAATGATGTGGAGTGGAAGTATGAGGTCGTAGAAACTGGAAATTCTCGAGGAAAATACATGCAACTCAAAATTTAACTTGAATTCACTTAAATAGATGCATTTAGTTTCCTTCCACAACTGTATGTATGCTGTTATGAGAAATAGGTAGAAACATTTCCAAAGATTCAAGTAGCTTTAGTAGTTTGAGTTTAGTTTTTTATCCCTTGAACTGTAATATAAATCAAAAGTGATCTTATTTTTGCAGGCAGCATGGATGTAAGTACTCCATCACACTCTCAGATCTCCACACTGGTAAGAATGACAACCTTTCTCCTCTATTTTCCATCTAAATGTAAACGCTTGATCTTTGCTTATGTCGAATGGCCATGTTTGCGGCTGCAAGTTGGTGTCGTCCATCCTGTCCACGCTCTCTCTTCCTCGGATCTCCGTCCACGCTCCTGACCCTCCTCTCTCTCCGCCCTCCCCCTCTCCTCCTCTGGCTCAGCGCTCTGACCCTATGTGTGGCAGCTGCCCGTCTGGTTCTGCCCCACAGTCTAGCAGCCTCTGGCCCAATCTGCCCCAGTCTAGTGCTGGTTTCCCTGCGTGGCCCGGTCAGCCCACCCAGCCGGGACCCTGCTGGACTGGACAGCCCAACACACCCTGCTGGCCGGCGACACAGCCGGCTCCGGTGTCAGTTCCGGCTCCAATTTCCTTTCCAGCCCCCACTCAGGTCGTAGCTCCGGCTCCTGCTCAGGCTCCCACTGTGGTTCCAGCTCCGGTCCAAGTTCCAGCTCCAGCTCCAACTCCAGTGAATCCCTGTCAGCCATGTTGGCCAAACACCCAGTACCAGCCGGCCCAACCTCCAGCTCCCATCCAAGCTCCTGTTCCGACTCCAGCTCTAGTCCCAGCAGCGCCTGCCACCAGCATCCATCCAGTTGGCTGGCCCGCCCACCCCGGCTGGCCTTATAACCCGGGACAGTCTGGATTGCCTGGACAGAACCCATCCCTGATGCCTCAACACTGGCTCCCGGCCACATCTGGACCTCTGGTGAGTGAAGGAATCTGGCTGGTGTGTATCTTATAGTGCTGCTGGTTGGTTGTCAGGTTGTTTGACTGTCTCTTTGCTGTTCAGAGTGTCCCGTACAACTTGAACCTGGCCCGAGGGGTCTATGACAAAATGATGATGACCATCCTGGGCCATGTGAAGCCTAATGCTAAAATGTAAGCTGTTCTGATGCTAAAATCTTCTGTTTTCTTGAATTTACATGACATAATTTGTGTTAAACTGAACTTCAAGCAGCTCTAATTTCTCAAAAAATGATAATAAAGGATGTTATTATTGTTCTCCTGCAGGTTTACAGTGAACTTCCTGAGAGGCAACGACATCGCCTTCCACATCAACCCTCGCTTCAGTGAAGGCGGCAAACAGGTGGTGGTTCGTAACCACAAACTGGGCGAACGCTGGGGAGCCGAGGAGAGGGACCTGAAGGGGCCTTTCCCTTTTGCTCTTGGGAGCCCTTTTGAGGTGAGCAGCTAAAACAGGAATCAGGCAGGAGGCAGCGAAGTGAGGAATAAAAACGCTATGAGACATATGCATGGCCATAGATTTCACATAAACATTGGAGGGGCCAACTGAACGCAGGTCTTGGCGTCCTGCTGCAGGATATTTTGAGCATCAGACACTTCATTTCCTGCAATTTGATGGACTTTTATACACCAATTGATTATTTTCTGCATCATTTTGTGGCAGAAATGACTTATAAATCACTTAACACAATGAGTTTTTTTCCCAAATACATTTCTATTTAACCCAAAATACAGATTTTAGAATGTGTTTTCACTGGGAGGAACAAATACACATCTTCTAAATATTGAGGGCCAGTGTGTCTCCTATATTCCCCAGACTCTTAGAAGTAGAAGAGCTTAAAGAACCCTTTTGCGGATCCTGATCATTGCCACTGTGGAGGAACCTTCAAAATGGTGCTGCTGAGGAACCCCTGCAGCAGATGTTTTTCCAGGAACCCCATAGAAAGGTTCTTCAAAGACCTGTTTTTTGGGGTTTAGGGTTTCCACTTTGAACCCATCATCATTCTGCAACAGTATCTCCATAATTGTTCAGTAGAGCTCCATAAACCAATATCAAAAAGGTTTAAAGAAGAAAATTAATACAACAAAGTATAAATACAAGTGTAAGGTGTCAGTTAGACCCACCTACTTCCACAAAAACATCCTCCACGCAGCCCTTTTCGATTATTTAACGTTTTTCCAGTAACCTCTTATTTGAAATGAGCTTTTTATACGTTTTTCCGGGAAGCCCACAAGCAAACAGGATTCCTTAAATATCCACAGAGTTCCTTGAGGCTCTATTAATCCTAGCAGAACATGAAATCTAGGCCTGTGTGTAGCATGACATCAATAAATCATTATCACATTCATGCAGACTGAACTACAACAGAGTGTGACCTTGTTTTACAGCACAAAACAGAAGCGTGATTACTGTTCTGTACGTTAAACCTAAACCTAACGCAAATGGGAATTTTATGAAAGCAAAATACTGTTTACATTGTTAATACTAATAAAACTAATAACTAATAAAGTGAAACTAACTACAACTAATAACATCATTGTCAAAGAATTTTACACTGATGTTTCAAAGCTGCATTTGACTGACTGTAGGTCACTCTCTCATGGTTAACGTCAGGCTAACGCTGGGAAAAGATGGAAAGGGTTGGAAAGCCGTTTGTGCAGGCGAGTCCTAGATAAGGGAGCCGCTATACTGCAGGGAGGCTCCTGGAGGTCAGTGGGGGTCTCATGTCGCTCAATAACATCAATAACTATTATGCTTAACAGGCATTGCAAAGAGGTGGCTAATCTGAGGAGCTAATGTTGTCTTTGTGGCTGTGTTCACTGACACCATTAACAGCTACAGACTCACCCAGGGTTCTGTTAACTGATCTGGTAACATAATAAGACGATTATTTTCATTGTTGATAATTTTCTCATTTAAACGATTAGTTGTTTCTCTCAAAAATGGTATAAAATGGTATTATGGTGAAGATGACAAATGTCAACCCAAAGATATTCAGTTTATCGTAACATAGAAGGAAAGAAAATGTTCAAATTCAAGAAGCTGGAGTCAGAGAGTTTCCACTTTTTTTCTAATAAATTGCTCAACCAGATCATAATCATTTATCAAAATAATTGGTGAGCAATGTGTGATATGCAGTGCCTATAACAAGTATTCCATCCCCACTGTGAAGCACGGTGGTGGCAGCATCATGATGTGAAGCATGGTGGTGGCATCATCATGATGTGGAGATGTTTCTCAGCAGCAGGCCCTGGAAGGCTTGTAAAGGCAGAGGGTAAAATGAATGCAGCAAAGTAAAGGGAAATCCTGGAGGACAACCTGATGCAGTCTGAGGAAGAACTGCAACTTGGGAGAAGATTTGTTTTCCAGCGAGACAATGAGCCAAAGCTACACAGAAATGGTTTAAAGACAACAAGATGAATGTTCTGGAGCCCAGACCTTAATTCAACTGAGAATTTGTGACTGGACTTGAAAAGCTCTATTCATTTAAGTAGTTTTTTTTTTTTTTTTGTACAAAAGTGGGGTAAAATAACAGTGTCCAGATGGGGAGAAGGCTAATGAAAACCTATCCACATGAGCTCAATGCTGTAACTGCAGCCAAAGGTGCATCTACTACATACTGAGGAAGTGAATACATATGCACTAATCTATTTTAGGTTATATATTAATTGCCATTGTTTTGTAGATTTCTGTCTCACTTTGACATTAAAGAGTCTTTTTTTGGTAAATTCTTGACAAAAAAAGTCAAATTATGTTGATCATGATTCAATGTAGAAAAGAGGATGAATACTTTTTATAGGCACTGTATGGCATGAGTTGCATCATAACATCAAAGCAGCAGATAATCTTCTAACTTACTGAAATTTCAAGTTAAATTATGATGATTATTGCAATTTTTATAATTTTTTTGGACTGCCATAAAGACTCTGCTCCACAGTGTTTAACCAGAGCTGTGACTGACGTTGGCTCTGCATGTCTGACAGCTTATCTCAGCCTTGATGGAAGTGCGACACTGTTAGCGGTTTGTTGTGTTGCAGATGAAGGTCCTGTGCACCCCCGAGGCGTTCAGGGTGGCCGTGAACAACATCCCGCTGTTCGAGTTCCGTCACCGCATCAGAGAGCTCAACCAGATCGACAGAATCAACATCCTGCATGACGTCGTCCTCACCTACGTCAACGTGGAGAATCTTCCATGAGAAACACACTGAAGTAATGCATGTATCAGAGTGTGTAGCAGAAATACATGTACGCACACAAACACACACCTCATTTATATGGAACTAAAACTTTCCAATGCATTTGTCATGATGCTTAAAAGTGGAACAGCAAAGTGTGTTCGATTCTTATGTAATATTAATAAAGACATGAGCTGAGCTCGAACTAACCATTTAATCCACACAGGTGCTTGTTTCTCAGTGTGAACATGCTACTGCTTTAGTATTTATTGTGTATGATATTTTATGTATTATCAAATCACTACTAACTGAGAAATGTACCAATATTATCAGAAACAACAGGGAGGTCTAAGGTTCGATTAACTGTTGTGATTCTTTAATAAAGTTATCAGTGAGAAATGTGGTCTGAAGTTTTCTTTCTTTATTTTTAAGACAATTTAGTAACAATTTGAAACTGTATGACAGCAACACAAGAAAAATCTCTTCCAGAGAAATAGAAAATAGCAGTCGAACATTAGAATCAGCACAAATCTACGTACAGAAAGGACATAAGTTAATAAAAGTAACAATGTCTGACATACTGAATAATAATGATTAATAATTGCACCAAAGTTACAGCTCCTTTTACAACAAGGAAGACACTACTGGCACAAAAATGTGAATCACACGATCAACAGAGGTAACCAAAACAGCTTTCCATGTCATCTGACATTTATCTTTAACCTCACACTTAAATATAAACATTTCTACACTGTAATTTAAGTTTTTTTTATTCGACAGATTTTTTTCTGTTTATATTAAGAAAAAAATACCTGCAAAATACAGAAACATTCATGGTAATAACCTATTTATATAACCTACACATTTGCTGTAAAAGTACTTTGTTAACATTATATTACAGGAATGCATTTTTTATAATAAGATAATACAATTTCTGAACAGTGTAGAATGTTAATTCAGTCATGGCCACTGACAGTAATTTTTTGCTTCTTATTATACCATTCGTTTGTATGTCGCAATTACAACATGAATGTATCTAAGTATAGTTTGAAACACATGTCGCTATAATAACACAATTTTAACATTATACCAACAAACTGATCCATTTTTCTATTGCTATTCTGGTGTGACAGTAATATGTTTATGCATTTTTAGGCCACTTTGTGAGCTATAGGGTTAATCTGTAAGAACATCAAAGTAGATCACAAAATGTATTATTGTGCAAATCTAGTGCCAATATTCAACAAATCTGAACATATTCATATGACCAAGAGCACAAAACCTTATTATCTGATTTAAAAAACTACATTTTTAGACCCATCTTTCTGAGCATAACTCTCAGGGAACCTTTCTGTCTTTACAGTCTTTAACCAAAGTGTTCCCATCACTAACACAAATACAGTCTTTGTGCAGCTGCATCTTTTCACTACCTCTGCTGTTCATGTGAATTCATCATCTCTGTCTCTCTTTGTGACATTTTATGAGTCATTACACTAATGAAATCTGATTTTAAAAAGTGGAGCACACACAAAGAAGAGCTATGGCAACTTGAAAATAAGGCAACTTCTCTTTTTATCAGTGCATAATACTCAACATCTTTTTTTTTTTACCTTCTACAAATATAATAAAGTCTGTTTTCAGTCTATATATAAAGCCCCAAAACATCTCTGTGCAAATAACAAGTGTGTAAATCACAGTGCTAACAGGCTGTACCCTCCTACATGAGTCCGTCTGATCAGGTCTTGGTGTCCAGTTTTCTCTCCACAGATTTGAGCAGCAGCTCGGCGTATTGTTCAAGCAGAGCCAGAGTTTTGTCTCCGCCACCTTTAACCTCCTGGTTCTGGTCTCTGAATCCGTCGCACTGCGAGGCCGGATGAGGAACCGAGTCCAGCTCAGATTTAACAGTAAACAAAGCCTCAGATAAAATGTTCTTCATCTCCTGCTGATCCTCACTGAGCTGCTGGCTGCTCTGTAGAACCTGTCGTTAGTGTAAATATACAAAATAAGCACCTCAGACAAATAAAGAGGCCCAATAAGCAATATTCTGTTGACTAACCTACAAAATAAAAAAAATCATCATCACTAGAAAAAAAGGATGATAAAATAAAATAAAATAAATAAAAAATAAAATAGATTAAAGCAGGCACAAATTAAATTTTTAGCCATGATGATTTTTTAAATTTTATTCTATTTATTTTATTTTCTATCATATTTTTTGTTTGGTTACTGATGATAATTTTATTATTTATTCTATTTATTTTATTCTATTATCATATTTTTATGGTCCATGACTCGTGATGATTTTCTTATTTTATTCTATTTATTTTAATTTCAAGTTAACATTGTATTTTTAGTCTATTGTGAGGTTTTAGAGTGTAGTGTAATTGTGTACCGCTGTTATCTGACTCTAAGACAAATTTCCCATCTGCAACAATAAAGACTATCTTGACCGTGACCATATGTTTTTTTTATAGTTATTTATTTACATTTATCGTTATTTATATTTTGCACTGTACTGGGACTGAGAGAATAGTATTTCAATTTTTATGTTTGCAAATACCAGAAAATGATAATAAACAAATCTTGACTGAATCTTGAGGCATCTAAAAGACACACACTAGTCTGGGCTAAAAACAAGATACATTTAGTTCAAAAGCAAAACTTCAGTTGACATTTTACGTCATTTCAGCAGCTAAAAAGAAAGATTACTTAATTCAAACTTACCTTTTTAGTCAGGGTTTTAATTGATTTGATGGATTTTGTTTGGATTTTTTTTAATATATATTCTATTTTATATTTTAGTTTGTTACTTTATTTTTATTATTTTCTTTCTTTCTATTTTGCACTTTACCTATTTATCTGTATTCTAATACCAGATATTTTATTTTATTTATCATATTTCATTTAAACTCATCTGGTGTTTCCTCATTGTAGTACAAATATGAAGTAATGTTTGGGCAAAAACTCGACCAAATCCAGCGTCGCTGTGTCGACAAATGGCAATTCAGCTGATTAAAACACCTTATGTAGACATCAGTTGTGGATCTCAGATATGTACAGTTGTTTGTGTGAATATGTAAAATTATCTAAAGATGATGTGACCTGGTTTGGCTAAACAGGGACTATATTTAGAGTTATTCAGGGCTGTTTGGAAGCTACGACAGCCACAACTTTGGCACTGGGTCTAACACTGAAGCAGATTCAGGAATTATATGAATAAAATATAAAAACACTCAACAAAAGATGCGACTAATGATTGTAATTTGATTATCTTTGAACGGTGAGTTGAACTAAACAAGACATTTGAGTATCTATTCCCCTTTTGGTCTGCTTTCCCCTCTTCCTCTCTTCTAGTTTTACTTCCCTAATATACTCCCCCATCCCCCCCTTTTTTACATTTCACACATATATTCATCTACATACTGACCGTCGTGTAGAGTTTGACGGTTTTCCTCAGACTGCTGTGAAGCTCGCTAACGGCCTGTCTGCAAGTTTCCAAGGTGACTGAGTCGTCTGAGGAGAAAAGAGATGGAGGGAAAGAGTTTCAAGTATAGCTCAGCATGTGGCGAATCAGAACAAACACACTGCTATCGAGCGAAGTAGGCGAACAGTAAATGTTGAGCAAAAGGTTGAGGAGCTTTTAAAGGAGAAAAAAAGGCATCAGAGAAGAAACTAAAGAGACGAAAACACACACACACACACACACAGACACACACACACACAAGGAGGCAGCAGCACAAAAAGCCTGAGCAGAGCGAGCTGTGAAAGTGAGAAAAATGATTTCACAGTTTATATCCTGCAGCAAAACACAGTTGTAGGTACAAATGGGGACGAGATACCACTTAATGGCTTCTGTGTGTTCAAATTGAAATGAAATCAAAAACAATTTGTTGCCTCTGAGAAGCTGTTATCATCCGCGGAACAGCGGGGAGAGGAGTGTGACGAAAAGGATGAAGCTATCGTCAGTGTCACCCCGGCATTTTAAATCTATTAGATACATCTATTTACTGAGCAAGTGAACGATGTGGGGAAAACATTCTGCAGCGCTCCTTTCATTAAGTAAAGTGCAGATTTCAACGAAGGAGTATTAATGTGTCCAGATTCATCTGTCAGCTTTCTCTTTGATGAGAAAAAACATGGATCAATGGAAGAGTCCATCTTTTTAGGACGCGTTAATGTGAAATATGCAAATTTAATGACAATCATTCCATTAGTTTGTCCTTAAAACGAAAAGAAATGACAGCTATAATCAATAAGAATTAACGCAATTTAACACTGAAATTGTCTCAGTTGTATTAATGAAGTCAACTTAAAGTTTTCTTTAAGAATATAATCAAATATAATGCCTATAAAATGGACATTTTTTGACAAGACTTTACAAAAAGACTCTTTCATGTCAAACTGAAGACAGATTGCTACAAAGTAATGTCAAATAATTAAAAATATACCATGTAAAATATGCCATTGTATAAGTATCCACTCCTTTTAAGTCAGTACTTAGCAGACATACCTTTAACTGCAGTTACAGCATTGAGCCTGTGTTGGTCTTATTCAGCCGTGCACGTTTGAATGCTACAATTTTACCTCATTCTTCTTTGTAAAACTGCTCAAGATCTATCAGGTTAAACAGAGATCAGGATCAAGTTGCCCTCTAGGATTATCCAGTGCTTTGCTGATTTCATTTTACCCTCTACCTTTACAAACCTTCCAGGACCTGCTGCTAAGAAATATCCCCACAACATGATGCTGCCACCACCATGCTTCACATCATGATGCTGCCACCACCATGCTTCACAGGCAAGACTCTTCAAGTCATTATATAGCAGATGCACTTTTGGCTGCAATTACAGGATCTTAGAAAGCTAAGGTTTTTGTATCAAAATCAAAAATTAAAATACAAATATCCCACAAAAATGATCCAAGGCACACTGTAGGGTTTGTGCAACGTGTTGTTCATCTTTAAATAAACATAGTCATGTGAAATAGCCATGTGAACTAAATTTTGAACGATGCAGGGAACTTTTTAAAATGGAATAAAGGCAGTAAACTCGAAGCATTCAAAGAGCACCTGTTTTGTTCACTAAACAGCTGATCAAATAGAAATAATGCTACAACCAATAATGCATGCAGCCCATGCATTTTAAAAGCCATCTTTATGTTTGCACACTTATCACAGTGCCATCTATTGTGCTCATAACAGCAAAATCTCACCATGTTGCAACACAAGCACAAAATCAAATGAGCCATATTCTTCAATGTATCCATTCTCTGCACACTATTTCCTAATTTAAGAATGAGTTTGACTTAATAAAGTAAAAGATTTCATGTTATAACAGGATAAATAGCATATTTTTATATCAAGTAAATGAAGGTTTCTTGTTACAAGATGGTACCACACACTGTAAAACCTAATGTTAAAACATATTGTTATAACAAACTTTTAAAGTTACAATGTGAAACTGACCTGTTTTTCTGTTCTAGTGTGGCAGCAATAAAGCCGTACACTTAGGGCACGGTTTTAGGGAATATAAATAACTCTCACATAACCCGTTATGCCAAATGTCAGAAAACTGCATCTTCCTGATCCCAGGAGGATGAACCTTTTAGGTCTGATCACTAAAGCACTTCTAAAAATTGACCTTCCAATCATCCATTCATGTGGAGCAAGAAGCCTGTTTCAAGAAATCATCTGGATCTTTTAAAGGGCCCATATTATGCTTTTTGTGTTTTTTTTCTTTTCCTTCAGTGTGTCATATACAGTAGCTGCTTTTTAGTGCATGTAAAAAGTCTGCAAACTTCCAGTCAAAAGTTCAAAATCAATGCGAGAAACTCTACTCCTTACTTGCCTGTAAAGCCTTGTCTGAGGTCCAGGCTTTTCTTCTGTTACTTTTTGACATCACCATGTAACTCATTTGCATAACACCTGCTGAGTGACTGGTTTGGACCTCAAACAAATGCCATTATTTTCTTGCTAGAACCATTTCTGCTAGAGCTGCATCTTTACACGCAGAGATCTGAGGTTACTGTCCACACCCAACAGCTGACCAATCAGAGCAGACTGGACTTTAGCAGGGGGTCTTAAAGAGACAGGAGCTAAAACAAAGTGTTTCAGACAGAAGCTGAGAAGAGGAGCTGCAGTACAGTAGGAGCAAAGTGTTTATAGACACTAAAGCATGTAAAAAATGTTCTAGTAGATGCCAAAAACACAATTATAAACCTATAAATGTGCATAATATGGGCTCTTTAATGTCACAGAGACCTCAGCAAAGACTAGAAAAAAACAAACTTCTGTCCCTTCATGTGTGGACTCACCCTTGTAATCACAGTATTGACAGCAGACAGACGGAGGGATGTGACACAGACAAGCAGATTGACAGACAGGCCAGAAGGCAGGAGATGAGCAGTATGAAGAGATGCAGTGATGAAGCGGAGGAGGGTGAGTGACGACGGCCAAACCTGGCTGGAGGCTTGACATTTGGGGCTGCTCAGGCACCAGAGGGCGCTCTTTAGCTGCAGCCACCTGACCTGGAGCACCGACACTAGAAGGAAATGTCAGATATATATGTCAGTTACAGCTTTAATATCAACCCTGACGCATGAATCTAATAAAAGACGACAGAAATAATCAGCAAATATCACTACGTCTGTGTAGATTGTCAGTCATCCAGGTGATGCTAATCCTAGGAGCTTCGGTAGAGAAAAACTGGACTTCTCTTTTAGGTTTTTGAAGCTTCTTCAGTTCTGAACTGAAGAAGCTTCCTGGATGAGAGGTGAAACGTTTTCACCTCGCTGATGAAGTGTTGAAGAAACATCTTTAAGAACCTAAAAGAAAAGTCCAGCTGCTTTTTTACTGAAGCTTCTAGGACTAACAAATAACATTGCAAGGTTCTGGACATAGTATATATAAATATAAGCATTTAAAATAGCATATATTCTATATACATTACACCTTTTAGACTTTATTTTATTGCATTTTGTCCTTTTATAATAATCTATTTACCAGCAGTTTTACACATTATTGTCTATCAACAATTATTGGACCTTGTTGCTATTTGTTTGACCCGCATGAGTTGCACGTTAATTGCACCTTCATGGTTTCCTTGTACATCTTGTCCATCCATCCATCCATCCATCCATCCATCCATCCATCCATCCATCCATCCATCCATCCATCCATCCATCCATCCATCCATCCATCCATCCATCCATCCATCCATCCATCTGTTTATAACTGTTTGTGATTGTAAAATTGTACCTTTCAGTAATCGAGTCTCTTTTCTGCTTCACTGGTAGGGAACTTGGCAAATCCAAACTTAGAGACAGATTCCTGCCTCGCACTGAAAAGACAAAAACAAACGGCTATCTGTAATTCCTTCCTCACAAACACAAGTCTTTACATTCAGTTATGTTCTTGCACTTCGAGTCTGAACCCCACGTTTGTGCAGAGAACTAGTTTGCAGCTTTTACATCAACCAGAACGGACAGAATCTAAAATGAACTGGGCCGAGGTAGAATACAGGTTAGGACAGTAGCACATGTAGATTGTTAATGGTTCTGAAACTGTGACACATCCACAATATAAAGCAGCCTGGTTGTCTGACCTTGTTTGATTCCTGGTGTAACATCACATCCAGGATCTACTGTAGGAGTTGAAGCCCTCATGGCGCCTCCGGACAAACTCGGCTTCACCTCCAAACAGAGGCTTCGTCGAGGGCTGAGCGGCTGCTTCGGCATCGGGATGCGAGAAGGCGGGACGCTCTGAGTGAGAGGTGAAACTGTAGCAGTGGGATGAGGAGTAGGAGCTGGGGAAGGACTGACTGAAGATACTGGAGATGAGGTGAGCAGAGGAGACTCCAGCTCCTCAGACGACCTTCGGCCTTTAGGGAGGCTCGGGGAGGAAGGTGGAGTTCCCATCTGAATGTCGTCCCCCAGAGAGGAGGAGCGGCTGCTTTTGGCCATGGAGCTGGCCGTGGGGTTCATGTAGGAGTGCTGGGTCTTCAGTTTGGGGCTCTCCCACGGCAGCGGCGACTGGGGAGACTGTGGAGACCCAGAGGAGGGCGAGGAAAATTGGAAAGAAGGTCCTTGATCCATGAAAAGCTGCTGAGGTCTCCTGCGAAGCTCCCTCCGGTCACCAGAGGGCACCGGGGAGCGAGGAGCTGCAGGGACAGGAGGAGATGATTAAGATTTGTTCCAAGAAAATAGAAGCACATTCAATTATGCATGCCAAATTCTTATGAATTCATTTAGACGACTTCAAAGCAGAGAAAAATACACTGATTAATTTGGTGTATTTGAAAGAAAATGTGGAGCAAATTATGTTTAAAAACACTCTGGAGGCAGATTAGCTGTCCCATAATGTGGTTAATTGAAAAGTCACACCCAAATATTGCAGAAATGGCAGCAAATATGTGAGTTTAAGTGAGCTAAATGATCATAAAACGTACAGTCTGAGGACAAGTTCTGGGCCGAGTGTGATTTGTGTAAAGACGATGTTCTGTCCAGCTGCGAGGTTTTGGCCGGAGGGTTGGAGAGCCTCCAGAGGTGGGAACCCGACGTCTTCTTCTTCAGGGGTCTCAGTGTCGGAGGAACATCTCTCTCCGGAGCCCTGCTGAGAGGTAAGACAACAACTTTAACATCCCAGATGAAATTTCTTTCTTTCAGATACGCTCTGAGAAAGTTTGAGGAGTGTTTTCAGCAGGAAGTTTAAATTTAGTTCCCAGAAAGTTCTTTCTTAAAGGTGGGATAGCTAGAGATCTTCCAAAAGGACTGGTAGGTCTGAACAGTCTTAAATCAAATGCTGCATTGAGAACGTTCTTCTTTTCTTAATATATCACATCACAGGAACGTTTGATCAAGACTGTTCTTTCATCTGAGGCCTGTAAGTTTTATTTTAGTTCCCAGGATGACTACAGATGTTCTAAAATGTTTGATTCTCCAACATTCTTCAACATTAGATTCAAACATCTTTAGAACTTGCAGGTAACGTTACAGGAACCAGCTGTAATGTGTTTGCATGAGAATGATTCTTTTAAATCTACAAGTAATGGCGTTCTTTCCAGAAAATGTGCCAACTGTAAATAAAAATGATGAAACATCGCAGCCTTGTGTGACCCTAAACCGCACACGGTCAACATATTGATGTTTTGTAATCCAGATTTTGTATTTATGATCAACAACATTACAAATAAAGCCCACGCAGCTCCTGGTTTTGTCTGAGTTTTCTTACTGTGGTGTCTCCGTCCTTCCAGCAGACAAGGGGTTTTTATCTTCTGTGTTTCTGCTCTCCCCAGCTTCCATTAAAGGTCGTACTTTGGACACTGGAGGCTTTGCAGAGAGACTGTCTTGTTCCTTTTCATTCACTTTGGCAAACAGAGGCTTCGCTCTACAGGGAGAGAGAAACAGGTGAGCTAAATAGGCAAAAGGTAGATGTTATGGGAAACAGGCATTAACGATAACTGTGATACTAATATTGATATCATGATAAATAAATAATCCATAACTATCTGGTTGACACTTCAGCATAGTAGCTTTCAGTATTGCACCTTAATGCTAGTGGCCCGAAAAAGATGCAAAGACTAGCCAGCTAATACCACAATGTGTCGCTACGACTGCCACACAATATCATGTCAAAGGAGGGCTAGACCCTGTATCTGCAACCAATGAAGCATTTTTCTCCAACATTTTCTCAAGCTATTATGAATTCTTTTTGCCATGATAATTGTGATAGCCCCAATGGGACATCTGCCATGTTTTAGAAGAGATTAATTGAACTCTGAGGTTTGTGAGGTAAATATGAAGCCTCATCCTGCAGCCAGTTTGTTTAGCAGTAAGACGATCAACAGGGGATTTTGTACTTATACATATATATTAACTAGTGAGGCTAAGAGCTTCAAGCAAGCAAGGAAGTATATATCTAAAAAGCAATTTAAAGGACTTATTCCCACCACTTAATTCAAGAAAATACAAGGCTGCAAGATAAAAATTCAAATTTAATGATTTACATCAACCTTTTTAAGTTGCCAACATTATTTTGATGGGTATGGTCAACATAAATATGGAGCTACAACTCAACATTGTTTGTAATGTAACCCCAAATTCCTGCATTAGTTGGTTTAAAAGTAAATTCAAGTTGAGATAACTAAATAAAAATGGCTTCATGTCTAATTGTTTTTTCATGTTGAGGTCGCAATTTCCAGTCTACTTCTCTACATAATGAACACTGGAGCTACTAAATTTTTCTTAAATTTGCCAACCTAAAAATTTAAGGAGGTAATTAAGTACATAACACTTAAAAAGAAATAATGTGAAAATAACAACAACTTCATTTTCTAAGTGTTCAACCTATAAACTTGTTTTTATGCTACCAGTCGTTAAGCAAATGGTAAATGAGCTGCATTTACATAGCACCTTTCTACCTTAGTGGTACTCAAACCACTTTACAATGTGCTTCTCATTCACCTATTCACACACCAATGGCAACAGAGCTTTCATGCAAGCTGGAGCAACTTTGGGTTTAGTGTCTTGCCCAAGGACACTTGCGGAGCGCTGCGGATCGAACTGCCAACCTTTGATCAGTGGACAACCTGCTCTACCACCTGAGCCACAGCCACCCCGTTAAGTAAGCGGTAATTAAAAATACCTTTGACTGTAGTGGAAAAGCTAATTACTCTAACTCAATGTAGTTGAACTAGTAGAACATAATTTCTTTGGAAGTTTTTAGAACTCAGAAAGACTGATGCAACTGTTAGCGTTTCTTGTTGAGTGCATATGAAACCATAAAAAGAGCTCTATGGTTAAATGTCCCTGTACACATTCAGTGTAAAAATAAAACCTCTGAGAATGAAAAAACGAATTCCTCTCACACGCTAAAATACCCCAGAGAGCGATAACAATGTCATTTCACACTGACAGCTGGGCTGGATCAGCAGAGCAGCCTGCGACAGTCCACATGGGTTTGTAATTATAGCTGTGAGCCCGCATGAAGTGGTCAGCTGTACCTGTTATTATGTCCTCTGGCCAGGAAGCGTGAAGACATACTGAGTCTCGGGACTCTGCTCGGCTCAGCTGAGGATCGGCATCAAGAAGAAGACCCAGAAGAGAAGAAAATGGAGACAGAAACAGAAAGCAAAAGTGAAACCAAGAGACTGATCACTGTGTCTGTATCTGCATGTCAGCTCATAGATATTCAGTGCAGGCAGAGGCTGCATTTAGGACTTTAATTTAATTTCTTGTGGAGAATTAGATACATTGATTAGGATACATCAATTCTCTGTAGTATTATATCAGCCTGTAAAATGCTAAGCAACAGTCAGGTTAGTCTTTACTGTTAACTCAGCTCTATCCTGTCTATATAGGAAGCTATTTTTACATTTAACAGCTAGCCTGGATATGAATTGAAGATATCTTTAATTAAATTCTTTCCAGTCAAAAAGAACATTTCACATATTCACACTGTCATTCTGCCAGGACAAAGGGTGTCACTTTCACCTTTCATGTATTTGTTATTACAAAAATCTACTATTTAGACACAGAATCAGTTTTATTGCCAAGCAGGTTTTCACAGATGAGGAATTTGGTGTTTTGGTGTATGACAGTAATCATTAACATGTTGTGAAAAAGCAAATTTTGCAGTAGACAGTGAGTCTTAAAAGACAAATCAGCAGCAAGTGCAGCAATTTGAGGAACAGTAATAAGACATAACAGAAATATTTACCATGTGCAGTAATGAGGAATTTATTCACCGGGCAATGTGCAAATTTACATAGTATATGGTGTAAACAACTTGTAGTGTGAAAGAATGAATGATAATCTTGTTTTAAAAGCTGTGCATTAATGTAATGCATGGAGTCAGTGTCTATGGTGGAAAGTAGAGTTGATGTAAATGAACTTTGGATTTCTGCAGCTGAGTTATGACCATTTGTATTTCCAGTTTCAGACTTTTACAGTTGAATTCTCACTCATAATAATTGTAGTTCAAGATATCTTTGATTCTCCTTAATTCAACATATCTACAGTATTCTTTTTAGACACTTAAATTAAGCTTAAAGTGGTGATGATGTAAATATCTCAGACTGGAATCTGAGATGTCTGGAAGTCAGAATGTAATTACAGGTATCTTTATTTAGACTTTTCAGAAGGTACAATGACACTGGCTGCAGATATCTCCGGCCAATTGGAGTCAGACTTAGCTTGCTTTTCAAACATACTTTACTGCTGCTGGATAGCTAATCCAGAGAAAAACGAAACATCCAAATACATCAAAACAAATCCAGCTAGAAAACCAAAAAAAAAAAATCCAAATAGCGAAACACAAGCCTGGGTAAACAACGAAGAGCACATTTAGCAAACAAAGAGTCAGGCAGATGTAGGTAATGAACACAAAGATAAACAGGAAGGTAATACGGCAGGCTATACAGGAAGTAACAAGACTTAGTAGACTAAGTAACAACAGTTATACACTCAGGACTGATTGAGGAGACCATACACAGGTAAAACTAACCAGGGCTTTAAAAAAAGGAGGGAAACCAGGACAAAGGGAGGAAGTAAAACAACAAGAGACACACAAGGACAAGGAATGTCAAAATAAAACAGTACATAGAAGCACAATAACTCAAAGACTGTGACAGAAATACATTCCAGATACAAATGTCGTAAAGTAGAGCAAAGACGCAGGCAGAATTCTGATTTCATTTAAGCATCTCAGCAGCTCTCAGGATAAAAAGAGAGCTTTCTTAGTCCGCCACACTGCTCTGAAATGATGGCCCGAAGGCAATAAATTAAA
Source organism: Dascyllus trimaculatus (assembly GCA_024666655.1). Classification (NCBI taxonomy): domain Eukaryota; kingdom Metazoa; phylum Chordata; class Actinopteri; family Pomacentridae; genus Dascyllus; species Dascyllus trimaculatus. Next base: position 28,672,911 of record CM045455.1, read on the forward strand.
CTAAAGAGACTAAGGGGGGATCTTGAGATGATTCCCTGAAATCAAATAAAATTCAAATAGCATATTTTAGCTATATTGGCTTAAAAAAATGAGTCTGGTGCTATTACATACTGTATGTTTCCTCAATACTACAGTTTATACATACAGGTTACTTTGATGTATTCTGCTACTTGACCTAAATTACCATCACCAGACTCATTTCTGTCACACTCCATGTTGTGGTTTCTGGGGTTTGGTTTCTAATTTCGTTTTATTTGATTCATTCTTTCTCTGTGTCTCCCTCTGTTTGTCTAGATGTACGTTTCACAACTCTTCTCAGTTACGTCCTTTTGTATTTTAAAACTGCATTTCCCCATGTGTCACTTGTGTTTTTACTGCTACCCCTTGTCTCCGTTTCCCTCCTCTTTTGATTGCCGTCATGAGTTTTACCTGTTTTTCCAGTCCAATAACTTGAACCAAAGACACTGAGGGGGGATCATGAGATGATTCTCAGAAGTCAAATAAAATTTAAATAGCATATTGCTATGACATACTGTATGTTTCCTTGGTATTACAGTTTATACATGGAGGTTACTTTGACTGATGCATTCTGTCACTAGCCTATATTAAATCACTATCATGGCTGTTTTCTGTTTCTGCCATGCCTGCATTTGAATTGATGGTAGTGGAGTTTGCAAGTTTCTTGCTATTTTAGGGGTCAGGGGCTAAAAAATTTGGGTATAGGTTGGTGTTAAAAATATGTTTCATCCCGCCTTACCTGAGCTGCAGCTTTCTGCCAGCGTCTCAAAATTCTGCCTGAGGAAATCCTCCTGACTGTAAACGCCGTCGCTCACTGTCCTCAGAGCTTCCTCCATACTTGTCACTCCCGCTGTTCGCTCCCCTTCCTCCTCTTTCTCTGGATTCTCCTCATCAGAGCTCTCCAGACTCAGAGACTCCACATCTGCAGAATCTGGAAACAAAAACCTCTTTAAAAAACTCTTCTCTTGACCTTGGTACGTCTATTGCACACAACAGGTAATCCTTAACAAATGACCAGCCTGAACACTGGGGCTTATGCGTTGGTTTTATCTGACATATTTCTATCAGGTCTGAAACTGAAAAATCCTCCTCCTCTGTGTGCTCAAATCCCTCTCGGCAGGGTATCAGCTCTACAGTATGTCGAAGAGATATCACGGCTTTCATGCACATTCGAGCTTTTAATTTTAAATCCTGCACTTGACACACTTTGAGGGGAAATTTCATGACTTGAAACAGAAATGTAGACAGATAAAAAATATTCGAACAGAGCATACAAATGCGACTTAGATATCTTTTTAAAGGCCTTTGACATTCATTTGACATCTTCTTTTGCACTGTGCCAAGAAAAAGCCTCGCTGAAAGGCAGGATATGTTGAAAGTTTGTATGATTTTAGCATCTTGAATTGATAAATGCACAAAAAAATGGTACAGCATCTGCCTGAAAAAGTGGCTGCTAATGTCCATCTTTATTTTTTATGCCGGTAGGTAGGTAGGTAGGTAGGTAGGAAGAATAAAAAAGAGTATTATGGAGTCTAAATACAGTATAACAACAACAATAGAAACTAGAAAATTTAAGAAGACATTTCAAGTGTGCCAAAGCAGCTTTTGCTGATTAATATGTCCTGCTATTATTATACTTAAGGTATAATTTATACAAGCACATTTTATTTTCAAAAGCCAGCATGTTTCACAAACCCTGATCAGTACCTTTTAAACATCTTTGAGCTTTTATTTTGAAAATGTAGCCAGGTTTCAATCAGCCAATCAGCTGTGAGTAACTGGTTGCTTGCAGTAAGCAGAGCATAGCGCTGCAGACAAAATTCATGAAACCTAAACTGTGACTTCGTAAAAACCATAGAAGATATCAAAACATGGATTTAGAGGAATAACATTTAAAGCCTTGTGACCTGTTTAAACTTCAAATGAAGCTTCTGCTGTAAACTATACCAGAGCTACAGGGTTCTAAAGATGGCTGGGTTTTGGCAGTTGTCCGGCCGACTTCCTATTCATTTCAATAGGGATTTTTAATGCAGTTTTTATGCAATTTTTCGAAAAACCATAAAATGAATCACTACCAAAAGGCATAGCACACCATTCCTGATCAAGCCGAATGTTTTTATATATAATTGAAATTGCTTTTCTCAAAGCTCTGGGACAAGTTAGATGCCAAAATTGTCAGAAGAATCTATAATAAGAATAAGGCCAAGGAATAGCAATAAGCAAACTTCATTGCCTATGCATTGGCACACTGAATAATAATTAGCATATAGAAGGGGTGCTTGTGCCCCAATGGACTCAGGATTGTTGGGTTTTATTGTGCTTTTTCTTTAATAAATCAAGTTCAAATTCAAAAAACTTGATTTTGTTCCCAGGGTGCAGTTGAAGATTCAAACTCATCCGCACAGTTTCTCTGTGTTTTTTGTTATGTGTTCTCAGACTGAAGCCTCACCATCCGGGATGCAATCCGGGCTGGACTCCCTGCTGCCGTAGCCCAGGGAACAAGCGCTGCCTGGGCTTCGGCTGTCCTGGCTCTCACTGCGGATCCCTCGCCCTTGCATCCTGCAGTGCTGCTCCTTCACCATGTAATCACTGATGTGTGGAAATAGAGATGCAGAAGCAGTGAGGGGCAGAAAAAGAAATGCTTAACCACGAACAGAAAACCTCTTTTGCTCACTGTAATCAACCGTGGTCAGGGATTTACCTGCCCGCCGGACTTGTGTCGTCCTCATTTTGCTCTGGATACAGCACCGCTCCATCGGTCCCCTCGACGCCCTTGGAAGTGTTCGAGGACATCCAGTCAGTGGGTGGCCAGGCCCGATGCCTCCTGGATCTCTCCTCCAGCTGCTGCTGCTGCAGAAAATGAGTGTGGGGGGACTTATTTATTCCACACACATAGATCCAAGTGGGCAGCTCACTCTTATTCTACCTTTTCTTTTCTAGAAAACCCTAGATGACAAAAATCAGCCTCATTGACAACAGTCTTGGTCCTTTGTCCTCTAACATAAAACCCACTGCCAGATATCTGAGAGCACTTTTAGATTCAGATCTAAGCTTTGAAGCACAAATCACAATTCATTCAAACAAAGAGCCATTTCCAGACTCATCTCTCCTCTCACACTCCATGTCATGGTTTATGGGTTTCAGTTTCTAGTTTTGTTCTGTTTGATTTATTCCCGTGTGTTTTCCTTTCCGTGTCTGCCTTTCTTGGCCTATATGTACATTTCACATTCCTTCTCAGATGAAAAATGGTCTTTCCTCATGCGTCACTTGTGTTTTTACTGCTGCCCGTTGTCTCCGTTTCCCTCCTCTTTTGATCGCCCTCATTAGTTTCACCTCTGTCTTGTCTCCCTAATCAGTTCTCAGCGTATATATAGTCTCATTTCTCCACTTCTTTCTTTCTGTCAAACCTGACTCAAAGGCAGACTTCTGATTTCCTGTAAGCATTTATACAGCACTCAGGATAAAAGAGACACTCCGTTTTTTTTAGTCCGCCACACTGCTCTGAAATGACGGCTTGATAATGATCATGAGATGTCTCCCTAAAATCAAATAAAATTTAAATGGCATATTTTAGCTATAATGGCTAAAAAAAGATGACTCTGGTGCTATTACATACTACCCATTATCTCTGTTTCCCTCCTCTTTTGATTGGCCTCATTAGTTTCACCTCTATCTAGTCTCCCTAATCAGTTCTCAGGGTATATATAGTCTAATTTATCCACTTTTTGCTTCTTTGGTCTTCTTTCTTTCTGTCAAACCTTCTTGTTTTGTTTCCCTGAGTATCCTCTTTTGTGGCTTTCATGAATATAACACGCATTCTGAGCTGCCTCCTTCGTCACTTTTAAGGCTTCAGCTATCAAGTATTGTCATTACTGTAAAGTCTATTTATTGTTTTGATTGTCAGTAAGTTTATCAATTATCACAAAATAGTAAAAAAAAAATTCTTGTCTGTCAAAGCACTTCCTGCTGTATAAATAATTAAAGAAAATGATTATTATTCTGCTTATAAATCCTGCATACCGTGGGCTCCTGGAGGCTGGTCGTGCTGAGTCTCTCCCTGTCATATGAGGGGCAGCTTGGGCTTTTCTTGTGAGCGAAGGTCTCCAGTTGCCTCAGGTCCAACATGGATTTAACCATGAGCTCCAGGGAGCCCATACGATGAGACCAACGTCTCCGAGGACGCTTAGAGGGGTCAGGGATGACCTGACTGATGGCCCCAGGCTGGAGAGGCAGCACAGGACATAGATATAGACAGGATATAGACACAATATACTGCTTATGAAACATTTTTAATCATTGTGCTGTTAAAATTAACACTGTAGTTTGAATCAGGTCACTTTATTTCATAGGAAAAAGGAGTGGTTTTGATTATGTAAAGTTAGTGTTCTCATTTAATATTTTTTAAAGAATGCACCAAAAAAGTATTTATGGCGTTTGTTATTTCATGAATATGTTTGGAAACCACCTACCTTCGTTGGCTCCCAGTCCTGTCCTTCATCTGAGCCTCCTGTAGCCAAAGAAAAGAGCAGAAATTACATGTTTAAAAATAATCACAGGAGGATTTATTTTAATATAAATCGTTTTCCAGATTCTGCTGCTCTTCATTGTGAAGCTGCAACAGTTAATCAATTGTTAACTATTAAGTCAACTATTTTCATAACCAACTAATCAGGAATTTTTCAAGAAAAGTACATCTAATTTTTGAGATTCTGGCTTCTTAAATGTAATTATTTTCTGGTTTATTTTCTCTTTAATCAAGAATATAATCAACAGATTAATCCAGGATGAAAATAATCCTTAGTTGTACCCTTCTTCATACAGAAGTCAGATGTCGGCAGCAGTGCAGGGGCCAGATGCACTGGGCTTCAAAATAAGAGAACTTGTAACTAAACTTTGTTTGACAGACTTGATAGTCATTTTGTGTACCTATGAGGACAGCTTTCACATATACTGTCTGGATTGGAGCTGGAAGATCTGTGAGATTTATTTTATTAACCAATAATCGGTTAATCATTAACACATATTAAGAGCTGTGGTCATAAGCTGATTGTGCCATTAATATCTACAAGTATGTGGCATTCACTAGATGGATCTAGTGAATCGTGGATCGAATGGACACTAGACTGTAAGTTCATTTTTTTTATGAGCCTCTGCCTTCTTTAGAACAAAAAGCTCTGGCTGAAAGTCATTAACCGTCACAGAGGTCTATGTCATGGTGCCTGCGGCTAGCTAAACTCCCACAATGCTCTCTGCTCATCAACACAGAACTGCTTGTAGTCCAAGCAACGGTCTCCTCGGGTCGTATTTAACACATGAAATGCAATCTTCTAACTTATTAGTGTGTACTGAGTTTTTTATAATGACAATGACATCTCGCCTCATCCTTTCATCAATCAAAGTTGTAAACACAGGGAGGCGTGGCCCTTGTGTAGCTAATATGTGAGGCCCTACACAACTTGCATTGCGACTGTTTAGGGCCGCACTGCTCATCAATTCTTCAAAGCTGAAATTACCTCATAATATGGACTTTTTACAAACACTACTAAAATAAACCAACTATTACCAAATGCATGGTTTGACTGAGGCTACAGGAACAGGAGATGGTTGGAGAAGTTGGGATAAACCTGCATACTAGATACAAGAACTTACCTTACAAGGAAATGGCTGTAATTTGACATGTTGGTTTAGTTTTACTCAGTTGCACAAGTTATCTTCATTTGACAATATTTTTTGTGATATCTGATATTTTTGGATCACTTCAAGGACCTAAGGTATTTATTTTGTTTGTCTACACATGCAAACAGTTGAGGGGAATGTAAAAAATGGCGGTGGTTATACCTGCCATCAGCTACCTGCATTTAGGAGATTTAAAGGAAATTATTAAACAGTAGGATAGCAGCAGAAAATGGTAAACTACAGGAGAATGCAGGGTTGACAGCTGTCCAGAGATCTTTCTGCCAAATACCACACCCTTGTCTCAGCTCTGTGTTTGCATTATGATGCTGTTAACAGTCAGACTGTACCTGTATCATCGTCTCCGTGGCTGCTGTCAGAGGAAGTGTTGGTTGTATTGTCTTCGGCATCAATGTTGTCATTTTCCACTCGATCCTCCTCTTCCTGCTCACGATCGCTGTCAGAGGACAACCCGCCCAGAGAAGGAGCACTGTACACCTCCCTCCTGCAGCAACACAGTCAAAATAAGGAGTATTCTGTGAGTATGTCAGTGTATGTGAGGTGAAATGTTTCCTCCAGGTGGGTTTACGTCATTAATGTAATCAATCAGCTGTGTGTCGTCACCTGAGACTGGATTTCCTGCAGGGTGGAGCGTTGGGGTTTTGTTGCAGCTGGAAGAGTCTCTCTCTCATGCTGATTGTCAGTTCTGGAGCCAGTCGCCACACCAAGATACAGCTGGGAGATAAAAGCATTCAAGCATTAAATATTCAAGATTTCATTTTAGCTCGACTGTTGAGGAAACTGTCTGCAAACAGATTTCCACAGTCATTTCCTCTCACTGCACAGGCTGGAGATGGTTTCAGTCCAAGAGCTCTCGTGCTGTTTTCTAATGCAGCTACCAGAATTATTCACATTTGAATGAGAAAAATCATGTTTAAAGGTCTGATTTTAAATATTCAACTAATAGGTTTTGTTGTTGTAGAGTTCAACTTGATATTTTATTGCTGTATTGATCACACATGCTTGACAGTTTCTCACCTGTCGCCTGATACAGAAATTAGATGCTTGCAGTCGTTCGTAAACTTCATCCCAGTGACAATTTCTGCAAAACAAAGCGGTAAAAATGCTCATTAGTTATTTTATTTAATGCTTCCCTGAGTGTAATTTATGCACAGCTCAGTCTGGCTTCATGAAAAATGATGTGAATGTTACCAGAGTGTCCGAACATGGTGGCGACACACTCCCCCGTATAGAAGTCAAAGATGCTGATGTTTTTGTCGGAGCAGCTGGTGGCCACATATTGACCAGAGGGATCGATCTGAACCTGCAAAATACAAAACAGTCCTTCAGTTCCGGAGCTGTACATATATGAGTATATTTATACATAAAGGCCTCTGGGGTGTGGAGGGAAAATGTTACCTTGAGCAGACTGCCGTCTTCGCTCAGAGATCCTTTGTAGAGTTTTTTCTGTTTGCCGCTGCTGATGTTGAAAATCCTGCAGTCACATGGAAAGTTGTTAATTATTTCAAATTGCCAGTTTCATGAAACACATATTAGGGCTGTGGTTACTAGTTTAGCCGGTACACTGTTTGGTTTTATCAAGTGTAACCACCAGTGTTGCTTTCATGAAAAGAAGAGCTCCAGATTGACAGCTTTCCAGGACTAATCCAACATTTGGAAGAAGACACTGACACATTTTCACAACTTTGAGCTTGTTTAACCTCATAAAGGATGCTTGGTCAAACTTATTTAACATTTACTGAACATTTACCCAGAGATGACTCCAAACTAACTGACATCTTGTTTTAAAGTTGACAAAGCCTTGAGTTTTGCACCTGGCCTTCTAGGATTTTGAAACCAGACACAATTAACATACAAGGAGTCATAATTTACAAAATGATCACCATGTTGAGTTTGAAAAGTGTTGAAATCAGTGATTGAATCCATGAACACAGTAGAAAAATGTTTTCTGAAGTAACAAATCCAGTGAGAAGCAGGTTCACTTCATCATAGACTTCTATAGAATCAGACTTCTTTTTGCAGCCAGAGGAGTCGCCCTCTGCTGGCTGTTAGAAAGAATGCAGGTTTAGTGGACTTAATGATTGGCTTCACTTTCCGTCCATCTTTTATGTACAGTCTATGATTTACAGTTCATGTTTACTGTACGTTTAGAGCAGTTTGGGTATCAAAGCTCAACAACCAACACGGCAGATCATCTAAAAACGGCAGGGTGACTTTTCTGCATTTTTAAATATATATCATAATAGATAGATTTTTCCATTTTCTTGGGTAGAAATCTATGGGCGAATGATACATACCCCGCCCTAATCTCCAAAAAGCCAATCGTCTGCTTTGTAACATCCAAAACTGGAAGCGACCAACCAATCGTGTTGCTGCACTGATGCATATGTGGTGTTGTCAAACTGTACATGTGCATAATAAAATATCACCTGCATGAGAAAATGCTTTTTGAACCTTATTTTGTGGCAGTTACCAACTCTTTTAAGTAGTTTTTATCAGATTTAACTGGTGATCCTATACATGCACCATTAAAATTTCAGTTATGGATCTTGTCCCCATTTATTTCGTTAAACACCTGGTCTTGCTAAAATAAAATTGCCACCTAGAGGTGTTAGCAAAATGGACACCAAGTGGTTAGAATTGCCTATAAGGACATTGGCATGATATTCCTCAATAGTTCTTGTGTTGGGCTCAAAGTTTTCAGTATTTAAAAAGTAGTTTTAAACAAATTAATATGCTGTAAACACTAACTTTATATGTTTATTTACAATTAACTTATGCTAATAAGGGTAGCACTTGGATTTGGTTCATCTAGAGACTACAAGCATGTTTCTCCGTGATCAAACAATGAGTTAAAGATCTTCTTTGGTTCACTGCAGCTCTAACACATACACATTCCCACACTCTCACCTGATGCATCGATCCTGACAGCCAACAGCAGCGTACTTGCAGGTGGCGTCGACACACATGTCATAAAGTGTCGTCTTCCTCACTAGGTGGTGAGAACGTCTGAACTCTGTTCCTCTGTCGGTCTGTAGAACAAAGAGAAACACTGTCAGGTCTTTGCAGGATGCTACTTTTATCTAAGCAAGCAAACTACAAACTCCACCTACTGACAAAAAGATTTGACAGATTACATCTACTTACAGAGAGCAAACATCAATACATAAAAGCTGCACAGATCAGTTTAAATCAGTGCCTTTATGCATCCTAATGGGGGGCTGCACAGAGCTAGCTGCTGCATAAAATGCTCAGAACATTATGTCTCTGTTAAAGTCTCCTGACAAAGACCCAATGTCAGTCTTGATAAGTCAGATCATTTTTAAGGTTCACAGCAGTGTTTGTGCATCATCATCCTCATCATCATCATCATCATCTGTATCATACAAACACAGTCAGAAGACCATTAGGGTTCATTTAGAAGTCCTCGACAGCACAGAACTGGATGAAAGTCAGCACAGGACTTTCTGCCGGAACACAGATCTGTCACAACAAGTTTCTACAATGAGCCTCCATAAATGTCCAGGAGCTGAAGTTTCACTCCGGACTAACAAGCCCTTGTTTGTTGTGCTCCACAAAACCTAATGTGGCCTGAATCATGTCTTAGGTTTAAAATTGTTGTAACTTATGCAACTGTGACTGAACACAAAACTGCCCCAGTGACCCAGAAGCAATCCTACAGGAAGAATGAAGCACGAAGCCTCTTTTGTGTGTTTAGTTACACAACTTGTAGTTCAAATGCTCCTTCTTTGGTACATGCTGCAGAACTGTATTCAAAAGCAGATGCTAAATAACGTATGTGTCCTTCATGGGAAGAATTAAAGGCACAGGGTGGAATTTTTAAAATAAAACAATAAGAAAAGACAGTTTGATGATGCTGGGACATACAGGTGGACCATGGGAGTTGTTGTCTTCATTACCTTAGCATAAAACTGCATGAAAATTATGTTTGTGGACAAGTGTGTAATCTATTAAAGTTTAATTCATGTATATTTAGTTACTTATGTTCAAGCACAGCTGCAAGCAACATAAGCTAACGTAGCATTTCCATTCTGTCGTTCTGTCTGAAAACCCTTCAAATGTGATATGACGCCGTTGACAGTCGACCAAAATGAAACGTAACATTACAGCAAAAAAAATCACTGATTTGAACACTGTAGGAAACATTAAATGTCATGCAAGCGCAAAAGTTGACAATATGTGACATTGTTCTAGTCTAGTTTACAGTTGACTAGAACAGTGTCATGTGCTTGATATGCAGAATCACGCACATGAGGTTCACTATCTACATAAGTACAAATCCAACCTTTAATGAAGAATTTTCATCAGAGGAAGTTAAGGGAAGAAGCTGTGCAATATCTTGACTTTCTACATGTCGTAGAATCTGTACAAACACCACCATTACTTATTTATCTTTACTTATTTCTTGCTTTCTTTCTACCAATTTTTTCTATGTTTTTGCACTATCCTCTGCTGCTGTGACACTCCAAATTTCCCTGCTGTGGGAATAATAAAGGATTAAACCAATCAGCCACAATATCATGACCACTGACATGTGAAGCTAGTAACATTGATCATATTGGTACTATGTGCTGTTCTGATGGAAAACCTTGGATTTTTACATCCGTGTTGATGAGACTTAGACACCCAAATAAACATTGTCCCACAACAAACACACTCCTTCATGCTCATGGCAATCCCAAACATCACCGGCCTACCCCTGCAGGAAAATGCACCCCACCACATGGAAACAACATCAACCAATCAGGAACATGTTGAGGAACATGACAATGGTCCAACATGTTGATCTGACCTCCAGACTTCCTACACCCCATTGTGATCAAGCATCAACAGGATGCAGTGGAACAAGTTTGATTGACAGAGGCCCCACTGAACAAGCCAGAGTACCCAAAGGATCCAGTGCCAACGTCCTGGTTCCAGACCCCATAGGACACCCTGAGAGGTCCTCTGGTCCATGTCCAATGGTTCAGAGCATTTTTGACCATATAAAGGGGACCAACACAGTATTAGGCAAGTGGTCCTAATGTTATGCCTGATTGGTGTATATCGTAATATATCAAATTTATATGCATTACAGGAGATTCTCAGTTATTATGCGAATGTTTTTAGTGTTTTTTTTGGATGCTATACAACACATGTTTGACAAAAGATGGGAAATGATGTTACCTCGTGCGCGGTGTGGAAGTAGATGCTCTTGTCGGCTCCACAGCTGATCATCCTCACTTTGTTGTCATTGGCTGAAGAACAAAACACAATTATTTAGTCATCAATTATTTAATCCGAGTTTTTTCAACTTGAAAAACAAATTAAGGCAAGTGAAGTACTCAGAAACCCTGCTGGGTCTGATCAAGAAGAATTTATAATCCATGGAAAATTAAAAATATGGTAAATTACTGCAGCAAATCAAATAGTACATTTACACAAGTGCTATACTTAAGTTAATTTTGAGTTACTTGTACTTCAAAAGAGTATGTCCATTTTCTATATATATTAGATATTTGTACTTAACTACAATTCTGAGGCAAATGTTGTACTTTTTACTCCACTACATGTATTTTATAACTTTAGTTACTCTGCAGAATTATCCTAAAAATGCAAAATATCATCGATATGATGTGAAATTATAGGTTAAGATAAAAATGCATTGATCCCTGAAGTTAAATCACATTCAACAGACCCTACATTAAAGTGATGAACACATTCATGCCTCAGTAATTCATAAATTTCAAAATAGGCCATTCTGCATAACAAGTACTTCTATTTTTGGTACTTTGACTCGATTTTAACGCTGATAATTTTGCAGTTTTAGTTCATTTAAAACTTAAATGCATGCTTTTTACTTGTAACAGAGTATTTCTCTACTGGGATTTTTACTTAAGCACAAGATCTGAGCATTTTTCCACCTTTGGGGATGGCAACTGATGCAAAGATCTTAACTGAAGAGAGAAAACCAAAGCGTGACAGAAAAAGGCTTTGCTCAGACAAACAAAGCTCCACCTGATGACACATGTAGCTGTCATCTATTATTTAAACGAGCAGCGTTGCGAGCTGAATGAACGAGGGACTTTGTGTGGCACTGAGTGGAGATGAGAGCGAGGATTAAGGGAAGATTAGCCGTCAGATGTTGACAGAGTCTCGAGTGGCCTCACCAGCAAATCGGACGGCTGTTATGGATGAAGAATGTTCATCGAGCGTCTGCACCAGACTGTAGTCGTCGTCGGCATCCAAGACATGGATCAGACGATCTCTGCTCGCCGTGGCCAACAGCTTCAGACCTGACACACATAACAGCAATTAAATCTCTCATCATTTATACAACCAGTGCACCAATATTCTCCAAACATGCCTCATTAGAGTCTCACACTCACACTGACCTGTTTCTGGTTTACTGTACTCCAGACAGAGGATCTCAGCATCATGAGCGTCAACTTTCAGGATCTCCTCCATGCTGCTGAGGTCATGAACCCTGCAGATTATAAGGTCACATTTTTAACCCTCAACTTTACCAGCTAGGGAAGTTTGAGAGGCATGTTAGGTTTGAAAAATCGCCTAAATTAAACCATTTTTCACAATCAGAAACTGTAAAAACAGAAAGAATCATTCGATTTTCCGACAGCCTTTCAACTAACCGTCTGTAACGTGCTGTTTGGCTGAATAACTTCAGTAAATCTAACCTTAAAATGTTGGTATTTCATCAAAATCACTATATTGCACACGTCCACCACCCCACCAAGCATTTCATAGTTATTTAAACAGACAGTCACAAGTTTGAGTGCAGCACAAACGCAAGAAAATTTGCAAAACAACCAGCACTGTCTGGTAGCCCTCTGAAGGCAGTCCAGCTGATACAACTAACATCATCTGCAAATTATGCAAAGCATGACAACAACTCTCTAAATAAAAGTTAACAACATAATATTTTAACCCTCTGAACATCAAAACCTGCAGACAGTTCTTTTTTTGATCTACAAAAAAAGACATTTATCAGAGCCTGGCGATTCTGTCAGACAGAATTGCCAAATCTTTAGACTATCCTTGAACTTAGCGTGTGTGATCCACTAAATCCTTAAAATTGTGGTAGTTCATTAAAATTGTCTCATTTAAAGGTTTTCCAAAAGTAAATCCTACGAGATCCTATAAAAAATAATTTTAAGAAACTCTAAAACTTCTGGCAAAACTGAAGAGCCACATTTGACACATGTAGGACCATAGGCCACGTGACAAAAATTCTACGAGTTTCCAGTTGAACTGCAGGCAGTGTTCACACAGAGCAGAGAGGAGACGATACTAGAGACTGAGAGGAAAAATTAAACATTCTGGATCAATAAAATAAATGCAGCATGACTCAAAAATAGTAAACAGAGGAGCAAGTTGTTGGAAGATACATTCAGCATTGTGAATCTGGTGATATTTCTAAACTCGATGTGCAGAGTAGATAGAAAAAATCCAGTTTCTAAAGGTTAGTGAAATATCTGTATCATGTAGAGCCACCATACTTTCAGTTTTGCTAACACCCCTGCACACTTGGAAAATCGTTTTGCACCTTGAATCCTTTTTTTTTCAATTTCTGTACAATAAATAATCTACTAATCAACTAAAACCTATTTTTTAATGATTTATGGCATTGTAACTGTGTCATACTGCACAAAAGACATATCTGAGTTCTTTCTACTTCTAGTCATGGTTGTGTTGTTTCCAGAGAGGTGCAGGACTTTATATTGTAACGACATATGAGCTCACAATGAGTAAAAAATGTGATGAATGTCTTGTTCTACCTCAGCATCCCGTTGCGATCTCCGGATGCCAGATGTTTGCCGTCTGGACTGACACAGATGGTTCTGATGCCTGTTCTGATTTCTGCTGTCTGTCCATCGGCTGATTTGTCTGCATTCACGTTTGTCGTACAGTCTGAGTCCAGCAAGGCTCCGCTGTTTCCATCTATGTAGATTATATTCAAGAGATCCTGCAGAGCGAAGAAGAAGAGATGACAGACACAATCCATCACAGGGAGAATTTGCACTTGAAATGTCAACATGTTCTTTTATCCTGACACAAAGGAAATATGGTGTCTGAAGCCGAACTCACGCTGCTGAGGATGTTCTGAGATTGAGTTTGTGTCCAGTCCGACGTCCGCCACAGTCTGATGGTGTTATCAGCCGAACAGGTCAGGAATGAACCTGATGACAGACCAGCAAAAAGCTCTCCAGGGACATCTGGAAACATCTGGGAAGGGGTTTGCGCAAGGAATATTAATTACATTATTATAAACAGCATAGATTTACTGACTACAACTGCTATACCATAGATTTCTATTTCCTATATAGCATTAACATGAGCTAGGACTGTAGTCTCCAAGCTGAACTGTTGATTGGTTGGTGGTTATGCTGTTAACCTAATTCTCATTGGTTTAGACAATCACCTGTGTAAAAGGGTTAGACCAACAGCTTTCTGGGATTAATCCATTATTTTTTGAGATGTGAGGAACAGACTACCTGTGAAGACCTCCTGTTTTTCACATCTTTGAACTGATGAAACCTCATGGAAACTGCCAGATCTAACTTGTACAATGCATAAACTGTATATATAACATCAGCATGGCGACTGTCATGTTCCTCAACATGTTCCTGATTGGTTGATGTTGTTTCCATGTGGTGGGGTGCATTTTCCTGCAGGGGTAGGCCAGTGACATTTGGGATTTCCATTTGCATGAAGGAGTTAATGCCCAGCTTGTTCGGGGACAATGTTTATTTGGTTGTCAGAGTCTCATAAAGTCTTTAAAGCTGCCCATTTTTCAAATGATTGATTTGGTATGGATGAGTTCCACTAATCACTTATCAAAACCAACCTGATCAGCTGATTTAAAACACACTTTATGCATCACATTTCCTCCTGCTGATGTTTACCTCCAGATCCCAGACACAGGAAGCATGGAAGAGGGCAGAGTGCAGCTTCCCGACCCTCTGAACATCCCTCACATCCCAAACATACAGACTGTGGTCATTATAGACACAGCTGAGCCGGCGGCCGACGGGGTCGAATGTCACGGCGATGGCGTCTGGATAACGGGCATCTGTCCTTGAGGTGAATAGGTGGCTGTGGAAGAGAGAAGGTGCAGAAACGTCGTCCTCATGTTTGTGCAGCAATAAGAGACATATAGGTGATATTTAAACCATGTATTGGTGCCACTTGAGACAGGAAACCCTATAAATAGAACACATTTGATCTGGCGGTGGATCGCTGCCAAGGGAAGGCTCTGTTACTCCTGATCTGCTGCTCACCTGGACTCAGTGACGGCAGAGACGTCAGAGCCGAGTGGGTGAGGCCGAGGCAGCGTGCAGACGAAGTTCAGGTCGGCAGGACTGAAAGCTCTAACCGTCCCGTCAGCACAACCGCAGAAGATCAAATCCTCAGACAGAGACAGCGACTGGGCCACACCCGTCTGCAAACAGGACATTCACAGCTGTGTAATTTACACATGAAGCAGGGAAACTCACTGTAATAACAAAAAGACGGCTAACTATGACTTAAAGTACCAATTATCTACATTTAAATCTAAAAAACTTGGCTGAAAATCACACATGTATTACAGAACAGTGGAGGTGAGTCCACAGGCTGCCGGCCAAAGGTTACAGAGGAACACAAAGCGTCCTCGTTGGAAATCTTCCAAACACATCCTGTACTTGTCCTTGCTGCTAATTCCTCTTTGATCCTGTGGCAGAAGGCAGAGCAGCACCAACAGTCTTCACCTGCTCATTAAACACCACAGCTGGACTCTGACCAGAAGCTTTATTGGCCGTGCAGCTCTCAGGACCGAAATAAAAGCTAAATGTAGAGGTGGAAGAACATTTACTCAAGTTTTATGTACTCAGATTTTAAAAGCAAACTCAAGACCTGCCTTTTTATTCAGGCTTTGATTGGTTTGATAACCTATTTACATATTTCACTCTGTTTAATGTACAGGATATTACTTCAGTTTTATCATTTCTTATTCTGTTTGTACATATATACACAAACATATTTATGTTCCATCTCTATTTTAGCAATAGATATTTTATTTCATTCATTTTATTGTAGCTATTTATCTAGTTTATTTCATTTCATTTGATCTCACCTGGTGTTTCCTCGTTGCATGTGTTACATATTACAGCGTTTCTTCAGTCTTTTATTGATAACTTGACTGTGTGGGTTGTTTACACTGTTTTATTGCATTTTTTCACTTTTGTAAAGCACTTTGTGTTGCACTTTTGTTTGTATGAGAAGTGCTATATAAATAAAGTCTGACTGATTGCTTGATTGATTTCCATGTTAGGCTATTTTCAAGGCAAATATTTTATTTTTTTTTACTTCATTAAATTTATTTTAAAGCTTTAGCTTCTTGTTATTCTGCAGATTCTGATTATTCATGCATGAATATATATCAGCTAATAATCTGTGCTATATTCTTGTAGATTAGGCTACCTAGCAGTAATAATAATAATTAAAATTAGCTCCAGCTGCCATATTTAGGTGATATATGCACTCCTGATTATTTATCTGATATGTAGGTTAGATATGTCTCTTTAAGATCCTCAGAAAACATGTGTGTTTATGTAGTTTTAATGCTAAGGTTTTGTATAATTAGGCCTATTTATTGATTTTATTATAGACTTTTGTATTTTAGTGTATTTAATTGTTGTTTTTATTGATGTACATCACATTGCACTTCCTGTCTTCTACAAATAATGTTATTATTGTTATTATTAATGAATCAATAATTATAATCCACTAATATTATATATATTATTTTGAAATATGGCAGTCTGCATAATGAGTATTTATACTTTAGCTACTATCTTTTGTACATCAACAGGATTTTGAATGCAGGACTTTACCTTTTTAGTATTTCTACACTGTAGTACTGCTACTACCAAGAAAATGTACAAATACATCCTCCGCCACTTGCTAAATAAATATACTGTAATAATGCAGCCTTACCGATGTTTACCTCCATTTAATAGTGGTAAAGTCATTAAATAGTCGCCCAAACTCATCACCATCACTCACCCGCAGGTCCACCCACTTGTCCAGCATCCTCTTGCTGTTGAACTCACACAGCAGGCCGGATGAGGTGATGCAGAAGGTGGAGTCACATTTAGAGCCTCTTCCACAGGCGACATCACAGAAGAAGTTGTTCCTCAGTTCTCCGAGGAGCCCTGAGCGACCCAGCAGAGGAACAGGAGCGCTGGACTGCAAACCACAGAGAGGCAACGTTAGCTGGTGCCAGTTAAAGCACAACACTTTAAATATATGCATGTTTGTAGCTGTAAAACTCTCAGTTTTACATGGTATCTTTTAAATTTATTGGTTTGAAAATGTTTTATAACTAAAAAAGATAGAAGGCTTTGACTTTTAGGTAAATTTGTGACCAGTGTATGTTCAGTTATTCTCCTTTTCTTTAATTTCACTGTCAGAAATGATGCATTAAGCAGCTGTAAAAACAAGAAGTTCACTACAATAAAGATAATTCAGTTCTAAAAGAACAAAACAGCACTGAAAAACTGCACTCAAATTTCCTTTCTATGTAATGACATTAATGTCTTGTTACATATATTTTTGTAAATGTATGTAAGTCTCTACTAATCTTCACGTAAAGCTAATTTAAATTATCATATGGTAAGCTTGTTAAACTGTGCTACTGCCTGTCTTGGCCTCTTGTAAAACGGTTCCTTAATCTCAGTTTGGCATTTTCCTACTTACATAAAGGTTAAATCAATTAGAAAATAAATAAAATACATATTAGCTTGGAGAATTTTCAACTGTATGAAAATGTTTCAAACTGTGTCAACATGTTTGGCAGAAAAGGGATTCTTCTGAAGATCTGAAGAAAATAAACTCTGAGAGCTAAAAAGCAAAATCAAAGCTGCAGCTTTACATGAAACATTCCGTCACTATTTATCCTTTCTTACCTTGTTCGCCTTGCAGTGCTCCAGATACCAGAACTTGACGTGTCGGTTCCCCACAGTTACAAAGTAGGAACTGTCCTCAGAGAAAGACACTCCAGTAACCTTACTGGACACCTTGTTGGCAGCAACAACTACGTCTTTCTGCAAGGAAACAACACAAGTTTTAAAGACATTGATATATAGTGAGGTTTACTTGGAGCTGCATGTATTTAAATTATCCTTTGACCAGAATTGTGAAACACTGGTTCTAGTTTCACTTTAGTGCTCTTGCTGAGAGTCAGATTATTTTAAGTATTGCAGTAGAAGTCATCCTGGTTTGGTTCCTCTGACTGACATATTACTGGTGCTAAATAATTTGTTGTTTTTTTTTTTTACAGGATTTGGAGCATATGGTTTATTTTTGGCTAATTTGTTTCAATGAGACTTGTAGAATAAAGCAAGTTTAAGCTTAGATTTGGTTTATTTTCCTGATGGAATGTCATGTCAGTCATGATTAGTTCAAGAACCATAGGAAAATTGAAAATCCAATAATGTTTTTACAGTTTCTGTCTGATAAATGGTGTAATTTCAGCAATTAAAAAAACAACAACATGCCTTTGAAACTTAAGGGTCAACTTAACCATATTACACAAACTGAGTGAAAAACTTCATGTTTCATAGCCCCAGTTCTAAAATGAAAGCCAGAACCATCCATCACACGTGATTAGTTCATGACTGAGAGTTGAAAATCAAACTACTCTTCCTGTTTTAACGGGTTCTGAAAAATGGTGCAATCCAGGCATTAAAAAAGATATACAAGTTGTGAGATTCAGAGGGTAATGAGAGCTAAGCAAAAGTCAATTCTGATCCACAAAACCGTTTTCAGTTTCTGGACGTTTTGTTTGATCTTTGAGATGTTCGATCATTTGAACATTTATTGACATGAAACAGACGTTGGGATGGAAAGATCTCTGTTTGTTGGAGCTGTAATAACTCACAGATATCTAAAATATGAATCCTACTACACACTGCATTTTTGAGGAAACCAAAAAGGTTGGAAACTGATTTAATCTGTAACTCAATGTATTTGAAAAGTTGGGTACATTATCCATTATGGTAATCTTAAAAATTGAATGGATAAATTCAGTAAAGCAGAAAGTTTGGTACAACATTGTAGCACAAAATGGAAATACTCCACTGAACATCAGCCTTTGCAAGTGGAACCTACAACTAAAGCTTCAGACAAACCTTCCAGGCCCAGACGTTGACCATCATGTCGTGCTGGTTTCCCACACTGACGATATATTTGCTGTTGGGGGAAAAGGCCACGCAGGAGACGCCATATTTGTGTTTCTGGAGCTCGGCCACCTGCCGTCGCTCTGCAACGTCCCAGAGTCTCACCGCTGGAAGGTGACCGCTCTGGTGAGGAGGAAGCAGGGGAGGAAATGGTTGAAACAGGGTTGAATGAGGGAAAATGGCTGTTGGTTAGTTACAATGAAGTGAGTCTACTGGAACGCTGCAGTCTGTTAAATGACCTCTAGCAGATTATCCTGAGTGTCCTTTTCACTTCAGTCCCTCGACCTGCTCACATTATTCCCTCGTAGGGATCAACAGGTCAACAGGCTATTTGTGTCGTCTCACTATAATATGCTGGAAGGACCTTCCAGAGGTTAACAGGCTGAAGGACGCTGCAGAGGGACGACATCCAGCTAAAGAAAGAGCTAAAAATTACTCTAAAAAGCCATCAGCCCATCCCTGTATGTAAATGATGGTCTGTTTGATGAATGGGAGTGATTCTTATCAGATCGTTCACTCAGGAATATCTTCCACTCCTCCTCCTCTTTAAAGGCTTACAGGAAAATCCTCTACAGAGTCGTGATGCTCTCAGCTTTGATCACAGCAGCTAAAAACACTGTCAGACTCTAATATTTCTGCTGTAACTTAATACTGACTCCCAGGACTGACATGTAAGTTTGTAGATGTAATATTTCCCCATGAATCTGCTGAGATCTCTAACAAGTATTCGTGGTTGGAGGTTACAGATTTCGGTTCCTTCTGAATGGCAGCGTTTCCTCGGTGCGTTTGGTCTTTTGAACTTTGCTCTCTGCCGTCATGGCAACTACTGCCTCCATCCACTTATACAGAGAAGTCTTTAATCGGCTTTGATTGGCTGCAGAGGATTAAGACGGAGTGTTTGCGTCGCAGCTCGTGTTGTAACTACAACAAAACCGAGTCAAGACGCTGGACTGGAGAGATGTGTTGCACTGTGACACTGTGGTTCTTTAGACAGTGGGGCTACAACAGGTCAGATCAGTGCTCAGTCCTCTAAATTTTCAGGAGATTTTCAGTGAAACTCCGTCTAAGACTGAGCATAACTAGAACCTGCACTGTAAAAAATTATGTTCTTTACTTTTTAACCTGTTTTTAACCGAATTTCTTTGAATAACCTTCCAGATTTTTCCAGTTTCATTAAATTACACATAATAACTAGTAAAATCACAACAAAGGGTCATAGGAAAAAAGACCAAAACAGTAAATTAAATACCTGCAGAATTACACTATTTTTTTTGTCTAATTAAATTAATTAAATTGTCCCCCAAGCTGCAGTTGTTCTGCCAACTACATCAGGTTCTCCTCCAGCATTTTATCTTCTACCTTTACAAGCCTTCCAGGGCCTGCTGTCGAGAAACATCCCCACATCATGATGCTGCCACCACCATGCTTCACATCATGATGCTGCCACCACCATGCTTCACATCATGATGCTTCTACCACCATGCTTCATGGTGGGGATGGTGTGTTTGTGATGATGTGCAATGTTTGGTGTCCACCAAAGATAGCATCTAATCTGATGGCCTAAAAGCTCAATTTTGGTCTCGTCAGACCAAAAACCCTTCTTCCAGTTCACTTCAGATACTCCTACTTGCCTTCTGGTGAACTCTAGTGTAGATTTAATATGAGCTCTTTCCAGCAATGGCTTTTCCTTTGCCACTTTCTAAAAAAGCTGAAGACAAGGCAACTAACTAAAACAGCAAAAAATATTACAGATATTTGCTGTTTTTTAAGGGAAAAATAATGTATTATTAAGAATTGAAAACAGGGGAATAATGTTTTTAACTGCTATTTTAAAGATTTTCCCTGTTTTGTTTAATCATAGATCAAATCTAGTAAAATCTCAGAAAAACTAATAATTTCCATGATGACTGCTAGAAGATAGGCCAAAATTATAAACAATGCCCACATCAAATATCCAGAATTCATAGATGTTGATTTGTCCTTTTACAACATTTGCCATAACATTACACAACTTTAACTGTATTTAAATCAGCAAAATATATTATTTTATAGATACGTGCCACTATTTGAAATAAAATTAAGGATTTTTAAACTGTAATAATGATTAAAATCACAGAAAAAAGGTTTTAATTTACATGTTAATGAGAAGGCCTGTAAAACAATATCCGTATTAACAAATCTGTGCTTTCGAAATAGTAATTTGTTCTTTTACATTGTATGATTGTAAAATTACACAGTTTTAACAGCATATAAATTAAAAACATATTTTAGAGATAATTGCTGTTATTTGAAAGGAAATAGTATATTAGGCTTGAAAACAGACTTACAGACTTTCCCTGTCTTTGTTTTGTTTGCCAGGTTCATTTTTAAAGTTTTTATCCTGTTTTCTGTCTATTTCTATTTTTTGTACAAAATTGAAATTCTGAACCAACAACCCAAACATGACTGATTAAAATTTAAAATGAAGGACAATTATCACTTCATGAAGCAATCAAAAGAAGTCATTTGATTCATTTTTATGGTGAACAAAGAACTGCAAAGCTTTACACAGACGAGTTCTATTCAGGTGAAAATGAGTTGAACTGAAGAGACAAAGAAGCAGAAAACCGTAAGAGAGGAGCCTCACCTCTCCTGTTACCAGGTATTTTCCATCAGGGGAGAATGACAGAGCTGTGATGGTTTTTCTGTGAATGACAGACACAGAATCACATCAGTTTGACTCGTGTCCTGGTTAACTGGCTGTTCTTGCAGTTTAATATGTATCTGTTTAAATGTAGATTGTGTTTGTGCACAACTCACCTTGAAGTGTTGATAATGTGATGCTGTCTGCTCTTTCTGGGGTTCAGCAAAACTACAACGCACCTTTGTAAAGGGAGGAAGACACAAAATACATATAAATATCTGATTTAAAACTGCATGTATGTACTGAGGTAACAGCTTGGTATAAATGGAAAGTTTCTTTTATATGTTTTTGCATTGTTTAGTCAAAGTGTCTCCAAGAAATGCACATTTTTCAACTTTACAAATGAATGCCCACTTGCATAGCTTAGAGTACAAATAGATTACACACTATCTCAGACATTTAGACTGTGATGTAACAGGGGAACACAACCTCACCTCAGTAGCAAAGAAGTCTGATGTAACTAATCTCGGTTGATCCGTAATTAAACTCCATGTTGCACATTCCAGATAATTACAGCTAGAGGTGCAAAAACACTTTACACAGCACTGTAGACATGAATGCAGTTGCTCTTCAGGGGGTATATTTAATAATTTATTCATTAATTCTAAAGAAGACCTCACGGTGTGCAGAAATTCATTAGAATGAACAACACAAAGGTGAACTGAAAGCCAATGAGAGCATCTGTGGACTTAAAAAGAGACCACATTTCTGGGGCCTTTGTTTCAAGACGTAACATGATTCATCGTTTTAATAATAACAACAATATTAAACTTCACGTAAATGGTACTTTTAAAACAAATAAAAATATGAAACCGGACTAAACAGGTAAAATGAGAACAATGTCAGGGGGACATGAGCACAGAAGGAGTAAAGAAAGTAAAATAATAGGATAAAATAAAAATGTATGAAACAAAAAATACATCAAACACTTTAAAGCCTGAAAAGTGAGCGATAAAACTTCAAAATCAATTCAAAATCTAACAGGAAGCCAACGTAAGAAGGCAAGCACAGGGGAGATGTGATCTCATTGCATTAGTACCAGCTGCTCTCGCAATAATCAATCCAAGAATATATAAAAGCAATTTTCAGTACATCTGCAACTGATTAAAAGCACCCATCTTTAGAGCAAATCTCAAACAAGCGATCAGCTTGAATATTACCTCAAACTTCCCAGCAGCCTGCTTGGCAGCTGATTGACAGTGCGCCAAGATTAACATCAACACAACTAATGGAATTTGACAGACTGATCACAAGGATCTTACACTTATCTTCATGAAATTATGGAAATTTTGGGACATCCATGATTTGATATCAGAGATGCAAGTTGTGAGATTCACCAGGCTGGTACAATCTGTTGGTTTTAACCTCATGCACAACAGGGTGTCATCTGCATAAAAAACAATAAAGCACGACATTGCTTTCAATAACCTGTCCCAGAGGCAGCATGTTTATAGAAAACTGAAAGGTGGCAAGAATGAGGCCTTGAGGAACACCGCCAGTAAAGACAAATGAAACACAAAAGTGTAAATAAAAACATTCAGAGCACAGTTCCCAAAGCTTTCATAAAGAGAAATGTTTAACTGGATCTCTCCTACATAGTAGCCCACCAAATACCCATCCTGAGTCAAGAAAACCCTGAAGATATATTCAGGAGCTAGGGTGTTGAAAGCCTTCAAAGTGGGCAATATGGGAACTATTTACAATAGTTCAGCATTTATTATGACAGAATTTCCCTGGGTTTGAACATTGCTGGAAGGATTTGGATAATCATTACACAAGTCCAAATATATATAAACTTGGTGAAGCCGTTTTTGGGCATTTTAAAGTGGAACTGTGTCATATTTTAGCTTTAATTGTAACTTTGGGCATCATTTGTACCAGTTATTGAATTGGTGATTTGGATAAGACTTCATCTGTGTTAATTCTGACAGAATTTAGGAAATATGTTGCTGCACTTTCCCTAATTTTGTTTAGAGTTAAGATCCAAATGATTGAATGACTCCAGCAGGTGCTGAATTTTTAAGTTTTGCCTGTGAAAATGGAAGAAAGTACACAATTTTTAAAGAAGGGGATTTCAGAATGTCCCCATAAGTGCAGATATAGAGATGTATCCATGTTTACTAGTAAACCTACAGTCTTTGATCAATATTTCGTCAACTTCTAAGGCTTCTAATATCGGCAGAATTCAATTTGTGGCAAGTATTGTATTGCTATTTTGACAAATCAAAATGATGATGTAGACTCATTTGTAGGACCACAAAAACTGGTGTGCAAAAGGGTCGCTAATAGGAATTTTCGTTTTCAAGGGTGAATTATTAAAATCTGGGGAAGCCATTTGATCATTCGGATCAATTGCCAAATGATCTTGTCTGTGTCCTCACCAAATTTAATGGCTGTGAGAATTATATTTTTCTGGAGGTACTGAACCCTGAAAATGGCTTTCCAGGTAAGATGTTTTGCTGGGGGTGAAAATATATAAAATTACAAGTCAGAAAACATAAGAAATGCTTAAAATTAAGCGACAACATTTTGCAGAACATAGTTTTTGGTCTCAAATTGCAAATAAGTGTGCAAAATCTGAGACGGTGCAGCAACACCGCTATCTGAAAAAAATCAGACCACCCTTGTATATATTGTATATTTTGCCTTTTCGCTGTTATTAAGACACTTTACACATAGTTATTCTCTTCCATATTAAAATAGCCAAGACATTTGATGGTTTCTGATTCTAAAACTTCCTCTTCACACCCCGTTCATGCACTCCACCTGTTACTGAGCTGAGCTTCCTGCCAGGAGCTGCAGTGCTGCCACCACAGCTTGTAGAGATTTAAACTGAGGCAGCAGATGGATTGCCAGACTGTGCACAAGTTAGGAAGTACAAAGCTTTCTAAAAATGACAATCGGAGGCAGACGAACAGACACATACATCCGCCACATATGTGCAGAGATGTGTCCATGCCCGTATACACTCCTTGACGTACTGTAACAATACTGTAAACAGCTCTAAGTCTCCTGTGTTTTTCCAGCCATTGACCTTCTTAGTATTAATACAGCTTTGCCAGAAGAATTGAGAGCAACACAAAAGCAGCTGATTGTGTTTCAGCCTCACAGGACCCACCATGCTGCAGCTCTGAGGGCCTCAGCAGGACTTTGGTGGATCTAAATCCTCCAACCTGCAGCTCACAGATCTCATTTCTACACAGTGCCTCTAAAAAGTATTCAGCTCCCAGGTTTTCCCTTTTTATTGCTTTTCAACACTGCATCATTGCCAATTTAATAAGGACTTTTAAACAATGATTTACAAAAAAAATCCTTTCATGTCAAAATGAAAACTGATTTCTATAAAGTAATACCAATTAATTGAAAAAATAAAATGTAAAATAAGTGATTGCATAAGTATTCAGTCCATTTTAGGTCAGTATTTATTTGATGCAAGCCTTGCACATCTGGACACTGCAATTTTACCCCATTCTTCTTTGCAAAACTGCTCAGGCTCTGTGAGGTAGAACAGAAATCATAAGTGAACAGTTCTACTTAAGTTCAGACACAAATTCTCATTTAGATTGACGTGCTTGACTCTGACTCAGCCACCCCAGAAGATTCACCTTATTGTCTTCAAAAAAATCAGTGTAGCTTTGGCTTTATGCTTTGAGTCATTGTGCTGCTGGAAAACAAATCTTCTCCGAAGTTGCAGTTCTTTAACAGACTGCATCAGGTTGTTTTCCAGAATTTCTCTATACTTGCCTGCATTCATTTTAACCTCCACCTTTACAAGCCTTCCAGGGTCTACTGCCGGGAAACATCAACACATCATGATGCTGCCACCACCATGCTTAACATAATGATGCTGCCATCACCATGATTCACATCATGATGCTGCCACCACCATGCTCCGTGGGGATTGTGTGTTCGTGATAATGCACAGTGTTTGGTGTTTGCCAAACATAACATCTAGTCTGATGGGCAAAAAGCTCAACTTTGATGTCATCAAACCAAAAAACCTTCTTCCAGTTGATTTCAAATTCTCCAACGTGCCTTCTGGTGAACTCTAGTCCAGATTTAATATTTGCATTTTTCAACAGTTTCAAAAAAGCTTTGACTGAAGAAAAGGCAACAGTTGGGAAATGCACAAATTAAGCCCACTTAAATTGACCGTGATTTCTGACCATGAACTTCAAAGGAAGTCAATACTTTTCATAGACACTGTAACTGTTTGCACAGGGTTAATAATACTGCACAGCTATGTCACTGTGTCACTCTGAACATCAGAGAAAACCTCTCTGAGAACGGGATAAAAAGAAGTTTTGGAGTTCTCTGACACCCACAGAGCTTCCTTCCTCAGCTCCTCTGAGATGGTTCAGAGATAACACACAGAGAAATTTGCACACTGAGCGTCTGCACCAGGTAGATATGATAAAGAAGCTGCGAGCGCTGATAAGTCAAAGGTCAGATGCTGGGATAACAGTGCATAAAGTTGCACTTCCTTACCCTGCGGCGTAGGCCACGAGTCCAGATCTGGGGTCGCAGGTCAGACCGCTGTTTCCTGAGGTGGTGATGCCCAAAACCTTCTCCAGAGTCACCTGGAGAGACACAACACAGAGGGTTTTATCTCAGCGAGAAGGAAGAGAAGAGCTGGTTGACAGATAAATACAGGACTCAAATCAGCAGTGATGAAGAGTTGCAATGTTTAACTGATTAGTTGTCAACAACTGATTTGTTTACTCTTTTAATCGGTTCAAGTAAATTTTTAAGAAAGCAAAGTTATTACAGTAAAGTGAACATCTTTGGGTTGTGGACATAAAAACGTCATTGTGAGTTTGACACTGATCAACATTGTCATCTATTTTCTGACATTTGACAGGCTAAACAACAAAATAGTCAATCAACAGTAAACGATAATGCTTAGTTGCAGCATTATTTATGTGTATGGACTAAAGGCTCAACAGCATGTGCAGCTGAAAGTACATGAGCTAAATAAAACTAACATTATCTGAGACGCTGTTTTTAACCAGTGAATCAAACAGGGCATGTGGTCTATGCACCAACGTTTATATGTTGTGCAAACTCCACAAACTTGATGCACAGTATTCGTACAGCTACAACTATTATTCAGTTAATCAATTAATTGTGATCCAGTTTAAGTATTTTGATAATCAGTTAATCAGTTTTTAAAGAAAACAGTCTAAATTCTCTGCTTGAAGCTTCTTAATTGTGATTTTTTCTGTTTTTTTTCCTCCTCTTTGACAGGAAACTGAATATCTTTGATTGTGGACATTTGAGGAGAGCGTCTTGGGCTTTGGGAAACACTAATCGACATTTTTCACCCTTTTCTGACATTTTATCAACCTAAAAAACTAATGGATTAATTGAGGAAGAAAAAAACGGATAAAAAAATGATATTAGTTGCATCCTCACAGTGATGTAACTAAGAACTTCAATCAAAGAATCAAAGGCAGAAGTAGAGGAAGTTTATGAAGAAGTCTTTTAAAAACTAAAGATGAAAAAACAACGATTCTACTAGTGTGTAAGGATTCTGAGTCATGACAGCAGTCAGATCTAAAACAAAGCTGACTTTTAAGTTATTTAGTAACTGCACACCAGCACAGAAATGTATTTTCCAACATGCATTCCACTGTCTACATGCGGCATGATGCCTTTCTTCGATTCTAAATGTCAAACAACAAGCTTGCAACTAAAACATCTAATAAATAATGACATTATTCTGTCATTTCTGTGTTTCTCCTGATCTGCATTTGAACTTAATGTTATGATAATTACAGCTAGCAGCACAAAAAACACTGTAAACATTCATGCATTTATTCTTCGGTTTATACATTTAATAATTTATGTCTCCAGTTTCTTCGCTGATTCTAAAGAGCACCTCATGGTGAGCAGAAATTACTGTTACAAAGGAGGGTTGAAGGCCAATTATAAGCCTTTGTGCACATTTTAAAGGTCAGCATTTCAGGAAATATACACTTATTCCACTGTAGGTTAGCTGAGAATATTGGTATCACTGTCATGTTTGTGTCTAACATTACACAGATAAACACAGCACATACTGAATATACAGTACATGTACATAATATGAATAATGAGATTATTGTGTGTTTCGGGTGTAAGATCTCAAAGATCAAGTTTAATCCTTGAACACAGAGTGACAGCTGCTCGGCTCGTCCTTCTGTCTGTCTCAGGAATTAAAAGGCAGCTGTTGGTGTCATTGATTAGTCTGGAGTCACAAATGATTGTACCTGAATCTGTCGTGTCCTACTGACACACATGCAACAATATAAATAAAGAATATAGAGCAGATGATATCAGAGGCACTGTCTAATAAACAGGGGGCTGCATCCTCCTCAGTATTTGGAATACGTGCATTTATCTCCTCAATATGATATTTTAATACATGGAAATTTATTTTTGCAGGTTTAATTCAAGGCTGTATGGACTTTAATTACTTATTAAAGAAAGAAAGCAATTCAACTTGAACCTTAAGAATGGTGTCATTCGAAGAAATGATTTGCTAGCCTTGATTATTCATCACAACAAGAATGGGTTACACACTGTAAAAAAATTAAAAATGTAAACAAATTACTGTTATTTTACAGTATTCCCTGTTTGTTACAGTCAAAAATAACTAGTAAAATCCCAGAAAAGAAGCAAGAACCTTAAATTTGAAAAAGGCCAAAACCGTAAATAATGTCTAAATTAAAAAAAGAAATTCTAGATGGTTACTCATTCTTCACAGTAAAACGACACCATTTTACTGTATTTAAATCAGCAAAAGCATCATTGTTTTACAGATATTTTTTTATTATTTTAAAAAAAGATTAGATAAGTACATTTTAGACAGTTATTTTAAAGATTTTTCCGGTGTTGCTAAATTATAAATAATTTCTTGCAAAATTCCAGAAAAAGGAAATAATGTACATGTTGACTGTAAAAACAAATGTCCACATAAAAATCCCTATTTTTACACATAAAAATTTGTTCTTTTATAATGATGGACCATAAAAGAACTGTTTTCCTGGATTTAAATCGGCTAAAAATGTCACAAATTCAGAGATATTTGCTGCTATTTTCACAGCATTTACAGTTTTTGAACTTTACAGCACTACACTGTTTTACTGTATTTTTTCTGGCACCTTTGCTGCCAGATTTTTACCACTTTTTGAAAATTTTTTATTCAACATTTTGCTCCTATTTAAACTTTTTATTTGGCATTAATGCAGTTATTGTGTAAATTCAACATCCACTATTGAGATCCTCCAAACTCTGTTATTTTTCCAACTTCTGCACATTCTTTGCCATCTGACTAGGTCTACATGAACCACTTTGAGCTGCAGAAACTTTACAAACATCAGCATGTTCACCTCTTTTGTACTTAACTTTGATACTTGTTCAAATAATCAGCTTTTCTCTGCAAATGTTCATAATGGGAGTGAATGGACTAACATACTAGACTTTGGACTTGAACCTCATCCAAACAGTCTCAGCTTCAGACACCATTTAAACTCTAAATGAGTCTCAAGACTTGAAACTAATAGTTTCACCTTTTTCATATCTTTTATTGTCTTTGAAGAATCACAGCTTAAGTTTTCTGCTTTTTTCATGCATTTTTCATTGAACTTGCTTGTTCAGGTCACTAAGTATTTGCAGCTTCCAGCCATAAAGTTCTCAGCTCTTTAGATTCCAAAGTGTTTTTCTTCTGGGAATGTGCTTCAGCTCCTAAATCTGCTACTACCGTGTTCCACCTTGTAGTTGTTTTTACAGCAACTGTTCAGATCATTTCTAGTGGAGAATTCCAGCTTCTTCAGGTCATGCACAACTCGATTACATTTGACCTTCATTTCAGTGGCGCGTTGCGATTCAGCCCTTGGTTAAAAATTCATCTTTTTCATCGAACCAAAGTAAAATCTCTCAGCCTTCAGCATTCAAACTGCAGTTTCAGTTAATATTAACCATCCACTTACACCCACTGAATATGTGTTTAAAAGATTTCCAGTCTGAGCTCTTAATATTTAACGAACTGTCCACTCAGAGGTCGTTCACATGAATGGATTATAACTGATCTACGAAGAATATGTACCCGTGATGACTGTGATATTATATGAACAGCATCTTTTCTTCTACGGCAGCAATTTAGAATGACTTCACAGTTGTTGGTGAAAGAATTACTCAGGTTCTTTACTTAAATTAAAGTACAATACAGCAATGTAGAAATACTTCACTGCAAGTAAAGGTCTTGCATTAATAATTGTACGTAAGTAAACGTACATATCAGCAAAATGTAGATCAAATATTGCAGTAAAAGTCTTGGTTTGGTCCATTTGACTGATTTACCATTATATGTGCCATCACCAGTTTCATACACAACAGATAAATAAACAGTAGATAAAAAAATATGTAAATATGAATAAATAAAGTTCTAATGCACAAACCAGTTCTTAGTTTTTCTATAATATTTCTTTTTTGAAAAATATTACATATTTGGATTTGAATTTATTGAAATGTTGGAAATTTAGAGGGAAAAATCTGTCTTTGGTGGAGCAACTCATAGAAATATAGAATTTAAGCCTGACTACACACTGATTTTTTTGGGAGAAGCCAAAAAAGGTTGTAACTATATGAAATATAGTTATGTTGTTACTATATTTTGAAGCTTGTTATATCATATATTTTGTAAAAATATTCATCTTTACAAAAAAGCTGACATAAATGTAGTAGAGTGGAAAGTATAATATTTCCCTTTGAAATATAGCAGTGGAATATAGTGGAATAATACAGGAGTGTTAGAATAAAGCAGCAAAAAATAAAAAAAATACTTCAATAAAACACAAGTAACTCAAATTTGTACTTAAGTAAAGTACTGCGTAAATGCATTATCTACTTTCCACCACCGTTCACTTCATTTTCTATGTGTTTCTTTTAATTTGTGCACAATATCTACACTTGAGCTGCAGCATTGTAGTTCTGCTACAGGCTACTTTTAAAATATTCTACCTCCAAGCAGATATTAATGGGTTCCTACCGTGTTGCCGAGATTTCCTCTGTTGTTCTTCTTGCTCTTGGTTGAAGGAGAACGCAGCAGGTTCCTAATTCGACTTTTAATGGTGAACCCATCTCCTGGCATTTTGTCTGCACCCGTCAGTCTCTGCTCCGAGGACCGCTGAGCCACCACTGTGCCCAACCGGCCGAGCTTTACGCACTGCTTTTACGCACAGCTTTTACGCACAGCTTTACGCACAAGGACAGTGTTTCTGCCGCAGCCTGGACAGGTGGACGCTAATCTCCTGGGTGGATTTTTACCTCTTTTTCCTTCTTCTGCAGCAGTCTGTAGCCTCACTTCCACACCTAGCTCGTCCTGCAGCCTCTCTGGACTGATGCTGCTACTGCGTCCTGCACCGTCACAACAGTAAACATCAACTGTGTGACCTGCCTCATGATTGCATCAATGACCGCTTTTGTTGCTGTTTGTGCTCAACTGGTTTAATAGGATTAGAGAGAAGCAGCGTGGCCGTTCCTACAGCAGCTGTTTGTTTGGCTGCTGATGCACTTATCTGTGAATAAAGGTCCATTTGTTCCTTAATGGGGTTGTATTGTTTTAAGTTAATGCAACTTTGAGTTATCTTTACTTTTAACGATGTTAGACAATCGTTTCAATAAGCACAAACTATTTGTTAGTTTTAGCCAACTATTTACTAATTTTAACCAACTATTTAATGTTTAGTCAACAATTTCTTTTAGCTAAACCTACATTTTAGCCATTTATTACTTTCAACCAACTATTTATTACCTTTAGCCAACTACTTACTTTTAGCTATTTATTACTTTTAGCTAGCTACTTCTTACTTGTTGCCAACTATTTGTTACTTTCAGCAACTATTTTTTTACTTGACGTTAACTATTTATTAAATTTAGCCAATGTGTTGTCTTTTAGCCAACTATTTACTTTTACTTCTTACTATTTGTTACATTTTGCCACCTATTCATTACTTGTAGATTACCATTTATTTTTTTTAGTTTACTATTTCTTACTTTTAGTCAGCTGTTCAATACTTTTAGCTAACTATATATTGCTTTTAGCCCACTATTTACATTTAAGAAACTGTTTATTACTTTTAGCGAATTATGTGTTACTTTTAGCTGTTACATTTAGCCAACTATGTATTACTCTTAGCTAACTATATATAACGTTTAGTTAACTGTTACATTTAGGCAACTGTTTATTACTTTTGCTAGCTACATACTACTTGTAGCTAATTATGTGTTACTTTAAGCTAACCGTTACATATAGCCAACTATTACTTTTAGCTAACCATTACATTTAGCCAACTATTAGTTACTTTTAGCTAACCGTTTGTTACGCGCAGGCAGTTGTTTACTACTGTTAGCTAAGTAATTATTACTTATAGCCAACTATTTATTACTTTTAGCTAACTATACATTACGTTTAGTTAACTGTTACATTTAGGCAACTGTTTATTACTTTTAGCTAGCTACATATTACTTTTAGCTAATTATGTGTTGCTTTTAGCTAACCGTTACATTTAGACAACTATTTATTAGTTGACTAAATGTAAATATAATATGTAGTTAGATAACTACATATTACTTTTAGGCAATTGTTTACTACTGTTAGCTAAGTAATTGTTACTTATAGGCAACTTTTTTTTACTTTTAGCTATTAGCTTTACCTTACTATTTATTACATTTAGCTATCTATTCATTACTTTTAGCTTATTTTTTAGCTTATTATTTCTAACTTTTAGTGAAGTACTTACTTTAGCTGATTATTACGTTTAGCCAGTATTTTTTGTCTTTACTTTGAACTCACTTTTTAAATATTACTATTAGCTTGCTATTACCTTTAACTGACTACTTCCTCCTTTATACCCACTATTTGTTACTTGTAGCCAACTACATATTAATTTCAACCAACTACTTCTTACTTTTTGCCAACTAATTACTTTAGCCATCTATTTGTTCCTTGTTGGCAGCTATTTTTTCTTCTAACCAACTATTTACTACTTCTAGCTTACTATTCTTTAATTTTAGCTTATCTGTTACTTTTAGCCAACTCTTTGGGACTTTTAGCAAACTTTATTACATTTAGCTTCAAGGTTAAATCAACTTAAGTTGTCTCTAAGATGTTGAATGTAGATGTCCTTCATTTGGTGTTTTGATGATGGTGATGGAGCGCAGGATGATTTACAGTGAGTCTTACCTCTAAGAAAAGTGGACAATGCCAGGAAAATGCCCACAGCGTAAAAGATCCACTGGATCTCCTCACTGTAGGGATCAAAGGTTCATGTTTTTCCTTCGTTTGTCACCAGAAATGCTCCTGATAAATCATGAGAATGGGACAGACAAACAACCTAAAAACAGAATTGTTCTGATGTTTCATCTAGTTCAATAAAAACTGATGAATTCTGCTTAAAAAGATGAAACTAAAACAAAATACCTTATTTCTGTGCCAGGTGCCATAATAAATGTAGTTTTTATTAATATTTAAGGCCAAAAGATCTCTCGTCCATTTGACTGACGTAACAAGAAACCAGTGTTTCAAAATCATCAATGAAGAAAACATAATGCAATTAAAAAAACACACGAAAGTACAATATTCACAGGGGTTATTTTCATACATACAATATATGGCAAACATAGTTTTTAATCTTGATTGCTTGTGACACATCAGGTTTATATGTATATTTACTACTAATCAACTAAAAAACTCAGATCAATAAAGTTACTAGAAAGGCTAACGTGGGTGGTTTCTACCAAAGCTTTAAAGTGCAACTACAAATGATTTCCACTGAGTTAGTAACAAAAGCCAAAAACTCCAAAAGATAGTACAGCTCTTAATAAAAAGACACGTCAACACATATTACAGAGTTAGAGCGGTGTGTTGTCTGACAGTTAAATTACACTGTTAAGGCTTCACACATCGGATCTGTACAGGTTTAGTTTGCATAAGACAGATCAGTGATAAGTGACTGAAAGTAAAACGTATTTTGAATGTTTATAGAAGATTGTGGAAAAAAACTAAACTGATTTTGTTTTCATACATTCAGCAGGTCACTTAATGCTATTTCATATTCTCTCTCCCAGCCGTTCTCTGCAGTATGAAAGAATTCCACTGAGTTTTGTGCTGACATATTCAGAAAAGAGCTTAACGGCGCCGCTGCTCCTTTGGCGTTTTCAGACAGGCACATTTGGTGAGGCTTTCAAGGCTGATGCTCAGACCTCAGAGAGCCGTGAGCTTTCAGTGTGAGACTAACTGAGGTCACTGGTGTTTGAAGCGACGGAGGACTATTCAGATTCGATGTCGGGGTCCAGTTCCTGCTCAATGTCTATCCAGGAGCGTTTCTTTGCACTGGGGAAGTCTTTCCCTAAAGCACCACGCGTTAGCGGCCGTGTTGCGTTCACGTCTCCCGGTGATGCTGTTGAAGAAGGGCTTTTCTTAGCTTTAGCATCGAGGCTTTTAAAGCGTCTGTCTGGGCTGTACTCGCTGGATTTAGACGAGCTACTTGCTGCTCGCTTAACTGCAGCCTTAGGGCTCTGCAGTTGTGCCGACTTATTTTTCGGAGGCCTTCCTCTACGTTTGGCCGGCTCAGCTGCTTCACCGTCCACCGCCTCCGCTTTCCTCTTGATCCCTTCACTTTGTTTCTCTTTCACCTGCATAGATATTTTATCTTCGCCGTCACTTTCCTTGGACTCCTCCACCACAGGGCTTGTTTCAGAGTCATCAGCAGGGTTAAGACGGGCCTTTCGAGGCCTTCCCCTGCGTCGCTGCCCCACAGGAGGGCTTGGATCAGGCTCGGACTCGACTGGAGAAGAAACCTGATTCACATGATTAGAACTCAGGCGGGTGGCTGCCCTTTGGCTTTTCGCCGCAACTTTCAGATCCACCAAAGGCACAAAGATTGATTTGTTGAGGTTGGCAAGCTTAGCCAGAGGGTGGGCTGTGACAATGGAACTCTTTGGAACTGAAGACTTTGGAGCACAATCTGAAGATGCAGTTTTGTCCTCTGAGATGCAGCTGGCTTCTGAATCTGACGGCTGGTCAGATGTAGAAGAGGTTTTCTCTTGATTCTGGGATGCATCCACATTAGCGGGCTGAATATTAGCTGGAGACCTAACTGTACCGACCTCTCCATTTGGCTTGGCCGTCATGACCATAAGTGTGTAGAAGCCGTTACCAACTGTAAGAAGACAAAAAATAGATATTTAATGTAAATATAATGATGCATTTGTATGACAGATCATTTAAATAAGGTGCATTAAGTGATGTGAGAACTTACGTGGTTTCAGAGACGAGGGAAGGATGATTCTGCCGTTCTTGGTGCAAAATAGAGGAAGAGCAACAGGCTGTGGAGGGGGAACGTTACAGTTGGTGCATTTGGGTGTTGAAGCCCCATCCTGGGCTGCAGGGACCGGAGGTGTAGCTTTAACTGGGGCAGCTTTAGGCTCTGGTTGAGGCTCAGTTTGAGGTTTTATTTGAGGCTCGGTGACCTTGTCTGGATCCTTTGTTGCTTCCTGTTTGCATTCTAACTTTATCGGATGTTGAGTGGCTTGTGCAGAGGTCACAGGTTCAACTTTCTGAGACTGTGATGGAGGTGCTTTAGCCTCAGGCTGGGCTGGAGACGGTGCTGCTGGAGGGGTGAAATGCGGCTTGGGTGTGTTTACAAGGGGTTTTGCTTGAGTTTTTGGTCGGATAGGCTGAAGCAGGGCCAGCATCGTTTTAATGTTGTGGCCGACCGGTGACATGGGCTTGTTGGCCTGAAGTAGAGGCCTGTAGCTGGGCAGTAGCAGGGGTAAGGGAGGGGGCTGAGGCTTGGGAGGATTGGCCTGCAGGAAAGCAGCTCTGGACTGTAGCAGCTGGGAAAAGAAAGGCTTCGGTTTCATCAACCTCTCTCTCCTTTTCTGTCTCTCGCAGATGTGCTTCAGCTTGTCTTTAATCAGAGACTCTGGCTTCCCTGGAAAGATCACATTTCAGACAACAAGGTTTCAGTAAAGGTGGTAAAGACATACAGCAGGTGCACAGATATCTTCTATTCTATTAACCAGCAGACAGACATTTCTGTTGCTTTTTCAATGTTTGTTATTTTTAGGCCCCTTTTCGTTGCAAGATATGCAACATTGCTGCTTCATCAATCTGTTAAAGTAACAGCATTCTGCTATTTAAACTCTGAATGTTCCTAACAGTTTCATTCAGACATAAACTAAATAATGATGGAGAGAGCCACATGACGTCATACAGACTGGACATAAGATCAAGTGATATATAATACATAATGGTGCACTAACACAAAAAAGACCAAGTCTAAACTAACAGCAGCTAACCAAGCTAGCAGTCTAGCTTATTTATGATTTGCTAAACATTAAACTGCTCCTTTGCTACCAGTAAAGTAGCAGCAATGAATATGATTACTGATGTTGGAGATGCTCATATAGATCCTGCTGCTGTTTGATGCTGCGGCTATTTCATAAACTCAGAGGAAAAAATCCTAAACTGGAAGCAACAAACTAAACTTTTGGTCCTGTTAGTCAAAACCTGGATTACATTCACTATCAGCGAGTCTCGTTAATCTGACCTGCTATTTGCTGTTTTCACTGGAGTACATTTCAAGATTCAAAGTTTTATTGTCATGTGCACAGTAAAGAAACACATTTCCCTGCACAATGAAATTCTTACTTTGCTGTCCGCTCAGATTACCAGCAACAAGTATAAAAATAGTATATACAAATAAAATAGAATAAAAATAGAAATATAAAACAATGTATATATGAACTGTAAAGTATATTTAGTATTTTTATGTATTTGTATTTTTATGAACATTTCAGTTTGCAACAGATGCAAAATTTTGTCTGCAAACTGCATCTTTGCTCTCTGTGGTGTTTTTAAGACCAATATCAGTGTTGGAATATGGAAAAATCATTTCCCAAATTGCTTCACACAACGCTAAATATGTCACAACCTTGTAGGTGTTACTGCAGTCATGTTAAAAGTCAAATATCACCCATTCAGTCCAGTCCAGCAAGAAGTCTACATGTTCAGATGGTGTCAAATCAACAGAAAGAAGTGCATGTCTGGAAGGGGTTTTTGCAACAACTGTTAGGTTGCTCATTATTCAAGACAATTCAAGACATAACCAGTCCAAGTGAAGACATGCAGACATAAATGTGGAGGCAAGTACACCTCTCACAATGACTTCAACTGAGTCTTTACACTGCATTTAAATGGTACATAAATCTGCAGAATAATCAGGAATAAGTTTGTACTAACCACTTAACTTGGAAAGCATCAACACATAGACAGCCTGCATCTTGGTCAGCATCTCCTTCCTCTCCTCCAGACATTTGGAGGTCTTAACCAGTTGTTGGATTTCTTTCTGGGCCTGAAAACATGACAAAACAGAAAAGACAGTGAGCTGCAAATGGAAGCTCAAATACAGCCGCATGTGAACACTCAACTGGTTTATTGGTGACAGTGATTCTGTAGATACAACTAAGATCTCCTTTTGTCGTTTTAGGTTCATTTCAGCTGATGCCAGTTCTGTTACTGACCAGAGAGAGGACCTTGAGTTTGGGGGCTCTGGGGTCACTCTGAAGGACGAGCTGGAGTTTGGTGAACAGGATTTGAAGTTCAGAGCGTCTTTGCCTTGCAATCAGCGAGTGGCTCTTGCGCTTCTTTCCGTTTCCAGACTCATAGCACATATGATCCTGGAACAGAGGGTCGTTTATATAATTATAATCTGTAATAAACACCAAAGATTCTGACACTGACACATCAACTGCCTTAAGATAAAACATAATAATCTATTTACCCGGATGCTGAACGGCCTCAATAATCCAAAATCCCCACTGGAATCTCTGAATGTAGAAAACAAATTAAATGTTTAGAGCCAAGTCCTAGTTTTAAAACCTCTCATCCAGTAGCAGAAAATTTAAAAAAGATATTTACTGTGACTGCTGTAAAGCCGCCTTCATCTTAGCTATGTCGGTTCCTGGTGTTTCCTCCACAGTCTCGACGTCCGCCAGTCTGTCCTGAAGAAAACAACATTCAGAATGAAGTTTTTGAAGGCGTAACAGTGAGTTTGGTTACAGGATTACAGGCTGTGATGGTCCTCTGCAGCAGACTGGTTGGGGTGTTTCATATTCTGTGGTCTGCTTTTAGGTCACTGAGGTGTCAGGGCCTGAGTCGGTGGTCTTAGTCCATCCAGTGTGGTCGCTAATGTTTGGTTCCTGCAGCGTCCAACACCTCTAACCACCCCAGTGGCAGAGTTCAATTAATCAATAAAGTTACACTGCTGCCACCGATTAGCACACCACATGCACCTCGTCGTTTTAGTTCAGGAAATATTCTTACGCTGCTCCATTTTTGTCACGGCCCATCAGCTGATGCAGATTTTTCTGGTTCTGGAACCACCCCCATGACAGACGAGGGTTGACTGTACTCACTTTGATGTTGGAGTAGGTAAAAATGTTCTAACTACTTTATTACTTCAATCAATCAATAAAGTTTTATCTTAATCTATATTATTAAATCACATTTTTTCCACTGATTATATTTTGTGCTATTAGACAAAAGCTGCAAAGTAACTAAAGTTAGCAAATAAATGTAGAATAAATGAATTGCAGTGGATGGGAAATATAAGATAGCAGAAAATGAAAATACTCAAGTGGACTAGTAGGAATTCAAAATACTACTTGAGCACAATGGTTGAGTATATGTAAGTAGGTACTTTGAACTTCTGTTTAAAACCATATTTCTGATACAGAAACAAATGAAACAAAAACAATCTCCTTCAACTTACATCTTCGTCTCCACTGTAGTCTGAGGAGTCAGAGCTGAAGTCGTCTGAAGCAATATCTATGCTGGACTCATCCTGCTTCACTGCCTTCCTCCCATTAACTTCATTGCTCTCATCTTTCACAATCTTTTTCTCACTGATCAGCTCAGAGGAACCAGACCCCACTGTCTTGCTGCTCAGTAGCCTCCTCACTTTTTCCCGGGTGTTCAAACTGACCAACTCTGCTGCCATGCGGCTAAAGTTAACCGTGCCCTCTTTCTGCGGCGGGCCGTCGCCGGTGCTCGCCATGTTTGTAGTGTTCTGGGGTTCTGATTGTAGTGAACAAGCACCGTCAGCTCCGGGGTTTGGAAGCTGGATGAGGGTGAAGCCCCCCGGCAGGGTAACTCCGGGAAGCTGCTGGGCTCCGGTGCCCTGGTTGGACGGAGGGCAGATCCTGAATGAGTAAGTCCCACTCTGGCCCAGGAAACTGGGGCTTTTCAGCGCTGGGGAGACGGTGAGGGAGACGGGTGACGATGTGGAGCCGTTCTGGAAGCAGCCGGAGGAGCTGTTGTTACTCAAAACGAAGGACTGGACTAGTTTGGTGCTGGAGGAGTTTTGTGAAGGCAAACTGAAGGATCCCTTCTTCCAAGAGTCTCGCTGGAGTGACTGAACTGAAGAAACAGAAGATGCAGAACAGGGTTTAAAAACAACATTAATTCTTCATTATTATGCCTTTACATGATTGTTGAATGTTATTTTTCAGTTTCAACAACTTATTTATTGAAATCTACATTAGTCCTGATCATAATAACAAAATATTCATTCATTGTCAGGATTTTAACCCTTTAAATGCCAATTGTTTACATGAAGCAACACATGTTTCTCTGGATTTTTTTTATAAATGACTTATTTTCCACATAGGCTGCATGATAATTCCATCTCTTGCTATCCTAAATTTCATCCGTCTACCCATGAATCAAGATGGCCATTTGGAAATTAATTACTTTTCACCTGTGTGAACTTTGATTGGCCATAACTCCCATTATTTCAACTAATATATCAAAGGTTTCTAAGCATTAATAATGTAATTCAGGTATTAAATAGAGCCTATGTATTAGGGATATAATTTTTCCTCATTTCTTGAAGTTTCCATTTTATTTGCGATTTTTGAACAAATCCTGAATTTGAGAGGTCTTGAGCAAAAATTTGAGTCTTGATTGCCAGAATTTACATCTCCTGAAAATCTGAAGACTCCAGGACGTATACTTCAAGAGTTATGGGCATCTGAAAGTGGCATCTCATTCAATTTCCAGCTTGTGAGAGATTAACTGAAAATTTTCATTTGGTAAAAAAAAAATTCTGAAAATGTTGGAATGTCGGCTACAAAATGGGCAGATGTCAGTTCCAGATGCCAAAGATCATTCCCACAAGCAGATTTTAAGACAGTCAAGCAACCATCTTTGCTGAGTTGACACGGAGTGACCCCATAGTAAATGCTAAGTGGAAAATTCTTCTTGTGACTATCACAACCTGGCATGTGTCAATGATTAACTACAACATAGATTCTTAATGCAGTGTAGCATTTAAAAAAAACACACTCAGGAACTTAAAGACAAAAATGTCCTCATGAAGATTAAAGCCAAATCACGGGGAATGGGAACTTTAAAATATTTCTTTTGATTCTCCAATTTTGTAAAATAGGCCTTTGGGGCTATTGGCAGTGCTTAACTCAATGCTGCTGCTTTTATCTCACTCTGTTCATACCAGTAGCTGATATATTTAAAAGAGTGTCAGATTTGGGGTCAGGTACAAAATAGAAAATACACATTTATTAATAGTTTAGCCAAAACTGACTCCGGTTTTCTCGAACATCTCCTTGATGTTGGAACAAGATTTGTAAGCAGAACATTGAGGTGGTCTCAGGTGATTTAAAGACTCTGCAGTAGCTTCAGGTGTGTGGGGGTGCCGATTACTCTTCCTTTATTCTTTCTCACCGTTCCATTTTCATTTTTAAACCGTGTCTTAGAGCTAAAGCAATCTGTACAGGGGAGCGTTTTAGAAAAATATCTCTGTGCACAGGAACACAACTGAGACATACCACATGACTCTTCAGTATGCAGGGCGGGCAGGTAAACACAAAGCAGGAATTTGACTACTCAGTTGTAAGAAATACTACAGAGAAAGAACAGCAGTGGTGGAAACAAGGCGGACCCCAAAATGTATTGTGGATTAGCTGTAGTACCTGGTTGTACCTCTTAAGGTTTAATATTGTTGCAACCAAACAGGTGGTTTATGTTGGCAAGAAGAAAGCATTGTAGGGGTTTAGCTAGCAACGGGCACCATGACAAAGACACTGTGACATTTAATGACTTCCGACGAGAGCGTACGTGTTTAAAACAAGCCAGGATCAACTAGTGTTCCTATATCTTGGTGGCACAAATAACAGCCACCTTTTTGTTATCAATTAACAGAATAGTCACTGATAATGCTTTTGATTATTGATCAAGAAAATCGTTCCCAATTTCAGAATCTAAACATAGGTTAAAAAAAATAGAAGCATAAAATATAAAATGTAAATTGTACAAACAAAATAAAAAATAAAAGTATAACTATACAGTGGAATAAATAACGTCCTGCACCACTTTGATCAGCCCCAATCCCGATCTTTGAAATTGGATCAGGACATCCCTTTATTGGTTTATTTTTACATTTACAGAACAGATCTATGCTGCTTTTACACCTCATGTATCCAGTTTCATCTATTATAATGGAAGTGTAGTGAGGCAGCAGCCGCTCTGAGAACAGTCTGCATACGTTTTGTGTTCGGTGTAGGGATTGTGCTGAGCATCTTCAGCGCTGGTGGATATTAATACAAGATAATCTTACCTGTAGGTTGTGCTGGTGTCTTCAGATCTGTAGTTTTCCTTGCAGTGATAAGTGGAGGGACTATTGAGCCTGAAGCTTTGATGTGAAGAGCTCCAGGAGGGTTGATTCTTTGCGAAGAGTTCGGTTTCTGAGAGCTTTTATGACAAACGTCACCTGAAGTATGCAGCCGGCCTGTGACATAAGCTGCCAGACGATTGGCCGGATGCAGAGAGCCCATGTTTCCAAGCAACAGTCGGGCCTGATTGTAGGATTTGCCATTTACCTGTAATAAGAAGAAATACGTTGGTATACTGTATCTGCATTACTGCTAAAGCAACTGTGTGAATTAAGCAATAAGCAAGTTTTTACTTTAAAGTTCCTGGGCTAAAATCAAATAGTGAAGTCTGTAGTTTTTCCCAGAAATCACACTTTTGGCCAAAAATAACTAATTTCCAGACACCTAAATTAAAAATGTCACCTTGCAAACCCCTCACCTGTATAAGTCCCTGTGCATGACACCCAGCAGGTTTCTTTCTGGCTCTCAGTCTGCCGGCAGGAACCACTCCACGCAGGAAAGGTGTGACTCCAAACTGGCACTCCGGCTCTTCCACTTGTCCATCCTCTTCCTCCTCTGGTTGCATGTCCCCATCAGAGCTTTGATCGCTGTCATCAAGCTCATCATCGTCGTAATCACTGGCTCTTGACGGTTTACTGATGAGCACCTGGAGGAACAAAGAGTGCAGCAGGAGATTTTGGTTCAGAGGAAGAAGCATGGACAGAATTCCAACACCATGAAGAGCAACAAAAGAAACTAAAAACGAGCGTAAACAAAATGCAAAAGTCAATGACAGTATAGACATCCTCCTGTTCTGTCCTTTGCTTAACCCTCTGAATCTCAAAACCCGCCGAGTGCTTGATGAATATGTTTTTTGAGAACTGCCAAAATTACAAGAATCGTCAGATATTTAACTTTCCGACAGTCTGTAATCACATCATGTGTGACTTGTAATTCCTCCTGTAGAATGAAGCAAAAGTAAGCTTAGAATTGTGATATTTCATCAAAAATCAACTGCACAAGATTGTGTAAAAACCAAAGAATTCTGCAGACTTTGACTTCTTGGCTGAACTGCAGGCAGTGCTACCCAGAGCACAGAAGAGAGAGATTCAGGTAGAAATATAACATACATGATCAATAAAGTAAATACAGCATGGTTCAAAAACGGTATACAGAGTAGCCCGTTGTTGGAAGATACATTTAGCATGGTGAAATATCTTTCTACAGGGTATGTGTAGAGTAGAGAAAAAAGCACAGAGTTTGTAGATATTGTAAAAATGTAAATGGTAAAATATATACTCCAATGATTTTCCAGTATTGGTAACTCCTGTGGGCACTTGGAACAATGTTGTACATGTTGATCATAGATTTTTTCATTTTATTAGGTTAAATATTCAACTTTTTTTTTTTTAGAAATCATTTCGGGATTATGGTATTGTAGTTGTGCCATACTGCACAAAATACATTCATGGTTTTGCCGTTTCCATTAATAGGCAGGTCTTTATAACTGGAGTAAAAAGGTGACTTCAGAGTGAGTGAAAATGTGACAGGAGGAAAAAACATCAGGAACTGTTGGGGTACGGGGGGTAAACATCACAAAAAACTGTAGATTTTGTAGACCGACATGTTATTGCAGGAACACGGATGCACCACTGTTCAGAAACTTACCCTGTAGGTGACGATGGAGCCGCTGGGCTTCTTCATGAAGATCTTGGCGACTGGACTGATGCAGTACGGTCCTATGTAGAACCGCTGAGCGAGCCGGTTCTGATTCATGCGTTCACATAAAGCTTCCAGTACTATTTTTCGGTCCTTCTTCCACTGACACCCTGACTGGATCTGGATCTGTTTCTTTGCTTCTGATTCATCGGATGTGGTTTCCTGAGATGTTTTTTCTGCTGAGGTTCATGAAGAATTACGCACAAACACAAATACCTTTAATATCTGACATAACCACAAGAAAGCCTTTAAGAAACTGTAGGTAAATTTTCAGGTGAAACATCTGCAGCTCAGACAAGATTACATTTGATACTAACTGCATCATTTTTAGAATTTTACCTGTTTTTTTGACAGTCGTTATCGTGCTTTTCAGCAGGTTGTCAGTGTTATTCTGTGGTTTGGCTGCAGTATTTGGTGCAGCAGCAGCAGCAAAGATGTTCGGCTCCAAAGTGACTTCAGGAGGAGGTTTGCTGTTAAACGCTCGGACACGAGCACACGTCATCATGCTCTCCAGATATTTATACACTGGATCCTTATCCTCCTCACGAATCTGCAACCAATCAGAATTGTTTAATTTTCAGTAAAAATAGGGAAGAAATGGCAAAAATCCAAAGAAGTACCAAGTTTAATAACTGCTCTGATTTTCATGTGTCATGTTTGTCACATTCATGTTGAGGAAATGTTATTATTATATTGTACATATTATAATAACTATTATTTCTGGTTTCTTTGTCTTAAAAGAAGCTGAATATATTTGTTTTTGTTTACTGAACAAAACACGCCATTTGAAGATGG
This sequence comes from Dascyllus trimaculatus, assembly GCA_024666655.1. NCBI lineage: Eukaryota > Metazoa > Chordata > Actinopteri > Pomacentridae > Dascyllus > Dascyllus trimaculatus. The sequence goes on from CM045455.1 coordinate 28,716,774, forward strand.
AATCAATATCATCTGACAAGCCTAAAAGCATCATTAGTCATTAATAAAAAAATTGTCAGTTGCAAGTAGGGCTTTCACAATATCAGATTTTCACTACATGATTATTGTGGTTCAAGCATTCATAGAAAATGTAAAAAATAAAATAATTTCTATGAATATGAGTCAAATTCATCCTACGTGTTTGGTTTTTGTCTCTTTTTTTGCAGAATTAGTAAAACTCAAAATATGAATGTAGGGAGGTGGAGATATGGCTATTAATATATGCTTATTGTTAACATGATGTTTCATTTTATCATTAATACCAGTATATTGTGACACACCTTGTTGCAAACCCAACATAAATTAAACACTTTTAGTCCAGCAACCTGGAAAAGCTTCAATTAAACTCAATTAGGGAGCAGTTTTAGTTTACCGGCAATGCTGGACGAGGTGGGATGGTGCGTTTTGGGACCTTCGCTTGGACCGCCCAGTTAGGAGAACTTATAGGAGTGTAAAGTGGCTCCGGATCCTCATTGTTAATGTTGCGGTTCCATAGTCTACTGACACGAGAACGTGGGTGAGCCTGGACCGCATGTTCCATATTAGTCACAGCTGGGGAGCGAGGAAAACAACTCATTAACACTTCATAATTACGTAGAGTTTAGACTAAAGTGAGCAGGAAAAAGCTGTAAATCAAACAGGAAATTTTAAAAGGGAAAGCTTTTCTATCATTAATGTGTGTGGGTGCAGTGTAACATTATGCAATCCAGGTAAAATATGCTGTAAGTGAAAGAATTCTGTGAATCTGAAGCCATCACTGCAGAGATACAGCAGTCAGAATGATGCTACAGTAACTTGATCTTACAGTAAACAGGGTTGGTTTGTGGTTCGCTCTCATCCGCCACCGTCTGCTTGGTGATAATGCTTTTGAGGCAGGCGCAGCCAAACATGCATTCAGGCCGTCTGCAGTGCAGCGGCCCTCTGGCTGGATGCCGCAGACTGGAACAAACACAACCAAGTCTGCAGAACGCCTGACCACACTCAGGTCCATCAGGTTTAGTCGTTGGAAGACGGACGACTTTTGAGATCTCATAGGGCGTCATCTGATAAAAGGGAAAGGAGAGAATAAATCAGAATCAACTTGAAATACATATGTGGACTTTTTGCTATGTAACACAACTGTTTGTGTGTCTACTAGCCAAGTATGGTTTTGTATAGGGACTGACTGATATCAATTATTAGGAATCGAGGCCAAAAACTAATATCTGTAACCGATATATGTTATAAGTTATTTATTAACAGCATATGACAGCAGCAAACCTGTCATTCATATATAGGCTTCTTTATTTATGATTACTGTACCTGAATGTGTACAACAGAAAAAGAAGTGATGACATTTCAGTCACGCAATGCTGCAATGCTCTCCAGATTACTGATCGATCGACTGATTGGGATCAATAACAGTTTACATCCTGCATTTACATCTGCTGTTCTTCTGTATTTTCTTAATATTTCTCTGTTTTATCACTTTTATTGTCAACTGGGGCTCATAAATTAAAGCAATATTACTTATTGTTTTCCAGATAGTTTCAGTTTAATCTGTGGCTGCCTTCTAACTTCGCCGCAAGCGTTAGCGTAGCCTTAGCCACTGCAAAAGTAGCTTCTGATTTGTGGAGATGGTTGTGCTCCTCTTGTTCAATTTTTGCATGTTGTGTCTCCGCTAGAGGGATGTGTCTGTCAGCTAGAACAGTGTGTTAAAGTTCATCAGACTTTGGAAAGATGTTACGGTGCCCTGGCTAGCATTAGCTGCAGGCTGCACAGCTAATCGCTTAGCAATAGCATTAGATTAGCACTAGCCAGGTTCCAGCTGCACCACTTGTTAATATCAAAAAACGTATTCATTTGTAGGTAATTCGCAGGAGCTGCTCGGCAAATGTGCTCATCTGTCTCTCTGTGTAAACAATAGCTTTCAGTGATTGGCTGTTACTCGTGACATGTAACAGCCAATCAGATAGTGCTGTGGGCAAGACATTGCTTGGGACGGATTGCAGGAGAGAGAGCTGGCTGAATCACAGGCAAAGGAGTGTGTTGAATTTATTTTTGCCATAATCAGTCAATAAAAATAATGATGCAAATATGCTAAAAATGGAAAACATCGTAATCAGTTGATCCTTAGTTCTCTATACCTTTTAAATATGTTTTAATGTAAAAAACAAAGCTTACTTTCAAAGTTTAAGTCAACACTGAAGAATGACAATAATGCAGGCAGCCAAACATTAGCCTTTAATGACACTCCAAGCCCTGTTTGATGGACAATACCTGTAGAACATACTGCATACCTGTTTGGTCAGTACTACAGAGAGAGCCATCGACAGTCTATCCTCAGTCAGCTCTGTTCTGCTAACGCCCTCTTTCATCACTCTCATCTCCATCTGCAGCAGTTTGAGCTGCACCTTGGTGAGGCCTTGAGATTTGTGGATCGTACTGTGGCTCACCGCTGGTCTCTGGAAGGCCCCCACGTGGTAAACAGGTAATCTGCAGGAGCAAGAACAAATGAGCAGATCAGATGTCTGCAAAATAAAAGGCATGCTGCTCCACCAGTGCTGCATTGGGGTGGGATGTCTTGCAATAAAACTACAGCAGGATTACGAAAACATGTTTAATACAACAGAACTCGCATCAGAGGCAGCAATAGCCAGGCTTTCTCTGTGTTAGCTGGCTCAACAAAACCTGAAACTTCACTCTGAGATAATGGGTTTTTACAAGTGGTCACTCAAGATGTTTGCGCAGACGCATTTGAATGCCAGGCGTGAACTGATTTACTTAAAACTATCCTTTTGTAATCAGGTGTGAACCAAGACTTTTGTTTTTCGAGCTGTGTCATCCATAGAGTCCAAAGTTGATTGTTTTGGTTTCGGTCAGGTTAAATTTGAGTATGTTTCGCAGATTTGAAGGCTCACTTAGCCAGACCATTCTGTAGAACATAATGGTTTGGCTGCAGCTCATTATCATTCTGCTATAGGGAAATAAAAGACTCTGGTTTGTTTGTATTTATTTAAACCAATTACAGTAGTCTTGGTTGGAGCTAAGCGAAGGACGTGGCTTCGGCATGTCCTTAAAATAGTGAAAGGGGAATTGTTTTGCATGCAAGAAGGCAAGACCAGACATTTAAATGGATAATCAACTGAAAAAAACAGGGCTGCCTTAGCGCATGATCCAAATCCTCTGGAAAAATGGACTTTTTCAGTGGGTCAGTACTACAGACCCACTGACGACGAAGGCTGTTGTTTCCTGTAGCGAAGTAGAGTTTGAAATGGAAACAGAGGAGAAAGCCAGCGACTAAAGCGGTCAATGGCAAGTTTATACCCCCATCCTAGATCCAGTGAGTGAGATTATAACATCTGAAACCTAACAACTTTTTTGTATTATTTATTTGACAGCAACATGTGTCACCTCGGGAAATTTGGATTTCTCACTATTAAACTAAACAACTGAATTATATAGCCATAAATTGCATTAAAATTCCAAAAAGAACTAAAAAAAAGTACACAGAAACAATAAAAATGTAATTATATGTTGAAAATATTCAAGCATGACAAATGATAGAACCATCCTTACCTCTGTGGTTCATCTGCAGTGCTGCTGGATGCAGAGGCAGCAGCTGGTTCTGTGTTTGATGAAGCAGTTTGGGGTTTAGACTGAGTTTCAGCTTCTTCGGGGGTTTCAGGACTTGCCAGTGGAGCAGGAGGAGAAGTCAGGGCAGAGTACAGGCGGGGTTTATGGGAAAGAGGACATGGTCTGTTGGCCCTCGCTGGGGGTCTGGAGGCGGTGTTTCGCTGCTTGAGGACGCTGTCCAGAGTCTTCACATAGCTGGAGCTTTTAGCCGGCAGCTGATAGGCCACCGAGCCCTCCGGGTCGGTGGAGAAGGCGGCGGCTCGCTCGCTGATCTGCTGAGCTTCGCTTTCCAAGTACTCGTCCAACATGTTGCTGCAGAAGGCGGACAGGTTCTTTTGTAATCCTGTTGGAGGGAGAGAATAAAGAGACTTTAATTTACCGAGGAAGAATAATGAATCAGGCACACGTGCATTGAGCTGGTTTCAGTTCAGTTAATCTTTCGGTGATTAGAGCGACTCTGCTAATCCCATTGCATGATAAAAAGGGAAGCTGCAGCTGCAACAAGATGGGCAAAAACCTCACCTTCACTGTTAGAGGGAGACGTTTCTTTGCTTCTTATGAACTTGTTCTTCCACCCCTTTATTTTTGTCACGTCGCTCGTCTTTCCTGTTCGGGAGATGAAGGTTAATCCCTCATCTGTGAAGGAAACACGCAGCATTAGACCTTCAGTTAAAGAGAACAGCACAAAAACATTCACAAAGCTTCACAATGATGGAATTTGATTTCCATTTCATTCTCTTTGTTGAGGAGAAAATTATTTTCTTTTAAAGTGACCACATTTTGCACATTTACATGGTTTTAATTGCATTTTTGGGATCTACTAGAATATGTTCATTAGTTTTAATGTGCAAAAAAAAAAAAACACAACATTTTTCCTCATACTGTGCATGACTGCATTCTTTTTATAACCCCTCCTGTAACACCCAGTCTGCTCTGACTGCTACTAAAAAAATCAAGGAATGGTTGATGACTATATCCAGGTCTGAGTTTAGGGATGTTGATCTAGCAGAAGCAGCTCTAGTGCAAACATACTGCAGCAGCTCATTCTTCTTTGTGTGAGGACCAGAACCAACCATCAGCCAGGCGTTATGCAAATGTGTCACACGGTGATGTAGATAAGTAACGGAAGAAAAGCCTGGGCTTTAAACGAGGCGTGTCAGGCGGGTAAAAATCTACTTCACACGCAGAAACTGATGTATTTCACTTTGGTGCAACGTAAACACATTCAACCAGTACATTATTAATATTCTGTGCATTTTAAAACTCTGTGCAATATCAGTGTTTCTACCTATGGATGAAGCAGTAATTGAATATTCCCACATGGAAGAATCAGGACTCATGTATGTTTTGTTTGTTTTTTATTTTCTACTGATGTTTACTACATTTTTACATCAGCCCCTTTGCTGCTGTAACACTGCAAATTCCCTCGCTGTGGGATTATTAAAGGCTCAACCTATCCTCTTTGTAAGAGAGAATACATTATCTGGCATAGACTTTGACGTTTGTAAGTTTGCAGAATTTTTACATGCACATAAAAGCAGTTTTATCATAAAATCATCATATGGGCTCTTTAAGTTTACAGTATGTTAACACCTGTGCACTGAGAAACAAGACTTAAACCCACCTACTATGCTCCTGTTGCCTGTGTTTTTACTGTATTTATTGGAGAAAAAAGTGATAATTTAATCCCAGTAGCCCAGTAAATACTAAGACTACTCTAAAACATGACCGTAAGGAGGAAGAGACCTTTCTGCTTCACACCTACAGATCAAAGTCAGTTTATTTCCATTCTATACAAAGAATGCAGGTGTTCTAGGAACTACAGTTGCCTCGATAAAGCTGCCACCTCAGGTTATTGCAGCGATTTCATACTAAATTCCTGCAGCCAATCCCAGAGATCATGTGGTACAAGTACATGTTGTACTTGATGCAAGTTAATGATGCTTGTAAACAGGTACTTGTCAAACTGCCTTATCCACAGAGCTCAAGGTTGATCCTTTTGGTTTCTCTTAGTTTAAATTTGAAGTGTTTAATTACATGGAAATTTCAAATAAATAGCTCAGGACTTAAGTGGTTGAACTGAAACAAGCAGTCAAATATTTAAAAAGACGTGTAACCTCAAAATTTATGGTTGTGGATTTATTTATCTAAGAAGAAATGGCACCTCAGGAATTCAGGAAATAATGATTCTTTAATAATAAAACTGTGAGTTGCACCAATAATCCTAAAAGAACTAAGTAAAGTACATAGAAATTAAAAAATGCTATCACTGCACTGGTTGTCAGGATGCCTCATGAGCGATAAGTTCTGCTTGGATGTCGCCATCTAGGCTGCTGATCTGCAGGAGGTCAGAAAAAGCAGCACTAAAAAGAAGCAAAAAAATGCCACTATGAAAATGTCAAATTGACGCCTCATGACTGGAAGGAGCTGCTGCTAACCGTTCCACCAGCTTTGCCACACAGGTATAGGTATATACCATAGCTGGAATCAGCAAAAAACACAGACAACAAAGAAATACAGTCATTTCTGCTCCTACTGTAACAGACTCCAAATGTCCAACGTGCAATACAAGTCGTGGATCAAGGATTCCACTCGACAGTGATCAAAGAAGAGAGGAGGAATTCCATCATTGGACATGATAAACTACCAAAACAGAGCCAGACACCCTGACCCATGAATTTGAAACACAAGAAAACCATTTCAGAGCTATTTCTAGATCATATTACTGAACTGAGATCTCTCTTCAGGCTTGTTTCTTCCATTTTAGCTTCATGCAAGGCTTTAATGTGACACGACTGACAAACTACACAAGACCAGCAGGAAGGAGGCGATTATTACCCCGCCTCTGGTAATTTGTCGCACTAAATACAGGAGACTACCTGCAAAAATGTGGCGTCTAAATTTAGAGAGAGGGGGGATAATTCCACTGAGAGAGAGGGAGCAATAAAACTGAAGGATGCTGCTATGTTTAACCAGTCCTCGTTACTGAAATATACGGTGCAATTACGCTGATTCACCATCACTCTGGCTTTGATCACAGCTGATTTTTAACAACCGTCTCTGAATTGCCCATGTTTCAATTGCAAGACAAGCCAAACCTCATGCCTTGTCTGCCTGAGGTGAAACATTTAACGAAAGCTGAAGCCCAAGGTAGGTTTTATATCTTCTGTTACCATGAAGACATTTTTCCAGTGCTAAATGCCCTGTGTATAGTTGTACAGCCTGACCTATCACCACAGCTTTGCCAGCACTGGATAATGGTCCGACTGCACCTCATCATTCTGAAATAGGGGAAGAACGCTCTGTTTGCTTACATTTCATTAAATTAGAGATGTTAATGATTATCAGTTCATTTAACAAAAATATATTAACCAATAAGGCAGAAAATGAAGGACATACATTGATCAGTCACAGCATTCTGACCACTAACAGATGAAGTGAATAACATTGATCATATTGGTACTATGTGCTGTTCTGTTGGAAAACCTTGGATTTTAACATCCGTGTTGATGAGACTTAGACACCCAAATAAACATTGCCTCACAACAAACACACTCCCTCATCAAATGGAAATCCCAAATGTCACTGGCCTACCCCTGCAGGAAAATGCACCCCACCACATGGAAACAACATCAACCAATCAGGAACATGTTGAGGAACATGACAATGGACCAACATGTTGATTTGACCTCCAAACTTCCTACACCCCATTCTGATCAAGCATCAACAGGATGCAGTGGAACAAGTTTGATTGACAGAGGCCCCACTGCACAAGCCAGAGTACCCAAAGGATCCACTGCCAACGTCCTGGTTCCAGACCCCATAGGACACCCTGAGAGGTCCTCTTGTCCATGCCCAATGGTTCAGGACATTTATGACCACATAAGGGGGACCAACACAATATTAGGCAGGTGGTCATAATGTTATACCTGATTGGTGTACATGCCAGAACATGCAATAGATGAGCTGTAGTACCTGGTTGTTCCACCAGGTGGAGTTTCTTATTGCTTAACAATGTACTGATCCAAGCAAGCATTGTGGGTGTTTAGCTAATAAAGGGCCACCATGAGAAAGTCTCCGGTGATGCTTAATGCCTGCTGGCTAGCGTTCTTACTCTGTAAGCGAGCTAAAGTGGTTTGTTTGTCATTGCCTAGACCATTTCATGTGACATAAACCACTGTCACATGACCGCATTCAAAAAATCACATAAAATTATGCTTGAATTGTCCACTGAATTTGTTTTGTGAGAATGATTAAACGGTTAATAAGGCTTCAATTATTGGTTGAGGAGGTTATTTAAAGTTTGCATCACTACTTTAAACTAATCACAACTGTTTAGGGTGGCACTAAGCCCAGGATGCAGCAACAGTGTCCCTGCAAATACAGTGATTAGGGAATTGCTTTGGTGGAACATTTGCAGAAGTGTCAATAAAATGGATAATTCACAGAAAGAACCAAGCAAGGCTGTCTTCCATGAAAGTACTAAACTACCTTTCAGCAAAGAGTAGTTCAAGTGGTGTAAGAGGGACTTCTGCACCTCCTTCTGGCTGTTTTCAGGCTTTAGAAAACGTAACTTATGATAAGAGTCTTTTGCAAGCCTCAGGTCTTTGCCCAGATCAGGTGAGATAGTAGAAAAAGTAACCAAGTGTGAGGTAAAAGTATTTCAGGGGTTGAACTGAGAAATTTCACTCTAGAGAGCAAGATGTAAATTCCATGCGAAGCTACAAGTGAGTGTTTATGTTTATTTTCAGTACTTCTGAGTGTTTGAAGCATATGTCCATATGTTGTGTTTGTCTGTTCAGAGGATTTTTGGACAAAGAGCTGCTTGAGTAGAGCTGTGCTCTCAAATTCTGGTGTTTTTTATTGCTTTTTCCATATTTATGTGTACTGCAGCTTTAAAACAACTCAAACAACAAGTGCTTCCCCCTAATCTCTACATCTGTTTGTTTTCTTACTATGACAACAAAACTGCAGCAACAATTTATACAACAGGCAGCATATTGTGCAGAGCTGAGCTGAAAATGTCACAGCTGTGTGTCCAGAGAAGCCCAGTTAAGTGGCCTGAGAATCTAGAAAGATCGGTCGACTCACCACCAGGAGACGGAGCTGCTGTGGCGCTTTGTTCTGGTAGATTTGGAGGCGGAAGCGGCAAACGGACCCCTAAATACTGCAGGTCGATGGACTTGGAGGGGTCGAGGGAGCTCAGCTTCAAGCCAACTGGGAAATTAAGAAGAAGACAAATATAATATATTTGCATTATCTTATTGAGTGTAACCTGCTAAATAGCTGCGATATTTTAAGTGTAAACTGACCCTCCTGTAGCACAGGATGGATGACCTGTCGGTGTTTGAGAACTCGGAGGTCGTTCAGCAGGACGGCCTCCAGTCGAGTGATTTTCTCCTCATCAGTTTCTGGAGTCACCTCCACTGAAACAACACAGAAATGTTCAAAACAGATAAATTATATGACTTTGAACTCATGCAAATAAAGTTGAACTATCTAGGAAATCAAACCTGCTCTTAAATAAGCAAATTACAGTTGATATTTATGGGTCACTCCATCTCAAACCATCAAATTATTGGAGCAATTTCTGATCAACCATCTCGATGGGCCTAAAATCTTTAGAGCATAAAATACAGATATTTATAAAGGTATCTCAGAAAATTTTGTTTGATACATCAAACACTTGAACAATATACTTTTTTAAAAATAAATGTACTTATTAACCCACTTTCAACTGTTTTTTTCCTGCTCATTGATGCCGTTTAAACAACATCATCTCAGGAACTATTAAAGATAAAAGCCTGAAATTTTCACTGGTATATTTCTCATCATGTTTCTGATTCAGGATCTGTTTACAGATTACTGGACAAGCTGATCAAATGATCTCTGATTACAGGTGAGTAGAAATATGGATACAATTGAAATGTCACTTAAAATCTGTTATTTGAGCACATAACAAAAAACTGACAATGCAAAATCAACTATCAACTAGTGATAATTTCTGAAATATAAAAAAGTGTGTCGACAGGCAGTATATTTTAATTATCTTGGAAAGTACTTGATATACCAGCCTGAGATTTAACATACCCCATTTTAAGTATCCATAGTTTATTGTTTTAATACTATTTTTGTGGTACAACTCATACCTGCACAATCGGTTATAATAGTTCAGCAAAAATGACCTTTTTTCCATTTTATTGATGAAGTATTTCACACTAAAAGTATTTCATATGTTTTGTTTTGAATTCTTGTGTCATGCAGCTACATATAATTCAGAAAATCTCATGAGCCGACTTCTGCATTATCAATTTTCTGTTATTTGTGCTGAAAATGGGATTTTCAATGATGGTTTCAATTTATCTTCACATAACAAATCAACCATAATCAGATTATTATTCAATCTACTTGTCCAATATTGCAGGAATATGAACCAATGGTGAGAAATAACAGAGAAAATTTCAGGCTTTTATCTTTAAGAGCTCCTGAGATATTGTTGTTCAAACAGCCTCAAAATCAATGTGAGAAAAAATGGGCTGAAAGTGCGCAGTTGTTTAAAAAATGCTATCCCATAAAGTTTTTGATATATTGAGCTAAAATGTAATGGATTTCTACATAAATATCCATATTTTATGGTATAAAAATTCCAAGCCAGTAAGAGGTGGTTGAGCATAAAGATGATTTGAGATTAAATAACCTTTAGAGGATTCAAATAAGCATAGATCTTTACATTTCTCACTCGTCGGCTTCGTCTCCTTCGGCGTTGTTAAGGAAACTGGAGATGCTGGCAATGAGGGCGACTTGACCCTGATGTGACCCTCAAGAGCTTCCTGTTACATAGAAACACATTTAAACACTTTACAGGGGCTTCAGTGGAAACTTAACACACTTATTTTGGATGAGACACATTATTGGAGCAGCACAGTTTGGATGAAATGAAAATTCTTTGCAGTCACTTGCTGTATTTTACCTTAGAGGTAAATGACACAAACAGCAGGCCCTCTACATCATCCAGCTCCGGTTGCATAGCGACTGTCAATGATGGGCTGTGGGCTACTGTGGGGGAGGCTGCTGCTGCCTTCCACTCTCTTCCCCGGGAATTCGCCCAGCGTCTGTTGATCCTCTTCCTCCTCTTGCGGTACCCAGGTGACGAACCCGGGGTGGACGTGGAGAAAGCTGGAGTCGAGTGCCTCGCTTTGGGCAGCGTCCATATTTTTAATCCTCGCTGCGGCTCGGGGGTGACGCTGATGTCGACGGGTTCTTCTTTGGGTTCGTCACGTTTCTGGACGAGGACGAGCTCACCGAGAGCGTGTCGGCCCCGGATACAGGGGACGTAGGGCTCGTCTCTACCATCAGCGTTGGACATGATGGGCTTCAGCACCAGTCTGGTCTCTGGTACATTCGACGGAGAAGCAGAGACGCTGGGATTCTTTGTGCTGCAAGATACATAAAAACGAACATTGTTTAGTGACACTAAACACATAAGACTATTTAATAATCATCTCAATGAAAAATATCATGAATTTCTGATGGTGCAGCTTGTTGCAATACATTTTAATAAGCTAATTTCAGCAGTTTAATTGGCAAAAAAACACCCACTTCCAATGCCAATGCACTGAATATATAATAAACAGGCTGAACAGAGTAATAAAACAGCAACAACAATATATATAGACACCAATGCACAGCAGTTTTTGTGCTCTTTGAATGATTCCAAATCACCACCTCTGCATGTCAAACAGCAAAAAACTAGAACTTGCTTGTAAGACTTTCCACACATCAGATTCTACTGACGTTAGAGGCCTCAAAAGTTGGTGAAATGTTGACAAAAAAACATGTATTTAGTAGGAAATATGGATACATCAACACACACTTACAGTCCTTTTCCACCAAGAAGAACCAGGTGCTAGTTCAGTGCTGGTGCTTAGTTGGTTCAAATGTTGTTCCTCCTAAGAACCAGTTTGCTTTTTCACTGGCAAGGAGCCAAGTTGGAGCCATTGGGTCACTGTAAAACGACTATGCTTGCATCCATTACATAGCAGTTAAACAAACACAATAAGTTGATGATAATATCTGTTTATCTTTAAAGATGGTAAAGACTGATTGCGAGGCGGAGGTCGCCTGTTGCCTGGGCACATCTTCTATCACACTACTGGTGGGACACAATTGTACCGGATTTCAGGTCAACAGTTTGTGTAAAACTTCAGAGTGTCCCCAGCCCCTGACATACTCGGTTCTTATCTTTGGCCCAGCAAAGAGTTGGTGCTTGCTAAGCTCCAGTTTTTAGCACCTGGATCCGGTGCTTAGGTGGTGGAAACACAAAGACGTGGTGCTAAGTCAGGCTCTGGCTCTCTACTAGCACTGGAACCAGCTCGGTGGAACAGGGGTATTAGAGGAACTTTCTGGAGCTCCACTACCATCCTTGTTTGAAAATGTTGCTCTTTCTCTCATTTCTAGTGGGCAGTAATAAAAAATCTGGCCTCTGTTGCAGCCATTCAATCATTGGGATCCACTGGAAACTGATCTCTGTCCCTATCAAATCTCAAGACTGTGAGAGTTAAGCTTCTGGAGATGTTGAACCCTTAAAATGGCTTCTGAGCTGAGGGGGCAAATAAAAAAGTTCACAGCTCTGAAAACATGCAAAATACTCCAAATCAGGGAAAATATTTTACAGAACATAGTTTTGGGTCTAACAAATCAATAAACTCTGAGCAACATCTGAGATGGTGCAGCTACATATTTCCACACTGACACAAAATGACCTCAGTTGATGCAGAGCTATTGTCAGAAATAACTCTAATATGTGCAGCTGCTCTGTTCTAGGTTTGTTGTTATCATTGCAGTATAAAATAAACAGATATAAATGATTTAATATGCAGCAAATACTATATATTTATACACAAGTGGCATGCTTTCATTGTCTTCTGTAGTTCATCTAGACCTAACATGCTGATTTTTTGTTTCCTGCAAACAATGGACTGGTTGACGTTCACATCATTTTAGTTTTAGTAGAGACTGTGAGGTATTTAGGCTCAAATAAATGGGAAGTCTGCAAGATTATCAAATCAGAACTTCTGCAAATATCCTAATAAAGTGCCCCACAGCCAGTTGTTACTGCCAGTGTTCACTTCATCGGACGGTATCGTACGTAACATGAAAGCTGTTCCTGTTCCTTTGTCCATTAGTTGTATATATACTTAAATTCTAACCCAGAAAGTATGACCCTGATTAATTAAATCATTGAAAATATCAAAATAAAATCATTACAATACCAGCTTTTTTCCGTACTTTTCTTTGATTGTCTATAACCCTGGTTCACTTAATCCTTAATTTCTGTAGAGACTGTGAAACATTTAAACTTTAAAAATGGACATTTTGCTAAATTATTTTGTCAAAACTTCAGCAAATATTCTCAAGTGTCCTACAGTCAGTTCTTACTAAGGCCCATTAATATGCTAGCTGTCCTGTTAATTTGTCCGTTATTCGTATATATAGTTGTACCTTTAATGTCCCACCCAGAATGTATTATCATGTTATCTTTACCGCAGCAATAACTGAACAAAAACATACATGTACTACCAGGACAGTGGACAGTGTCTTTCCGTGTATTTACTAACCGACAGCCAACATTTTTGACATCCAGATTACAATACCAAAACACAACATATATACTCGCAGAATAAACATATTTTTAAATTGCTAATAGCTAAATAGTGAAAGCACACACTTCAAAGTGGCTCACATAGTTGTTGGTGTGCATGGAAGCCCCTTATGTAATCTCCTTGCATCAGAGAGATGATGAAACATCTCAAGCTAAAGAAGGTGAATTTTTTAAAGCCATTTTGCCGCCTTTTTTGGCAGTTGAAGCAAAATGGAAACACGTAACCCCATTACATGTATAAACTTCCGACTTGTGCATTTGCTGTGTGATTGCTTTTTGTCTTGTTTGACCTTTTCTGCTACAGTGACTGATTTGGATACAATAATGCAGCTCTGGTTTAGTGGGTGATGGACAGGAGGGTGGACTGGGTGGAGACGATGAAATTGTATGAATATAGTGAACCGTTTGTGTTTTGTATTGTGAAAATCTTCCCTGGACAGATCTCGATCACGTAAACTGCCTTACATTTGCAATTATTAATATATAAAGCAAATATCAAACAAATCGTACCTTAGATCCACTGCTTCCTCCTTTTCCTCTTTGGGTTCAGCAGCAGGTTTCAAATCAGACGCCTGAGGTTCCGTCGGGTCCAACTGGGCCTCGGTACGGACCCGCTGGAGACGAGGGTTGTGTCCATCCTCCCTGAAGCCCTTCGCAAACGGGTTGTGATTAATCTTCAGCTGTGTGATCCTAAAGTTCTGGTAAGTCGTCACAGCCATGAACTCGGTCTGAGGGAATGTAAACGTCATGCTTTCCAGTCCCATCACCAATGGCTGGTCTGCTGTGGTCTTGTCTCCGTCTGGTACCGGTATCACGTGCAGCCTGGGGATGTAGCGGTGCATGGAGTGCAGGATTATATGTCCGTCCTGGTCCTGGGGGTTGTTGGTCAGTTTGAGTTTGTAGAAAGAAATCCAGCCGCTCATCCACTCAGAACCTCGACAGGGCGAGTAGTGGTGGGGAAAAGCTCTGATCAGACCCTGACCCTGGTGTTCTGGCGGGCCGTGGATCTCCCATTTGGACGTGCTCCAGCGGTACCTGTGCTGACCGGATGGGACTATGGAAAGAACCAGATGGTACTGCCGATCCGGGTCCAGGCCGGCCAGGCGGTAACGGCAGTACGGGAACATCCGTCGGCCCGGTTTGGTGAGAATCATCTCGGTTCCACAGCTGTAGAACTGCTTCCACACGCTGTTGTTCTCCAACGTGACGCTGATGCCTTTAAAGGTGAGCACGGCAGGAAAGTCATTCTCCAGGTCCGCAGTGCCGAACATGGTGGACGGTACCGAAGAAACCCACAATTCTGACGCGAGACTCGTCACCGAACAAGTTAGCGAGTCAGACGCTGAGGCAATATGTGAGGTAGCTGGACTGGTTTCTAGAGAGGAGGTTGCAGCAGGTTTAGCCGGACTGGCTTCAGCAGGTGAGGACAGAGCAGCACTACAGTCATTACTTGCCACGGAGACGGCTTTACTCTCAATATCTGTCTCGCTGAAAGTAGGACCAACAGTGGCTGGACCAGGAGGAGCTGAAGGCTGGATGGATGAACTCCCCGATTCATCCTCCGCTGCTTGGCTGCACTCCATGGAGGCGACTTCAGAGTCAGACATCACTGCTGGCTGTGGTCATCACACGGCATCTGACACCTTAAACGCAACAGAAATAATAACATCAGTGGAAGCAGACAGCAGCGACATGCATTACACAGATTCAGGATTAAATCAGACAGAATCATCTGATAGGAAAAATGGGACAAAAATAACATAATGAATGCCGACAGACGATGGCAATTAGAGCTCATCGGAGCAGAACAAACACTGGCAGAAAGGAAATCAGAGCCGGAAAGATGCTTTGAGAAATGTAAACACAACAACAACATGCAGCTCCACTACAAAATGGTAGAAAACTAGTACAACTGTTTACAGGAAAACCTACTCCGGAACTTCTTTTAATATAGATTTAATCATTTCAAATACGGTTTTCCATGCTGATTTACAGAAATTACACTGGCTGAATAATGAATGACTTTACAGCTAGTCGTAGCATCAGGCTAAAGCTTTTAAGCATCAAAATCTCTACCTCCTCATTATTGATAATGTTGTGACATATTTGTAATTTTCTGACTCTTCTTTTATAACGTATTATTGTTATCACAGCTTTGTGGAACAGTAACTTTGCATTTTACTGTACATACTGTATGAGCATGTGACAAATGAAAACTCTTGCATCATTTAACTGATTTAATGTGGTTTATTTATATTTCACTTATTTAAAACATATATCCCTTTGTCTGTACATGTGTTACCATGTCAGACAACTAGAATTTAATCATTTGCATTGTGATCACTTTATTTAGTTGTTTTGTCTGTTTCTGTGTTTTAATATCTGCTTTCTGTACCATTTTGAAACTTTCTGCTATGTATATATGCAAAGAGCATTATGGAGTTTCAGCTAGTAAAGGGGCACCATGACAATGTCTTCTGTGAGGTTTATGCCCTCCAGCACAGATGTTATAAATTTGGTGTCTAGTTCACTTTTGTACTCTAATATCTGCTTTCTGTAGCATCTTGAAACTTGCTGCTGTATACAAAAACCAGTGAGCACTGTGGGTTTTTCGGTAGTGAAAGGGCACCATGACAAAGTCGTCTGTGAGGCTTGATGACCTCCAGCACAGATGTAGTAATTCCTGTGTTTTGTCTGCTTTTACATTTCCACATCTGTTTTCTGTGCAGATATCCCAGCTTATTTATATAGCAGCATCCTGAAACTTTCTGCTATATAAATAAGCTGAGAGCATTACTGGGGTTTAGCTAGTAAAGGGGCACCATGAAAAAGTATTCTGTGAGGGTTAATGACAACCAGCACAGATGTAGTAAATTTAGTGTTTGGTCCACTTAATTTTTTTTAATTATTTTTCTGATCTCATCTCGAAACTTGCTGCTACACAAATAAAGTTATTGAATTAATTATTACCATCTGTTGTGTTATAAATGACAGTTTGGCTGCTAACAATCAACAGCGCGATCACAGACTGTGCTTTTAAGACGCTTTTACATTTTCAGGTTCGGTTGACATTGTAAAAAAAAAATGCTGATAATTCCACTTCATGGTTTTTTTGTTGTGGGTTTAAAGAAGGTTTGAATATGTTCCTAATATTTTGTCCACACAATAAAAATATGTAAGTGAGGGAAAATATTTGGAACGCATCTAAAATCTCATCAATGTGTATCAAAGTTACATAGTTAGAGTCTTATTTCATGAAAAATCAAACTCTACGCCAATGCTTTCTTTAGAATGCATGGATCTATGCAAGCTCAAGCAGCTCAAGCACACCAGCTCACCTACAGCTCTGCTCAAACACTGTAAAACTACTATACTATACTGGAGTAACTCAGCCAAACATCCTGGAACCAGACACTGACTCTAAAAGACAATAATGATAATGAAAGTCCTGCAAGTTGACAGAATTGGTTTCTTACAAATGAACCTCCAGAAGTCTGAATTCATATTTTTGAGACCATCATCTGTACACTGCAGCTTCATTTATGTCTCATTTTACTCATAATGTGTCTTCTAGCGTATAAAATCACAGTATGTGCATGTTAACAAGGTAAAAACATAGACTTCCACTGGAGGGAGTCTAAAGTAGAACCACAATTCGTGCTAAATCAGATGAAGACATCAGTGAAGTCAATGCAAAGCACTGACTTCTGTAATCTAAAATTAAAGCCTGTTCAAAACGTTGGTTTCTCAGAACGTTTGAGCACCAAACTCAAAAGAAATGAAGTGTTTGATTCACAGAACTGCTCTTTGTGTTTAGTAATAATCAGACAGCCACAGAGGAACTTTGGGACTTTGGCCTCCTGAAAAATAAATTAGCTGCTAATGGAGAAAGTATAATTTATTTACGACCCCGGGACACAAGAGGAGGTCTTTGGGTGAGCTGATGCCGACTTCTATTACCACGTATGTAAAACGTGAATTATACAAGTTATCTGACATGACAACATGTATAAATATGTATATATATAAATAAAAGGCCTGCTATGTCACAGGGATTATCCAAGTTGCAAGATAAGTTTACATTTTGGAGTTACCTGGAGACTGACAGAGGGAAACTGTAAAAACAAACCAAAGAAAACCAACATGTGAACTTGCAGGATGAGACTTTCTGTATTACTATTATTGTTCTTCCGAAGCCTTTCAAACATCCATCCATTGTTTACACCCCGCTTAATCCTCTGTAGGGTCGAGGGGAGGCTGGAATCTGTCCCAGCCAACTCAGACGAAGGCAGGGGACACCCTGAACAGGTCACCAGTCTATCACAGGGCTACATATAGAGACAAACAACCAAGCACACTCTCATTCACACCTACAGACAATTTAGAATAATCAAACCTCAGCATGTTTTTGGTTACTGCACAGGGAGAACATGCAAACTCCACACAGAACCACCAGGCGTCCTAACCGGGACGCGAACCAGGGATCTTCTAGCTGTGAGGCGACGCTGCTAACCACCAATCCACTGTGCAGCCAGCATTTTAAACATATATAACTGAATTACTCAAATATATAACCCAACACTGTGTAGCATAGAGCAATTTTACACTTGTAGGTGAGCTGATGTGATCAAGCTGCAGAAAACGGGGAAGGACGAATGGGGAAAGAGGCAGGGACTTTAAAGATCTGGAGTTTCCAGTCCAGATAGTTACATGTGAGCCAATTTTAAGCACGAAAAGACTATTTTCATGGAAAAACTGCTGATATTGCATTATGAGTCCCAATTTTAGTGGGACTGTTAAGTTTCTCATCAATATCCACTGAAACAAATGTAAAAATTACGTTCTTTTAGCTGCAATCTGAACCAAAGCAGCATGTATCTGACATGGGGAGAACATCATTTATAGGCTACATTTATAAATACTGCATTTATATTTGTATGCTGTGACGCATTTTGCCTTCATCTAACAACTGCAGCTCCTATGATTCATATTTTGCACTTGGTCAAACTGTAATTTTGGTAGTATTTTGAATAACAGTTCAATGAAACAACATGAAAACAACAACTCCTCCTCTATATTCCTCCAGGCTAGCTGTAGGGCTGCAGGCGATGTTTAGTTTCTCAAGTAGTCGATCAGTGTTTGGTCTATAGTCATTTATATGTATAATCAATGGAGACATAAAGAATCAAGTTGAATCTAATCAAATCTATAAAACATCAGAAAAATATGAAAAATTGTTTTGTAAAGCTCAAGATGGCAAATGTATTGTTCTGTCCACAACCAAAATGTTCAGTCTACTGTAACAGAGTGGGAATCACAGAATTTAGCCTGCTATGTCTTAAAAAAATACTCAAACCGACTAATTGATAACTGCGAACTAATTTGACAGCCGACAACTAATCAATTCATCGATGCAGTTCTACTTAGAAACATAAATAAATTAGATTGCAGCCTGAAGAAAGGTGCGATTTGGAGCAGCATGACGATGCTGTATGCCATTAATTAGAATAAAGCACATAATAAAATAAAAAAACAACTATTTTCTATAGACTTGTGCTCTTTAAAAACTCTCATTACATCATGTAAGATAAGATAATCCTTTAATAACCCCACAGCTGGGTAACTTCAGAGCGTTTTAGCAGCAAAGAAGATGCAAAATAGTGAGGAATATCATTAAAAATAAATAAATTAACTAGAAATATACATAACTGCAGCTGATATAGTGGAGATTCTTCCATATGGAGAAAATCCAGATATTGAAAGTTATTCTATACGTGGAAAAACACTGAAATTGCAGAAACCCTTCCATGAGCTGAAAATACTAACACTGACAATCCAAATCCTACTGATGGTGCAGATGTTTCTAAGCAGAAAGCCCTGATGCTGCACAAACTCTTCTGTCCATGTGGAAATACTGGAATGGAGACACACAAACACAAACTCTCTCTGCCCTCTCAGTATTTCGGAGCTGAGCTTAATCATTTCTGCTGGCAGTTTGAGAAAAGTGGACTTTGCCTTCTTGACAACTTCACCGTTTCGGACCAATCGGCTGCCTGATGAGACGCGAACAGGCCTGATTCCCAGCGGACGGGATAAAACGCTGCTTTCTGCTCTCAGAAGCACGAATGAAACCGACACAAACCGACAAATCTCCAGAGGAAGCCGGTGTTGTTGTCGTGCTGCCCCCCGCCGCTGCTCCCAGTCACACCAGCACAAAGATGCTGCAGCCCGAAGGTGTTAATCAGCGCGAGGAGCGAATAAAAGCCGATCAAACCCGGTCAAAGCGGCGCGTTTACACCAAAAACCCACCAAAGCGTTTCCCTCCAAAACAAAGCGGTGGCTCTGAGTTGCCAGACAGCGGCTCTTTCTTCCTCACACACCGCGGAGAGCAGCAGCAGCAGCCAGGCCGCCCCGCTCCGCTCCGCCGCTTCGAGCAACTTGGAAAAGTTGCAGGTTCCAGAAACGAGTCTCACCTTTTCGGCTTGGCGGAGCCTCGTGGCCCCGGAGGCGGCCGGCGGCGGCACAGAGACGCGCTTCCTCCGGTGAAAACTCCACAAACTGTTGCGCGGTGGTCGGTCGTCGCGGCTGGACGCGGCCTCGGCGAATCCCTTCGAGCACAAACGCGAAGTGGCAAATGGAGGCCGAGCGCGGAGCCACGCCACGGAGCTCCGACCCTGAAAAGTGCACGCTGCGCAGCCAGAGCGCATGCACGACACCTCCACCCCCCACGCGCCGCCACCCCTCCCTCCTCCCTCTCTCTTCAATGGCGTGTGATTCCCGGGCCGCGAGGGAAGCGGGAGTCCGGTACGAGCTCCATCCCGGACGGTTCCATCCTCCTCTTCCTCCTTTTTCTTCGTCCCTCGACTTTTACGCAGCTTCGTGTGCAAGTTTGCGCGTCAGTGTTGCAAAGCGCGACACTTTCTGCGCGTGTTTCCCCCTCTTCTTCCACCTTTTTCTCACCCTCACCCACACACACACACACACACACACACACACACGTGACGTAGCACGTTCACCATGGCGGCACCAGCTCCCCCTGAGGACGAGTTGACCGGCCAGTGGTTCCATCGCGGAGCCTCGGGCCTGAAAACCCATTAAAAACTCAATATAAATCATATTTGCAACCACTAAACAGTTTATGTGTGTTTACATGGAGTCGCAATGTTTCAGCAGGTTTTGGTTTCATTGTGCGTAAAAGACGCCGCCAAAGTGCGCAGCTCGCCTTTGTTTCTGGGTTAAAATGGCGTTGCAGCTACGAAAACAAACATTTGACCAAATAAAGCTGAATTATCTTGCACAGGACCAATGTTTTGTTGGCTTCACCAAAACAGAAAACATGCACAATCAGCCCAGGTGGCCCCACTAATCCAAAATATCTCAGACTATACGAGGCTGTGTGCATTGTTACCCCAATTTATCACTTTTAATTTAAATTTGTGGTCTTTATTAAAGGTTATGATGTTTGCATTTTCAAGAAACTGCCTAAATGTTGTAAAATATTCCAAAAAGGTGCAGAAACCCTCCTGCTGGCTCCATAATAAACACTGCTGGAGTCTCCAAACGCGCATTAATGTCTAAATATGACAAGCTTTTATTTTGTAAAGTGAATTAATTCAAGTAGAGTGGAATCAAACTTGCAAGTGGTTCATGCTCTGAGTAAAAATATTAAAGAAATAAACTGATAAATAACCTCCAAGTGTGGAATCATCATCACAGCTGGGGGTTTTTTCTTAACAAGGAGCAGTTTCACTCTTTTCTGTTTCTCAGTTGTGGCTTGAAAACAACAACAGGGATATCAAAAAGCTCCACTTTATTCCGAAGGATTAGCAACAACAAAGGCGTGTGATTCATTTCAGTGCTTGCAGGTGAAAATAAAAATAAGCAGGATGCCATCGAGCGACCGTCTGCTGCTGATCAGGGCGGAGTCTAGCAGGACGAGGAAGTGGGAGCTCCATCGTTTCTGCTCCACGTGGAAATCCCGTGCTGATGCGCTGCAGACGGCTTCTGCAAATTAAGAATGTTCTGGGGGGGGGAAAAATGCAACCTGCGCAGAAACTCTCCTTTGACACCTTATAAACGGGATATGTTTGTGTTTTTTAAAGGAGGGATGGACTCTGAGAGGTTTTTACATCCAGCTGCAGGTTCCACACTCAGACAATACACAGACACAAAGCAACACCTGAGGGAAAAACCTCCCTGGATGCCCAGGAAATATTTCAGCTTTTCACTTTGCCCAGTAAACATTCATGCTCAGAACAATGCCATGCATCACACATAAAAACTGTGCACCTTAAATATTTGTTTTATGGGATGATCAGACAGAAAAATTGAATTCAGAGGTTAAAATTATATGAAGAAGCTGCAAAACCAGACATATAAAACTGGTATAGATGATATAATGATAAAGTGCTGTGCTGTGAGATACAATTGACCCATTATAATCACATTTAGTTACATTTTATTTAAACTTTATTATATTTTACTATTAAAAAGCTATTAATTCTAATATTTCATAATGGTATTTTATATTTGCTTCTATCATAGTAACTATCCATCTTATATGTTGTCTTATTCAGCTGGTTTTGTGTGCATTAGTCTGTAAATGTATTTTTTTTAAACATCCTACGTTTTGTGAAAAACATAGAAGTGCCAAATAGATATGATCTGATTGATTTTAATTGATTGATTGGTGTATTTTAGCAGAAATACTGTATTTTTTACTTCTCTACATCTGACAGCTTTAGCCACTTTACAAACTAAGATTTTAGCACACAAAACATATGGACAGCTAATAAAATATGACATTTTGTTAGACGTTAAACCACCAAAACATTTATATAATATATATATTTGAAGCAATTAGTCGTTAATAATTTAGTCAACTAGCTAAAAATTGGCAACTGCATTTCTCACAGCTTTCAGATTATTTATACACCAGATTGATAACAGACACAGACATTGATAAATACCAGTTCTTCACAATGCATCCAGTTTATCGGAGACACTCGTGACTTTGTATTAACACATTTTATATGATGTGTGGAGGAGTAAAGGCATTAGATTAGGAGGTGCGGTTCTTCTTTCAAACCTGTTGATCAGGTTTAAACTCAGTTTGCATGGTGTTTGCATGCTCTCCCTGTGCCTGAATGGTTTTCTCCAGGTGCTTTCACAGTCCATAAACATGGAGGGGTTGCTGATTCTACATTAGCCGTAGGAGCGAGGCTGAGCTTTCGTGGTCATTTGCCACGAAAGCAAATGACCACGAAGGCTGTCGACCTTATGACCCTCTGCAGGATAAACCTGGTAGAGCTCATGATGAATGTGGTGTTTATTAGGGTTGTCCTCATTCATTTTTTTTTATTTGGTGTCTGCTGATACTCAAAATAAAATTCCAGAATATTGCGGAGTAGCTGTAGGACCTGGTTGTTGAATCTCTTACTGTTTATTAGTGTAGCAACCAGAGGAGAGGAGTCATTCGGGCTATTGGCAGCTCTGGGTTGGCAAGCAGAGAGCATTCTGGGGGTTTAGCTAGTAAAGGGGCACCATGACAAAGTATTCTGTGAGGCTTGATGACCTCTAACCAGTGCAATTATGAAAAATTAGATCAAATTACCTCTATTACCTATATAATAGATTGTCTTCTAAGTGGTATATACTAGCTGTTGTGGTGGTTCAGCTAAAGTTTATAGCTTCAAAAACAATATCCTTACATGACCAACAGAAGACGTTTAGAATATTACATTGTCAGCTACTTAATAATGGATTGATCTTCACACACATATTTAGTAAATTATTGAAATAAATGACAAACCTGTGGAACTGGACAAACATGAAGAAGCAGGCTTCGGTTCTTCACAACACTGATCAGTTAAAGATTGCCTTGATCTGACATCCCTTGTGTGTCCTATAGTTCTGACAACATAGTGGCTTAACATGCTGTTTTAAAGTTTATTGTAAGGTATGTGGAGCACACAGTTGGAAAGAAGTTACACATTTTATACACTTAGTATACATTAATACACACACAGATGTCTTATAACTAACAATTTAAAGAATCATTCAATCCCTTGTCAGCAAATGTCTGTGAAGTTCCTCTCTTGTCTTTGATTTAACAGCTAAGAAGTCATCACTGTGTGTCAAAATTACATATTTAGAAGTTTTTCTCCCATGAAAATAATCCCTTCCTGCCTCAAAATGACTGAGGTGTAAGTTTAATCTGTTGC
The DNA here is from genome assembly GCA_024666655.1 of Dascyllus trimaculatus. Lineage (NCBI taxonomy): Eukaryota > Metazoa > Chordata > Actinopteri > Pomacentridae > Dascyllus > Dascyllus trimaculatus. The sequence goes on from CM045455.1 coordinate 28,740,312, forward strand.
TTTCTCTAAAAAGCATCTGCTTATTTTGCTCATGATATGTCTTCCAGCATATAACAAAGCACCATATGGACATTTTTACAAGGTGAAACAACTAGATTTCTTATGGGAAGGGATTTTTAATACATACAGTTGTGTGCGAAAGTCAGGGCACCCCTTTAAAAACAGCATATTTTATATATTAAAAAATTAATATCCATATTTATAGTCTTTCTGGGATATGGGAAAAAAGACAATATTATCAGGAAACATTAATGCATAGTTACATTTTATTTTATAACTTGAACAAAATTACAAAAATAAAAAACATCATTTTGGCCTGTGCAAAAGTCGGGGCACCCTGAGAGTTTCAATGTGTCAGATTCTTTTAACAAATTCAGACCTTTACCAGCTCATTAGTCCTGAAGCATGTGTCAACAATTGTCATTAGGGAGCGCCAGCTGGTGTGTATTTCAGGGTTTCTTAAATATGGCGACTCCACAAACCTGTGCAAACAACAGCAATCATGGGTTCCTCTAAGAAGCTAAGTAAGACAGAAAAAATGAAAGTTATTGATGCCCACAATGCCGGGGAGGGCTACAAGAAGATAGCAAAACGTTTTCAGCTTGCAGTTTCCACAGTGCGAGGTATAATTAAGAGATGGCAGGTGAGGGGAACTGTGGAGGTCAAGATGAGATCTGGAAGACCAAGGAAACTCTCGGACAGAACAGCTCGTAGGCTGGTCAGAAAGGTAAATCAAAACCCACATTTGACGTCAAAAGACCTGCAGGAAGATTTAGCAGACTCAGGAGTGGTAGTGCACCCGTCCACTGTGCGGCGATACTTGCACAAACAAGACCTTCATGGAAGAGTCTGCAGAAGAAAACCTTACCTCCGTCCTCATCATAAAATACAACGTCAAAAATATGCAACAGAACATGTACAGACGCCTGATGACTTTTGGAAACAAGTGCTGTGGACTGTTGAAGTTAAAATAGAACTCTTTGGCCACAATAAGCAAAGGTATGTTTGGAGAAAAAAAGGAGCAGCATTTCATGAAAAGAACACCTTGCCAACTGTTAAATATGGGGGTGGATCCATCATGCTTTGGGGTTGTGTTGCAGCCAGTGGGACAGGAAGCATTGCTCGGGTGGAGGGAAGAATGGATTCCATTAAATACCAGCAAATTCTGGAGGCAAATATCACAGCATCTGTAAAAAAGCTGAAGCTGAAAAGAGGATGGCTTCTACAACAGGATAATGATCCAAAACATACTTCAAAATCCACCATGGACTACCTCAAGAAACGCAAGCTGAAGGTTTTGGAATGGCCTTCACAGTCTCCAGACTTAAACATAATTGAAAATCTGTGGGTAGATCTTAAAAGAGCTGTGCATGCAAGACGACCCAAGAATATTGCAGAACTGGAAGCCTTTTGCAAGGAAGAATGGGGGAAAATCCCAAATGATAGAATCCAGAGACTTGTCGTTGGCTATAAAAAGCGTTTAGAAGCTGTGATATCTGCCAGAGGGGGTCTTACTAAGTACTGAAGGTACTGACGCTGTAGGGTGCCCCGACTTTTGCTCAGGCCAAAATGATGTTTTTTGTTTTTGTAATTTTGTTCAAGTTATAAAATAAAATGTAACTATGCATTAATGTTTTCTGATAATATTGTCTTTTTTTCCCATATCCCAGAGAGACTATAAATATGGATATTAATTTTTTAATATATAAAATATGCTGTTTTTAAAGGGGTGCCCTGACTTTCGCACACAACTGTATGTATAGCACAGATTTTATAAGAGCAATTTAAAGGCACCTTAAATCTCATATTAGCAGAGATATAATATGAAATAAACTAGATTGCTAATATGGGACATTTCTATAACAACTTTCACTTTCAGTTAAGTTACAAAGCCTAAACAAGCTGTACTCATATCAGACCATAATCAGTACGAGTTTTTAAGTTTTAAATGGGTCGACTCAGACTGTCTGCTTCCTCTGAGAGTGAACAGAACTGCTGCTTCACTCTACTTACTGTGCCGTAAATACAGGCCGTGCTGGTTTGCGCTCAACACTGTAGTGATCATCCACAAATACAGCTGCCACGTTCAGAATCACGCTGAAAGAATGAGTCAGTTTGTGACTTTCATTTTAGGTTACTCTGCACCGCATGCCGTCCTCCTTATTGTCCTTGTTGCAAGGCTGTTCAGCAAGCTTCTCCGTGAGTGAAGAATTTTGTTTTGCAGCCCACAGAATGTCAATGCTTCTGTACTGTTGGCATCCAAATTTAAAACTTCATTGAAAAAATATAAATAAATATAAAAAAATGGGACTGAAAATGACTTTTAATTAAAAGCACTGGTATTCAAAAAGCAAAAACTGTACCAAAAAAGTGTTTCATTGGTCATTTTAGATGTAAATAAGGGCCTAAAATTGCAACACATTGCTATGATCTGTTAATCAATAAAAGAAAGATTACTGAAGTCTGAAGTAGTTTATAACATGTAATCATAAGAAGCATCCTTAGCATCCTTGGTTGCTAAAAAATGCAGTTTGCTTCTATTTAAGTCCATTTCATGGCATAAAAATCATTTGTTTTTGCAGTTCTTGAGAGAGAACAGGTTATTTCCTACCCCATACACATACGGACAGATGGATGTGTAGGAAGTGGAGATAAAGAACTCGATTTCAGCCCAAAAACGAGGGTCACCTGGGCTAAATGTCCACTGGAGGGCCAGGTAGAGAGTCCAGTCCACCTGGAACAGCACCATGGCTGTCAGAACAGCGACGGTGCTTCGCTGGAGTTTTGGACCTTTGCTCGTCCTGCTGAGCTGGTTCGACCCACTAATGCTAACTGCCGGAATAACCATCTTCCTCCGCCTCAGCAGAACCGTGAGGATGAGGCAGCCAGTCACCGTGACGATGATGAGGGGCAGCAGGTAGCACAACAGGGTGAACAGGTGTTTGTACAATCGGTTGAGGAGGGGGCAGTAAGTTTGGCTGCACTGGAAGAAGTCTGGAGGACAACCGCTGCTGTTCTGGGTGATGTTTCCCACCAAACCTTGGAGGTCCAGGATGAACATGGGGAGGCTGAACAGCACCGAGAGCATCACACAAACCCCATTCATCATCCAGGCTGACCGGATGCTGTCCAGGAAAATCGGGAGGTTCACCCTCCTGTCGGCGTCTTTCAGCTTCTGGTAGCGGAAGGCGCTGATGAGGACGGTGAAGAGGATGCTGCTGATTTCACCGAACACAGTCATGAACCTCAGCAAGCGGCATGACCAAGTTCCGGCAGAAGGGGAGGACATGTGAAGGATGGTAGCGTCAAAGATGTTTATGATGATTATTTCCTCCAAGTTTGCTGCAGCGAGTCCCAGGAGGAACACCTCGAAAGATTTAATGCGGGAGAATCTGGTCTGAAGAATGGACATGATGAGAAATACGTTACCCACAAGCCCTAAGCAAGAAATAAAAATCCTCAAACCCAGGAGGTTGACAGTAAGATCAGCCATTTTTAAAGGCTGGCTAGACAACTGCAGCTTCTGTGTTCTTGCCAAAAGACCTCAGTAGAGATATGACTTTCTAGAATGGAGCACAGGTTGTATTGTGTCTCGTCTCTTCCTGCTTTGCCGCATCATTGACCTTGTTATCAAGTTCTCAAAGATGGCACGAATCTGAATCAGTGATTGGCTCATTATAGAGGGAAAAACAAGAGGCTGCTGGAAACACTGAAGGCTGGGAGTCATTAAAGTTTTACCTCTGAGCTTTTCAAAGGTTCATCCTGAGACCAGAACAGAGCCTAACTTAAAGCAGTGATGTGTTTTTTCCACTGTTCAGCATCATTCAACATAATTAAAACAGGAGTTGATTTATGGCATTTGACATTATGTTTTGACTGCATATCTGTCATTTAATGTTTCAAACTGCAGATCATGTTTTGAATTACAAAATATAAACTTGGAGTTTTTATCTTTAATAAGATTTTCTTGCCACAGCACCGCTGGTGTAGTGGTATCATGCAAGATTCCCATTCTTGTGACCTGGGTTCGATTCCCGGGCGGTGCACATGTTTCTTGAATTTGCCCAAGGGGATAAATATAGTGTATGACTAATTCCTGAGATATTGCAATCCAAATGTAATGTCAAACTTTGATGCACAAAAATGTGCTGTGGTATTCTGAAAAAAAACCCATAAAATCTGCTGAGTCAAAGTCATACATACAGAAACTTAGATGATCAGTTTTGGTGATGTAGAAAGTCAAGTTAATCAAATGTTCATCATGGCATGGCCTCTTAACTTTTTGTGAATGATTATGATTGACTACAGATGGTGACTCCTTTGACCCAATTTAAATAAAGCCCATTTGATACACTCCTTAGAATCAGCAACAAACTCTACAATGGGAAAGTCTGAGGAGCTCAGTAAAGAGCACAAAAAGCAAATCATTGACTTGAACAAGTCAGGGAAATCACTTGGAGCCATTTTAAAGATTTCAGATTCCAAATTCTCTGTGCAAACAGTTGTTTGTAAGTATAAAGGTCATGGTACATTTGGTCAGGATGGTCAAGAGTCAACCAAAAAGCATTGAACAGCAGATCTACAATGAATCAGAAGCTGCAGAAACACAGCTGTCAGTGTGCATAGTGTTTTACATCAACACAAGCTAGGAGGCTGCCCAGAGAAAAGTGTTGTGGTCAAATAAAACATAAATTTAGCTATTTGTCCACAATGTCCAGAAATATGTTTGGAGGAGAGAAGATGAGGCCTTTAACTCAAAGAACACCAAACCTACCATCAAGCATGGTGGTGGCAGTATTATGCTTTGGGTGCTTTACATCAAGTAAATAGAATAATGAAGGAGGAGGATTACCTCCACATTTTCCAGAAAAACCTAAAATCATTAGCCAGAGTGTTGGCAGACTGGTCAAGCTGAAATCCAGACTTAAATCCCATTGAAAATCTGTATACTGTGACGAAGAAAAAAGTCTTTGTCAGAAAAACAACCAATTTCGTTAAACTGTACTAACTATGTGGAAAGGAGCGACCAAAGACAAAACAGAAGCTTGTGAACGACTACCGAAAGCACAAAACTGAGGTGAAAATGGCCAAAAGACATTTATATTGGCCTTGCTGTTGGCGTGTATATTTTTGATCCAGTAGGTTTTTATCATAACTCCAGAAAACCTGGAATAAACCTGTGAAAGAACCAAAATGCATGACTGTTTTTTGTGAGAAGGATACATGTGTTTCAATGATGCCATCATAGAAAATTAAGAGTTATAGGAATCACTGGAAACTTAAGACTATCGTGATGTACTTGGTATTTACAAAAGTACTCAACTATGTTCTGGTGCATACTAAACACTTTACCATTTAAGTGTGCTTGCCTGAAGCTCTTTTGTCTTATGAATGTAAAGAATTCCAGTGTCAATAAAGAGAATGTAGTAACTCTGACTGTCAGTCTTTGTGTGGTGGACAAACAGAGGAACAGATGTAATGGGTCAGGGGCTTCTGGATCCTGTGCTGTCAGGACTGGTTCATGTTCCAGCTTGTCTGTTCATCCTCGGTGGTCCGTCTAGGTTTCAGCTGTCCTCTTTAACCAAACCCTGCATCCTGATTCAGCTTAATTGGGAATCCCACAGTGTGCATGTAATTAAGGATAAGCCCTACACTGGCAGTAAATGGGAAACTGAGTGTTGCGCAATGACCCCCAGTCGGCTTAAAAAGTCAGAGTCCTTCATCAGCATCCAGTAATTAATAATCAAATGGCATGAGTTACTTCCTTTGTTTCTTCCTAATAAATTACAATATTTACTGCTTCTAAATTGATTGTATGTAGTTCTATGAACTACAAATTTGTTTTGAAAAATGCTCCATGAAATGCAGTTTCAGTTAAGCGGAGTAAAAAAAAAAGTGAATCCACTTGTTTGGTAATAGATTTGAATAATTTTTCAAAGAAAAAAGCAGAAATTCTCAAATTCTAGCTTCTTAAACGTGAATAGTTTCTGGTGTCCTTCCTCCTTTATGACTGTAAACTGAATACCTTTGTGTTATGGATAAAACAAGACATCTGGCAGAATAATCAACGATGGAAATAATAAAGCTAAAAAGGAGCTACAACCCAATGCAAAAATCCCTGTTGTTTCAGTCTAATACTGTAAGATGTGTTAGGGGGTTTCAAAAAATAATATTTCATTGGCTGTGAGTGTGTTATTTTTAAATTAAATGTACTAAATACTCCCTAGATTGTAACTGGTGGAAAATCTGAACTGAAACCCCCTTATGAGACAAAAACAAGTTGGATTTTTGCTTTGAGTTGGCACCAAAATAAATATTTAATTCTATAAAAAGTCTGCAGCCACACTAGCGACCTTGAAAAGCTGCATTGTATAGATCAAAACAGTTTTTTATAGGCCAGGCCGTAAACGTGTATTTATGCTGCAGAGATGGACATTTTAACATGGAGGTCAATGGGAATTGAGTCACTTTTGGAGCCTCAAGTGGATGTTTGAGGAACTGCAGTTTTTGGCATTGCATTCCGAGGTGGGGTGGATGGATGGGTCAAGAAGACACTGGACACTGGAGTTAGTTTTACAACCAAGATCCTCTATTTTAATCTAAACACTTCCCTGGTCATGTCATTGCTGTGCCTAAACCTACTGGAGGAGTATAAATATATCTTTGCCATATTTACAATCCTGGCTTGTGTTCAGAAAGTAGGGGAAACAGCCTACATGCCTGCTCATAACCGCAAGACTTGATGTAGCTTTCAGAATTTTTGTTGGTTCAAGAATCAGTTAAGATTCTCTTCAGTTTTTATTCTCAGTAGCTTCATTCAGTAAAAGTAATGCACAAGGAATGGTTTGGGATCTCCTCTTGTTGTAAACATAAACTGTATGTAAAAGATGAAGCCCATGCTAAAGTGCCTTAAACCTGCATTTTTTCTAACAGCCAGCAGGGGGCGACTCCTCTGGTTGCAAAAAGAAATCAGATTGTATAGAAGTGTTTGAGGAAATTACCCTACATCTGACTTGATTTATTACCTCAGTAAACAGTTTCCTAATGCATTTATGATCTTAATAGCTAGTTTCAACTCTCCCTCAACACAGCATGATGTGAATTTAGTAAATTATGGTCCCATTTAGAAGAAAGTAGATGATAAGCAGGAGGCATTTTAAGGTTAGGCCATGTTGGAATTGGCAAGTCATACTGTGACCGTGGACTTAGTGTCCTTAGTGTCCTGCTTTTCCTGCTATGACAACTAAAAATGTCTGCTATAAAAGATGCCTATGTATTTATTCAAGGCAAAAACAGGGTCTTTGCCTACTAAGGACTGAAGATAAGTTTCACATGACGTCAATATTTTGAAATCAAATCAGAAAAATGTGACGTAAAACCCAACTTGGATTTGAGCTGTGGCCCCTCAGCTACAACTCTGCATAAAACATCATTAAAATGTTAATATGCAGCAGCTGTAATAATCAAAATGTACCATTTTGTTAAGCTACTCTGCTAGAAGTAATTGCTTGGCAGAAGAATTACATTTAATTACCAGCTAATGAAAATAAAAGATGTGTTTGACACTTGTGGTGAACCCTTAGCTATTAAAAAAACACTTATCTGTGGAGTTAATTAAGGGAGTGAAGCAGAGTTACAGAAAAGAGACAAAAAACACTAAAATGTCTGGTTGGTTTGGAAACTCCAGGAGGAATGTGAGAAGAAAAACATCACGTCTTCCATTTTACATTTTCACACTAGTTTCTACCATGGACACAGAACATCTGACAGCTTTTTAAGATGCAGATTTGACACAATGGATAATAGAGCAACTTTTTAAAAATACCTTCCAACATTTTTGGCTTCTTCCAAACAGCGGGGTGTAGTCGGCTCTCATTTCACATGCCTATTAATTAACAGCTGCACTGATACTGATTTTTCCCTCAAAACTTCTCACATTTCTTTAAATATTCCACTGATCCAATACCTCAGGGGAAAAAAAAGAAAGACTAGAGAATAACTGAAAACAGATTTGTGGACCAGAGCATTGTTTTTCTACTTTCTTCTTTCATTAATCACGTTTGGAGTCCTCAGGTTTATGTGCAGTCTCTATTTATCTACACCTGACATCAAGAACAACTTTCTGAAACAAATACATTTATTGAAATTTCACAAGAAAACATTGAACAACACCAATAACACAAAAACAATAACAAGAAAAGGTGCAAGACAGTAGAGCGATGGACAGTATCTATCCTTCAAACTGTAAGGTAGGGCTTTCCACTGCGGAGTTTAAAGTTCAAGGCATGTGATGGTCGACACCAAAGACACAAAAAATCAACAAAGGTAAATAATATAAAATGCAACAACAAAAAAAACATCTTAAGCCAGGGAGCCCTCGTGGCTTCTTCCCCTTCTAAAAAAAAGACAAGAATTTTCTCCAGATGAAAGTGGAATATTTACCTTTGTACACAGAAGTTAGAACAAGTCAGACAGCCACACTCGTCCACTTGGTCTAGTAGTAGATTTCCACGCTTTGGCTATTGTAAGTTTTGCTTGCAACAAACAATATACAATCATTTTCTCATCAGCCTTGCTTAGTTTACAGTTTTTGTGAAAAATTCCATGAAGAAACAGTTTGGGGCACCATGACAGCTTTTCACCTGTAACGGATGAAATGAAAGGATGTCCAGGACCTCCTTCCAGAAAAACCACAACTGTAAAAGTCTACATCAACACATCGCAAACCAGACCCAACATCATTATTTTACAGAATTTTGCTGTTATTTGCACCCTTTTACAAAAGCTATCGACTTTGCAGTTTTACAAAATGTTTAACCCATTTTACAGGCAAACTTCCTGCCAGCTTTTACCTGCTTTTTAAACAAATTTCTTTTTACAGTGTAGCCTGCTTTAGCTGCAGTTTGCTTTCCCTAAGTAGGATTTTCATGCATTTTTTTGTTTTGTTTAAAGAAAACTCTGGCCTCTTGCTCACAGTGCAATGTGTGATTAAATAAGAAAATAGATATGTTCAGGTTTATGTTTTTAATTTCACCTTGTAAAAACATTTTTTGGACTTTACATACAGTATTACAAAATTTAAATGCAATGTTCAGGCAATCTCGCTGCCAGATTTAACCTGTTTTTTTTGTTTTTTTACAGTGTATCCTACTTTAATTGCATTTTGCGGCTGGGTAATTGTACTTAAGTAGGATTTTTCATGCATTTCCTGTGGATGGAAAGTCTCTATAGATTCCAGACTTCTTGTCTAAGATGAAAAATGAGAAAACGACTGAGACATGTTCAGGTTTATCAGGATTTTATCATGACACTTGCGGTCATTGGCACAGAGCCCCTAAAACAAAAACAAAAAAAATATTGTTATACAGACATTTGCTGTTGTTTTCACCATTTTGAACATTTTAGGATTCCATTGTGCAATGTATTTTCTTCTGGCGTCCTTGCTGCCACCATGTGCCATACTTTTAACAGATTTTTTTTTACAGTGTAGCCTGTTTTAACTGCATTTTGCTTTACTTAAGCAGGATTTTTCCACGCATTTCTTGTCTAAGGAAAGTCCTGACCTCCTGCTCAAGAGTTAATGTGTGATTATATGAGAAATCAGTGAGATACGTTCAGGTTTATCAGGATTTTAACGAGACTCTTGCAGCTCTTTGAGCCCTGCAGGCTCCACATTAAGGCCTGGATCTCACCCTGACTGTCTCTTGCTCCTCCTCAGGTGCTCCGAGGCTTCCAGACACTCATCAGCGGCTCCAATCACCTCTTCGGCGCATCTCTCCAACTAAGTTGAGGGTTTTTGGAGGAAGGAGGAGGATCCAACCAACCACCCCTGGCTGCAGTTACGCGTGGATACCCCTTTAAAAGGCTCACCATGTTGCCATCACATGCTCCAGCACCGAAGTAGGATGAGGATGTTGTTGCTGTTGTTATGTAAAACGCGTTCCTTACTTATATTTGCGGACTTTTTGCGGAGGATTTCTTGACTTTGCGCGGCGGCGAGGAGGCGGAGGAGGAGGCGGTGGAGGAGGGGACCCAGCCCACCCAGCCTGTCAGCGCTGCAGTCATGTTGAGCTGCTAGTTGTTGTTCTGACGGACTGGTGCGCAAAAACCGAAAGCTGCGCGCAGCCTTTAATGCCAAGTGGCGGATAGGAAGCGACGAGTCTCCAGGAAGCGGAGCGGCCGATGGGATAGAAAGCAGCGGCGGCTCGGTTCGGTGAAGGAGGAGCGCTGCTGCCTCTTCTGGTTCTTCTGGCGAGCGGAGAGTTGTTTGGGTTCCCTTCCTTTTTTCTCTCTCTCGAGCGGAACATCGGCGACATTCGCTTCCTCCAGCAGCAGCAGCAGCAGCAGCCGGAGGTCTGCCCGCACCTCTCGCCGTCTTTTGGGGGGAATTAAGGTGGAAATCGGACGAGGTGGTGGCCGCACACGGAGCCGCGCTACGGTGAGTACTGCTCCGGTTTGTGCGCAGGCAGAGCGGACGGCTCGCTCGGCCAGCTGTCCTCTTTTGTCTGCGCTTTTTAGTCGTGTCTGGAGGACGTTGCAGAGGCAGATAATGGCCATGATGAGGATGGAGGAGATGCCCAGGGAGTGGTGCTCCAGCCGGGCTGACCGTGCTGCTGCCAGCCCTCCACTGAAGTGTAGCTCCAGCCTCCACAAGGTCAATAATAGAAGCTGGAGCTGGGATATTGTGGCTCACCTGGGTGGATGTTTGCTCCAGGTGTGTGCAGGCTCAGCTCATGTTGCTGCAAACTTTACTTCACTCCTGTCATTTCATTTCTTTAGTCCATTTTGCCAGAAATAAAACCCACAAATCCAAAATCAAACACTCAGGGATTGGACTGAGACACATTTAGGTTGCACAAATAGTCTGTTTATCACTTATTCTTATCATTTGCTCATGCAGACAAGACTAACATGTGGAGCTAATCTCCAAAATGTAATGCTTAGGCTCAACAACAACAGTGTACATCAATGTGTTTGAGGTGTGACGACTTATAATAAAATTATGTTCAGCCAACAAACTACATTGGGTTGAGGGTATCAGCTCTTCCTCTACAATTAAACTACCACTTAGTAGAGCACGGGCACGTTCATAAGTCGATTATTCATTATAAAACATGTTGTTCCAACTATTGTAGTATTTAATAGTATTTAAACAGAATGTAATAAATGTCATTTTAAGTGTTTAAATGTAAAAAATTAAGTTGCTCCAATGTTATGTGGAAATTTTGACCTCAAGGTGAAAAAAAGCTATAAAGCCAATTTCATTAAGTTGCCTCAACTTGAATTTGGTTTTACATCAACAAATTCAGAAATTTGACTTGAAATAACACATAATGTTAAGTTGATGCAACTACTGTCAAAATCCAGTGGCGATAGTGCAGTTGGACTCTAACAAGGTCAATAATAGAAGCTGGTATTCTGATTTAACTGGATGGATGTTTTGTCCAGGTGTATGCAGGCCGAGATCAAACGTTACTGCACAGTAAAGGAGCCGTTTCTTTAGTTCATTTTACCAGAAATAAACCCCACAAATCCAAAATAAAGGGCGGATTGAGACACATTTAGGTTGCACAAATATTCATTTTTACATTTTGGTCACTTATTCTTATCACTGACTTATGCAGACAAGACTAACATGTAGAACTTAACTCTAAAAAAATAATGTTTAGACTCAACAACAAAAAATGCATCAGTGTGTTTGAGTTATGACAACATCTAATGGAATTATGTTCAACCAACAACTGACATTGAGTTAAGGGAGTTAGGCATTTTAACTAATTTAATGACTGGTTGCATAAACACAGGTTTTAAGTTGGTTACTCCTAAAAACATGAGTTGTTCCATCTACTGTAGTATTTGTTTGTTATTTGTGTTATGTGCTTAGTTATCATAACTGTGGACGCAAGTGTTTAGCTTGGAGCTTCCTAATTTAAACATTAAATTGCTCCAATATTAAGTACTAATACTCAACCAAAAAAAAGCATTAAGGCAACTGTTTCAGTCTCTTTGGGTTATGGCAACTTATAATGAACTTATGTTCAACCAACAAACTGCAAAGAGGTAGAGGACTTATCTTTTCCTGAGCAATCAAATATGATTTTATTTACCCCTTACTAAATGACTGGTAATATAAACATTTAATTATTCATTTAAAATTAAGTTTTTCAACTGCTGTAGTGTTTCTGTGCCTTTTAAACAAAAAAAGTGACAATTACCTAGTTACTGTGAGATAAGATCACCTTTATTGATTCCTCACTGGGGAAATGCAGATTTTACAGAGGCTAGATGCTAATGAATCCAAAAGTACAGTGAGAATAGAAGTAAAGCTACAATAAGGACCATGTGTGAGGCATGGATATGAACACAAGGTTCTAAGTTGACAGCATTTAAATTAGGTTGCTCCAGTGTTAAGTAGCTACAGGAGGAAATCCTGACCTTGAAAGTGAAGGAAAATTAAGCTGTTAAGCCAATTACATGAGTTATCTGAGTGTAAATGTAGTTTTATACCAACTGATGCAGAAATGAGAAACGTTTGCAACATAAAAGGTTGATCGTAATCACTAAATCTAAATTTTTTTTTATCATGCAAACATGCTTTTAATTAAGTGGTGGGAACAGGTCCTGAGTGTACATGAGAACTGATCTACAGGAGAACCAGTTATTTGAGCTTTTACACTGTCTGGTCCCTCACAGAAAAGAAAAACACGTCAAAGTTAAGTCTCCACTGGGGTCAATGAAGGCAGACCAGTAATACAGTGTGATCTCCCTCTGTAGGCAGAGAAACATAGAATAATGTCTTATTGAACCTCAGGGGACAGAAACCTGCTGCTGGGTTTTATGTCTGCCTCACCGTTGTTTGGTTTTGTGTGTTTTGTGCCATTTGAAGAAGCTGAGAGTCTGTTTTGTTCTTGTTACTGTTTCACTTACAGTTGTGAGCTTCGTGTGCTGATTTCATCACAGTAGGAACCTGCTTGAAGTGTCGATTAAAACTCATCTGCCAACAAGTTGCAATGCATGTTGTGAGTCGGCCTTTGTGTTTTAATGTGGATAAAAGCAGTGGAAGTAACTATGAATAAATCAAATGGAGGAGTCTGTCATTATAACAGAACGTGCACAGATGTTGACAGATGTGTAGTTTTTTTTTGTGTAGTTAAGAATGAGATAGTGAACAGGAAAGCAGGGCTGGTCGTCTTCATCATCTGCAATGTGTGTAATATTTGCATGCTTCATTTTGTGCCAGAGGTGTAGTTTTACATAAACCACATAAGATGATTACATTTAAAACACTTTTGTCCAGAGTGTCCTGCTTCTCCTAGCTGAGACGTCACACTTTGTCCATCCAGACTTCAGTTTCTTCCTCTTAGCTTCAGGCGCTGAGTCATTGTTCTGCACTTTGTTTCCACAGTTTTTCAAAGTAAAGTTTCATCCCTACAGTCAGAGCTTCAACTCAATCCAGAGCTAAACCTAAAATAGTCACACTTTGACTCAAAAAACATGCACAGATTCTTTATTTACATAGAAAAGAAGGTGCATTTTTATGCTGTCTGTACAGTTTTCAGTGACAGTAGCATGAAATCTTTGACTTGCTGTTAAATCTGTGTTTTTTTCTGGTTGGTCAGAATGTCTTTGTTGTATGTGTTTGAATTGAGGCTGGTTGTGTTGTTAAAATGCAGAGAAATGGTTCAGGCATGGGCTAGAAGATTGTTGGTTCGCATCTTTCTGTGTGGAGTTTGCATGTTCCCCCTGTGCAGTGTAAGTTTTCACCAGGTACTCCGGCTTTCTCCCACAGTCCAAAAACATGCTGAGGTTAACTGATGATTCTAAATTGTCCATAGGTGTGAATGAGAGTGTGCTTGGTTGTCTGTCTCTATGTGTAGCCCTGTGATAGACTGGTGACCTGTCCAGGTGTCCCCTGCCCATGGGTAGCTATAATATTACACAAGTGTGAGGTTTAGCTCTGATATTAACAGCACTGTAGAGTCTCAGCCTTAACATGTATAATCGTCAGGTAAAGTAGCATTTTAGATATTTTTTGCCTGGTTTTAATCCCCAATATGTAAGTTAATTAGGTAAAATCACACACACCTGCATTTTTTCAGACAATATTTTCACAAATAAAGAAGTTTTGACCCTATTGAGCACCAATGTTTCAATCTTACATCACTTCTCTAACCTAAACAACAAAGACCCTGTAATTTATGCATCAGACTCCTCCTAAGACAACATCTGAGAGGTGAACAATGCTTTTTTCCCACTTTGTCTATATGTACAGGGTAAAGGTTGACCTAATTGTAAGTATTTGAAACATATCCTTTAAGAATACTATATTTTGTGGCGCTGCTGCTTGGTTAGATCCATGTTTGTAGCCCTAAAAAAGCCAGTGTTTCATGAAATACGGCCTGATTTCAGCTTTATGCTGATGAATCTTACAGATAGTATGATAAGATAATAGTTTATATATGTTAAGAAGTAGAAGAATGGCCTTAACAGGGTCACAGACAAAGAAAAATGTCAGGGATTGTAAGATGGTTAGCAAGGATTAAGTTCTCATACACACATTTCTGTTTGTTTTTGGATTCAATCTTGTGCCACACTGGATGATTGGAGCTCTTTAGTCCTCAGGTTGATACTTAAATGAAAGCATCTGAGTAAAATGGCATCATGGAAAAGCGTAGAAGTAGCACCTCAGTTCTAGCACATTGTCTGTGTCGCTTCTACACTTCTTTTTTTTTTGGCTTTTCTGTGTGTAAAGAGATGGTTGAGGTTAGAGCAGGGTGTTTGTTGCAACTACATGGCGTGCAATTAAATGTCAAATGCAAAAAAAATGTGTTCCATTAACACGCAAAGTGACCTGGCATGGTAAAAACACGCCTTTCCCCGAGAAGTTTAGAAGAGACATGAGTCATTGGTGGAACCGCTCAGAACTTATCAATGTGACTATTAATCAATTAACTAATTAATATTCAATTCATCAATGAGAGTATTTTTTTAAAGAAACAAACCGAAAATTTCTGGTTTCTGTCATCTTCTATGGCAGTGAACTGAATATTTTGGGGTATTTTTGGGACAATTTTTCCTCATTTTCTGATATTTTATAGATCAAACAACTAATCGATTAATCAAAAAATTGATCAGTTAGTTTCAGCTCTGGGTGTGATCAGGGAGCCAAACAAAACTCCGATTTTTGTAAAAGAGGCACAAATGAAAACAAGTGCATCTTTGTATATTTTTCAAGTTTATCTCATTTATTTTCATATAAAATGTCATGAAACATGAACAGAATTTTAAAAAACACATTATTTCCAGTGAAATATGGAGAATAAGAATAAAGGAGCTGTTCTCCATCCCTGTCGGTCGCTTACTGGCTCATTTAGGCCTTTTTTTTCTATCTGATTGACCTTTTGGCCTCCGTGTTTTTCTTTCCCCTCATCACACAACCATAAACGCGTTCTGTTTCCTGCCAGCTGTAGATTTTCAGGCCGTGGCGAGGCTGATCTGCTCGGTGACACACTGGTTTATTGTGGTTGAACATTAATCTGTGGGAGTTTTCTGCAGCAGAGCCTCATTCTTCAGCGCGGCTCCTCTCCGATCCAGCAGACCCACCTCACTAAAGCTTCATAAATGTCATAAAACTTAATATACAAGTCCTTTAATGGCTCACACCTAGACCCGTCATTAAAGAGCCGTGCAGGACTAATAACGGAGCCATAAAGGCGTTGCACGGTGAGTTAGCGGTGGATCCCTGCCAGCGGACGAATCTTAAATCATCAATGAAAGACTTGCTGCTGGAATGGTTTTGGATCAGCGATATATTAAGGATATTCAAACAGTCGGTGTTTAGTTTCATTAATTTTACTCCAGCTCTGTGTACTGTCATTCAGTGGCGCTAATCCTCCACAATACGTTGGCCTTCGCTTTATTTTCTGTGGTGTTCCACAGTAATTCCACATTATTGGTTTCTGGGAAGATGCACGACTCCACAGATCTGCTCTCTGGTCCTGTTGGTCGTCCGTTAGTCAGCAGAGGAAACTGTTTCTGTTGTTTCTGTTGTTTCTGTTGTGTGCTGCCATGTTCTTGAAAATTGCATTTTTACTTCTCCACATTCACCTGACAGCTGCAGGTACTTTGCAAAACGATATTTTAGACTCAAAATATCGAACAGTATAGAAAAACCATGTGTACTCAGAGCATCTAGTTATTTATTTTAAGAGTGACATGATGCTTCATTGGTTTCTTTCTTCCTTTAGTGTGTTATTTTAGCTGCTTCTTGTGCCTGTTAAAGGTCTGCAAACTGACAAAGCCAGAAGTTAAAGCTCTCTTAAATCTGCTCTGCTCTTTACCTGCCTAAAGCACCTCATGTGAAGTTCAATCTCTTCTTCCGTTTTTTTATCTGTCTTATCTCCATCTTGCATAACTCCTAAGAGCAGCAGGGGTTCAGTGGTAAACGTATTTTATACCGGAACGATTCGACATGAGTACCGAACAAATTCATGCGCTGCACATGAGGAAATTCTTTGTTAGTGTGAAACTCAATTTAAAACTCCACAGCAGATTTTAAAGACTCTAAGCAGACATTCAAATCTGCTGTTTGGGACTTTTTCAGTTAACTATGATGACGGTGGAGGAAGACGCTGCACGTCAGCATTGTTCAATTATGATTGGGTTTGTAGCTGGTTGTAAAATAAGCAAAGACACAGCCATAGTCTGTTCAGTAAAGCAGCGTTTTATTTTTTAAAAATGTAAAAAGCTGCAGCTTGGATTTAGTTTTTCTTGTTTTCGCTGTACCAAACAAAGAGACTGTAAAAATAATAACTTTTTCGAACAGTTTTAACTGTAATATTTTAAGCAGTTTACTGTTATCTTGCATGTTTTTACTGTTTTTTTAATTACAGATAATAAATAGTAAGATTACAGAAAAAAGTATTAATTTACATGTAAAAAAACATGAAAAAGACCCAAACTGTAATCAATATCAGCATAAGAAATCTATATTTTTATAAACATCTTTTACGACTGATGCTATATTTTACTGTATTTCAATCAGCAAAAAATATTATTTTATAGGTATTCATTGTAACATGAAAGAAAAAATAATATTAAGTATTAAAAAATGGTTAATAATGTTTATGACAATAATTTTATGTTACTGATTTTCCCTGTTAAGTTACATATAATATGTAGTAAAATCATTGGCTTACATATTAACCTAAAAGGAAGAAAAAAATTCTAAAACTGGAAGAAATGTCCACTTTAAAAATCAGTATTTTTGTAAATGGAAAGTAGTTATTTTACATTTGACTGTAAGATTACACAATTTATACTGTCATTAATTCAGCAAAAATATTTTTATTCTATAGATATTTTCTGTTACTTGAAAGAAATAGGGTTGAAAAATGGTAAATCATTTTTATTATAGTAATTTTTGTTACTGATTTTCCCAGTTTTGTTGAAGTACAGATAATAACGAGTAAAATCATGGGAAAAAGTTATTAATGTACTTTTTAACCATAAGCATAAAAACCAGACTAAAACTGTAAATAATGTCAACATCAGGGGCGGGGGTCGAGCGGGGGGGGGAAGGGAGCGGGGGGTGACACTGGAGTGTGACACCAGAGTTGGTAGGTCCAGATACTACAAGCACGGCAGCGTTCTAGAGCCTTGGCGGCATACGAGAGCCTTGGTGACGCTCGGCGACGCTCGGCAACGCTCGGTGGTGAATATTCAGATATTCGGGACCAGCCCTGGTGAAATGTCTTTTTCTGATCACACACATGCAATAGTATTGTTGGGGAGGGGAGGGATTGAGGAGTCAGGCATGAGCACAAGACACAACACACAGACCAACGGCAAAAACCAAGATTCCAAGCCTTTATTATTATCGGGTCATTTTATCAGCTGATTTTTTTACTATCAGAATTATCGGAATGACGTCATAGTTGCCAAAATTAACTGATAATTATCGGACATCGATATTATCGTGCATCCCTAGTTGTGACCATAAAGTTAATGTTTTACTTTTTAAAAATTTGCTAAACAGCCTCATTATTTTAAAGATATTTGCAGTTGTTTTTACCATTTTTAAGACTGTTTGTATTTTTCTGCTGCCAGATTTGAGTTTTTTTTTTACCTTTTTTTACAGTGCACTAGGATATGTCACTATGTATCTTTTTAAAGTCTCTGAAAAATGTCTGAATTCTAAACTCTTCTGATCTTTAAGTGTTTCAGTGCGATTTAATTTGAGCGTAACAAGTCAAACACATCATTCAGCTGTTTGTGTTTGTTGACTCTGATTTCATTTGAGCCTCCTGATCAGAAACCAGGTCACTGTCCTGGTTGTTTGGTTTCATTGGTAAAGTTTCTGTTTGTTTGCCGTCATTGTGACCTGTTGGCTCCCTTAAACATCTGATCACATCTGCTGAGCTGTTTTCTGCCTCATTAAAGCCTTTTATTGTACGTTTTTTTTATCTATAGAGTGTCGGCAGCTGAAGCCACACCTTGATTGTTCATGTCGACATTATCTCTCCATGTCTGCTGTCAGTTTGTGATTTTAAACAGTGAACATGCTGATTGGAGTTGATGTTTGTTGTCTTTTGGGGCAGCGATCGGCTCCATGTTGTGTGGACGGAGGTGTGATTTCCAGGAAGTGTCACATTCAGTGGTTTCTGAGCTTTGTGAGAAAACATCACCAACCGCTTCTCTTTTTAAAATCCTCAGTTTGCCTGAAACATAAATGAAAATGAACCATTTTACATAATCAAACGTCTAGTTGGAGGTTTTTCAAATCCATTTTTACCTTGCTAATTCATCCATATGGTCTTTTTATATGCTAGAAGACATATAATGAGCTGAATAGGCAGCCATGGCTTTGTTTTTCTAAACTTTGACATGAAGATTTTAACTTTTGCTCCAAATATATGAGGTAAAAGCCTCCTTAATTACTAATTATCAGTACAGTTGCTGAAAACAAAAACATCATAGAGAATATGAATTTCACTTTGTTGATGCTGATGTTTGAGAGCAGAAGAACACTACTACTACTACGACAAAGACATTGAGAGGGAAAAGAAATAACACCTTTTTCTTACCTAAATATCTTTATCTCCCCTGAGAACTGCCCTTAAAGAGGTTCTACATGGACGATGTCTGCAGTTAGAACCCAACAAGGATTTTAGCCTCCCTAAACTGGCCTGCAAGTTCCTGCAGTTTAAAATATCCCTTTGTTTATGACAGATTTAATCTTATTAAGATTAGGAGTCCACTGATCAGATCCACAGTCCCTACACAGCTAAACTGCATTCTGAATTATGCTTTGAAGGGAAAATATAACAATGTAATTCAAATAAATATCATGTCTGACCTGTTGCATGGTGTGAAAGGCTGCCAGTTTGAAAAAGCGACAAGGTCAGAGTTCAGAGGTAGAAGATGAGGATGGTGGAATGGTAGAATCAGGTTATATTTTCTCTTATTAACTTTTGGTTTTTGCTGGCTTTGTGGTTCATTTTAGGGAAATATCACAATTTGTAAGACGCGTTTACATGATGGAAGCTTGGTTAAGCTTCAGCACTAAACTGACTTGGTTAAAGTTTGGACAAGTATCTTGGTTTGGGTTAAAATTCAATCCTTTTACTACGTGTTTGAATCTTCTCTTCCATTTTCTGGGTTACCATAGCAACAGGCCCCGCCCCATCTAATATATGATTGGTTGGCTGAGAAGGTGCAACAATGAAGTAATAAAATTAATGGCAAAAATGCATGAACATGTAGAACAAAACTTAGAAATCAAGAATGCAGTTTAATTGTATAGGAATGTCATTTTGTGGAGACTCTATACGACTAGGAAACATGGTATTTTGAAGGAAATCAGTGAAAAAACAAACTAAAATCTCATACAATCTGCCTTTTCAGCATCAAACACACATCAGCAGCTCAAAAAATCTGTTCTGGGTTTGACAAATTCACTATTTCCTCCCCCGGTAACTGGATAAATCTATGCTTTTTCACATTTTAATTCAGGAAACTATCATCATCATGTGCGTTGGGGGAAATTGTTTTTTAAATTCAGCTGCCTGATGATTGTGATCACTTCTGTTTTCCCCTGAGAGACGCCAAACTCACTTGTCCTCGATTAAACATTCAGGTTTGAGTTTCAATATCATTCCACAATAAAATGAATCCAATTTGCATGGTAATGATGTGATGCAGGAATCTGTATTCCCAACTTTTTACGGCTGCTTTAAACTGAATGTGTCATGTACTGGTCGTGTGCAGTGACAGCTGATGTCAGTTTGGGTGATTGGCTGCTTTAAACTGATCAATAACAACCAGGTGATTCTCAGGATTCGGCAGAAGAACGTCTCAGATCAGATCTACGCTGCTGAAAGAGGAAGTTCAAAATGCAAATTGTTTTCTGAGACGACGTGATTGTTTTGAATGCAGCAACACGACTGAGTGGATCCTAAAAAGGAGACGTATTGATTATTGATCATTAGACGATGGCAGCACCAACAGGAGAGTCAGAACTGATGCGATGAATCTGACTGTTTGTGTAGCAGCATTCAGCTCTTTCAGCTTCTCTCACTTTCAGTCCGTTGTTTGGATTAAAGCAGCAAAATGGCTTTTATTGATGTGTGCTTCTGATTCTTTACGATTACATGAGACAGCAGGAAAAATAGCTTTAAACTCTCCTGGATGAAAAACAGTAGAAGTTCTTAACATGTCGAAAGCAATTATAACGGTTTCAAACACAGGAACAGAGATTGTGCTTTATAAGAGTTTTAGTGAAACCAGTGACACATAAATTGCATCGACACACACAACACAAAGAATTCATTTTTAGTCAGTTGATGTGTGTGTCTATGTATATATATTAATTGGTTTTCTGTAATTTTTTTAAGGAAAAAAGTCTGGTGATTCCAGATTTTTAAATGTGAATGTTTTCTCGTGCTGTCCTGCTCTGTTACAGTAAACTGAATGTCTTTAGGTTGTGGACACAATTAGACACTTGTTCTTCTTTTTCTCTGTTTTTAAACTAAATATTGGGGAAAAAAAGTGTTAGAAATGTTGTATCGTTAAAAAATAATGATATTTGTAGCTGATTTAAATACAGCAGAACAGTGTCTTTTTACAGTCACGCATTGTGGAAAATTGAATTACTATTTGTAAAAGCAATGATTTTTGATGTAGACATTATTTACAGGTTTTTTATGGTTAACATGTAAATTAAGACATTTGTTTTCAGAGATTTTACTGGTTATTATGTGTAATTTAACCTAACAGGAGAAATCTGTAAATTCAAAAAATGATAAATTATTTAGCATTTTTCAGACTTTACAGAATATTTCTTTCAAATAACAAATATGTCTGTAAAAATAATATATCTTACAAAGTCATAGTGTAATTTTACAGTCAAACACTGTAAAATGTTGAGTTACTGTTTATAAAAATACTGATTTTTGATTATTTAAAGTTTTGGCATATAACCTTAATTTCTTTGATTTTTATTAGTTATTGACTTTTTAAATTAACAAAACAGGAAAATCTATCATTGATATACATAATTTTCCTTCATTAAGCAGGCACAAACCAGGAATAGGAACATAAAAAATATCAAGTATGTCTGATAAAACAAAATTCACATGAGACCAACACTTTGAGATAATGGGGCAGTCCCAGAACATAAGTAAAAACGTTCCTAGTGAGGTGGTGTTACATATGTGACAGGTATTAGTATTTTGTAATAGAGTGTAATGTCTGCTCTATGTATGGTCTTGAAGTGAATCAGCTGGTGTGCTCGGTTCTTGGAGTTTTTACCCAAATTGCCCCATATTCTTTCCCAGTTTAGGTTTGTGTTCATATTCCCCACCTCCCTATCCATATGGATTCAACTGCTAAAGTCTTGGCACTAAACTCATTTAGTCTGCCATAAATTATTGATAGAGATGATCTACCCAATACTGGTTTGATCCATTGTAACATGGGATGGGAGGGAAGAGGAGATTCCCAGGGGACTCCATGAGCTTTAAGAGCCGATCTCAGCTGGAAGTAAACAGAGTAGGCGGATGCAGGAAAATCATCTCTTTTCATTATTCACTAATTTGAGCCTGTTTTTAAAATGTATTTTATCTTTTACAGTTGCCAGGTAAAATAAGACTTTTCTTCTCGGATTGTTCTAATTATTACCTGTAATTTAACAAAACAAGGAAAATCTGTGATAAAAAAGTAAATTGTTGAAAAAAATAACAGTTAAAATTTTTATTGGTCTACAGAAAATTGCTGTATAAATAAAGTTTAATCATTGGATTGATGTGCTTCAGACTTCACCACTGCGCATATATATATATATATATATATATATATATATATATATATATATATATATGTATGTATATATATATATATATATGTATATATGTATTATAACGATTAAATACCCTACTATTACTTTCAATTAGTGGTGTGGATACGGCTTTGAAACAGCCTTTAGAACACATGTTGGAAAATAAAATTGGGCAAAATTGAAATGAACAGCAAACTGAAGAAGTCAAATATGAAAAATCCGTGCAGATACATAGTGGTGGATGAAGTATTACGACTTACTACTCCATTAAAAGTACATAGCAGCAAAATGTAGTTCAAGTATTGCAGTAAAAGTCCTGGTTTGGTCCTTTGACTGATGTATTATTAGATTGTTGAAGCATCGGTGTGTCAGCACTGTTACTGTTGAGCTGCTGCAGGTGAGAACTGTCTTTAAATTCAGTTTGATATTCAGGGACAGAAAATAAATCTGAACTCTAAGTTCTGAAACACAAATCTGTTTTCAGTTTTTCTCTAATCTTTGATTTTCGCTGAGATATTGGATTTTTGGAGCATTTACTGAAATGTGAGAAGTTTAGAGGGAATAAACGTCAGAGGAGCTGCTAACGCTCATAGACGTCTGAGCCAGAGGACACTCTGGTTTTTGGAGGAAGAGAAGGACTCAATCTGTAACTGTGTGTTTTGTGTTTTAAAGCTTGTCGTCAAATCTGCATCTTATAAAGCTGTTGGATAAAAGTAGTGGAGCAGAAAGTGCAATGCAGTGAAGGAGAAAGTAGAAGTACAGGAACCTCAGAGCTGTACTTTGGTGCAGTAGTTGAGTAAATGTACTTAGTTCCTTCCTGCTGCTGCCATTCTAGTATTTTTAGTGTTTATAGGATGGAAATACAACTAATATGAAGCCTATAAAACCTGATCGAACAGCAGCAACACTTATATAGTAAAATTCTGAATACTGAACTGTCATGTGGAGTATTTTATCCTGCTTTGCTGCCTCTTCTGCAGGACTGAATATATTCCAACAACGCACAACAGTGTTAAAGGAACATTTCATCCTGATCCAGGACCTTGAGGCAGCAGCTCGGCTTTTTACTGATTCACATAATTTATTTGTGTTTACCTTTTGCACTTATATTAATATATTTTGCATTTTTGCCTCTTTTTATCTTTATCTTCACATCACCTTGCAGTGTTTGGATCTATTGTTGCTTTGTCAAAACTCGGTAAATTCTTATATTTAAACATTTTGTGTAAAAAAAAAACATTATTTTTTTATTAGAGTCAGATTAAATTAGCTTTAAATATAAATACAAGTCATAAATTACCTTTATTTAATGATGAATATAATAATATATGTAGAGAGTTGTGTCCAAAGTTATTTATTTGATTTGTAGTGACTTGGAAATGACTGAAAATGACATAAACAAGCAACAAAAGACAGTAAGACATCTTTTTAGGAGATGTTAATGACAGACTTTAATTATTTTATGTTTTTTTTCAGTAATCAATGATAAAACCTTTATTTTCCACCCCATCGATCAGTGTCTCCTCTGCGTTTCTCTCTTGATGCTGCTTATCGGTCACATTCCCACCTCCATGCTTGACCGTGGCGATGGCTTTGATGCTGTTCCTTTCTGTCGTCTCTGTGTCCAAACATCTGGACTTCACGGACAGATGTTTCTACCAGAGCGGCTCCGATTCATCAGGATGCTCTCGGTGCTGATCTTTGGATTCTTTTCACCACTTTAGGAGACATTTCTGGCTTCCTTCCATGACCTTTGAGGTTTTTCGGTGCGTAACTTTTTCTCGAAGCTTTTCTCTGCAGCCACTGGACCTTGAAAACACTTGAATATGGATTTATAGCTACAGTGTGCAGCTCTCTCTCAGCGATGGACCTTCATACTGAGCTCACTGAGCTCTTTGCTTTAGCCATTCAAAAACTAAGCTCAGAAATAGTCAAAATGCATCATTAACATCTCTAACATGATGTTGTACTGTCTTTTGTAGTTTGTTTATGTCATTTCCTGCCACAAAAAAACTACTGGTCGAATAAAAACTCAGAATAAGTCTAAGTTGGGCATGGATATGACCAACTTTGGGCTTAACTGTACATATTAAAGAGTTTAAATGTACATTTTTAAACCATTCGAAGCTTCTTGCATCTCTAAAAACTCCATTATTTCATTAAGATCTAATGAATATTGAACTTAAAGTGAGTTTTAGGTGCATTTACATCCCATTACCTGCAGATCTGGGACAGTGTTTTTGAGGTTTTTAACACATCTAAATGTCTTTGGTGGTGCATAATGCAGAGGTTTTGTGGCATTTTTAGTTAAAATTTGAAGAAATAGATGTAGAAATAGTCCAAATTCCCCATTACCATGTGCAACACAACGTCCTAGTGTCTTTTGTAAATTCTTTTTGTCATTTACAGCAAAAACAAACCTTTTGGTCAAATAAAACTCAAAATTTGAAGAAGAAACCTCAATGTATCTGAATAATAATGGGTCATAACTGTATATATAAGAGTTTAAATTAAAGTGTTATCAGTTTCAAGGCTGTCACCAAAATAAAAGCTCTATTATTTCATGAAGATGTCATGAATATTGGACTTAAAGTGAGTTTTAGGTGCAGTTACATCTCATTACCTGCAGAACTGAGTTAAATGTGGATCATGTAAACACATAGGACAGTGTTTCTGTGGTTTTTAAAACATGTAAATGTCTCTGGTTGCGTTTGGTGTTTGGCTGGTGGAGCTTCAGTCACAACAGATGAAGGGTGAAGCTGTCTGTGTTTCTTAACATCGTCTCTGTCATGTAGCTTTGGTTTGTTTTAACGCCACAGGAAACCAGATTCTTTTAGGTGCTGATGGTCAGGATTACGTGGCATTTTTAGTCCAAAGTTAAAAAAAATAAACATAGAAATAGTCACATTTCATCATTAACATCTCTGACACTGTATCTTATTGTCTTATGTGACTTATTTATGTCTTTGCCAGCCAGAAAAAAAGAGATTTGTCTAATAAGAACTCGCAGTTTGTATAAAAAACTCAAAATGTGATGAAGAAACCTTGGGTGTGGGTATGAAAAATTCTGTGGTGTCGCTGTATATGTGAGAGTTTAAATTCAGGCTTTATCCCTTTCAAGCTTGATGCCTCTTTAAAAACTACACTAATGCAATAAGATGAGTGAGATTTAGGTGCACATGCATCCCATTATCTGCAAAACGTGTTTCAGTGGACATTTGAAGTCTGGTGGTTGACTGGTGAAGCTCTGGTCATCACAAATATTCATAATGCACAGAGTACATTACGTTTTTAGTATGAATTTGAAGAAATAGGCGTAGAAATAGTCAAATTTCATCATTACCCTCTCTAACAGCATCGAACTGCTGTGTGTAACTTGTTTGTCTTTTTTAGACAGAATAAACCTATTGGTCAAATAAAAACTCTAAATTTGAAGAACAAACCTCAAAATTTGGCATGAATATGAGTAATTCTGGGCTTAACCATATATATACAGTATAATAGAGTTTCAATGTGTATTGTATCACTTTAAACCTTGTTGTATCAACAGAATCTCCTGTATTTCATTGAGACCTAATAAATATTGGACTTAAAGTGAGTTTTAGGTGCATTTACATCCTGTTACCTGCAAAACTGAGTCATATGTGGATCATTTAAACATGTGGGACAGTGTGTTGATGGTTTTTAACACATGTGAATGTCTCTATATGACTTTGGTGTTTGGCTGGTCGAGCTTTGGTCACCACAGACACTCAAAATGCACAGATTACATGTCATCTTTTGTGTGAAGTTAAGAAAAAAAAGACAAACAGGCCATTTTCCTCATTAACATATCTAACACAATGTCTTGTCATCTTTCATAGCTTGTTTATGTCATTTCCAGCCAGAAGAAACCTATCATTTAAACACATGTGACAGTGTTTCTGTGGTTTTAAACATGTAAATGTCTCTGGTTGTGTTTGCTGTTTGACTGGTTGAGCTTCGGTCACAACAAATAGTCATAATGCACAGATTACATGTCATTTTAACTACAAATTTGACGAAACAGGAGTAGAACTAGACAAGTATTACCATTACCACGTCTAACACAATGTCCTAGTGTCTCTTGGAAATTCATTTTGTCATTTACAGCAAAAACCAACCTTTTGGTAAAGGAAAAACTCAATTGAATAATATTGGGGTGCAGCTGTAGATATATTAAGGTTTAAATTAAAGTGTTATCAGTTTCAAGCCTGTTGCCTCGTTAACACTCCATTATTTCATTAAGATCTAATGAATATTGGACTTAAAGTGAGTTTTAGGTGCATTTACTTCCCATTACCTGCAGATCGGAGTGAAATATGGATCATTTAAACACACGGGACAGTGTTTCTGTGGTTTTTTAAACATGTCAATGTCTCTGGTTGTGTTTGGTGCTTGGCTGGTTGAGCTTCAGTCAAACCAGATGACGGGTGAAGCTGTCTACGTCTCCGCCACCATCTCCGTCATGTTTGGTTTGTTTTAACGCAAAAGATACCAGCTTCTGTCGGATCATGGCATTTTTAGTCAGAAGCTGAAGAAATAAACATGGAAATAAACAAATTGTGATCATTTTTGACTTACTCATGTATTTGCCTTGTTGTAAAAACAGACGGAGGTATCGATATGACTACATTTAGACATAACTGTATATGTTAGAGTTTAAATATACATATATTTTGTTAAAATACCCACAAATATAGTCAGAATCTGTAATTCCCTTCTCTATCACAAGGTCTCGGTGTCTTGTGTAACATGTTTATGTCATTGTCAACCAGAAGAAACCTCAAAATTTAACAAATTTGGCATTGTTGTGAATAATTTAGAAATAACCAGATGGACGCAAGAGTTTAAATGTACATTTTAGCCATTTAAGGCTTGCTGACTCTATTAAAACTCCATTATTTAATTAAAATGGGACTTAAAGTGAGTTTTAGGTGCATTTACATCCCATTACCTGCAGATCTGAGTTAAATGTGGATCATTTAACCACATGGGACAGTGTTTTTGTGGTTTTTAACGCATTTAAATGCCTCTGGTTGTGTTTGGTGCTGCGGTCACGACAGATGAAGGGGGAAGCTGCTCATTTTTCAACGCAGAAGGGAACCAAGTTCTTGTGGATCCCGCTGAATGATCCGAGTTCCTCGTGCGTCCCCCTCCGCGGTAAACAGCTGTTTGTCCGTCATTGGAGGACGCGGGTGTCAAACCAGGCGGCTCCGTGTGGCAATTGGTTCAGATTAAGTTTCTGCAAATCGGTGGAAGCCTCAACCAGGAAGAGCGCACACATCAGCGCCACCGACCGTCCTCCTCCTCCTCCTCCTCCCCCTCCTCCTCCTCCCTCCTCCACTCCTCCCAGCTCTCCCAGTTCACGGAGCTCTGCCATCGCACCAGTCCGGCTCCCTCCTCCTCCTCGTCCGCCGCCTCCTCCTCCCTCCTTCCCCGCAGATTTGTTCGACGGTTCCCGGCTCTGGCAGGAGGAAGCGTGGCGGTAAGTTACCACCTTTTTTTTTTCTCCTGCTTGATATTTCGCCCTGGATGTTTGAAGTTGCTCCGGCCGACCAGGCGTCCAGACCGGCAGCGCGTATTTTTCCGCTCGGTGCCAGGAGATCCGCTTCGGCCGCCGCGGCTCCGATGAGGAATCCGCTCCGGAAAAAACGCGACCAGGAGGGGTGAGTGCCCTTTATTTCTGCTCGGTGTGTGTGTGTGCAGCACCTCCCTCCTTCCTCCGCCTGGATCCAGACTTCAGATGGGCAGCGACGTCAGGCTCCACCGGATCCCATCCGACCGCACATATTTTTACGCATTTTTTACGCACGTCGGTTCGGTCGGCGGATCGACACCTTCCGCCGATGGATCCACAAGCAGTGACCTCATGTTTGTGGCTGAAACCTCCGGCAGCCTCGTGTCCAACCTGCCTGTCAGCGGCTGGAAAATGTAAAACCAGGAGCCTCTGTGCTGCTACTGAAACCCAGCTGGTGGATTTATTTATGATGGAGGTTTAAAGTTGAAGCAGGAAAACAGAAAACAGAGTCTGTAATCATCCTACAGGTGTAATTCAGGCTTATTACGTGGAGTTTAGTTCTCAGAGGTGGATCTCATGTTGCTTATTGGCTGGTTTTTTGGTTCGTGACCC
Organism: Dascyllus trimaculatus; assembly: GCA_024666655.1. Classification (NCBI taxonomy): domain Eukaryota; kingdom Metazoa; phylum Chordata; class Actinopteri; family Pomacentridae; genus Dascyllus; species Dascyllus trimaculatus. The sequence goes on from CM045455.1 coordinate 28,768,799, forward strand.
TTTAAACTGAAGCTCTTGTGAGTCTCATGGCATAAAAGTACTAAAATACTGAGTTACATGGAAAAGTCCAGCATTTCAGAGCTTAAAGAAGAAGAACCATCTAAGAATTATCAGCAAAATGTACTTAAAGTGTAAAGGTTACAGACTTAACAGCTGGTCAGCCCATAATAATGATCCAATAAGTACACCAATGAAGAATAATGATATGTGAAGGCAATAATAACCAGAAATAGAAGTTTGAAAACAAAATTTTATTGTTGCTTTGCTGATTTTCCCTGTTTTTGATAAATTCTGGATAATATCTTGTAATTTCTTTTTAAAAATTCTTGTTAACTGTAAAAATAATTTAAAAAACAAAAATTTAATTTATAAAAGCAGACCAAAACAGGAAATAAAACCCTGTATTTTTTATAAATGGTAATTTGTTCTTTTCTGACGTTTGAGTGTAAAATTTCACTTTATTTTACTGTGTTTAAATGAGCAAAATATTGTTTTACAGACATCTACTGTTGCTTTAAAGAATAATTATGTGTATTAAGGACTAAAAAATGGTAAATATTTTTTTAAAGTGCTATTTTACAGATTTTTCCTGTTTTTTCTTTTACTTGAATTTACTGATAACATCTACTGAATTGAGATTAATAGCTAGATTAATTTTATATTGACTGTAATAAAAAAAAGAGGCAAAACTGTAAAAAATCAAATCAACAAATGTTAATTTGTTCCTTTATGGCACATATTAAAATCAGCTAAAAAAATATAATTTTACACATGTTTGGGGTTATTTTTACTGTTTATTTAGGTTTTTTTTCGAGCATTATAGTGTTCAACTATTTTTAACATATTTTTCCTGGGACCTTTGCTGCAAAATAGACTTTTTTTATTTTGTAGATTTTTTTTAACAGTGTGTGACATGGGCAAGAATAGACAGAGCTTATTCAGGTGTGTGTTTAATACTTCAGGTTCATTTTGCTGATAATACTTTACTATAAATGGGCCAATATGGAAACAGATTATTGCTAATGAAGCTGACTAATGACAGACGTTTGGAATCAGTATTGGCTGCATATGCAGTAAAAATGAGCATCTCACTGTCAACATTTAGAATCACACAAAAGTTTGTCGAAATTCCTTTATTGATTCATGTTTTCTGAATGCTGAACTAACGTTTCCACATGCATCTTTAGTGCTAATGGACTGTTACTTGTGAAGTGTGGTCTTTTCTGAAGGCAGAAAACTGGATTCTCCTGCAGGTGTTATCCTGGTTCGTGGTTGTGATGTGGAGTTTTATTCTGAAAGGTGGATCTCATGCTGCTCATTGGTTGTCTGATGTTTCCTGAAAGTTGACCTCTTAAACTGAAGCTGTTGTGACCATTCAAGACCAAGTCATGGCGGAATATGTACAGTTTATGGTTGTGAGCCATAGTGGAAGAAGAATACCTGTCTGTTACTGGAGCAAAAGCAGCAGTACTGCAGTTTATGTACTCACATGTAAAAGTCTTACATGGATTATTATCACTGAAACATTAACATGCAAGCAGCACTTAAAGAAAATCCAGTTTTGATCATGTTAACATGTTCACATGGTGGTTTTATATACTGGAGTTGGTTCAGACATGTTTGGCTGAATTATTCCAGTAGTACATCTTGTGTACTGTAGAGTAGCTTTACAGTGTTTTAGTAGAGTTGAATGTGAGCTGGTGTGCCTGAGCTGCAGCAGGAGAGAGGCAGGAACTTCACTGATGTGCACATTCTGGAGGAAGCCCCAGTGTGGAGTTACATCTGAGTCATTTTAAGGCAAGAAAAGGATATTTTAATGGAAAAAACGTCTAAATATGTGACTTAGATACACAGAGATGAGCTTTTAGGGGTTTGAAGACGTTCTCCTTCTCTGTAGGAAACGATAGCTGATATTTTTCTCTATTTTTGACGTCTTACGGACAAAAAATAAGCCATCGTTTGCAGCTCTGAACCAGTTCATTGCTCCTCGAAGCTGATCATTTCACAGCTTTGAGGCGGTTTTAGTGTCTAATCAGTGACCGGAGGGGATTTAAATGATCATTTTGCTGTCGATACAGATGAAAATGAAGCATTAATAATCCAGCATCAAGCTTAAAACAGATGTTTTGCAAAGTGTTTTGACAGGTTAACGTGAAGTGTCAGATACAGTGGAAACAGCTGCTGTAGTGAAGCTTCATTTGTCTCCATTAGCTTCTGTGGCCGATGGAAAATATGGATCAACTAGTTGTCTTCCTGAACTCATTTTGTATCTTATATGCAGCATCTTTCTGATTATTGGTGATTCCTGATAGGATAAATACATTTACAAATCCACTTTGGCTCTGATGCAGCTGCCTGTCACCATATTGTAGAGGAAGCAGCAATGCAGAGTTACATCTGAGACATTATAAAGCAGGAAATGATTATTTTAATGGAATAAAGCTTCTAAATATGTCTCTTTGATAAACAGAGATGCGTTTGTAGGAGTAAAATCAATGCAGTGTGTTCATTACACTCTAGAATAGTTATAATATTGGATTATTATTAGTGGTGCAGAATTTAAATACTACAGCTGACCAAGATCAAGCTGATTGAGTTGTTTTCTATTCTGTCAGGTGGTTTAATTTACTGTGTAGCAGTTCGTTGCTTTATTGATTCATTATATTCATTTAATATCAGTGCTGCAATTGTAATCATTTCATCAGAGATTGCAATTTAAATCAAGATTTTAGTGGGAATTATGTGGGTTTTTCTCCATTTCTTTCTCACTGAAACAAATTCAGATTTTTGCGGCACGTTTTCTTACATCTGGAGAATATGATTTGTAGGCCGGAGCATCTGTGTAGCGCCACAATGCTGCATTTATACTGATATCTTATGACACGTGTTGCCTTTTTCAGAAAATTGCCGCTGCTGTGGTTTAGATATAGCTCTTGACCCTATTGCCTTTTCAATAATGTTTTGCTTAATTGTTTTTAAACATTACTTAAGTATATGTACCTGGGCGGCTGTATAGCTCGCTGAGTGAAGGCGTTGCCACATGGGCGCAGGTCGCTAGCAGAGGTCGCGAGTTCGAGTCCGGCTCACCACCCTTTGCTGCATGTCTCTCTCTCTCTCTCTCTCTCTCTCTCTCTCTCTCCTCTACACCCCCTTTCACCCTGTCTCTCCTCCTATCAATAAAGTGGAAAAAAACTCCCCCCAAAATAGAAAGTATGTGTACCTAAGGATTATTAGCACAAGAATAGAAATGTTAACTACACAACAGAATACTTCTGTTAGCCTAATGTTAGATTATCACTCCTGATGCATGAACATATAAGCAGCATTTAAATATTGTAGCTGACTGAGGTTGAGCTGATTTAACTCGTTTGATAAACTGTCAGGTGCCTTAATTCACTGTGTAGCAATTCATTCTGTTTTATATCAGTCATTATATCCTGATGTACTTAATCTACTGTAAAATAACTACAGCTGTCAGATAAATGTGGTGGAGCACGATGGTGGAGGAAAAAACTGACGGTGACATATTTAGTTTTCCTGTGATACGAAAAAAAAATGCAGGAATTTTCAGCAGATGACAGAAAAAAAAACTCTGTTAGGGAAGAGTGGACCTTTGTAGAAGGACTGTAGTGACTCTGAAAAAGTGGCGACACAAGTAGAGACGCTGGTCTTCGCTCAGATCAGACTTTGCGTCATCACACTGAGCTCTGAGCTGCTGATTTAAATTAAACAAATTAGTCGCATTGCTTCGTGAAAACTGCAAAAACGCTGCCGACGGAGAGGCTGCTTCTGATCAGCATCGTCCTTTATGTAGCTGAAAGATTTCCACACAGCTGATTCCTTTGTGCAGTCAGATCTTTCCTTCTTCACAAGGCTTCCTGTGAACACGTGGATCCTGCATGTCAACAAACCCTGTGTCTTTTATAGATAAAAGTTAAAAAACAAACAGCTAAATCAGAGTGAAACATGTTCTATCAGACAGATTTCTGTTGTAGATTAGTCATGGAAATGGGAAGTGTGCAGGTTTTCCTTTTGAATCAAGCAGCTAAAAAGATTTTGCATGATGTTTTTGTGTTAATTTGCCTTTTTTTACATTGCACCTCCTGTTATGTTACTATTTCACATGTGCATATTGCAGTATTGATGCTGAAACTACACATTTTGCTGCCATAATCTCAAATATAGTGCACGAAAAAGAAAGTGGCATAAAATTAAAACACTTGAATGAAGTAGAAATACCTCACAGCTGTCATAAAGTACTGTAGCTGAGTAATCATACGCAGATTTAGCATTATAAGGATGTTTAGTTGCTGGAAAAGGTGAAAATGTTCAGGTTTTTACAAGGAAAAGTGACAAACTAGAGACAGGAAAGAAGTGATCAGGGAGGGGAGTCTAAAACAGGGGAGGTGTATTTAATTTGTCCTCACTTTCGACTAAAATATGCATTGATCTCATTAAAGTTGACTTCCTTCCATGGTGTTAAATGATGACTATAAATGTAGACAAAAAATAATAATTTTTTCCTCACTTTAAAGGCGGTTTCAAAACTGCAAAAATGTTGTGTTACTGCACTTTCAGGTGTTGAAACCAAGGCCCAGTTCACTCATCTGGTGTCTGTTAGAGTCTAATATCTAATGTGGCAGCTCTTTATTTGCAAAGTTTGCTATAAATATATTAGTTCAAGCTACTAGGAGGAGGATTAGTTGTGTTTTTAGGTGAAATAATGTATAAAGATTAACAGTTGCCACACAGTTCCTTTAAAAGAATAACAAAAAGCTCTATTTGACCCCTTTATTTAGCCTTTACAGCACCTGTCAGCTACATTACAATGTGCATTTTAGGGGTTTTATCTGGTTTACGTCTTTGCTGCTTGAGAACAAAATGCCGCATGCAATCAGACCAGAAATATGACTCATTAATTTACAATTACAGCTACTCTGGATTTGCATTTCTATTGTAAGCATCCTTGAATAAACCTCCCGGGCTTCTGAGTTTCTGTCTGGCAGCATTCAGCGACACAGAATAGAGTTTATGAGGACCGGATGTAGGATTTGAGGAGTTTTATTACCTGGAAAGTGAAAAAATGTAGTGATTTCTGTTAGAATTTAACTATTAATCCTTGCAGCTTCAGTAAAAACACACCCAGGCTTCTCTTGTCGGCTCTTGAATGTGTTTCATGACGGTTGCGTGATCTGGATGACTGAGAGTCTGAACTGTTGAACAATCAATTAGCTTCAAATCACAAAGGTTGCAGTCGAAGATGGAGGTTACAGAAATACTAATCCACAAATTCATGCGCCCTCCTTGTGTGACAGTCACACTTTAGATGTTATCTCTCGTTTTGATGCTTCGTCATGTGTAAAAATTGAACTGAAGCAAATCAAATTGCAACACCTGTCAGAAAAATCGCTGTTTGTCTTTATCCTCGAATCATTTAGCCCTAATCGCTGTCAGTCTCATGAACAGAATACTGATTTGTTCTGCTGCATAATATTATTAAAACTGTCTTTCTGTGCATGATTCCCCTGTTTCAGTCATATTTGGTCTCATATTTTCGCTCCTTCATCGCCTCAGAATCAGACTCTTAGCTTCACGGTTGCTAACGTTATGTATCTTCTTATTAAAGCCGTCAGTGTGGAGCTTTTGTCACCCCCTTCTGGCTCCAAGAGTAACTACACAAACACTGTAGATCACTTTTTTTCCTTTCTCAGACTCTCACATCTTTCCTGTGAAGTTCCTTTTTTTTAATCTGGAGCATCAGAAACCTCTCCTGGATGCCGTCTAGGTTTTTCCACCACACTCATCGTTGCCGTAGTCGTCTCCGTTGCTGTTGTTGTTCCGCTGTTCAGATCTGTGGAAGCAACTGTTGCTGTACATATAAATGTCCCCATGGAAACTAGATTTAAAACTGCTGTACTGTGTGAAATTCGAAGACATTTGCTTGCAGCTGATCGATTTGTTCAGCTTTGTGTGGACTCCCTTAGCTTGAATGTAACAAACCTTTATTTATATGTAAAAATTGTGCACTGCAGCTTTGTATCTTTATTTGTGCTTTGGACTTTATAGTTGCTCCAATTTGATGCACATTTGTACGTGCATTCATTTAGAACAGCGAGCATCAAATGTTTGTGGTTAAATGGTGCGGTTGTTAAAAATACATGCAAACCTGCCAGAATCCTCAGAAATGATCATAAGCAAACACGAGTATCCCATAAATATAGAATCGAAAGTATATCTATGAAAACTGTGGGGAAACAGCTTATTCTTTTAAAGATCGCTCATCTGGTGTATTAAGAGCTATAAAAACAGTAACTGGATATTACACATTGCTGATCATATAAGAAAACGTAATGGGTTGAAGTGGTGCAAAAATGACATATAAGATGCAGTTGTAGCTACACATATGTAAATTATTAAAAGACAGATGTATAGATGTGCAATCATGTTTGTATTATCTCAGAAATACTCCAAAAATACGGCTTCTTGTAACTTTTAAAACACTGACACCATTTTACACACTTTCATTTCCTCTCACCTGGATTATTCTTTTTTTCCATATTTTTGGGGGAATATTTTTCCATTTTTATTGATAGAGGCAGAGACGGGGTGAAAGATGAGATGAGAGCAAAGCAAGCAGCAAAGGGTCATGAGCCGGACTGGAACTCACGACCGCTGCTGGTGACCACATGATAAGACCTTAACTCAGCGAGCTATACAGCTGCCCCACCTGGATTATTCTAACAATTTTTTAAAACGGTATGAACAAAAACTAGATTGCTCAGAACTCAGCTCCCTGTATGTTTTAGGATAAATTTTAAGATTTTATTGATCACCTTCAAAGCCTTTCATGGCCTTTCTCCTGGTTATATCTCCGACCTGTTAGTACCGAATGTACCAAACACACTTAAAGATCAGATGGAGACACTAAAAGGCAGACGCATTCTGTCTGTCCTTGACTTTTTATTTCTGTTTTTGTTCAATAATATTCCTGCTTCTTTAACTCTCTGTTGGAGTTACAGGGATTAATTTAAACACAAGACACTTGTGCTAAAAAAAGGACTCACCCCAATGAAGGACCTAGGATCCCTAATCTACCAGTGAGCAGTGATTCCTAACATGTCTCTGGGGCTCATCAGGTGGAAACCTCCCTTCAACGATGTTTAGCCTACTTAGTCCCACGACACCTCCAGGAGGTTAGGAGGTGAACTCTGGCATCCCAGAGTAACCCCCCTAGTGCCAGTTCACACTGCTCCTACACAATCCAAACAGCACTGCCACATTCAACTGACCCAGGCCTGTTTAGGAGATGCTCCAGGTAGTGACCAGTGCTGATGCTACCATTTAGCTAGTGCAAATGCTACATGCTACTGCTAACCACTAACTGCTTAAAATATACTACTGACGACCTCACCACCCACAAAGAGACTATACAGCCAGATTCAACTATAATGCTAATGGTAAATGCCAATGCTAACTGCTAAGATACTACCATAGTACTACAGCTATTGCTATTGTTAAATGCTACACTGCTACCATAGGCCTAGATGCCACACACAACTGCTAAGTGCTAAGTGATAATAAAAGAAGACAAGTAAAACAGGAGAACAAACGAAACAAACCTGTACCTTACAACACCAACTCACCTGAGCTGGCCGCATGGTCCCACAGAGAGACTCTAGCAGGCCACTCCCTCACCTTAAATACACTTACTTCCTCTTCCTGGATCTCTGCCTATTGGGAGAGGGAAAATGGGGCGGGGAAAGCAGAGCAGAGGAGAGGTGTCTGTCTGGACCAGGGGTGGGCAATCCTGGTCCTCGAGGGCCATTCTCCTGCATGTTTTAGATGTTTCCCTTTTCCAACACACCTGATTCAAATAATCAGGATCGTTATCTGGCTTCTGCAGAGCTTCATGATGAGCTGATCATTTGAATCAGGTGTGTTGGAAAAGGGAAACATCTAAAACATGCAGGATAGTGGCCCTCGAGGACCAGGATTGCCCACCCCTAGTCCAGACAGACACCTCTCCTCCTGCCAGACTGGGCATGTCCTCTGCCTCCCCCTCCTCCCTCACTGCCTTTATTTCACCCCCCCAACTACTATTATTTCTTCTAATCCATATCCACTGACTAGATCTTGCAGCCTCATCTGACATCTCCCTCACTGTCTTCCTCAAATTCTGCCCCTGCACTCCCAGCTCCCTTAAAAGTGAGACAGCTGACCCTGCAACAAAACCTCTACACCCCACTTCAACTGGGCGAACCCTGGTCTTCCATCCTCTCTGCTCAGATTCTGTCTTCAAATCAGCATATCTAGTCCTCTTCCTCTCATAGGCTGCCTCCACTGAATTTTCCCAGGGAACTGTCAGCTCAATGAAATACAGTCTTTTCACTCACTGACCACAAAACTATGTCTGGCCTTAGATTTGTACAAACTATTTCCTGGGGAACAACTAGCTTTCCTCCCAAGTCTACCTGCATTTCCCAATCACTAGCTCCTACCAGGCGACCACACCCCTGTCTCCTCCCTGACTTAATTCCTCTATTCTTCTCCCCCTCTCAAACAAACTGCACAACTAGCCTCTCCTTTCTGGAACCTCCAGCATTCACCTGCTTTCTTCTCTCTTCAATGTCTGCAGCTAAGCTTCTCAGCACCTGATTATGCCGCCATGTATACCGGCCTTGTGATAAGCTAATTCTACAACCACACAAAATATGCTTTAAACTTGCCGTATCTAAACACAGCGGACACGATTGGTCGCCCTTCACCCAGAGTCTTAGGTTCTGGGGGGTTGGCAAGACATCGTATGTCGCCCCTGTCAGAAATTGAATCCGACTTTCCTCCATACACCACAGGTCTCTCCAACTGAGCTTCCTCTTCTCAACACCTTCCCAGTTCAACCACTGTCCCTGTTTGGCCTGACCAACTGGCTTTGCTCCCCTTAACAGTTCCTCTTGCCTGCGAACTTGCTCCACTACCAGCTTTCTTTTCTCCTTTGGACCTGCTTTGTTCCACGATGGTTTGCCTGGGCCAAGCCACAAGCCTCCCCGGCCAAATTGAACATTTCCTACTATTTCTGCCTGCCTAAGAGCTGCCTCTGCCTCCTGCACTGCTGCTCTTGGGTTCCATTTCCTGCCCCTGGTAGGATTCGGAACCACCTTGCTAACTAACATGTCCCTACTCACAGATAACAATAGTTCTGTCCTAACCTTAGTGCATTTATACTCCTCTGTTAAACTAGATACTGGCAGCTGAAGTGTTCCTTTCCCATACAAAGCTACACTGCTTAAACACCTAGGAGCACCCAACCATTTCCTAATGTAAGAGCTAACTAACCTTTCCATTCTCTCTGCCACGGACAATGGGACTTCATGAACTAACACTGGCCACATTAATCTAGGATACAAGCCAAACTGCAAACACCACAACCTCAGCTTTCCTGGGAGCCCTGATTTATCTATTCTATCTCGATAAATCAGGGACAGCATGCAGCATGTTGTGCTTCTGTCTCCTTAAATCTGAGGATTTTATGACTTTTTGCTGCCCTGTGAAGCAGTTTGATTAGAAAACGAGCTCCGCAAATAGAGATTATTATGATGATTATTATTATAAATAAAGACTTGATTGGTGCCTGAAGGGAAATTGCAGTTTTCTGTGTCTCACAAAACACACCTGACTTACACTGGGCTGACATGAGGTGGATGAACCATTTAAAAATACGTGTGCATAAAAGTCACTGTGCTAGATTAGAAAATGTAATAAAATACAACAGAAGACCTATAATAAGATAATGTAGGGCGTTCATAGCGCCAATCGTTAAGTGTTAATGTCAGTTCTGGATGAAGTAATTGATAAACTCAGTGAATTATGATGTTTTATGAAGCATTTATTGATTGTTTGATGGCAGAATAAGCCTTTTCTGGGATCAGATTGCTGCTTCTTTCCACTTTGATGCCTTGTTATCTGTATTTTTGGGAGTCTGACCTAAACTTTGGGATCTCCGAGGCTGAGACACTGAACTTTTGGCTTGTTGTTGTCACATTTCTTGTTCTATTCTCAAAATGTAGCAGTATTTGCTTCTGTGTTTGCAACTTACTGTGACATTTGTGGTTTAGTGTGTTATATCTCCTGCCTGATGCTGTTGAATCATCATTTAAATCCATCTGAGTTGCTGTTTCTTTTTTCTTTTTTTTGCCTGCACAGCGTCTCAAGAGCCCTGAGAAAAAAAATAAAAGAAAATCATGCGAGTCTCATCGTAAAAAAATGTATCCTGGCGCGTTTAATCGCTGTGAGGGGAACTGATGATCTGTTTTCTAACCAATTAGAGACGGAGCGCGGGGTCATTGATCTTCCTGTAAATGTGAAATTGCTTCCTGAGGATCGCCAGGCCCCACTGTGTTTAAAGAACACAAATTGCCGTTGGGCCGGAACGCCGCAGATAATATCTTACAGGTTATTCCTTCCAGTATTCGCCACCTTTTTACTGCTGGAAATTTTATCCTTTGGGCTTGAAAACACGGTCAGAAGTGCTCTAAAGTTGATGCACAAGTGTGAAGTTTGATCACTGAGACAAAGTTCAAGTCGTTTTTCTTGAAAATGGAGCAAAAGCAGCTCCGAGTTTTCGGTTTCAGGTGTTGAATTTCAGTCCCAGCCGGCCGCCTCTCGGCTAATTAGCTCTGGTGGTTTGCTGTAACATCGCAAAAACTCACAAAGAGTTTTTCATCCATTAACGTGCTCCCTTTGTTCACAAATAACCGCCGCGTTATTATTTCCGTTCAACGGCGCTAAAGCTGTTGCTGTGATTTCATTCGAAGCCCGGTCGTGGTTCAGAGCGTCGCCTTTGATTCTCGCTATAACCCCGCAGCTAGAATTATTTCGGTTATTGCCAGGATCGCTCGCACGCTGCAGACTTGGGCCGCCTCCCCGCTGCACGAGCCCAGTCAAGACAGAATCCAACATGTTTGAAGAAATCCCACTGAGTCGTCAGTTTGGCTGAAGCCTGCAGAGAACACCTGCATCAGGATTCCCACGTCAGAATGAGTCCAGACAGACACCGAGGCCTCTTCAGTTTCACACAGAATAAACCGGAAAACATTTTCAAAAGCTCACTGGGAGACTTTTTTACGCTTCTCGTGATAAACTGATAACGTCTGAAACTCAATGAGAGGCTTGTTTAAATCCCAAATCCAGAGAGGACGAGCTGTAAATATGCATGTCAGTGGTCTTTAAGGGGGAGGATTTCATTATCTCATCACGGCTAATTACGGAAAGTAATGGTGTAAGACAAGGAGCTGTCACGAGCCGGAAAAAGCTTCATTTGATTTACGAAAGGAAAGTTGAGTGATGGAACGTTTTCTAATTTTATCTGCTGTGTTTTCTTTTGTGGTGCCGAATCAGTTTGTACAGTTTCGAACCAGTTTAAAGCGTCTCACTAGCAAAGCTGTGTTCAGGGAAATGATGGTTCGACTGAAATTGTAGCTTCAACCAGTTGATTCTCTATATAGATGGACAAAATCAGACACAATTCACTAAGTTCACTCCACCTGCAGCCTTATTAGCCTAAATGAATTGTAAATAGGTGTGAAAAGTGAGTATTTGCAGCATATTAAATCATTTGAACCTGGCTTTTTTTGCAGAATTTGCTCATATTTGGATGATTTCTGGTGATTCCAGCACGATCTACCATGTTGGATGCTGAGCTGTGACATGGAAAGTGCTGTTTTGCAAAGTTTACTCTAGACTTTTTGGTCCTTAGAGCCCATTTCTTTTGCACATTTCCATGTTTCTGATAGGATGTTTAAGTTGTACTGGAATACGGTTGTGGACAAAACCAAATATTTGTCCTGTATCTTTGACTTTGGGAAACAACACTCGCCATTTTTCCCCATTTTCTATCATTTTATAGAGCAAACAGCTAATGAAGACAATATTCGACAAGTTAATCAAGAATAGACAATAATAATTAGCTGTAGTCCTGTTATTAGATCACCAGTGCGTCAATATATAATTGTCATGTTGCTGCTGTCGCTGGTTGAGGTGGAGCCAGTTTCTGAAGCTTCATATACAGTCTGGCATTGAAGCGTCCTTCAAATAGCTGAATGCATAAATCTGTCTTGCGGAGTTGTGAAATGATGCAAAATAGAGGAAAATTCAGGGACACAAAATTTGTTGGCTTTTTATTTTTCTTTAATGTGTGTTTTCTGAGAAATGTTTGGTAATTTTTCTTGCCTGGGCTTTACGGAGTTATTTAAAGAAGCCACGTTCTGCAAATCTACAGGTTAAAAGTTAATTGTCTGGTTTATTAGAATACGTTTATATGCTTTAATGTTTTAAAAAAAACTCATTATTTTCCTCATAATGTCCAGTTCTGCTGCAGCTTTTTTCAGCTTCCATTAAAATGGTCTGTTTTAGCTGCTTAAGACCCGCCTCCTAAAAAGCCCAGTGTGCTCTGATTGGTCAGCTGGCCTAACGTGGTTATGTATTGTAGCTGCACTCCACCACAGATGAGTGTATAAAGGCAAATAATGTTGGACTGCGAGGAAGCTGCTCATTGTTTGTTTGATCAAACTGGCTGCTAGGAAGTTGTTATGCAAATGTGTCACATCAGAGCCCCAGACTAGCTTTTCCACTGGTAACACATAATTTTGCTACAGCATCACCACAACTATTAGTCCACCCTGCATGCTGGTGAATTGTTTTCTTTGCATAACTTAGTTTTGCGTTGATTGGCCGTGACTCGAGACTTGACATTTGCAAAATATTTGAATCTAAGGTTGTCTGATATCTCCTATATAAACTGTGAAAAGGCTGAAGTCCTCACTTACTGAACATCTGCTAATTGATGGACACTGTAATTTACAGATGTTCCCTAAACGCCTCATTTGCCAGCTACAATAGACGCTGGTGCAGTTCACTCAGACAGATGTGTGACAATAAATTAGCCGGAAAAGAGTGAAATAAGGCATTTAAATGGTCACTTTTTACATGTAAGTGCAAACCGAGGGATTTATGCATTTTTAATATGTATTTTAAACATCAGGGCTGCAGTCGATCATGTCTATTCCATTATAGGAAGCCAAAATCACGATTGATAGTATTTTTTGTTTTATTCTGCAGCTCTAAGACTACATTAAAAGAAGAGAAAAATCCAAAAGAAGAGAATCCAAAGAAGAGAAAAAAATACTCCTTTCATCCACAATAGCAACCTAGTGATCATTGTACACTTGCACAGATGCAACCATGTAAAATTTTAACTTGCACGCTTTCAGATTTTTGGTTGCAGTCTATAGCCTTGTGCGCGGTGATGCAGATAAGTAACGGAAGGAAAGCCTGGACTTGAAATGAGACATTCCAGGCAGATGAGAGGCAGATAATCACCTTTGCAGACCTTTAACATGCACAAAAAGCTGCTAAATAACACAAAATGAAAGGAAAAGAGGAACCTGGAAAGCAGAATATGGGCTCTTTACCAAAACGCAGCCACACCGACGACTTTTTCGACATTAGTTTGGAGCCGACTCTGAGTAAACATTCATTAAATAAGTCACGTCCTGCAGCCTCCACTAGTTTGGACCAGTTAAAGTTGCGAAATCGCAGGGGTGTTCACAGGTAGTCTGCTCCTCTCGCTGCCAAGAATAATGGATTATTCCTGAAGCAACGCGTTTCTCCTTATGAAAGCAACTTATTAGGCAATTAGACAATAAAGTTTTACGAGCTTCGGTGTAGAAATCATGGAGGCCGCTGCTTTAGCGTTTCCCCGAACACTGTACGTGGACATACACAGCCTATGAGTCACTGTGTGGTTGCTGTTGATGCTGCAGTTTCACGATGAGCTCAGGGAGCGTTTTCACAAACACTCTCCAGCTGGCTGTTTGCTGCTAATTGACTTTAATTGCTGAATGATTTCACAGTGAGCTCTGGGAGTCACATCATACACTACATGTAAAGATTCTCTCCCTAGTGTGGAGATTTAGAGCAGAAATGTGATTTCAAAACGGCTTTAAGTTTAAATATTCATTCAGTGTTTGTCTTATTTCTCTGAGTTGAGCCCGCTGTGAAGATTTCTGACATTCTCCATTCAGACCGAACAATTGGCCTTAACAAGCTGTTACTTGCATGCTGTGTGCACACGAGGTGATAAGGCAGCAGCGAGTGAATGACAGAGTGCAACACAACAACGACACAAACCATCATAATGAGAGGATCCCAAACACAATCGCTGCTTCGCCATGTGATCGAAGGAATGAGAGTCTCATCGCTGAAGCTGAATTTCTCCATCATTAAGTTTCTTGATACGTTGAATCAGATGTTGTGTTTTAAATCTTAGCTGGAGGCTTCTGTAAGAAAGTCGATATCGTTGTTGTTCTCGCGTCTTCGGCGTCTTTTTTCAGTTTCTTTGTGCGTCGCTGCACAAAAGCCCTTCAAGCTTTGTGTGGTTTTAAGTCATGACAACAAAACACACTTGAAGTGATAGTAACAGGAGCCACTTGGCAGCATTAGTGTCGTGTCTTATTCCTTATGTTCTTATGTTTTTATCCTTTATTTTTAAGTAAACTCTTTATCTCTTTATCTTATTGTGGTATTTAAATAATTTTAATTAACTGATGTGATCCAGACTTCACCACTTCAGCCTTCAGTCCTGCCATAGGTGTCTTTTCTGGGCATTTTTAGGTGGATTTGAGTTTATTAAATTGAACTTATATAGATACATTTGTCCAATGTGACAGTATATATGTTTATACATCATGGATTTAATCATTTTAATTAACAGTGTGGATAAAGCTTAACGTTACACAGGGGTGGAAGCAGTATTCAGATCCTCTACTTAAGTAAAAGTACCTACACAGCAAAGTAAAAAGCCTCCTTTACAAGTAAAAGTCCTGCATGAAAAGTCGTACTGAAGTAAAAGTACATAGCAGCAAAATGTAGTTTAAGTACTGCAGTAAAAGTCCTGGTTTGGTCCCTCTGAGTGATTTATTATTATCTGTTCCATCATTAGATTATTAATAGTGAAGCAGCATCAGTGTGTCAACAGCTTGTTACTGTTGGAGCTGCTGCAGGTTTGAACTTCTTTTTTTGAACAAAGGTTTTTATTCACGTATCAAGCTTCACCTTCTGTACATGCTGTTTGTGTTACAGAAACATTAAAAAAAAGGGAGAACAATGAACATCTCAGCAAACAGGCACCTTGATAATACATAATTAAAGGTTTAAAGCACACTACAATGTCAGGTTTCAATAAGATATTAGCGGGCTCCACCTCTTTTCGAACAAGTCAACAGTAAGATTTAGCTTTGCCGTTATTTTTTCTATTGTATACACCTTCACTATTCTTTCCTTCCACTGACCTACTGTGGGAGGTAGTGGATTACAGCATAATACAGTTATTACCTTTTTGGCCACCAGTACAAGTACTTAAAAAAGATACGTTTTTTCTTTACTTAACAAATCGCATGGGAGCAGTCCACAGACAAAGGCAAGTGGGTTCCACTCGATGTAAATACGTAATATATCAGAAAGTCCCCCCTGATTTCTTCCCAGAATGTTTTGAGTTTTGGGCAGTCACAGAAAATATGCGTGTAATCTTCGATTTGTCCACATTGTCTCCAACACAAATTCGTTTTAGACCTGTCAAATTTAGAAATAATAAAGGGTTCTTTGGTTTGAGCTTCTTAGCATTCAGTTTGATACACAGAGACAGAGGATGAATCCAAGTGAAATCAACTTAACTTTATTTAAACATCACATTTTAAAACAGCCTGAGTTTTACCAAAGTGCTATACATGTCAACAACAAAAATATGTGCACGACAACAAGACAAAACTGGATAAAAACTTACAAGATCTAATTCTAAAATACAAAAAATATAAAACACTAATATATTGAAACCACTAACAGAAAGTAAACACCACTGAAAACATTCATGTCCTGAGATTTGTCTTTAAAATGTCAGTGGAAGAGGAACAGCGGGTCGAAAGAGGCTTTTCCAATGATTTGGGAGACAGAAGTACAAAAAAAATACAAACCTCAGACTCACAAATCTGTTTGCAGCTGTTGGACTTTATCTCTCATGTTTGTTTCTTTTGGAAAAAATAATTGAAATGTGAGAAGTTTACAGGGAAAAATCCCTATTTGTTAAAGCTGTTAACCCTCAGACACCTGAGATACCAGACACCCAGCTCCACACTGGCTTTTGGAAGAACCGAAATGCTTGTAAACCACTGATTGAAGGAATCTTGGGCGCTTGTTGCTCAGTCTTTATTTGAGGATCAAACTAGTTAGTAGACAGGTGTTATGTTATGCAAATGTGTTGCATGGTGACGTAGATAAGTAATGAAAAAAAAGCCTGGATTTGAATGAAGCCTTCTAGGTCGGTAAGAAGCAGTGTTTTCTGTGTTGCGGAGTGTCGAGGACTGCAGATATTTATTTATTTATTTATTTATTTGTTTTGTTTTACACTATCTGCTCCAAACAGTTGTTGGCAGTTCTTTAAACGAGACAAATCAAATTTCACAATTTTAATGTTATTTTTGACTATTTTTCCTGATGGGACCATACGGAACACATGATGTGTTCACAGACTGTTGGAAAGCGGAGAATCTCTGTTTTTAGACTTTCTGGCTACAGAAAATATTGTAGTTATGGCCATTTCTAAAAGAAAACAAACTTTTCAAACCTACCAGCTGGTTTTTGGGATCAGAGGATTAAATTGTTTGCCTCAGTCCATTTGTGAGGCCCAACAAGTGCGAACATTTATGTTTTATGTTGTTTTTGTTGGCTTAGCTTTGAAAGTGTTGATAGCTTGAGGATCTGAATTTATCTTGGCAGGTGTGTTACATAGTGACAAAGATAAGTAACAGACTTTAAATGAGATGTTTCAGGAGCAAAGTTTTCTGTGAAAGAAAATAACTGTCTTTGGTGTGGACTTAAAGCTTTGTAAGGTTGCAGATTCTTTACATGCACAAAATCAGCTCTCTCTATATATGACACGGTAAAGGAAAGGGGAAAAACAAAAAACGCATCATATGTGCTTTTTAAAAACAGGACAAACTTGAGTGTTGACCTCTTGTCCGTCTTTTCCCTCCAGGCCCTGTGGGGAAGCATGTGATGACTCACACCAGGCAGAAAGCTTCCCTCCGGCAGAGCCACAGCAGTGCCGAGTGGTGGGACAGCAGCCATCTTTGGCCACATGGTGGCGCGATGGGCGGCGCCTGGCCTGAGCGCACGCTACGATTCGGCAGGACAAAGAAGATAAGTGAGATCATCAAACAAGGGAAAGACAAGAGGATGAAGGACAAGAAGGGACGAGCAGACAGGTCGGACCAGAACAGGAAGCTGGACCGGAGGCGGGTCAAGAAGCGGGACAGGAAGTTGTATCCTCTACGAGGTCGAGCGACGACTTCAGATGGAGAAGGACTCAGCTGCCACGTCCTGCTCACCCGACTGGAGGAGAGCATTCGAGATAAGGAGATGTCTAAAGTAAAGGAAGGAAAGGATGCTCGCAGACACTTAACTCTCAAATCCAAATCCAAAAAAGGAAAAGGCAACGAAAAGAAAGAGGCAAAGTCGTCACCAAAAACCAAATTAAAAACAAGCAGCCCAAGTTACAGTGAATGTGTTGGGTTGGGGCTGCTGCAGCCTCGTAAACGTAGACTGGCTTCTCTAAATGCTGAAGCAGTGAACAGCCTGCTGCTGGAAAGATCCACCGACCCCCAGCCAGCTGCCAAACAGGCCAGGAGACATGAAGAACCCATGAGTGGAGGGTCTTCCCTGGATGCAGATCCAGCCAGAGGTGGTGTCTCAGCAGGTCTGAAGGCTTTGCGAGGAAACGTCGGTAAAGTGTCTCATGAACTTGAACTGTGCCAAAGCTCTAAGCCGGTGAAGAAGGCCAAAGTGACCCGGGGGGATGAGGGGATGAGTCGGGAGAGTCTGGACGCTCCGGCACCCAGACGATTGGCCGGACTGAACGCCGCCGCCCTGCTGAAGCTCACCAGCTCCTCTGCTACCAGTAAACAGAGAGTTAAAGCTGCTCCCAGCGCTACTGTCACATCAGACTCGACCCTGAAGCAGCATTCCAGGGTCAAACTCCAACACAAGGGACGCTTACAGAAGCAGAAGGGGAAGGAAGTTCCTCCCCCTCACAGTGGCTGCTCAACCTGTAAGAAGAAAGCGGACTTTGAGCCGAAGGTGGAGTGGGAGACCGGCTGCACCCACCGACTCACCAAACCCGGCTACCAGTCCCGCAGCATGCTGGCCTATCCACTAAAACAAGTGAAAGAGGAACAGATGGAGACTGAGCTGAGCTCTTACTACTGCTGCCCCCCGGAGGGCTCAGTGGAGTACTGCCACCGCCTGGCCTTCTTCCTTGGCCAGCAGCCCTACGGAGAGTCCGATGATCAGCCGCTCAACTCGGCGATGACCCCCGTGAAGCGCGAGTGCCTCGT
This sequence comes from Dascyllus trimaculatus, assembly GCA_024666655.1. Taxonomy (NCBI): domain Eukaryota; kingdom Metazoa; phylum Chordata; class Actinopteri; family Pomacentridae; genus Dascyllus; species Dascyllus trimaculatus. Next base: position 28,787,239 of record CM045455.1, read on the forward strand.
AACCTCTCCATCGTTGACTCACTCCCACCCCCACACCGCCCTCACCCTCAGCCCTCACCCCTGCCTCTGCACCGCCGACCACTGCTTCTCCAGCTACTACGTCCACATCGCCCACCCGACACACACTGGAACCACTTCGGCCTCGTTGGCCTCGCGACCTCTGAACTTTGCCCCGTCCGGTTTGTGCCCTAATCGTATGAGCGGCTCCAAGCTGCTGGGCCGGCAGGTTCCCCACCCGTCGGGGTTGGCCCACCCTGCCTACTGCAACTCTGTGACTTCACCCTGTTATGGTGAAGGTTGCGGGATTGGCGGCTACACCTACAGAGCAATGCCTCCCGTCACCAGCAGGGGGTGTTCTTTCAGCACAGGATGCACTGGATGCACGCACAGCATCAAAACAGGTCAGTGGAACATAGAAATGGTTTTATGAAAGACACCTTTGCCCTATGTTCTTTGTTACTGACCCTCTAAGCGCCAAGTTTTAGACATTTCTGTGCTCCATTTTGTAGGATTGTGCACAAATATTTGACTTAACAATTAAACACTGCTACAGTCACTAGTTAGCACCAGAAATACTAGCTGGGTAAACTAAGTATTAATATTTTATTCACATACAATTACACTTGACGCTAAAGGTGAATGTAGACTGTTAATAAACTCGACCAAAAAAATAACTGGAATCCGTAAGTACCTACAGGTGGTAATAATACTGGAAAAAAATATGCATTGATATGTATAGAAATGATATATTGCAGCCACTGCAAACTAGGCCTTTACACACAATTCTGCACATCAGCTATATAAGATGTTTCACCATGCTGAATGTATCTTCTAACAACTTGCCTCTCTGTATGGCATTTTTGAGCCATGCTGCATTCATTTCATTGATCCAGTGTGTTTGATTTTCATCTCAGTCTTTCTTGCCGTCTCCTCTCTGCTCTGGGGATACACTGCCTGCAGTTCAGCTGAATACTCAGTGTATTTTTGTTGCATCACTGTTGGTCACAGTTGAGTTAAACATGGCTTCTTGGTCGCAACCAGGAGTGCGGATTTCTTGTTTGCATTTTACAGGATTTGGCTTAAATGGTTCATTTTTGATGAATTTTACGATTGAGACAGGCAGAATAAGGCGATTTCAATGCAACATCTTGAGTTTAGGCTTGGACTTGGTTAATTTTCAAATGGAACCACTCACTATTCATGATACATTCAAGGACTATCAGCAAGACTATTTGTATTTTTTGACTATTTTTCCTGATGGAGCTTTGTGTAACTCATGATGCGTTTGGGTACTGTTGGACAGCTTACAATCTGACTATTACTTCTGTTTTTAGAGTCTTTTGCTACAATAAATGTTGTAGTTTGGGCGATTTTTTAAATTATTTGTTTGGTGCCTTTCAAACCTACCGGCTTGTTTTGGGGGATCAGAGGATTAAACTGTTTGCTTCAGTGGTGTTGTGAAGCCCAACAAGTGTGACCATTTATGTTTTATGTTGTTTTTGTTGGCTTGAGCTTTGAAAGTGTTTATAGCTTCAGGGCCTGAATTTATCTTGATAAGAAGCTGCAGACCTGCTGTAACGTTTTCTGTAACAAATGTGTTCTATATAGTTGGACTGGTAAAAAGGATAAAGTAAGTTTTTAAGCAGATTTACAAGGGAACCGTACAGTCTTATCATTTAAAGTTTATATAACCTTTGCTAAACAGCAGCATGTGCAGGGAAAAGGTTCTTCATCGCTTCTGAATTCATCTATTAGAGGAAGATTGTCTTATTTAGTTTGTATGTGACTCTCACCTTTTACTCTTCTAGAGGGTTACTCCTCCCCTCAGGGTGAACACAGCCCCTCTCTCCTGGTTCCCCCCTCCATGCCCATCTCCAGCTGCCCTCTATCCAGCGTTCCCACGTCCACTCAGACCACACCCCACCTGCTGACGCCCCTGTCTGGCCGAGACCAGCCCCAGGCCCGGTTAAAACTTGCCAAGGAATGCCCCCAGAGCACCAAACCCTCCAACGGCTCGCTGTCCATCGGACGCACAAGACTCACGGCCAAACAGCCGTCGCCGGTACCGAGCCTGAGCAGCACCAAGCAGAAGAAAGTCAGCCGAAGACGAGCCACCAACGGCTGGAGGCCCGTTGGAATGCCCACCGAGAGGGAGGTCTTCATAGCGGTACGTTTTTTGTCAGAACATCTTTGCTAGTTAAATGTGCCATTTCCGAACCATTAAAGCACATTTACTATTATAGATTCTTTCAGCGTGATTTTCGGCACATAACCACCACAGCTTTGAGAAAATCCATAAAAACTCTTTATCAAAATGTGCAGCTCAATAGGGAATGATCTGTTCTGTCTTTTGTTAAGCAATTCGTTGTACGGTTTTTATGAAATTTGCAAAAAATTGCATTAAAAATCCCTGTTGAAATGAATTGGAAGGCCGGACAACTGCCAAAACCCATCTTTAGAACTCTGTAGCTCCAGCATTTTTTACAGTAGAAACTTAATTCAGAGTTTAAACATGTCACAAGGCTTTAAATGTTACTCATCTAAATCCATGTTCTGGTATCTTTTATGTTTTTTTCGCAGTGGCAGTTTAAGTTTCATGAATTTTTTGAAAATCCAGAATTCTTCTTCAGCTAGAGTGATGTCTAAATTTTGACCAGAAAAAAAAATGCAAAAAAAAGTGCAGTTAACCTCGTCTCCTTCTCACAGTTTCTTCTATGCATGAACAATTTATCCATTAAAATGTTGGCCTTTTGTCCTCTTTCACCCAGTATGAGTCTCATTGCTGTAGGACTTATGGTTTTTTCATAAATCATCTGAGAGCACTGAGTGTGCCGACCAAAACTGTCAGTGACTCCCATTATATCGGAGCTCCACATTTTCGGGTAAAAATCAGAAACAGTTGGTCCCCTTAACCTGCCACCAAATCTGCATAAAACACAGTGTGGACATGAAAATGCATCAACTTGTTCAAAAAAAGATTGTGCTTCACATGGTGAAATATTTTTTTCAATACGACATGTAGTTTTTGAGCTGTGATCATTTCTCTGAGGGTGTAATTCTTAGTCTGCCTGCCTGCTCTGCTCACTGCAAGCAGCCAGTGACTCACAGCTGATTGGCTGATTGATGCACTTTCAAAGTAGAAGTTTAAAGATTTGTGAGACATGCCGGCTTTTCAAAATAAAATGTACTTAAATAAATTATACTTTATGTATACTGTCTAAAGGTGCATTGGTACACCTAAAATGTCTTCTGAAATTTTCTAGGATCCTCTTGTTTTCTTCTACCTGATTTTATAAGAGAAACCTTGAATGCATCTGCCTCGCACAAGGACAAAAACAAAAAAAAAATCATCTCTTGAGGGAAAAGATAATTGTGTTTTGACCGTGCAGCTTTGCGTGACAGATTCCTTTTTGTCTTTATAATGAGAATTACATCTGTCCTCATTGTGTTTGCGTCTCAGGGAGAGGATGAGACGGCCCTGCGGCAATGTTACGAAGGCGTGGAGAGGGATGGCGAAGTGATTCGAGTTAGAGACACCGTGCTGCTACGATCAGGCCCCAGGAAGAAATCCCTCCCATATGTTGCCAAGATATCATCGCTGTGGGAGGACCCCAAAACAGGTGAAGGAGATCAGGAGCAGATAGGGCGGTTTGTGTACATGGACGGATGGTTGACCGGACATATGGTCAGTGTTGTTTACCTGAGTGTCCATGTGCTGCTGCAGGAGAGCTGATGATGAGCCTTTTCTGGTACTACCGACCCGAGCACACCCAGGGAGGCCGAGATCCCAGCGCACACTGTGAGGTGAGGCCTGGGTTTACTGCAGCAGAAATTAATTTCTCCCACTGGGTAGGTGACAGTTGTGCAGGCAAACAGAAAAACACACAAACAGTCCGGAGAAGCAAAGCAAATGAAAGAGATTAATTAAAATGCACTTACTTAATTAGCATTATTCTAGTGTTTTATGGAGACACAAAGGTGCAAAAATCCATTAATAAACAACATTAAAGAATAACTAATTAAATTCTGGCCTGTTTCAACGGGCCGTATTTTCCATTAATGTGGCTACTGTGCTGATGCTAACTCTGTACTCTTTGCCTTCATTGTAGAGATTTGGGAAACTTCAATTAGCATTAGCTCCTTGCTGCTGTCCAACAAAAACACATTTTACATGAATCATTTTAAACGTTCATCTTCAGACTGACTGAAATTAAACTGAAACGAGTCACCTGGAATGGACTTTTTGCAAACTGCATTAGCTTTTACTACCGTATGTAGAGCTGGGCGTCTGGTATTGTGTTCTGGTTGATGTTGGGGAGGTGCAACAGAAAACTGTACGTCTTCCATCGACTCTAGAAAGATGTCTCACCATGATGAATGTGTCTTCCAACATCTCGCTCTTCTGTATGCTGTTTTTGAGCCATGCTGCCTGTATATTATTGATCAGCTGTGTTTTATTTTAGTCTTGATCTCTAAATTGTTCTCATACTTACGTCCTGTCTGCTCTACACTGCATGCAGTTCAGCTGAGCAGTCACAGAATTTCTGTCACATCACAGAATCTAGTGCAACAGTTTATTATTGATTTCGATGAAATGTCACGACTTTATGCTTGGACTTGGTTAATTTTTCAGACAGAACCACACATCTCACATGATATGTTCAAGGACCGTCGGACAGTTGAAAATCTAACATTTCTCTCGGTTTTTACAGTGTCCGGCTCTGATAATTGGTGTACCGTAATTTGGCGAGTTAATAAGGAAAAAAATGCCTTTCAAAAAGTGTGGTGGGTTTTGGGGCTTGAGGGATTAAAGAGAAAAACTCTCTTAAGTGTATGTAAATAAATATAGTCAAAATATATATTGTAAACAAGTTTTTTTCTTTTTCCCAAACTACTTTAATTGAAGTCGTATGGGTTGGTCACAGTTGTTGGTTCATGTCAACATTTACAGCCAATTATTTCAGAAACTTACAAAGATTTAGATTATGTATCTGTATTTATGCAAAAATAAATGATAATAATACAAACTAAAAAGAAAATACCACTACTAATAAGAACAATGACAATGAAAAAAAATTGTCCCTGGATTTTTTAATATTATTTGAAGCAGTTTTAATTTGAAAATCCAAAGACTTATTTCTTTCAGATTGTATTTCTTCTCCAATGTCATGTTTTCATCCCAGTGTCTTACCGTGTTAGTCAAGACAAACAGCAGGGTGACTTAAATGCATTACAGATGTGGGCTGTCTTAATCAGACACATACTTCAAGCACGTTTCTTCTTCTTTCACATTATAGGGTATACTGAGTGTTTAAATGTGGGAGGAAATATGTTTTGTTTTACTTGTATAACTTTTTTTTGCTATAACAGAAAAATGACAAGGTATCCTGTAGATGTACAACATGTAAGAAACGGTGCTCGAGCAGGAAAACAAAAGCGCTTGTCTGTGCAGAAACATTTACTGACTGACTGTTGCTGCAGACATCATTATCTCTCTCCCAGCAGGCCCGGAGCTGTTGGTAGTTGGTTAGCCTTTCAGTGTCACCACAATGCCAAAAATGATGATATCTCTGCGACCTCAGTCTAACACAAAACCAAGAACAGGGAAGGGCACAGCTTCAGTGTGAGAAAACTCACTCTCTATTTGCAGTCTGCAGCATGTTTGGTGGCACATGAGGTAAAAAAGCAACACAAGTGCAGCGTTATGAACAGTTTCAGGCCCGTCTGTCCTCACAGTAGAACAGTGTTGTCATTTTCTTCAGCCTTCATTCTGCATGATGGGAAACACTTACCATGATGTGACACTGTCGCTTTCAGAATGAGATTTTCGCCTCTCGGCATCAGGATGAAAATAGTGTGGCCTGCATAGAAGACAGATGCTATGTTCTCCCACTTGCCCAGTACTGTAGGTAAGTCTCTGCTCACACTAACACCCCAGCGTTGGTTCAACATCTCCTCTGAAGCCTCATGTGTCACATTGATTATCACCTTCTAGGATCAGTGAAAACCAGTTTCTCTGTTATTTATACCACATCAGTGACACTGTGACTGTTCATGAAATCTAAGGCCATGAGACTTTGCTAAGGAGTCACTGGTGATTATTATGATTAGTGTGTGGAGACAAAAGAAGTTGTTGCAATATTGCTTAAATGTCAGACGAGTGAACACTGTCTCATCTTACACTAATTACATTACTTATAAGTTGAACGGTACAGTATTTGAACAGTGTCTTTCAAATACAGGCCTTGCAGTAGGAACTCAGTCTAACAAAATGAGTACGCCTTGCATTAGTCGGATTTTAATCTGTAATTTTTTTCATATTTTGAGAGATGTTCTGCCATTTTGCAGCTACTTTCTCTTTAAAACACCCAAATTTGTTCCGTTGGATTCAAGCCAGGCGACATACTTGTCCAGATCGATTTCTTTTTTAACTCCTGTATTTTTGTGCTCTGGATGCTTGTCATGCTGGAATATCCTTCTTCAGACTGGGAGCCATCTTGTCAATCAGTCAGTGTTTTGGTTTATCCACAAGAACTCATGATGCCATCTATAAATGTCACCTCTTGAACGCTTCTTGCACTCATGCAGCCCCATGTCATCAAACTCCCTCCTCCTTGCTTCACTGTTAGGACTGTGCATTCAATGTGGCAGTCCTGGTGTGGACCTGCCACAGGTCCACCTGAGCCCCGCAAATATATCTTGGTCTTATCTGACCAAAGAATGTGCTCCCAACATTCATCAGGCTTCTTTTTATGTTCTTTAGTAAAACGTCTGCTTGCAGTTTTGTGTAGAAGAGAAAGCAAGGGTTTTCTTTATGACACCATCCATACAGGTTGATGTAATAAAATGTCCTTCACACTGTCTGAGCTTCATAGAAACTCTGATTTCCATTGATAACTCCTGTACCAAGTCTGAAATACCTACCTGTCTGTTTCTCACAGCTACATTGTCAAAGTAGTTCACTGTTTGTGGCATTACTTTTGAAGGACCACTGCAGCCTTGATTAGTGGTACTATGGCTCCTTGGATGGATTCTTTTCCATGTGGAGCCATGGTGCAGACAGACACAGCCTACAGAACCAGAACTGAGGAAGTTCTAATGTTCACAGCTCATTGCAGAACCATGTTTATGCAGTTAGGCTAATTGGAAACCACAGTTTAGTTTAGGTGGTCACAGATGTATTCTCTTTTGTTTCAGTGAGTTTCGGCTTTGGAGCCTGAATTTTCAGTGTGACAATTTGCATTTTTTTGGCCAAGTATGTGACAACATACAAGGAATTTGACTCTAGTGTTTTCTTTGCTCTCAAGTACTCACAGAAAATACAAAATACACAGATTAAAACAAGAGCAACAGCTTATAGAAGGAGAATGAGTCTTTAACTGCTGTGTACAACCATAGATATGTGTAAAAGTTGACACCAAAGTTTAGTGCAAAGTACAGTTATTAATAATAAATACAGAGTTCTACACCCTCTATGCATCTATTTTCTATTGTTTTTATTGAATGTTCCATATAATGTCCTATTGTTATTGCACAGCCTTGAGGAAGAGTCACTTTGCATTTACCTGTACATATTGTGACAAATAAAAACTCTTGAATCTAGCTGTACCCTAGTGCAATACAGGTTATCTAAAGTAGCTTATGATTGTTCATAAGAGGAAAAACTCTTCTGGTCAGCTAAGAAATAGTGCAGATGTTGAGAGGTGATACAGTTTTAAGTCATTTGACTTGTAAGTGATGTATCCCAGCTGTGGACTCACTTCTGTTCTATACTGTACAGCTGACACTGTTCTCTGTTGATTGTCTGCTTCTCCTGTTTCTTTCCCAGATATTGTGCCTTGGTGAAGCGGCGTGCCGAAGGCGCCCCCCCTGGCAGTGCCAGCATGGTGCCCTGCCGCCCCGACTTCGCCCCCCCTTCCCACCGCTGTGTGCCCACAGACGTCGACCCCGAGTTGGTGTATCTCTGCCGGCACGTCTACGACTTTCGATACGGTCGCATCCTGAAGAACCTGCAGTAGAGTTTAGACGGCCGACGCACTTACGAGTTAATGGTCACGTAGCTCCTCCTGCTGCACAGAGGAGGCGGCTGAAGGACCGAACTCCCCTGTCTGGTCTGCTGGGCACCTCACGGTCTGAGGGAAGGGGGAAGATGATGATGATAATGATTCGTGGAGGGGCAGATGAAGCTAACATTGTGACACTATGAAGCACAGATCCCTTTAGTTGACCACGGAGGGGTTAGAATGTGATCATCTCAGTCAGAGCACCAATATTTCCTGGTTTGGAAGAGCAAATAAGAAGGAAAAATTCACTCATCAGTTTTTCCACCACACTCTGAGGTTAATGGAAGCTCTTGTCCCCCGTCCTCGATCCCTTTTCCTGCCAGGAACACCAGGCCGAGCTGGGCCGCCGTCAGTACTGTGTTCCCCCTGAAGGATCTTAGCACAACAATCATGTTTGTTCCATTTGTAAGCCAGCGGCTCAGGGATGGTCCGGCACTAAGGTGCTTCCGGGGAACACAAGCCTGCTCTGTCAGCTCGATGTTAACGGTGTTCGACCAGCCGGGGTGAAGGAGCAGCTAGTGGAGAGTGTTCTTATTTCTCCTGATTTCAGTCGTGTGTGTGTGTGTGTGTGTGTGTGAGAGAGAGAGAGAGAGCTGAGTGTTGTTGGTGAGGATAAATAGATAAATGTGGGCATTTGTGATGGTGTTTTAGGAGGCTTTCAGGCAATCAAACCAAACAAGCAGCTTTAGAGGAAGTCCGTCCCCACTCCTGACACCAACGCTTTCATCTGATGCTCAAACTAAAATACTGCACCTGAAGGAGGGTTTGTGAGGCAGATCTGAGCTTACAAAGAGCAGACCTTCTTTACCTTCACGCCACGACACTAAAATAGTCGATTTTATCAGTTAAAAATCACATGAAACGGCTGATTTTGATCATCTCAGCCACAGTTCTGGTTTAAATAAGCCTCATCAGCGAGAGGCTCTTTAAGGGTCCATCGTTTTGGGTGTTTTTTAGTACAAGTTTTCACCTTTACTGCTCCCTGTGACTTGCCTTATGACTCACAGGGGGGAGCTTCAGGCAGCTAGTGTCACCACAAACACCCAGGAAGTGGTAGATCGGGTGAACCTGTAGTCACAAAAAGGAAATTTGCCAGAATGATCAACTGATCAGTGGAGACACGCAAGAAGAAAGTACTGTTTAGGGCTGCAGTCATTTGTTCCACCTCTTCAACCAAAATTCATTGTTCATTCACGCAATATTAGAGTAAATGAACTCTAAATCAACATAAAAGCTGAAATTTGCAGCATATTTAATTTCTTGAACCTGGTTTTTAACTACTAGCGCTATACTGGAATGACAAGGACATACTAGGAGTACAAAAACTGGAAACATTATTAGCCTAAAGGAATTTTAAATAAACAAAAACTAGTATTTGCAGCATATTAAATCATTTAAACTTAGTTATTTAAACAGTCCAGCGTGCATCTGCCCGTATTCATATGATTTATGAAAATTAACAAGTGGTCCAGCACCAGAACTATTGGATCAATGCAACACAAACAAGCTAGCTGCTGTTTTTAGATGGTCTGCCATGTTGGTTGCTGATGCAAAAACTGCTGTTTGCAAAGTTTCCACTCAACTTTTTGGCCATAAAAGCAGCCGAACCAACATTTTTTTAAAAAAGATGTCAGTTTGGAGCCGACTCCTAGTAAACGTTCGGAAAACCTTAAATAAGTTGGACCTAGCAGTCTCCGTTAGGTTGGGTGGGTTTAATATTGTGAAATTGTTGGTGTTCACAGGTAGTTTGTTCCTTCTGCTGCCAAAGTAATTGAATAATCCTGGACGGCTGTTGATGTGGAACTGTTCTCCTCATGAAATTAACACCAGAAATTGCCTGACCAGTGAAAATTCATTCAGTCGGATGGCAGCATATATATATAAATATAAATATAAATATATATAAATGTTATATATATATATATATATATATATATAAATGCTGCACACTTATGTTTAGTGCTGCAAAATGTGACTGATGTTTGGATGATAAAATGTAAGAAAGTACTGGGAAGTATCAGCTATAGCTTGTCTTGTCCAAGTAGAACTGTCCAAAATGCAAAGATAGTCAGTTTACTGTCAGTTATCACAAAGAAAGGATCAGATCTTCACATTTGCAAAGCTAGAACACGGCAATGTTCAGCACGTTAATGAGAGATGTTATTAAATGATGGAAACGTCTCCTGACTGCAGCTCTACTTTGATTACTAACAGTGCCGCCTTCCTGACGTCTCTCCGGCTGCTCGCCTGGTAAATGTCTCGTCTGCCTTTTTTTAGCTCTGCCCCCAGACCAGTTTTTATTTCTCCCCCGTCTCCTGCTCCTCCTTCTCCTCACCCTCCTCCTCCCGCCAATATAAACCAAAGGATGTCACACGAGCCAGAATTCCTGTCTCCTCCCTCGCACTCCTCCTCCTCCTCGTCAGCACTTCTGTCCTCGTTATATTGCACTAATCCATTCCTCGATTACAACCTTTTTTTTTTTTCAAACTCCAGCTACTAATATGTTACCGGGGAGGGTGGGGGAGGGACTGTATATCATTTATTTGTGTGATTTGTACCTTTAGAAGGAACCAGTGAGGATGTCATGGCTGCTTTCTGTCAGTGCAAACTGTATATTTCTATTGTTTCACCAGTAGAGGAAGTCGGCCGGTGTGTTTTTGTCATGATGCTGTTGAATCCCATTGGAATATATACAGTATATATATATTTCTATATATTACTAGAGTCCATTCCATTTGATTTATGAATCAGCTCTGACATATAAATATACAGTATATATATATATATGTGTGTATGTATCCACACTGTTAATGTGATTTAGAGTTGGAAAAGGCCTGACTTTGCTGTGCGGACAACCCATGTTGTATTTGGATCGAAAGGTGTGTTTGGGTGATTCTTTTTGCAGTGGTGGATTTCAGCCCGCCCTCTTCCATTGCCTTTTTTTTTTTTTTTTTAATTTTTTCAAACCTGCAAGTGTTTTACTGTCACTCAGAAAGCGAGCAGCGTCGGAGGGTCGTACCTTTAAGAAGCAGAAAGAGTACCCGAATGCTTTCCTGCACAGCAAAACGCCCTTTGGAGTTTTTAACACACTGAAGCCATCTTTAACTTCCCCTCTATTTTAGCGGCACTCAACTAAATCGAATCCTTTTTATTTTATTTCTATCAGCCCCCTAGATTCTTCAAAGAGGTAATATATATTCTCCTACTTTACAATTTCCTCCTTATTAAGACTATTTTATTATGTCCAGTTTTCCTAAGATGGCATATGCAATATATTTTTAGACTTAACTATTTTTGGAAAATGAGCTCAACGAATCAAGAAAAAAAAAAGAATAGGCTTTATTTTTTAGTTTCGTTTAGATTTTAAATCGTCACTGCGTTTAATTGAGATTTGACCAAATGAAAGACAAAAGCGAAGGGACCCGAGGTTGTAGACTAAAGAGAACCTTCCCTTCCAGGAAATTTCGAATGACGTGTACATATCTGAACCCAGGAAGCACCGGGCACTCTTTAAACTAGCAGACAGCCAATGCACAGTGTAGTATTTTTACAAGATCTGTAATAACTATATTTAAAGTAAAGTTAAAAAAAATATTTAAATGGAGTGAACAATAAAATATATTAAGATTTCAATTTAACTTATTTGGAAATCCTGTGTCTAATCGATGAACTATATGCTGTTTTCTTTGTGCTCCAGGATAGAAAGTGATTTCTGTTTGTAACTTAAGAGAATAAATGAGTGACGATGGTCGGCGGAGATGTAAATGTTGTTTATGTCGTTTGGTTGTAACAGAGGTGGAGAGCAGACCAAAGCACACCTGAAACAGACAGGAGAGCAGAAAGAGGAGGCTGGAAACGTCTTCCTGCTCCCCTGACCGACCTTAACGCTGCCGTCTGGGAGAACGCCGGGGCCACCTGAGCTTTTATTGATTCGTCCTATTAGGGGAGAGTCAGACGGTTCATCTGAGACGGGGCTGAGGGGACACGACGTCCGCTGAGCTCCAGGTGGAAGCGTGGACGTGGATTTATTTGGGAGGGAGACATTAATTTGAAGCATCAAACACTTTATTTTCTGCATTCTGATGAATTTTTATGCACCAATTGTCAATTTTTTACATCAGTTTTTAGCAAAAACGTCTTTGAGGAAAACACAAAATTCAGGCACAATGAGTAAATGTTACAGCAGTTTTTCAAAATAAAGTTCCATGCATATTTTTATCAGGAAGATAAATGCACTTATCACCTGTTTCCCCAAAGTTCCCCTCAGATGCTCACCAGTTTCCTCTTCATTAAATCACAGAGGGTTGCCAGTAAGTGTCAGAAATTAGGGAGCGTATGGAAATTATGAGGCTCCCTGCTAGTTTAAATAGATTTTTAAGATTTTACTGAGCACATTTAAAACTTGTCTCTCCCAAAGCTACACAGTAAGAAACGTCAAATTTTGTTGAAGTTTGTGTGTCCACCAGAGCGTTCTTTCCCAGTTAAAAATGCCAGGCGCTCCTCTGAAAACGCCCAGCTGAGGCAGTGCTTCTTCAGCTGGGACACTTTGGTTGACACAAAAGTAAATGCAAATTCTGGTTACCTGTCAAAGTTTGTCTAGAGCAAGCTTCGCCACTCTGCAGCCTTCTTCGTAACACTTCAAGGCATTTATATCAAGTGAACAAGCCCAGGCTTCAGTCTAAATGAGTGGAGAGAGTCATAACTGTAATTTCAACGAACATTAAAACTGCATGTGTAGAATCACAAGTCAAAACTGATAAAAACCCTAACAAGTTTGGTGACTTTGCCCCAAAGTGGGCTTTAAAAAGTATATTTCTACTGTGTATGTGCATTAAGCTCTTCTTTATGTTGTTCCATCGTTGGCCAACACTCGTACAAATAGCCTCAAATGTCATGTTTGCTTATAGTATGTGAGAAATTGGTGAACAGTCACAGTGACAAACACACCAGTTTATTCAGATTCGAACATTTTTCTGTTCTCTGTGACCAGAAATAAACACAAAGTACAAAATGCACGGCGTACAGTAGATACTCAAGCTTCCTGTCCTGCTGCTGGTGGTTTTACAATGATGTAAACATGAAACAGAAGCCTTGGTGGACACACTAACCTTACAAATTTGAGTCTTAAATCTGAAGGCGGTTTTGCCATCTGTTGCTTTGGAACTGAGGAGAAAAGGCTGCAGAATCAGTGACTTCTTTTAATTCCTTTCCTAAAGCCCATTTATTTATGTATTTTTGTCTATTTATTTCTCTTCCTAGAGTTGAAAGTTGCAGCCTTGACCCAGTTCACTCATGTGTTCTATAAATTAAATATACTACTACTAATAATAATGGATAAACTACTCTGATATATATATGAAATAGGTTATTGTAATTTAATGTGGAGAACCTTTTATATTGTAAAATTATCCTCCGCTCAGCCGAATAATTTCTCTCCAGTCCCTTATTTAAGTACCTTGAAGGGTTTCCCTGTGGGGCTCAGATGAGATTTAGAGATTTAGTACAATTCTAGAGTACATCTTCTCCGTCATCCAGATCAGCTGACCACCGCTGTCTTTCTCCCAGATGTGCGCTGCCCTGTTTGCCCCCCTAGAGGGCAGGAATCCCGAGTGTGCAGATCCCAAACGTGTTCAACCGGCTTCCTCCTCCTCCTCCTCTTCCTCGCGTCCACTTCTTTCATTTTTTAGCTACTGAGAGAGATGCAGGAAACGTGAGGTAAAAAGCTCAGTCGGGTGGCTGCCGTCCTCCCAGGTGCTGGCCGGCCTCATGACAAAGCACGAGACTAGATTATGTGTTCTGATTAATTTCCTAGAAGCTTTGCATGGACCCAGTTGCATCCTCTGTTACCATGACAACAAGGCAGGGCCAGCACTCAGGAGGGGAGATGCCACAGTGGTTTCAATTTCTACTGAGGTGTGTGTTCAGTCCATGAGTCCAAACTAAAGCACCTGACCAACCCATGAGATTCTGCTTTCTGTGTGGTCTGTACTGATGCTTATCGTTGACATATATTTTGATATATCTGGGGGGGGACCTGGGGGATATACAGTAAAACAAAACAAACAAAAAAAGTCTAGATATTTTTGGAGTAGAGAAGCAATGTGTGTATCAGATTATTGTCACTTTGTCATGCTTTCTGAGACGCTCTTGGAATTTTTTGGAAAAATTATATAACATCCCGACTGATTTAATGTTCCATTGAGAGAATATTTATAAATTTTAAGTCCTTTGTGAAACTTCTGTGTGTGGCTTTTTATTTCAAAGTGTTGTTTTTAACCTCCTCTGAAGTTTTACAGGCAGCAGGGAAGTTTAGAGGTCATCTTTAAAGTTTTATTCTGGTTGGATTCCAAACACGAAATGATTACATTCACCTTCCCAAGGACGTCTGACTCTCTGTGCAGAGGCAGCCTACCTTCACTGCATGTAATCAATAAGAATTCACTCCTCCACCGATCATCTGTAATGCTGTACAGTCTCCACAGGAGGTCAGTAGTGAAACGCCACGTTCAGGTCAGGGTCAACTACTCCTTTGACCTCCATGTTTCACTACTAATCAGAGCACACGGTACACGGTCATGTGTTAATTTGAATACAGCAGGAGGAAGGTTTCACCTCTCTGCGGTCGCTCTTCCATGTTTCCTTTCCGCTCTGCCTTCATGTTCTCTGTCAGCAGAGTCATTATCTGCCTTTGGCCTTTATCCCTGTTGGGGCCTCAGGGCATTAGGACCGTTGAGCAGCACACAGACAGGCCACAGAGCCTTAGTGTCTGTTACAGGATAACAGCAGCCAGAGCAGACGATTAGTGGGTCGTAATAATATAACTAGCAGCCACATTTTGACCTGAGAGGCCTCTTAAGTGCACCAGTCTGCTCAAAGAAGGCTGAACCTTATGGGTGGGTGACATGAATGAATGAATGCCAACGCAGTCACATCCTAAAGTGTTGGCATTCATCACATCACCTTGAGACTAAAGACTTTTTATACAGTTTTTCCACTGTTTTTATTTGTGGCAACCACATGAATCACTCATCTCATTAACCCTGGTCTTTTGATGATTCACTTTAGTACTTAAATGTTTTTAATCATACTGTAGCTAATTCAACATTTATTTACAGTGCATATAAAAAGTAGAAGTTTGCCCCATTTTATTGCTTTTCAACATTGAACCACAATTTATGTCATGTGGCTTTTTTGACAACAATTTACAAAAAAAGACTTATTGTATAAGTGTACACCCCCTTAAATGCTGCCGAGAAGCATCCTCACATGATGCTGCCACCACCATGCCTCACCATGCAAATTTGGGTCTCATCAGACCAAACAACCTTCTTCCAGTTGACTTTGGAAGTCTCCCACATGCCTTCTGATGATTTTTTTTAAAAGACTCCTCACTGTGTAAGTATTCACCTCCTCCAATGCTGCCAAAAAGCATGCCCACATTATTATGCTTCCACACACGTGTGTCATATTTCTTTGATTTCTTAATGATGCATTTAACTGAACTCAAAGAGATATTCACTGAGATTTTCTATGCTTTTTAATAACCTTTGCACAGAATTGCTTAGACCTTTTAGATACAGGTGTCTTTAAGACTTTATGACACCCACTGGCTGCTCCTGTGTTGAAATGGGTGGGTTACTTGTACTGACACGTCATCCACAGGTAAGGCTACTTCTTAGTTACTACTTAGTTACTATTTAGATCTGATAATAATTTGCACTCACATTCTGGATTCTTAAACTTTGAATAGAAACTTAACCAGCGCAATCTGATTCTTCTTCTTTGTCTTCTAGCCTACTTTTTCTTGCTTTTTTCCCATTTTAAGGCAGGTGGTAGACTGTGTATAAATACAGTGTCTGTATATCTACTGTATGTATATACAGACTATATAATATAAATTATATGATAGCAACTAAAATGAAGCTGCTACTTCAGTTTGAAAACTAAGAGCCTTATTATGCACATTATTCTGTGCTACAGTATACATTATTATACACTAATATAGTATATATGAATACTCTATTCCATTTCTACTGATAGATTTTTAAGTATGCTACTTTCTCTCCCATGTATCTAATTTCTATTTTCCTTTGTGCTCTTGTGGTTTCATCATTACTGCTTATTATTGTATCTTGTTTTTCCCATCATTGCTGTATTAACAATGACAGCTGTAGGCCGAACAATGACAATAATTACATCCAATTTGTGCTAATTATATCAGTGCCATAAAAACATTAGTGTACTGTTCTTCTAGTTCTGTGTATTTGTCAATACATGCATAGAAACATAGCGAGGTCTGTCTCTGTCTGCTTCTCTTACTTTAACACAGAAGTATATTTAGTCAAATAGAGTACTTAAATACAAATTTTAGGTACTTCATTTCGATTTAATGCTACTTCATACATTTATTTGACAAATTAACTGACTTGCAGATTAACATGTTGCATAAAAAATAGAAGATGAACTTGTAAAATGTGATGAAATGAAGATCAAGCAACCCAACAGTTCAAATCTGCTCTGCTGCAACCGCCTGCAACAGCAAAATGCTCATTTACAGTAATACACTAGTAAAAAATAATCCAGGAATGTAATATATAATGCAGTGAAACACTTAGAGGGGTTATTTTTCTGTACTATTAAAAGGTTTGATATTTTAAGGACATTTCGCTGATCAACCTGTACTGCTTCACTTGAAACAGGGCATTTTTTACAAGCTAGTTTTGCTAATTTTACTGAGTTTAACACACCAAGAAATGCAGAGAGACATCAGAGGAAGTACGATGGGTGAGAAGCCAAAAGAAAAAACATGAAGAGGAACATAAAAGTGTTTCTATTAAACCTAAAACACAGCACTCCCTTATTTATGTTTAATCACTGGTTACCCTCGACATCTTTCTGTGAAATATTTCAGAAATAAATGCGTTGCTTTCTGGAGGAATGGAGGACTCCTATTAGCTTTCACAGATCAGCAAATGAAGCATCTGCTGGAGAAAGAATCAATCCAGCAAATGCAAAATAGACAGAAAGCCAGCTTACAGTGGAGGGGGGGACCCCGACACAATCGCCTAACTAGCTTTTCATCTGCTCCTGTTTCTTTCTCTGTCGGTCTAATTACCACGTCCGGCTTATTGTCCTCTTGATGACTGTAATTAATCAAGTTGTGCTCCCTAATCTCTGAATCTCATCATCCTTACAGTGCACCAGGGCCGGCCACACCGGATGGTAGCCTGATGTAAGCTCTTTTGGGGAGCGTAATTGTGCGCTTGTCTGCAACTTTGCGTTCAGCAGCAAATTGCACAGCCGAACCCTGCTGTGATTTTGTTTTATTCAGTCAGGAGTGTGGTTTTTTTCTGTCAGGTCAGTAATTGTTGCTCATCGGTTCCTCCTTGTATGTTTGCAGGCAGCAGTTATGCAACTTATCTTGAAGTTATTTCAGGTTCTTTTATATACAAGTCTATGTGAGGCCTCCTTGACCCCTGTCTGTACAGAGAGAGAGGAAGAGACTCTCACAGTTTTGTCCTCCCCTGAGCTTCAGATGGCTTACCAGCTCCTTAATCTGTCCTCTGAGTGACATCAGCCTCCAACACTCCTTACAGGACAGCCGGCGGGTGGGAGGGAAAGCAGGAGGTGGTGTCCACCGGTTGGGGTTTAGGGAAGGTGAAGTAGCTTGGCAGTAAAGTTGCGGCGCCTGTCGGGGTTATGGCAGCGGCGGAGGGCGACTCTCACATGGAGGAGCTGGTGGACCACGGCCTGGGGATGGAGGAGACGACCCACAGCCTGCTGGGTAGACCCTCGCTGAAGGAGAGCTACCACAGCGACTCCCTGCTGGCACCGGACACCGACTTCATGACAGGTAGAGCTGAGACAGTTCAGATGTTAAAGGGTCAGTTCACTCAAATCACAAGAAAGGTGTTGCTTGCAGTAAGGGCTGCAACTCATGATCGCTTTCTGGATTCATGGATTAGGTATTTGGAGTCTAAAATGTGAGAAAATGGTGAAAAATGGGAATCATTGTTTCCCAAATCCATCCACAACCCTCAGATATTCAGTTTACTGTCACACAGGAGGGAAGAAACCAGAAAATATTCACATCTTAAAGCTTAAATCAGAGACTTTAGACCTTTTTCTTCTTACAAAATGACTCAAGCTGATCATGAAAATAGTTGGTGATTAATTTAACAGTTGAGGTCAAAGTCAAATTTACTTATAAAGTGCAGTACAGTTAAGAAAAAAGAAGGAAAACACAATGACTAATAAAGTCAGGGTATACTTGAATGAAACAGCAACAAAAAAGGTGGATCTCAGGCAGCAATTCTAAGTCTCAACAGTTGACAACTAATGGATTAATCATTGCAGCTTTATTTGTGATGCAGGTAGTTTCAGTTTTATTCAGGTCATGCAGTTTTCTACCCCGGGGCATGCAGGTAAATACATTTGTATATTATTTTTGTTGTGCTCAAAGCAGATTCTGGTGGAGTAACACAAGTGAGCAGGAACCTTTAAGGTGTTCTGTTTAAATGAACTGCATCTTTACTAGCAACCAACAAAATGATATATACATGCATTTTCTGCGATTTATCTGCAAGTGTGTACATGCATGTTTGCTTTGCACAGGTTTGCAAGTTCACTTTTAACTTGTTATCTGAAAAAAAGATGAATTATGCTCTACTGCATGCAAAACAAGAAAAATTCTGAGCTGAAATCAGTTTAGAAAAGTTGCAAATGTGAATGAACTGACTCAACAGGTGTGTCTGTTTAAACTTTTCTTATGTGAAACTTTGGCACTATGGCCCTCCTGTAATTCACATGCAAAATCCCTCAGTGGCAATTTTTGGTTGTAATTTTCATTCAGGATTATAAAACCCTTTAAAATCTGTTGCATAATCTCACAAATACAGCAAGTCAAACGCTGTATTTCTTTGCTGTGAGTCTGTCGCCAGTGTTGGTCCTCAAACCTGAGCTCTAAACTAATATGTCTGCTTGCATGCTGCACGTTCAGACTTTGGGTGTTGTGGAATCACCTGAGCAGATTTAGGGAAAGGCCCTGGAGGGATATTAGTACCAGTGGACTAATATGTGAAGGATTTCTTGCGCACACGTGACCTCGGTGTGTGTGTCAGCATGCAGGGTGACGATATGAGCAGACAGATGCTGTTCCTTCATTCAAGAAACACCATCTGTGAGCAGAGATTAAAACACTCTATAGGCTGCGGTTATGCTTTAATGAATTCCACATTGCTCAAACGTATATGAATTTTCAAACGCTCGGTGCTGTGATGGAAGCGTGTGCAAATGTGTGTGACAGAGAGCCACGAACACACAGAGACTTAATGCATGTGTTCTGTATGAGTGTTTACATTTGCATAAACGGTATCCGGGGAGCCTTGTTCTTTGTGTAGCGGAGTTAGAGCAGAGACCGAGCTTTGGGTTGCTAATTCCCTTTTACAGCAGCAGGATTATGTGCTATTCTAATCCCAATCCCATATGGGGTGTGTGGAGGTGGTACGAGGATGATGTCACGGCCAGGACGAGAGGAGAAACGCAAGATCACAGGCCTACACAGAATCACAACTCTCCATGAGAGGCAGATTACTGCTGGCTGCACGCTCCGGTGATTACACCCGACGTCTTCGCCCACAGAGGCTCAGCACAGTGAAAACTCCCAGAGAGTTACAGCAGGAAGGGAGGAAAAAAGAGTTCTATAATAGAGGAGCATGCATTCTGCAGCACGTCAAAAATGCAAAATTATAAAAATGTTTAAAGCATCAAGAAACAGTGCATATGTCTGTATTTCATGTTGCAAAGATGCTGATTTGAACTGATTTGAACCTGAAATGATTTAACTATTGATGGTAGATGCAGTAGCACATTCTTTTCTGATAGGTCTGTTTGATTAAGTTTGCTTGTTTGGTTAAGGACAGCTTTAAGTTACATGTACTTTACTTGAATATTTCCAACTATTTTAAGCTTGCATTCCACGACATTCTACAGGCAGATATTGTGTTTTCTGCTCCACCTCAACCCATTTTAATAGCTTTATTTACACTGCATATTTAAACTGATAATACAAAATATAGTCAACAAATAAATTAGGGTGGAGTTTTAAAGATTACGATAAACTGTAAGCTACCCAACAAATATAAAGTAGTTAAATCCCCTTTTACCCGCTCCAACATTAAAGTGATGAAGACATTAATGCATCACTTTAGTCCAGTAGTACACATTAATCTGAAATATGCGATTGTCCACAGTAAGTCCTTTTACCTTTGGTACTTTAGATGTTTCTACTTATGTACTTTTGTAATTTTCCAAGAGAATCTCGCATAGCAGAATAGAAAGGCATGTACATCTACGACTTTATATGCACATATCTGTACAAACCCATGTGTTTGTAGTGATATGAACATGCACAGCTGGCCGTGTACATGTATGCAAAAAAGGAAGAAACTAAATAAATAAACTAAATGAGAAAATGCACACAGAAGCAGACATGCACATATACTTTATGTCTATCTAACATGATTGATTTAAACTATTACAACCATTCAACCTTTAATTTCTGTTTCTTTATCATTTATCCATACATCTGGAACTGTTTCAGCTGCTTAAGCATGATTATTTGTTAGGTATTTTAACCCTGTATTCAGTACTATTTATCATTTATCCTTTACTTTAAGCTGTTTATATTAACCATTACGTTCTTCCAACTATTGAAAACTACTGAGCTTCTGTGTTGCTTTTAGTTCTTTCTGCCATCTATCAGTTTTAGCTACTGTGACTCATTTCTTTCAGCAAAAGGTTTCAGCTCTGTGTGCGTTACTTTTAGTTATTTTAAACCATTTATTCAGCACTTCCCTGTTCTGTCCACTTATATTTATCAGCTGTCCATTGCTGTTAGCTGTCTATATGAACCATTTCCTGCTTACTTTCCGCTTGTTATTTAAACTGCTCAGCTCCTCTATGTTTTAGGGGTTTCTGCCGTTTATACGTTAATTTAGGTACTATTAACCATTCCATTTAGCTATTTAAACTAATTGTTTTCTACTTTAAGATTTTTTTAAACATGTATAACCATTTGACAATCACTTTCAGCTATCTATATTAACCATTTATACATTCAACTATTTAAACGATTTATTTTCTTTATTATTTTTAGTTCTTTTTGCCAACTGTCAGTTAATATTATCATCAGTTACTTTTATCAAACTATTCCAGCTGTTTGTTTGTTACTTCTAGCTGTTCAACCTTAATATTTCTCAGTTTTTCCGATTATATTTAGCACTTGTCCAGTACTTTAACCCTCTGTTTTAGCACTGTAATAATGATGTAGCTTCACATGCTAACTAGTTTTCATGCACTTGTTGTTGCAACGTGATGCCCAGGCCGCTAACTCATTACACTAATGTGACTTTTAATCAAACTGAAATTCCTATTTAATGAAATTGGTTGAAGTGCTCCGTAATCTACTCACATACCCCCTGGCATGTGAAGAAGCATCTCCTATGGTGCAAGATTTAAAAGGAATACACAAGGTTGTAGATTATGCAACTGATCCCGACTGCTTCTCTTTGCTTTTTGCCGGTAAATAATGCTTCATTGCACCACTTTCCTCCGCTGAGTCTTGTTTTTTAAGTCTTGCATTTATTCTGCAGCTGGTTTTTGTTTTATTTCTGCCTCAGAGTGACCTGCACTCTGACCAGGATGTTTACTGCTGCACAACCCAACAACAACAACAACAACAACAGGCCACATCTCAGGTTTATCTGTGCTGTTTCCTCGCTGTGTCTCCATCTCTGGTAGTGACATGGGGCTTAGTGTGGGGGCGGGTCAAAGAGGCTCAGTCTGCAGGATTAACATTGTACTCTGCACACACACACATACATTTAAGTACACGAACACACACACACACGTGCACAGACAATTTAGGCTGAATTGGATGAGTTTTAAAGCATCATCATCCCCACCCCCACCTTTAAACGGACCCTGAGCAGAGGGCTTTAAGCTCCATCACACACATCACGGCGCCCCAGAGTTCGCCAGGCGACCACCGAGGAAGAGTGAGGGGATCAGAAGACACCTCCATCACCTCCCGCTGCAGATGCTGTAACTTCATCTGGATGCTGTGAACAGACCAGAAAGGCTGAGCTGTGAGTGTGTGTGAGTGAGTGGAGCGAAACGAAATGAGATCTTAGTGGACGCCGGCCAGGGGATCGAGATCAGATGGAGGGAGAGTCGGCTCATCTGGCCAGAGGAGGGAAGAGGAGTGAAAGAGTTTGCTCAAGAGAGGAGAGGAAGAGGAGGAAGACTGCTGGGATGGTGGAGGAAGGCCAGAAGCAACATGACTGCTCATCAGTGTCCAGTGCTTCCCATGGTATCCATTTTTTATTACTCTGCTTTCACTGATTGCAAGCAGCGAAAGAGAAAAAGTTCAAAGATGGAGTGTTGGCCACAATGACGGAGGTGTTTTAAATGTTAAATGTGAGCTATGATACCTTTGTTTACTCGCTGCTGTGTGATGACAGTGTGGATCTGCTGTGTCCAGCTGTGTTGTGACCTCATTAGCTTGATTTTTGCTTCACAGGCACGAACAGTGGATGTTAAAGAGCTTACTCCTTCCTCTGATTATAGATCTTGTTGCCAAGTCAACTGCACATACGTCTTTGTCCTCACCATCCTTACCTTGCTCTGAGGTTGTGTATTAATGTCCCTCTCCAAAAGATGAGTTGCTTAACAAGGTGTTTTTGTGATTTTCCTCTTGTTTCTTTTGTGGTTTTGTACTGCAGCAGCACTACCTTTAAAGCCTGTCATCAGTTATGTAATGTAATTGAAAAGCACAACAACATAATCCGCGTCCTGGCATTGATCTCTCCATCCATCTACACTTTTTCTCATCCTCTGAACTCCCTCTTTTTTTCCCCCACAGATGACCGGAGCTCAGCGGCCAGCGGCCTGGACGTGGCTGACCGCCTTACCTACCTCGAGCAGAGGATGCAGATGCAGGAAGACGAGATCCAGCTGCTGAAGTTGGCCCTGGCCGACGTCCTCAAGAGGCTCAACATCTCTGAGGAGCACCAGGCGGCTGCTGCTGCTTCTGCTGCCAAGAGACCATCAGGTGCCAAAGGTGAGCAAAGATCATTATCCTCATGTTGATTAGAGGATTTAAGGTACATCAATATGTACAAGAGCTTTAATCGAGCTGACCTGTATTGTACACTGGAGGGTATTGACTTTTTTATGGATTGTCGATGCTGTGCTTGTTTTCTGGGCTTTGCTAAAAATGTAATCTTTCAAGTGAGGCTGCTAGATCTTGACATTGTAACTGAGCAATATTAGTATATCTGAGAATTTGTAGTACATAATGCAGAAAAATGTTAAATGACAGTGGTTTTCTTGACTGTATGACCAATAGTTTGGTATAAAAAGGTAAAATGAACGTCACAGACTGTGTGCAAAAGATGGACGTGGTCTCCAGGCTCTCAAAAGTGAAGCTGGAGCAGAAGTGCCTTAAACTGTCATTCTATCGAACATCCAGCAGGGGGCACCTCCTCTGGTTTATTAAAGAAGCCTGATTGTATACAAGTCTGTGAGAAAATGAGCCTACTTCTCACTTGATTTATTACCTCCATATGTGTTTTCCAATTTAATTTATGCTTCAAATCGCTCATTTAAAGCCTCCCTCAGTGCATCATAATGTTCACTGAGTAAATTATGATCCCGTTTAGAGGACAATAGGTGATGAAGCAGCTTATGTTTTAGGTGTATCCATCCCTTGCAAAGTAAATCCTCACATAAAGGAAGTTGAAACTAAGGAATGCTTATCATTTTTGTTCAAACAGTAGTTTAAAAATGAATCAGTTGTCAAAATAGTTGCCGAATAATCTTTTGACTCATTACCTGACTTTTGATGTAGTGCTGACTCTTGCATAATTTGTAAATCCAGAAAATTTGTTTTGTCCTAATAAAGAAATACAAACACAATCCAAAAATGTGATTTCCCACTGAACTATAGGCATGGATTTCAGCGGGTCTATGTCCCTGTCAGTATTTAAAAGCACCTTAAGCTGTCATTCTTTATAATATCCAGCAGGGGGCGCCTCGTCTTGGTTGATAAAAGAAGTCAGATTGTATAGAAATCTATAGGAAAATGAGCCAACTTCTCAATGGATATATTACCTCAGAAGACATTTTACAAATTAATTTATGGTAAATGGTAAATGGTCTGCACTTATACACACCTTTATATACACTTTTGTCTACCTTAGTGGTATCCAAAGAACTTTACAATGTGTTTTACGTTCACCCATTCACACACACATTCACACACCAATGGCGAACTTATAGGCTGAACTACTTGTTTAAAGTCTTCCTTAGTATAGCATGATGTTTATTTCATAAATTATGGTCCCATTTAAAGGAAAATAGGCTACAAAGCAGGCTATGTTCTAGGTCGGTGTGTGGAGTGTCAGTATCTTGTTGGTCTTGTCAGAGGGCGATTACTAAATTCCAAATTTGAGGCTCCAAAACGGTCGTCCACCAGCCAATGGTTGACATCATGGTGGTTATCTGTAGCTTTTATGTATAGTCTATAGTAAAAAGCCTCACATTTTATTGAAGTCTATGGAATGAATCCTGCAGCTTTGACCTTTTGCAGGGAGAGTAATTACAGTTATCAGTATATGGTCACGACTCACCGCTGATCAGATTCTTTTTTAGACTTTAATCCTCCCTCTGAAGTTTCTTTTTTATCTGGATCATCAGAAACTTTTCTTAACTACTTCTTCTACGTTGCTACACTCGCTCTCTTATTAGCTCCTCATTGCTAGTTGGCTTATTGCTGCTGGAATCCCCACTGATAGTGAATTTAAAACTCTATTAACAGAAAAATTCACTAAGCAATTACATAAAACAAAAACCAATAAATCGTCTCCTTTGAGGAGCTGAACATAAAGACACTTTAGTCTTTTTTGCTTGGAAAATGGTCAAAATAGTTCCTGATTGATCTTCAGATTCATTAATTTCCTCTTGTTTCAGTGCTAATGCTTCCATAACTTAACAAATCCAGAAAAGGTATTTAAAAGCAAAAGCAATCATGCAATTTTAGTTTCCAAAAAGGGGTTTTAGTTGCGCACACAAGAAACCATAAGCACAGATTTCAGTAGATGCAGGTTGGTACGTCTGCTTTAATATTTAAAATGAGTGCATCTGCAGACAAGCTGGGGCTTTTCTTTAGCACTATGTCCTTTTTTACTCTCAAAATATAAATCCTAAGCTCATACAACCACTGAGTCTATAGTGCAAGATGTGATCAGATCTATAAATATTCCATTATACATTGAGTTATCATTTGATACCAGAATTCTTACATGAATAAATACATTTTCAGTACAAATTGATGCTGAAAAGGAACAAATTGGTGCATAAAAATTCAACAGAAAGCAGGAAATGAAATGTTTCATGCTACAAAATTCCTCCCACTTCATGTTCCCTCTAGCTATAATCAAATGAAACCTAGACCAATGCAACACAGAGCAGTTACAACACAGTCCACAGTATTAAATCTCCTCCTCTTGTTCCCACAGCCAGGCCGGTGTCTCTCGGTTTGCCCTCCAGATCTCCCATGGTGACCTCCGGCGCTGCTCCTCTGAAGAAGAGCACCACGCTGCCCTCCAGCTCCACAGCCAGGAACTACAGCCCAACACCACCCCGAAGGTAATCAGATTTCATTCAGACCATGCTGTGCATCCTCCAGTCTGGTTTAAACTGTTGTCAAATGAGGCAAAGCTGTCAAACACGCTCATTTTCAGGATTGTGTAGTCCATCCAAATGTTTAAAAAGTTGACTGACTTCTTCTCTTAAAGCTCATTATTAAAAAAAAACACTGGGGCGCTGATGGGAAACTGTTTTAATCAAACACCTCACAGCGAAGCTTCGGTCTCAGATCTCAGGCTTCACTCCTCATTATGCAGCGTGCAGGAAGCAATCAGCAGACAGCCTCCATTATCTAAGAAACAGTGCACACGGATGCTCAATAATTATTCCAACACTCGCCTTTTATTTCAGAGCAATAAAGTGGCGAGCCGTTTTCTGCAAATCCCTTCCTCTCAATTACCTTTCAAATGACGCCACTATTAGGTAGCACGAGGAGCAGGATCGGGCCTCTCGTTGGTACCTTAATGTGCTGCTGCTATTTCTGGGCTACGCCGATATAATTGCACGGAGAGAGGTAAATCTCCATTCACTTAAGGCTGTCCATTCATTACAAGTGAGAATCACAGCCGTCATTAGCGGCACTGCTTCATTTCTCTGCACTCTTTTTTCACCTTTCTGCGCGCTAATTAATCTTCTTCCTCTTTCCGCTTCTTCTGCTTTCCCATCCATCTCTCAGATCCATGACCACACTTGTGTTTTTTTTTCTTTTCTTTCCAGTGGTGTTAAGAGTCCACCAGGCAGTGTGAAGGAAAGTCCATGTAAAACCACGAAAACACGGCCGACATCTGCAGCATCAAACTATAAGAAACCTCAGGAAGGGTAAGAAGCCAGTCGAGTGCAGGGTCAGCCATGGTACAGCGCCCCTGGAGAAGGAAGGGTTAAGGGCCTTGCTCAAGGGCCCAACAATGGCGGCATTGGGGTTTGATCCTCTGACCTTCTGATCAGTAGCCCAGAGAATTACCAGGGCCCACCCCTGCCCCCACTGCCGTCACCAATTATTTGCAGAAATCCTCCCCATTTTGTCTTGATTTCCATTTAAATGCCAGTTTTCTGTCCATGTGCAGCACTTTTTTGCAAACTAGGGCACATATACTGTAATTGTCCACTAAATTTGGGGCAACATTAGTCGATCAAGTTGCAGTCAAATCCGTCCATACATCAGCTGTTATCCCACGGAGAGACACTGAGCAACAATGTGGCTTATGAAAAATATGTAACTGCAGTTTTTCCAGCTGATATTCTGATATTTCAAACTGATTTGCAGTACACAAACACACACACACACACACACACATATATATATATATTTATATATATATATATATATATATATATATATATATGTATATATAAATATATATATATATATATATATATATATATATACACACATACATATATATTTAGGTCACGATGCAGTTCAGTATTCACTCAGTTGGATTTAAAACATGTGATGGAGCTCTATCACATGAGACAACAACAAAAGTTTGACTGTCACACAAGGAGAACAGCAGGACTCTGTCAAACTGCAGACAATAGTTTAAACTCTGCAGCTGTTAGATAGTGAGACTGGACTCATATCAGTTGAACCACAACCTGCAGCCTAAACCACGTAGTAAACATCCCTCACTGAGCAGCATAAATAACCCTTTAAAGCTTTAATCTGCTCAAATCTTATAAAACTGAATTACAACGCTACACTCGTTATGTAATATTCTCATATATTCTAAGTTACAGTCTTTGTAATTTGACGATTGCATGTTTAAAGTTGTGATTTTGATTTGAAATCTATTAGCTGTTCAGCCAGTGTAGTTCTATGTCAACAATTAATTCTGCATGTCTTCCGACTGTAGGAGGAAGTCAGGGCATCCAGAGAAAACACGTCGGCACAAATCAAAGTTATTTCCAACTACAAAACTCAGATTCTCTGTGTTAACACCTGAAACCACGGAGGAGCAATGTCAAAGCCAGTACAACAGAAGTTTACCTGTTCAGTTACCCTGAAACTGACACCTTTCATTCTAGTGATAAACTGAATAACTGGTTGACCAAGTAATTAGCATGTTTAGATGCTAGTTTGACTGGTAGAGTTGTGCTGGTACAGTCAGGGGCCGACCAGTGTGTTTTTTCAGTGCTCGTACTGATCATTAGTAGTCAGGTAGACCAATAACAGATACTTGGAACCGATATACGTTTGCAGTAAAATCTTAGTGCACAAGCTCAGCTCACAAACTCACATTAACATGGCTTTATTAAATAACATTTTACACGTTGGATTAAAGAGAACCTTTTAGCATGTATCCTTAAGTTTTTACGCTGTTGATCATGCTGTGGGCGGGACGTTGCTCAAGGTGGTCATTAGTGGCGCATTTTTAAAGGCATTTAGTTCATCGGTCCTCCGTTAAACAAACAAACAACAACAAGTAACAATAGAACAGCACAGCAACAACACACTCACAACAGAAAGTGACACAACATGTTGATCACAGCATCAGTTATCAATACATTTATCAGATTGCTTGTAGGAGATGCTGCTACCTGTTGATAAATGCTGTTTACAGGCACAACATATTGACTAGAGTGACATGATCAATTGATTAGTTGTCGACTATTGGACAAATTGCTAACTATTTTGCCAGTTCATCCATTATCTATACACCGCTTAATCCTCTGTAGGGTCATAGGGGGCTGGATCCTATCCCAGCTGACTCGGGCGAAGACAGGGGACACCCTGGACAGGTCACCAGTCTATCACAGGACTACACATAGAGACAGACAAGCACACTCTCATTCACACCTACGGACAATTTAGAATAATCAACTAACCTCAGCATGTTTTTGGACTGTGGGAGGAAGCCAGAGAACCTGGTGAAAACCCACACTGCACAGGGAGAACATGCAAACTCCACACAGAAAGACCTCAGGCATCCTAACCGGGACACGAACCAGGGATCTTCTAGCTGTGAGGCGAGCAACCGTGCAGCCCTATTTTACCAGTCGTTCTATCAATTTAAACTATTTTTAAATTTAAAAAAATCAACATTTTTCATTCCAACCTCTTAAATATTCATATTTTCTAGAGTCTTTCCTCTTCCATGACAGTGAACTGAATATATTTGGGTTGTGGACAAAACAAGATGTTTGTGATTTGGGGTTTTAGGAAACACTGATCAGCATTTGTCCCCATTTTCTGACATTTTATTAAACCAAACACCTAACTGACTAATCCAGAAAATAATCTACATTGAAAATCATCACTAGTTACTGAAAACCCCTCATCAGTCGACCTCTGCTTTACTCTGCTGAAGTCTCTTCCTGTATTTCTGTGGCTGTATCTCTGACTCTGTTTCTCCTCCTTCTCTGTCCCCTGCTGCATCATTTTCTCAATATAACAGCAGCAAGTCCAAGGAGGCTGCAGTGAGTGTAGGTAAGCGAGCACTTTGTCTGCTTCCCTGCAGCTGCTTTTTCAGGGTTTTTACATCAGCGATGTGAAACTGCTGCTGAGCAAATAGCAGATTTAACGATTTAAGCGAAAGCCCTGCATGACGCCGCTGCATGTAAATTAATATCATGTGTTTGTGTGTTAACCCGCTGCAGGGACGAGACGTGTGACGCACTGCAAAGGTAGGCTTCGTCCCTGAGAGTGCATTTAATACTTCACATGCATTAAACGTGGGAAGAACTGTGCTTGAGCTGTTATTTTGTGCTCACCCTTCATTTCTCACATCTCACTGTGACTTGTGTGCCGTCCCTCAACCCCCTGCTCCCCTTGTTTTTGTCTCTTTTTCCACATCATCTCTTCTTTAAACATCCCAAACCTCGACCTCCTCACCTCATTTCACCACTTCACTTAGTGACTATGCAGATCTATCTGAGCCCCCTCGCAAGAAAGACTGGGTCTTCTGAGGCCGCCAAGTCCACGTCCGCGGTGCCGACCAACTCCAGGCCGGTGCCGGCGCCGAACCACCCTCAGCCGAAGGGAGGAAGCAAGCCGGAGACGAGGAAACAACCCCCGTCCTTCACTTTGAACCTCCAGAAAACCACGACCAGCCAGCAGAGCGCACCGCAGGACGTGTCCAGCTACAAAAGCCCCCTCAAGTCGCCCAGCCAGTACTTCCAGATTTGTTACTGATGCAGAGTTTGAAACAAGCCACGCACAATTTTACACTTGTTTACTGTTAGTTTGATAGTTTGAGGGCAAAACTGCAGGCAAGTTCCCTCCTGAACCAGAAACAGATGATTACAAGCCTCAATTAATCACTTTAAACTGCATATTTAGACTTAATTCTTGAATTTTGGAGCAATTTTTTTGTGTGGAAAAAGTGTGAAAGCTTAACGCATTTTAGTTTCTTCACAGACAGCAGTGTAGTTGTAGCTCCACCTGTGTTGATACCTGCATACTGTGTCACCGGATGCTTGTGTTTACTGTTTATTTCCACTCTGTCACTGAGAATGTGTGATTACTGGGTGAGTCTCCTCGTTTGCTGTGTTGTTCCCAGTTTTCTAGCTGACTTTCCACCTTAAAACCCCACCTTAGATTTCATGCACCCAAAAATTCTCATTTCAATTCACAAAAAAACAATAAAAGCCATGATGACTAGTGGGATCGCTGTTCTTCATTTGTAAAGAGTCCTTTGTATTCAAGCACTGCTGTATTTTCCTGGCACGGCTGACTTCAATCAGCCACATGGAGAGAAGTTCAGCCACCTTAATGCGATGCTGATGACTGTTTTTTACAACAAGGAACAAACTGAACACTCGGATGAGCAGGAAATGAGTGAGAATCGTGTGCCGTGACCTTTCCAGTTAGACGAACATTCAAGTGGACACTTAAAGAAAATAGCTGAGCTGCGCCCGGAACAAGAGTTTCCATCCTCACTGTGAAATCTGCTGAATTAACTTCACAGATTTGATTCAAACCAGTGAAGCTGGAGTCAAAAGTTGACTCTGTTGAGGCGCATCAGCTTGTTTTGGTGTCTCATGTCAGTCAGTTTACACACACGGTCCTAAACTGTTAGGAAAGTACAATTTGGAGGTACTTTATCTGAGTAAATTCCATTTTCAGTAACTTTAAACTTCCACTTCACTATATTTCAGGTATTAATGTTGTACTTTCTACTTCCCTGCATTTGTCTTACACCTTTACTGACTTTTAAGATGCAGATTTGACACAGTAGAGAATCTGACAAGCTTTTAAAATACAGCAAGGGTGTCCTCCAGAAAGTATTGTGTGGTCACATTTCAGATGTCTGTCAGCTGTTAACAGCTCTGGAAAATATTGTTTTTTAATGTAAACTTCTCACATTTCAGTAAATTCAAATTCAAATGGTTCAATATCTTAAAAAATAATTAAAAAATCAAATATTAGAGAAAAACTGAAAACAGATTTGTGCATCATGTGTTTACTAAAACACTAAAATAAAAACATAGAGAAGACCAAGTGAAGATTTTACTACATTCTAATGCTTGTTTTTTGTTTTATACATATTACTAATATCAATTAATTAAATTTGAACTTTCCCTACTAATTAATTAGTGCATTAATTACTAGTTATGTTGGTCCTGGTGCTGTAAGAGGTTCCAGGACCAACTTTGAGTCACGCTGGACTGAGTTGGGTCTATTATCCAACTCAGTCCAGTGTGACATTTGTTCTGTAATAATAATTACTATGATACTTAATAATAACAACAACAATAATAATATCCGTTCATGGTGTTTTTTCTTGGGTATTTAATTTTAAAATGTGATCCTGAACAGTTATATATTTTTCATAAATGTATAATTTTGACTCATTTTCTGTAGCTGATTTATTATAGGCCATTTTTTTTATTCTACAGCTTGTGCAGTTACAGATCCACAGGTGGGATGTTTTCCATCTTAAACTGGTGCCTGGCATTAACCATGTTTAGAGCTTCAGAATTATTTGCTGTATGAATATACAACTGCATATAAACTAGTTTAAACCTGCGGCAGCTCCAACAGGAACATCCTGCAGACACACTGACTACACTATAATAATCTTAATTATGACACATATCATAATGTATCAATCAAAGGGTCCAAAACAGGACTTGTACTGTAATAATTTAACTGCAGCTATGTGCATTCACTACATTTACTTGGAATTAAGACCTTCTAGTTTAATTTCTTGTAGTTTTGGATCCTGAAAACCTGCTGCAGTTAGAATAATGTTAAAGTTGGGCTGATTATCACAATCCTGACATGACTGGTTCAGCCTCATCTGCAGATATTAAAACAGATTATTAAACACTGTGACCTTAAACGTGTGTGAGTCTTGTTGAAGTGAATAAACTCCATGTGTGCTCATCTTCAGCGCCCTCCTGTGGAGATAAAGAACCAAGCAGTTAGTGGAAAAGAACATCATGTAGGTGTGAAAGTTGCAGCAACACATACATATGAACTCAGTAAAATAGCCAAGTCAAGTTAGTTTAAACATGTTCCAATATTATAAATACATAGATTACCTTAAAGGCTTTACAACAAGTAGTTAGTACTTAGAATTACAATCTGGTTAAAAAAAAAATCCCTTTAACTTGATAAATATTGGAAGAAACATCAGGAAGAGCAACAAACCAATGCTGTCATGTGTGCACAGCAACACAATAAACTGACATTAAGGGCACACAAGGTACACCTAAAAGAACATTACAACAAAATGTCCTTTCCTTCATCACAGAGACTTGATTTTTTCATCACCACAAAGTGAACAGATGGGGTCAGTGTGACCTCACAGTGATCCTCAGCACCACATGGACTGGAATGGAGATTACTGAGCTGCTTGGAAGTTATAAGGCCCTCTGCTGTTGAGAAGGAAAACAGCTGTAGGCCTGATTCTAATGTGTCAGATGTCTTAACTCTTCACATAGTGAAATGGGATGTTGAACAGCAGTATTTGTAATTAGAAATGAAGCATCTAGATATATTTAATCATTATAAAACACATCTTCTGTCTTGTACCAGCTTAAACAAAGCAAATCGATTTTAGAGCAAAGTATCAGAATCCTTTTTATTGTCAAGTAGGTTTTGCATGAGAGGACTCTGACTGGTTGATTAGATGCTCTATAGCAAATGCTAAAAGGTAGAGGATTTTTAAAGCAGTAGAAAAAGATCTGAAAAGAAAGCAAGCGGTGCAAATCAGAGAGGACGTTCAAGTGTAGCAAATCCTAGGGAATTTAAATAATGAAATATAATAGAAATAGTCAAATTGTGGAGAAATGTGCAAAGTATTTTCTCAAGGATGTGCAAATTGACATAGTTTGTGGTGCAACGGTGGGAATATGCAAGAACAACACATTAGACCTGAACTTCCACTGGCTTTCAACCAGGACTCAGTTTAATTCTCTTTATGCAACTTGAGATTACACAAGAAAAAATGTAGATTTAGTTATTTTTAGACAAATTAAAGGATAAACTTTAAAGAAATAAAGATGCCTTAAAAGATTCTTGTGGAATACTGACATACCAGTGCGAACCTACAAAGCTCTGCTGCTATAGGTGAACAATAGCTGCATAATTTTAAATATCCGCCTAAATTCTGGCTTTAAAATAACATAATAAATCATCCATGGATGGAGACTGCTAAACTAAGGATCCACTAACTGCCTCAGCTCTGGAGCTTTGATTGAATCTGTCTGTCCTCAATGTGAAGAAACACACTGATATTACAGCTGCTCAGTCCTGCCTGCTGTCAGGTGTTTGTGCTGCTCGTACTGTCATTTAATACTGATCCCAGCATCACATAGTGTCTTCTTTCATGCTGCTGTTCTGTAGGACAACATGTAGTGATGTTGCACAATCTCAGTCTGGTCCATCAGTCAGAGTTAGGAAGAAATTACTGCAAAAATAAGAGCAGAAAACAAGATGTGATGAGGAAGTATGGAAGGTAATATAGTTTTCAAAGCATTTATGTCAGTAAATTCCTATATTATTGAATAATATGGAAATGCTACACTGAGTTGAACAAATTAATTGGAAAGGTTGCTACGTGAAGTGTTCAGTAAAATAAGTAAATAATATGAGGTAACCCCACACACATCATCATCATCATCATCATCATCATCATCATCATATAGGATGTGCACATTGTTGTAGCAACAGTACATTTGCCCTCTTGCCTGAGCTGCTCCTCTGGAAGCAAAGAGAAAAAATACAACACTTATTTTATTTTTGCTGTGGTGGCTGCACAAAAAGCACAGGTTTGCTAAAGTTGCACCAACAACAACTTTTCTCATAATGCAAGCTAACATTTTTCAAACAAACTTTATTACCAGCTGAATAAATTCACAGTACAAATAACAGCAGACT
This sequence comes from Dascyllus trimaculatus, assembly GCA_024666655.1. Lineage (NCBI taxonomy): Eukaryota > Metazoa > Chordata > Actinopteri > Pomacentridae > Dascyllus > Dascyllus trimaculatus. Next base: position 28,821,337 of record CM045455.1, read on the forward strand.
ACTTAGAATTATTTTGTGGCAGCTGTGGCTCAGGTGGTAGAGCAGGTTGTCCACTGATTGCAAGGTTGGCGGTTCGATCCCCGGCCCCTCCGCTTACTGAAGTGTCCTTAGGCAAGACACTGAACCCCAAGTTGCTCCCAATGGTAGATTAGCACCTTGCATGGAAGTCTGTCACCATTGGTGTGTGAATGTGTGTGAATGGGTGAATGCGAAACACATGGTAAAGTGCTTTGGATACCACTAAAGTGGTATATATATAAGTGCAGACCATTTACCATTTTAAACATAGATACACTCAAAGAACAGAATTATTAACACACACTCACATAACTGAAGTATACTTTATTCATTTAACTGTTTGAAGGCAACATTAACCACTATCAGTGCTCTGTTCGGGGAAATAACCTCTTTAAATGTGCATGTGGCATCTTTTCATGCTATTTAATTTCTAAACCCCTGGATTTTAATGGCTCGGATGTGTTTCAGCAAGATTTCTGCTAAAAACTCACACACATCAGGCATTGTTGCATCCATAAACAAACATAACAGTCAGCAGATATCAACCCAGTGAACATCCATGGGAGATTTTGGATGTCTGTGCACGTCCCAGATCATCATCATCATCTCACAGTAATATAATATTCCTGCTGCAGGGTCTTAAGGGCTTAAAGTATTTGTGGTAATCGTGGTTTTATATCCAATCACATCACTAATATTCCTGTGAACCTGTTTGCTGCGGAGTAAAATGACTCAGGTGGTAGGAGGACAGTAGGAGTGAGTTTATTCTCACAAGAAAAAAAGATATATTTTTATTTCTGCACAACTTTTTCCCTCTGAGGAGTCGCTGTGAGTTGGTTTTGTCCACCTGCCTGCACAGCTGCTCCATCACCGCACTGAGGGCGCTGCAGCCAAACCAGCGGGACATGAATATTTCAGCAGCCTCTCTCTCCATCCAGCCTCCCAGCGGTTGGAGGCAGGAAAAGATGGCACCTCAGAAGCCGCTGCCACACTCTCCGCCCGGCTTCTCGTCCTTCGGAAAGCGGCGTGCTGCCCTCTGAGATGTCCCCAGCGAACCTCGCAGCCCCGACGGACGGAGATTTCTCATTTTCACCGGACGGACCTGAAAAACGTGCGCATCCGTGTAGCTTTTCTCCCCACACCCCGTCGCCTTCCTCACCCCTGAACATCTGCACAGCCAGGATTCGCTGTTTTTTCTTCTTCCAGCCTCAAACCTCCAGAAGTGCTGCAGCTGCTGGGTCGTTTTTATTATTGGAGGAGAAACAGATCTGAAGGGAAACATTTCATCCAGACGCACGACGGAGGAAGATGAGGTAAGAACCATGCGCTGCTCTCTGATTCTAGCAGTCTGAGCTTGAGCTGCGCAGTATTCTGGGATTTTACAGCCTCGATAAGCCAAACATCCTGTTATCTAGCGCGCTGCTGGCTTTATTGGCGCACTTTAATCCGCGGTGTGCGCCTCACCGCTGCACAATAGGTGCATCTCCGCCTGGTATTGACCCGCAGGTCACATGTCGGCCGACAGATTGAGGACCTTTAAGAGCTGTAAACACACACAGCATCCCTGACTCCAGCTCCGTGGCGTCACGTGGAGGCTGTCTGCGGAGGAGAATGAGGAGTTGTCATGGAAACCAGACTACACGTGTGGAGCTGGAGCATCGCGGTGAAGCTGCTTAACTGCATCTGCATGTACAAACTAATCTCGCATGTTAGTGAACACATATGTGTGCAGATGAAAGCACCACACGAGGTCACACACCTTCCTGCCTGAGAGCCAATCAGCTGCGAGGATTGGTCAGAGCATCCAGCTGTCTGAGGGATGTGAGCGCCTGGTTTTACTGGCTCAGTGTGAGAGCCAATCAGGTGGAGCCTTACTGGCATCCTCCAGCCAATCAGCTGTGGGGCTGCTGCTACACAGATGTGGGTGGGGCAGCAGCAGGTTCACCATGATGAGGAGGAGGAAGCAGGAGCTGAGTGTAGCTGCTGCTGGTGTTTAAATACACTCATGGAGAGAAAGAAGGTGTGTGTGAGAGAGTGAGTATTAGTCATAGGTGTGTCTGCAGAGTCATACTGCAGGGATCAGCTTCAGTTTAGGGTTGAAATTTGTTTTGAGGTTGGAGGTTTTTGGTTTGGGAAGTGGTAATCAGTGTGATGTTGGCTGAAATGATGGAAACTGTGTGTGTTTGTGCATCAAAGTTGGATTTTGTCGCTAGCTGAGTGATAGAGCTGAGTGATACAGCTGCAAAAGTTATCATGATAAAATGGGTCATTTAAGTCAGTATCCATACATTTGAATGACCTATTTAAAGATTTAATTCAAATTTACATTTTAACCACAGATAATAACATTGGTGTCAAGACAGCAGTGAAAGACAAACACTGATAAACCAATTTTCACACATAAATAAGAACAAATAAGCATAAAGGAGTGATCTCACCTTGATACGTATTATGCTAAGGCTCAGAGAGGCTGGACTGGACCAGGTTTCACTAGATAGAGACCACAAAGGGGCCCCATTATCAGGAAATACACCGATCAGGCACCTGCCTAATATTGTGTTGGTCCCCCTCATGTGGTCCAAAATGCTCTGAACCATTGGGCATGGACAAGAGGACCTCTCAGGGTGTCCTGTGGGGTCTGGAACCAGGACGTTGGCACTGGATCCTTTGGGTACTCTGGCTTGTGCCGTGGAGCCTCTGTCAGTCAAACTTGTTCCACTGCATCCTGTTGATGCTTGATCAGAATGGGGTGTAGGAAGCTTGGAGGTCAAATCAACATGTTGGACCATTGTCATGTTCCTCAACATGTTCCTGATTGTTTGATGTTGTTTCCATGTGGTGGGGTGCATTTTCCTGCAGGGGTAGACCAGTGACATTTGGGATTTCCATTTGAATGAGGGAGTGTGTTTGTTGTGGGACGATGTTTATTTGGGTGTCTAAGTCTGATCAACATGGACGTTAAAATCCAAGGTTTTCCATCAGAACAGCACATAGTACCAATATGATCAATGTTATTCACTTCACCTGTCAGTGGTCAGAATGTTTAGTAACGAATCTGTTTTCATTGCAGTTTGCATCTGATGCGTTCAAGTAAAAGCGTTGAGAAGTCTGTTGAACAGTTTTCTTACTGCTATTGATTAAGCATCTCTCAGTGCATATGGACCAGGCCTACTAGAGTGCATTTACAGACCAGTGACAAATAAAAGGAAAAAACATGAACCCTTGACTCCTACAGTGAGCCGATTTTGGGGCATTTGTCTGGCATGATTCGGGTCCACTTGCCCTCTTAGAGGAAAGAGTCACTGCTAATCAGTACAAAGTTGTTCTGAGTGATCACCTTAATCCTGCAATGTGACATGAGGAGAGACTATGGAGAGTATGAGCATCAAACACTTAATTACCTGGGTAAGGCCTTTTTTGCATCAGTTTGTAATGGAAATGTCTATATAAAAAGGAAAGCAAAGACAATTCAAAACATAAAGAATATAAAGCAGTAAGGCTCTCAGACATTCTGCATTCCTTTCAAATATTTAACCTCCTCTAGATCATTTTTTATCATTTAACATGATTCCTATTATTCAATACATATACAGGCAGGATTCATTCCTCTCGTGTGATTTGTTTGGGGAACTAACTTCTCTTTAAATGTGCTTCTGGCACCTTTTTGTATAATTTAACTTCCAAACCTCTGGAGATTTGTGTACATTCCCATCATATCACATATAACTGAGCTTGACATGCTTAAGGAAAAAAGACCTGCTCCTGTTGCAGACATTGTTTCATCTATGAGTAAACTTTATAGTGGTCCAACAACACTCTTCTCCACCATCAGTAAACACCCAGTGTAGGAATATCTTTTAGAAGAATGGCGTTCGTTCCTCCAGCAGAGTTCCAGGAACTTGGAGAATCAATGCCAAGGAGGAATGAAGACGTTTTGGTGGCAAAAGCAGCTTACTAAGACACTAGATGTAGGTTTTTCCTTTAATGTGTCACTCATCAGTATGTCAGTGTGCTTCTTAACACCCACTGTTTTCTGTACTGTTGCCATTTCCATGTCATCTCAGCTCCGTCTCCTGCTGATGGAACCAAAACAGTGTGTTCTACTGCATGTGCCAATCACCCTCATCCTGAGGAGTTACGCATTTTATGTCGGCATACTTACATTTTCTCACTTCCCTACAAAAGATATGCAGCCTTACTGTGTAGTCTGATGCATTAACAGTTTTATTCTTGCATTTTAAAGGATATAAACCTCAGGTCTGAGTATCTGTATTTGTGCCTGACAGATACTTAACCACACAGCTATGATTTACAGCCGGATGAGGGGTTGTGTGCTGCGTGTTGATGCTCTGTAGGTGGCAACATTGACTGTGACTCACAACAAGCTGCAGCTACAGTCCAGTTTGTTGTGGCTCATTTGGATGCATGTGAGCATCTCTGCCTATCAGTGTATCTTCCTCTGATTGTAAAACCGGCAAGACTGTGCAAGTGCATTGATTCTGCTGATTGTGAGTGGGACAGATGAGCCGGTTTAATGTCTGTATCTCTGATGTGCTGCTGCTGTATTGTTGTATGCATGTTAGTAGGATGCAAACTTGTGCCGTAATCCAATAAGCATTGATCTCAGTGGGCTGCAGGTCAAACGTGTGAGCTCAAAGTCAGATAAACTGCAGCATGAGGGCAAACTCCAGGAAATAAGTGCATTCTGAAGACGTTTAAAGGTCATTGCTTGATATAAATTAGGTTGCAACATATAAATTCCTCCTAAAACGTATAAAAATGAATTTCTCATACAAAAAAAGTGGCTGTGCAGAGAGTTTGCTGCGTGTTCATATCTGTTTTTGCCTCTTTTTCAATTACTGCGGGAACCCAAAGCTTGAATCCGCCACTGTTGCTGTATCTGCTCCTCATTTGTCAGGATTAGCGGCATTAGGTCTGATCATGTGCAGCTGTGCAGCGGTGGAAGGTGCTGCAGGTCTCCGGGGGGGAAATCGTGGCACAGTAAAGCCTTGGTTTGAGATTCCTGTCTGGGATTTGGGTCTGAAGGACTGATCCTTCGACTGATGGAGCCCGTCTGTCTGATTCCTCTACTGGAAGTTGATTATCTCTCGCTCCTTGTTTCTTCTCCAGTCTGCTACTTATTGATTAACAGACGAGTTAGTGTGAGGTAGCAGCCTCACACTAACTCGAGGTTCATGGGCTCAGTACAGTGAACTTTGCCATTACTTCTCCATGAGTCATATTAAACTGGAGAACTTTAAAATGACTCACAACTTTGCCATGTTTTTCTTGAACACAGCAGTCAGAAGTTTTCAGTATGATTTTGCTGCTTTTCTCTGTTTTTATCTTTGTAATCTGGATATTTTGGGTGTTTGAACTGCAGATCTAACCAAACAAGAAATTTGAAGGTCTAATCCTAAGCTTAGAGAAACTGCACTGAGCATCAGTTAATGTTAAAAGGCAGATTAATTGTTACAGGAAATATTTGGTTAGTCATCCGTGGTGCTCATATTAAACCGCAGGGCTCCAGACTAATGTTTTCCACTAGTAGCACTTGTGGCTTCAACTAAACAAAGTCCAAAATTTTGATATACAACACAACACATTCATATTTTTGCCATCTTAAATGCGTTATTGATAAATGCTTTGGTCATCAGTAGTAGCAGTACATACTAGACAGTACACGTGGTTCCTTTCTTTGCAGTATTTCAGCCGTGTAAACCCAGTGAAAGAGCAGGGTTTAGGTCGAATAGTCCAAAAAGTGACTTTCTGTTTCTTTTGCTAGATTTCTTTCCTTGACCTAGTTGGTAAAATGCCATGAGGTTGGAGGAAGATGTGAAGAATTCATGAGGTGAAAGGAAAAGACAGGCGATAAGAGAATGCACTTACACTAGGATACAAGCTAGATGTTGTTGACATGAGTTCGCTGTGGACGATGCAGTCGCTTCAAATATTACTTTTCTTTAATTTTGTAAAGTGGGTCACAGGGCACGTCCAAATCATGTTCAGAAAAAGCTGGTGGCACCACTGGAAAAGTTAGTTTGGATCCCTTGTTTATTTTATACCCCAATCAGGCATAACATTATGACCACCTGCCTAATATTTTGTTGGTCCTCCTTATGTGCTCTAAAATGCTCTGAACCATTGGACATGGACAAGAGGACCTCTCAGGGTGTCCTATGGGGTCTGGAACCAGGATGTTGGCACTGGATCCTTTGGGTACTCTGGCTTGTGCAGTGGAGCCTCTGTCAATCCAACTTGTTCCACTGCATCCTGTTGATGCTTGATCAGAATGGGGTGTAGGAAGTTTGGAGGTCAAATCAACATGTTGGGCCATTGTCATGTTCCTCAACATGTTCCTGATTGGTTGATGTTGTTTCCATGTGGTGGGGTGCATTTTCCTGTGGGGGTAGACCAGTGACATTTGGGATTTCCATTTGCATGAAGGAGTGTGCTTGTTGTGGGACAATGTTTATTTGGGTGTCTACGTCTCATCAACACGGATGTTAAAATCCAAGGTTTTCCATCAGAACACCACATAGTACCAATATGATCAATGTTATTCACTTCACCTGTCAGTGGTCAGAATGTTGGGGCTGATCGATGTATCTGTTTGAAATATCAGTTATTGGTCTGCTTGAGTGCTAATAAATGGTATCGGTCCTAAAAAAAACACACACACAACATATTTGAAGAATTCTTGGTAAGAAACCTTCCTTAGTCACAGAACCGACTCAAGGTCTAGTTAAAAGAGAAAGCAAGTGCAGCAGAACACCAACTCTGTTGTGTTGCACCTCACGCATTGGTTTGGCTCAATGTGAACAACACACTTGCCCCACTTCTTGCTGCACTGCTTCCAAACATTATCACATAAATGCACCATAATGAAACTAAATGGCCACAGTCTGGAGCCTTGAATTGCAGTCATCAGGACTGTAATTTCACTATAAAGACCACAAACCATTTTTGCCCCTCTTGTCTGCTTTAAGGACTTTTAAGAACACTGGACAAATGATAATAATCCTTTATTATTCAATATTCATACCCATAATAATCCTTACTAATAAAAAATCCACATTGTTGCATTATTTACTTGTGAAAGGTGACATAATATCCTGAAAAAAATCCTATATTAATCATCTGTTAACTGGAGCTGCAAAGTGTTGCACAAGAGGAAGCTTTGTGTATCTGCTAAATACATATTAAATGTCATATACTGTAATGTTCTGGTGACTGACCCTCTGATGAAGTGTGACAGCAGGATTGATATGGGGTCCAACCTGTGGTCTGATCATCATCCACCAGCTCCATCTTTGTGGACTGGATTGTTTCATTCCGCTCTGGAAGTGAGATGTGACCTCTATTGATCGGCTATCAGCGGTTCTGCCTGATGTGTATTGACAGCAGCGGTTGGTGGTATGAGTTTGACCCATATGGAAACCAGTGTTCATAGTAACTGTGTGCTGAATGAATGCAGGACAAGGACAGAAACATGGAGGTGAACTGGGTCTAACCCTAGATGCTCATCCATACCAGGTTCATGCTAACTCACAGTATTGCTATATTGTAGGTTTGAAATGTGCTTTTCCATAATACTCTGACACTGTAAACTAATATTCAGCGTGCATCTGGTGCCTGAAATGAATCATGGAAATGTCTTAGTTTATGTCCAGCTGTTGCAGGTCAGATTTCGTCATTGTTCTCAGTGCACAGCTGTGAGCTTTGAAGTCGCACAGGTGTGAGTGCTGGATTACACCCTCATTATAGTTACAACATTAAACCTGAGGTATTTTTTCACTTTGTTCCAGACATGTTGGGAAGTTATAAAGGCTTAGATCATCTCATGTTCCCTCAACACGGTCATTTAAATGGATCTGACATCAGTTTTCAATGTTACGAGGCTTCACATGTGTTAACCTGGTGATTAGTTAAAGCTGCTATGGAGGTATTTTTACGTAAACAATGAGCTGAATCACTGTTGGTGTGTAAGAGGTAACTCATGGCAACTCCACAGATAACAAGAGGTGGGAGAAATACTCAGATCTTGTAGTTAAGTAGTAAAAATCCTGCCTTTAAAGGTATTCTTAGGCATCAAAATATACTTAAAGCACCAAGTACTTTTAATTCAGAATGGCATATTTCACAATAATAGATATTATTGGATTATACTTTTTGATGTATTAGTCTGTTAATTACTGTAATGATGAAACTAGTGAAGGTTTACCTGCTGGGTAGCTTTAGTTTTATGTTATTCTGTAATATCACATGGTAATTTATTTGTTGATTGCATTTTGCATTAAATTTGTAAATAAATATAGTGGAGTAAAAACAATATTTCTCTCTGAAATGTAGCAGATTAGATGTATAAGGCTGCAGAGGAAAACACCTACAAGTAAGACTGTTTGATTCAGGGATGTTATTGATTGACCATTTACTTCTGTTTAGAATTTAACTTAATAAAGACAGATTAGCTCATAAGGTAAACAATGAGGGGCAAAAATGTCTGATTCTGTGAATGCACTGACAGGATTGCTGCTTAATTTCACTGTGAACTGTGCAATGACAGTAAAGGAATTCTATGCATGTCAGAAAATATACTGGATATTAGCTGTAGTACCTGGTTGCACCACCAGGTGGAGCCTCACACTATTCAATTACATGGAAAACCGCAGCTTGTTTGCTGTACTTAATCGTGTAGTGAACCAAGGAGGTGATCACTCACACTATGGGCAGTTCTGCATTGGCAAGCAGTGAGCATTGTGTTTAGCTAGCAACGGGCACCATGACAAAGACTTCAGTGGTGCTTAATGACTTCTTACAAGTATTCATACATACAGAAGATGAGCTTGAAGGTTTAAGGATTAGTGTTGGTGACTGGCTCATGTAAATAAACCAATTTTGTGGCAAATGTTAAGTGTCAGTGGTTAAAAATGGATTTGTCAGCATTTGGAAAAACATCCTGCTGTATTTCAGTTGATTTAACAATTAATTGATCATTGATTAATGGGATCGGTGAAGAAGATTTGAGTGACAACATTTTATTGTTAGGCAGCTCCCAGCACTTGGTTAAGGCTACAGACAGACTGTCATCCAGGTTTAATCCTGAAAAATTTGGCGTAAACCTCGGGATAGGCGTGCTGTAGTGTTCTTTTCTTTGTTTATGTTGGTCCAAAACAAGAATGTAGTACTGTACATGTTTGAAAAAACAAAGTCATGGATCATAATTCAGGCAACAACTGCGCTACCTCTCATCCAAAACAGTTTAGCTTAACATAAACACATGACTGAGTGTTTCTGCAAAAACTGTCATGCTTTTTCTGTCTCGTTTATTTTTGCATTTGCCGGCTTCATTGTTTTAAAGAAGGATTTTGTTATTGGAGCAAAAACTCGACTGTACGTCTGTGACAGGAAGCAGCAGACCGTGGCAGCTTGTTGTTTAGCTTCTCTGCTCTCAGGGTAAGTTAATGCTCTTCCACTCACTTGTATATATTTATATACTGCGGACGCTCTCAGACTGTCTAATGATTCCTGTGCACGATACTGCAGCCGCATCACATCTGTGCAACCACATTTGTCCTAATGCAGCCCGACAAACTGCTCAAACTGCAGAGCGAAGCGGCACGCTGTGATGCAGCCAGTGTCAGGTGTGAGGTCATGTGTCTCGCCTCCGTCGTGCATCTGAGTAATAAAGGAGCATTTTGGGTGACAGCAGTCGGTTTATGAGTCATAATTATGCACAGTGAGGCGTCCAGAGGCTGATCCACACAGACCGAGTGTGTTTAGGAGAAGAATAATCAAATCTTTGTGAATGAGGGAATCACTGCCTCCTCCTCCTCTCTCTTTCGTCGACTCCCTTCCCCCCTGCATCTCTGCCAGCTCTCATCGCTGTTTGGCGTAATTAAAGTGAGTCAGATGGTCTCTGTGTGTATGTGTGTGTGTGTGTGTGTGTGTGTGTACGATGCTGCTGCACATGTGTGTGTTTGTTTCCCATTTGAATACGAGTGTGAGCGAATGAGATTTAACTGTCTCTGTCACACCTCTCACACTCACTTTTCTTTCTCCACCTCATTTTACATTGCAGAGCGTGACGACGTGCAGGTGGATTCACAATGTGGGAGTGGAAAGTCAGATTTCATTATACACAAAAATATGTGGCTGAAAAGCTAAAACCATACAGACAATGACACCAGACTCAGTACAGCTGCTTCATGTCAGTGCCATTTAGGCAAACCATCATGAGGTTCAGAAATCGGAACAAATCTGTCAGAGATATCGTCGAAAAATCAAAAAATATAGGTGTTGAAATCAGATAATTACGTGTTAGGCGATCTTCTTATTACAGGAAGCTGTTACAATGACCTGATGAACCACACTCTCATTCACACCTACGAACAATTTAGAATAATCAATTAACCTCAGCATGCCTTTGGACTGTGGGAGGAAGCCAGAGTACCTGGTGAAAACCCACACTGGGAAAACATGAAAACTACACATAGAAAGATCCCAGGTATCCTAACTGGGACGCGAACCGGGGACCTTCTAGCGACGCTTCTAACAACTGAGCGACTGTGCAGCCCAGGAAACAAGTCAGTATTTGTAAAATTCATAAATTGAAAAACACACAAATCTGTAATTATACTAGTTATTATCTGTAATTTCACAAAACATGGAAAATGTGTAAAACTACAGTCAATTACAATAATTACCCTCATATATACAGCTTTTCTTTCAAATAACAGCAAATATCTGCCTAGTTATTACCTGTAATTTAACAAAAAATAAAGTAAGAGAGCTGTAAATTGTTGAAGAAAACACTGACACAGTGGACTATGTGTAAAAGGACTATGTGTAATTAGCTTCCCACCAGATATAGTCTTCAGTAGCATCATTTTTCTCTCCAATCCTTAATGTGATTCCCCCATTTTCACCCCAAAGCTCCATCACACTCTGAGTCGTGCTTTGAGCCTGACAGAAGATCTTCCCTCCTGCTGGACGTCAACGGTCCAGTTTCACCATCTCTCACTCTTAAAGCCAGCAGAAGCCGATCTGTGTGGTTCTCTATTAGAATACAGTCTGCTGCAAGGATCTAACCTGAGACAGGAAGTGATGGGGGAGGGATGAGCACTTTAAGTGGTGTTTGGATGTCCTTTCACCCTTCCTCTTCCTCCCCCTTTCTCACCCACTCCCCCTGCATGCAGCTTATTTCCATCCCACTGAGGCGTTTAACTCTACCTGTCCGTCCATCTGTCTGCTCCTCTGTGCCTTCCCAGTGCTCCAATTTATTTTTTGTTTTTTTGTACCCGTCCTCCCTCCTCGTCTGTTTACTGTAAAATCATTCCTGCTTCCATCTGTGACCCCTGATCCGATCTGTTCAGTCTGCTGCGTGTTTTTATCATTTTTCCATCTCTCTCGGTTGTGCTTTCTGCTCATGTTGTCGCTTTCACCACTTCTCACATAGAAATATCAATTTTAAAAGCTAGAAAATGGCGGTAAACAAGTGGTTTACTTCATAAAGAAAGCGAGGGATGAACGACTTGTGTTGCTTTAATAAAAGTGCAGTCTGTTTCAAAGTTGTGGCACTCTATTGTAGTAAAAAAAATCAGAGAAAATGTTGGTGCAGATGGCGTGCTGCTGTTTAACTGGGATAGAATTCCCTGTATTGATTGAACACTGCCCACTGTAGTGTGTGATTTCAGTTGAAACGCCACAGTTTACTTACAAATGGCAAAACCCATGCTTTAAAAGTGATTTAGTCCCATATTCAGCTTCATTTTGTCTGAAAAAATGATGTTAGAAGTGTGAAAAACCCAGCTTCTGGTGCAGTTCCAGGAAAATTCGGAAAATTTTATATTTATTACATTTTTTTATTTGATTTTTTGTCATTTTAGAAAAAAAGTTGTCATTTTTAGGAAACTAAATGGATTAAAATAAATATATATTATTTTGCAGTGTATTATTCCATATAGCAACAGCTGTACAGAGTGTAAAAGTAAGGTTTAGTTTTACATTTGAAAGTGAACATGATGAGTGAGGATGGATCAAGAACACTGTAGATGTCCATACAGTGTCAATCACAAGGTAGACTCTCCCTAAAACATACCCTTCTTTCTCGTCTATTTCCTTGTAAATGGGACCATAATTTACAAATTGAGCACCATGCTGTATTGAAGAAAGCTTGAAACTAGCAATTGAGACCATGAATCCATTAGGAAAATGTTCACTGAGGTAACAAATCAAGTGAGAAGTCAGCTCATGTTCTCATAGACTCCCATACAACCAGACTTCTGTTTGAACCAGAGGAGTCGCCCCCTGCTGGCTGTTAGAAAGAATGATGGTTTAAGGCATTTCTTCCCAAGCTCATCTTTTATATAAAGCCTGTGGCTTTTACTTTGACATCTTATAGAAAATACAACTTGTCACATAGTCAAGAGAACCACTGCCATTATGCATTTTTCTGCTTTATGCACTGTAGTCTCCTATAGGCAGTTGGGCAGAATGCAGCTTTACATCACTTCTATGTTGGCTTTACTGTTCAGACATTAACAACGTCCATATTTTATATACAATCTTATGTTCAGAACAAGAGGGGAAGTTATTTTGTCTTATTCTGTCCATTACTGTGACAGGAAAGCTTTGAGAATAAACACCAGTGAGAATTTTATCTCATTCCCAAACCAGTGAAAACCTTGAAAAATAAAGAAGCATTAGTTAAAAACGTCACAAGTCCTCCAGGTCTAAAAAAACATTTAGGTTGTTTGTCCCACAGTTTTTGGCTCTATATAACTATGTCATGTCCAATCAACCTTTGGGTCAGCAAAATGAAGCCAACGCAGAAGTGTCAAAAAGTGCAATTCCTCAAATGACCACTTGAGGCTGCGTCAAATAGTCAGTCAGCCCCCATAGACCTCCATGTTATTATGTCCCAACTTTACAGCAGAAATAAACCTGTTTACAGCCTCGTACGAAAACAGTTTCAACCTCTATAGTTCTATAGTCAATTTCTCATTCATGACAACTGTACGTGAGGTAAATTTGGTTGGAACTCACCTGTTTGAATTGTATTAAGGCTTAAAGTTATGCACAATTACAGAGGTGGCCTCTTTCAGTGACAGGTGGATGCTGTAACAAGGCAGCTCATCTCCCAGAGACATTAACATCATCCACCTCAGCTTCACTCACGCACTAACTCTTTGTTCAGTTTCAGATTAGCCAGGAGGTAGTACGACCTGGGTATCGACAGGATGGCCAGCACACTAAGCTTTAAACCAGGCAGTCTTTATAAATAGTCACTGCTTTTGGTTTGAAATTGGAAACAAACCTGTTGAAGTCCAGTGTCTTCTTGACCCATCCGTTAACCCCAACCTCCTCCCTTCACCGACTGTAGTGGTCTATAAATACATCATAACACTTCCCTCTTAGCTGCTGTCATTAGAACTCTGTAAGATTAGCACGTGTTGCTTCAATTTTGCTTATAGTTTGGTGTTTTTACTTCTTGCAAGCCTCCTAATTTACACTACGAAATCACTGGACTGCTCCTTTAAATCTGTGCTAGATAGTTTTGGTGCCTCATTCCGGTGAGGAGGCTGCGTGATGCAACTCATTGCAAGCATAAATTAGCATCAAACTTGCAGTAATTGTTTTTTTCCCAGAGTCTGGCTAAATACATGTGAAGTAGCATGACACAGATATTCAGAGGACAAGGATGAAATGTTATTGGCTTTAAGGATCACCGTTGTTAGGAGGGGAGTAAACTTCTCTAAACTGCGATGTCCGCTGCAGTTGGCACCGATTACAGAACAAACCATGTCATGCAACAGATCTATAATCGGTCCAGTCGATGAAACAGCCTCCTGGCAGAACACAGCAGGACAGATGTGGGTGAAGCGATCAGGTTCAGCTGTACTAGAAAAAGACCAGGGGTCAGTCTATTTACTGGGATGTCAGAGGGATGTACAGTAAATATGGAGGGATTTATTAGTGACAACCTGCAGGATTAGTGTTATGGCCACGCATTGCTTTCTATATATCACTTATAATCTATTTGGATCTGGAGAAAGGAAGCACAGAATATTAAAGGGGCGAGTGTTGACGCTGTATGCTCAGATTTGGTTGCTGTTGTGCTGTTATAAATTTATTTATTGGCAGTTTACAGCAGATAAACAGTAAAAAAAAAACAATCTGTTAAAAAAAATGAAAAAATGTCAGCAACTGTGCCAGAAAAAAAATATGTTAAAAAACAGGAGTATTGTTTTTAAAAAATGCAAAAAAATAAATAAATTAATTAAAAAGTGATTTGAATACAGTAAAATGGTGTCATTTTGCAGTTACACATTGTAAAAGAACAAACTTTGTAAAATACAGATTTTTAATGTGGACATTATTGATAGTTTAAGCCATTTCTTTTCATTCTGAACTAGAAAATTAAAACATTTATTCTGTGATTTTACTCGGTATTATCTGCAGTTCGACAAACAAACAAAAAAACATGTAAAAATAGTTAAAACTGAAGTACCATTTCTCTACCCCTAATATACATAGTTTTCCTTTAAAATAATGGCTTATATGTGTGAAATAACTATATTTTTAGTAAATGTAAATACAGTAAACTGTAATTTTATGGGCACACATTGTAGAAATGTGAAAAACAAATGACTTTTGTGAAAATAAGACTCCTTATTTCAAATATTAAGGCAGTAGAAATTGTGTATTTTGTTTTTTATTAGCTGGACTGAAAAAAAACATGGAAAGTCTGTCAGTTTAAAAATTGTTTTAAATAATAAATTCATATTTTTAAGTCCTTAATGCCCATAATTTTTGCTTCACATTATTGCAAATGTCTCTAAAAATTATTTTTATTATTTTTGCTGATTTAAATACAATAAAAAATAATTGTGTAATTACGAATAGCCATTCACAAAAATACAGATTTTTGTTGTGGACATTATTTAAAGTTTTTATTTGCCGTTTTTTTAACTTTTAACATGTAAAATAATACTTTTTTTCTGTTATTTTACTAGTTATTATGTGTAATTTAACACAACAGGGAAAATATGTAAAGTAACATTAAATCATAATAAAAATAATGAAGTTAAAACAGTTGTATTTTTATTACTTTTTACAGTGTAAGGTACTTGCTTTAACTGTGACTGGTTTACATTTATTGTCTTTACCGCTACCTGAGCCACCAAGTTGCTTTTCTCTCCACCTGAACATCCCATATTATCAGTCAGATCAGTGTGTGTTCACACTGTACATGCTGGTCTGTGTGTGTGTTCATACAGTGTTTTGTGCATCTGGAGCTCCACCCAAAACCCGACACGCCGTCTCAAATCATCCGCGAGAAAAAGACGGGAGCCATCAGATGAATTAAAATGCGTCGCTCCTCCTCTTCTTCCAGACGTACGCATCCTCGCCTCAGCCAATCAGGAGGCAGCCGGGGGGGTGGGATGGTGGAGGGTGGGGTAGGATGGAGGGGCAGGATGGAGGAGGAGGGGCAGGACCAGAAGCCTCCGGGGCTGGCAGCCCATCGCTCCTGTCACAGCTGGGAGGGGAGGCAGGAGGGAGGAGGGGGTGAGTAGAGGGAGGAGGTAATCCAATGAGACAGAGAGAGGAGAGGCAGAGCGAGGGCAACGCCTCACAGCACCGGGAATCTCTCTCCATCTCCATCTCACCCTGTTCCTCTGTCTGTGGAGCGGAAAAACCTAAAGGACTCTCATCTCCCTTCAGTCTCCTGCAGGAGCCTCCTCTTATTGTTAAGCCTCCACTTTATTTTACTGCTAATTATCTCTGCCTGCTGAAGAATGACTTGCTGACTGAGAGCTGGGATTTTTATTTCTTTTTCTGTTGGGAGGCAGCAGCATCTTTTTTCCTGGAGTCATCTTTGTTCTCACAGCTGCTGACTGTACAGTGGCTGCTAGTGGGGAAATAGGTTAGTGTGCCTGTTCGGTGCCGGGCGGCGGAGGTGATGAAGAGGAGGGGGATGCCTTCCTGGCAGTGGTAGCCCTGCGAAGGAGACTGGAATGCTGCCGATGAACTCCGACCTTTAGTGGAAGTGTCAAATACAGGAGAGACAAAGGAAAAGAGATACAGTTGTTTTCTTTTTTATTTTCGTGGGCTGACCTGTGCACCAGCTGGGCAGCGACAACATGGACATCAACCTTCAGTCGCATCGATTTTACTTCCCCCAGATCTACTGTGCTGAACCGGGGGCGCAGCAACAGCTCACCGAGTTCAAAGTCAGGTAGGCTGCCGAGGTGTTAATTAGAAATACATCACTAATTGGCCAGTGTTTGAGTCACCCAAGTCTGGTTTGCTATTGTCAGCATCTGCACGAAATCCGGCCTCAGCCTCCTGATTGTGTCTCCAGCTGCTGCTGCATATGAAGCGATCCTGTGTGTGATGTTTGCTGCTGCGAGAGGCTCATTTGCCCTTGCAGGGGGATGGGGGCTGCATGCTAATGTGTCAGCTAGCTGTGCAGGAAAAAGTGTAACGCTCCTGGGAGAAGCAGAGGGCATTGATGGCCTGTGGAGGAGCGGTGCCAAGTTTGCACAGAGGGACTGACAGTGGCACACTTGTGTTATATTTGCCACTCGCAGATCTGCAGCCCTCTTATTGGGCGCCTCCGAGGCTCTTTTGTTCTCTCTTTTTCCTTTTTTGCCACTC
The DNA here is from genome assembly GCA_024666655.1 of Dascyllus trimaculatus. Lineage (NCBI taxonomy): Eukaryota > Metazoa > Chordata > Actinopteri > Pomacentridae > Dascyllus > Dascyllus trimaculatus. Next base: position 28,838,017 of record CM045455.1, read on the forward strand.
TCCAGTCAAAGTGCTCTGGGGAGGCTTGTTGCATCGGCGGCCGACGCCTGCCGTCATGGTTGCGGAGCGCTACAAAGACGCATGCTCAGATATGCAACAGCTTCCCTGCTCTTTGTCTTGTTCAGATGTAATTGTGCCGGATGGAGCTGTTGCATTCAGGCGTGCAACAACCTCATGCTTTGTGACGTCCATGAAAGGAGGTTTTTCACTTCAGCGGAGTGCATGTTATCATTTTAACCACCGTCCATCCATTCATCAATCTTAGCTTGAGACGTCCTTGTAATCTCTTGTGCGATACATTTGGCGATTCCTCCTCTAACAGCTCTGATTAGTGCAGCTTTAAGGGACTCAGCCAGAGTTTTGCCCCACTAAGCAGCTTTTAGTTTGGCCGGGCCTCGAAGGGGTTTGTGGAGCAGCTTTACGGGGCTTCGGTGTCACTATCACGGCCTGGACGAGCTCCCCGACGGCGCCGCGGGAGGCCGAGGGCGTTCACAGCTGGGCGGCGAGAAAGGGAAAGAAAGGAGCGAAGTGGGAGGAACCGTCTAGCAAATATTCAAACACTACAAAAGAAACAGGAGTACAGGTGCAGCTTCGCCCACTTCACTTGAGTTTTCTGGCATGTTTTTAACCCGAATCTGCTACTTTTGTGCTCCACTTTGCATCCAAAAGTGTAATTTTTCAATTTTTTTCAGCCTCACATACAACTAAACCTGCAAATACCAGCGTTTGATTCGCAGCCTTGATTAATAAAACACAAAAAAACCACACAGTCTCGCACATTTCCGGCTGTGTCTCGCACCTCTTCTTCGCCGCCACCAGGGACACACAAACACACAAACACACTTTGTGCATTTGTAGAGATTAAAAAGCTTTAAAGTTCACAAAACCAGTCCATGCCCCTTAAAGCAATATTGTTTCGCAAATCAGATTTTCAGCAACGAATACTCACTCAGAAGTGGATTTAATGCGCTAACAGGCTGCTACATCGGTGCAGATTCATCACTTTGCCGTTGAAGTTTGCGCGGAGAATCACTGATCAGAGTTTCCTTCGACTATAACTGGGAGACGGACGGCTTCGTGCAGTAACTGTATTATTAACGAGGTGAGCTTATTAGAGCTGAGTGAGAGGGACGAAGAAGGAGAAGATCGGAGATGGAAAAATGAGAAACCAAGAGAGACAGAAAGGAAAACGAGTGGGAGAGGAGGGAAATGAGATGAGAGAACATAAGAGACAAGGGGGGAGGCAGAGAGGGGAGGAAGAGGGGGGATGGTGAGGAAAAGCAAAGCTAAGCAGAAGAGAGAGTGGATTGTAAACTGGAGGCAGATGGATGGAGGTGAAATCAGAGGAGCAAGGAGAAGCTCAGTGGGAAGAGAAAAGGCTGTGTGATGGTGGCTTTTTTTTTTGGTTTTTGGCGTGGCTCAGAAACCTTTAGGAGGGATGCTGGGCGCCATGGTGACCGAGGTAACCACGGTATAGCCTGATAACCATGACAACCAGCGCCGGCCAATCCATGAGAGCCACACATACAGTTCATGTATGCACAGAAATGCACTCACATACATGCAGAGAGCTTCTGCTTCGCTGCTTTTTCTAGCCACACACACTCAGCCTTCTTGTGTTGTGTGTCTGTTTTCTTTGTTCTTACCATCCAGTGTGATGATAATTATTCAAAAAAAGCATTTACGATTTCAATTTTTGACAACCCACTAAATATTAGCTGCTTATCAGTGACCAAATTAGGTTTTTTTTTGTGTGCACCATCTTATTTTTGTTGGCAAAACCAAAAACTAACAATTTTAATTTATTTCTGGGTGCCAATAAACACTGCTTTAATCTCATTTCATCCACTGCTAACACTGGCAAAATGCAACTAATAATGCTGTCATGCTTTGTATCATTAACCATCAACCATCACTTCATATTTTTCTCCTTGTTCTAGAACTCAAAGTGTTCATTAATTATAGATGTATACTAGAAATAGCTACATGGTTTTAGCCGGCTTAGCTGCAATTTACTGCAAAAAAGCAAGTGATTAAAACCAAGTACGGCACCAGGAAGGCAAGTTTAGCACATTTCACCATCAAGGTGATTCAAAGTGCTTTTAATAAAACATAAAAAGCATCAAGACAAAGTATAAAAGGAACAAAAATGTAAAAAAACAAACAAACAAACAAAAAAAAACATTTCAGCACAATTAAGAGTTAAATAGGGAATAAAAAAGAATATAAAATGGAAAGTTTACAGTGCAGTCAGATTTGGTTTAATGAGAGGCAGAGGCAAAGAGAAAAGTCTTCAGTCTTGTTTTAAAAGAGCTGAAAGTTGCAAGAAACCTGCAGTTTTCTAGGAGTTTATTCCAGATATGTGGTGTGGTTTCATATGAGTTACTATGAGCTACTTCTTTACAGCTGTGTCTCAGTTCAAGGGCTGAATTCATTCAAGGCCACGTTTGAAGACCGTTTCCACTGCAGGAACTTATGGACCAGTTTATGGCAGTTGGAACCTTTGAGCATCTTCCTTTGAGCTTTTAGGGCTGTTTTCAGAAAGAAAAAAGCACTTACTTCAGGGTAGATACATCCGTGCAACATGTAAAAACTGCTGTGTAGGTCTCAATGCTGATTTCTCAGAGGACATTAAACACCATTTCTTGATCTAACTTCTCTAACATCACCATCTTCAACGTAAAAGTTGACCATATAACAAACTCTATGCTGATAGAACCGGTCCAGTAGTCACTATTTGTTGTTGTTTTGATGCATTTGAACTGCACTGCTGTGGATAGCTACCTTGTGGTGACATTTCAAATGTGGTTAGGAAATGGAGCCTTTTCTTCTTGCGCCACAAAGGATCCAACATCCAACCGATCCCAAGATTCATTGGGCACCAGTGATGACTTGATTGTTTTCAACTCCCTAAACAGGGCAGCACTATGGAACATACCTTTATATGTTAGTACTGGGTTTCAACTTAGTCGAAGATGCCCAAGATGATAATGATTGGTTTAAAGAAATGTGACCAAGCCAGAGCTTTCTTGCACCTTTTAGCAGAGGCATGATCAGGTCCAATCAGATTATTGGACTGGAAGCTATGCAAGACTATACTACTGTATACTCAGTAGACCAGACTGTCTCATTTACCAACACTCGATTCATCCTAGGAAGAATGCCACCTCTGTCTTGGGACACAGCAATCTTTTTTCCAATGTCTAAATTTACCTACCAGTATGTTTATCCAAAAATACCTCCAAAAAACATGTTTCTGTACAACTAAATTGCATCAACCACAGTACAACTGCAACAAAGTCTGCATTAGGAGCATGGAGGGAAGGAGGCGGAATACGTCCACGATAGGTCATTATCCAGTTGATCAGGGTTTGCTTGTTGGACCATTATTCTGAGATTTAGGTGTCAGTTATTAGTTGCTATATCATTACATTTAGGAAAATATCACAGTTTGGGGTAAAATACGAGTCTTTCACTTTATGTTCAAAGCTTTTCCTCCAGCTTCTGGGTTACCAGGAGATCGATACCTGCCTTACTTAACATGTGATTGGTTGACTGAACAGAAAACATAATTGGGTTTAGCTGTATAGTAATGTAATTTTTAGCAGGCAAGACTTACTTATCTGACCAGGACTTCTTTAAAATTACTTCTGTGTCCCAGTAACAAAGGCTACTGTAGCGTGACTCTGTTTCATCACTGCAACACAGTTCAGGGCCGAGGTCGGGGAGATTATATGAGTCGGAAAGGAAAAACATCCATGAGAGGGATGTTTATTGGTCAAATCTGGTTTCAGACAGTGAGCTCTTCCTGACCTTTACTTCAACCAGATCATTTAAAGCCCAAATAAATCAGTGACGTAACCTGTGGTGGTGGTTTCTGTAAGATAATGCTGAACTAAATGTAGAGACGAACAATAGTAAAACCGGAAAATACTCAAATGGGGTGTTTGGGAAGAAAATGACAAACCTTTACTTTGACCTTTTTTACTGGATTTATTTGGACTCAAAAGCAGGCGAAACTAATTTCGCTCCAACTAATGGATGTAATGTTATCATCTACACATGTGCTTCATCTGCAAAAATGTCCTTTTTATTGAGCAATTTGAAGACATGTCAGAAGAATGAGAGTTTTATACTTGACTTTGCATCAACTTAGATTCTTCCAAAAGACACGTCAAGATGTTTTAAAGTCTCAAATGTCTGATTGAATAACTTCATCCCTGGATTTTCTGACTGGATTTCGATCCTTCCCTTCAGCTTCACTCACCTTGAAAGCCTTAAATCTAGGAGCTGCTGTAATGTACGTTATTGCTGGAGGATTACGTCTTGGGCTGATGGAAAGGCTTTCTATTTGTCAGCATTCCCAGAGGAGGCTAAATGTCTGCATTATTCCCCTCAGAGGTCTGACAGATTAGAGGCGGAGGCTGCAGCACATGCATGTCAAGAAATCTGTGGAATATTCTGGGTCACTGAGTCCACTGATGGATGATTTGTAGCAGCGATAGGAAGCTCTGTGTTTGTTATCTACACTATCGGGTTCTGCTGCACTTAATCTAATGGCCTTCAACTGTAAAATGGATCATGTGTAAACATGCCGGTTCCTCACTAAGCAGCAGCAGTTAAATGGCATCATGGGGGAGAAGCAGCTCAGCCTCAGGGCATCTCAACAGCCTCTTTTCCTTTTTCACTTTCACTTGTGTTTTCAGACAATCCGAGTGTTAATGCTCGAGCTCACCTTCAGTCTCCTCGATGCTGGGAAATTTCTGTGTTTTCCCCTCTCTGCCAAATGGAGACGCATGCATTTTTTAAAGCTCCTCGCTGTGCTCTGAATCTCTCTGCCACCTCGATTTATCTTTCTGTCTACATTTCTGTTTCTCTTTTTCTGTCTTCCGTCGCTCTCTGAGTTTTTTCTTCGGTCCTCTCAGCATGAGGTCTGAGTGCTTCTGTCCAGCTATTTGATTTATTGGACCATGCTTTGGTTGACTGGAAGATTGACTGAGCAGTTCTGGAAAGTACATTTAATCATGTACAATTTACTTTTATGCTGCTTTATACTTCCACTCTGCTGTGTTTCAGAGGAAAATATTGAACTTACTGTTCCACTGCAGTGATCTGACACAGATTCAGACATTATCAGCCCATTCCATAGCCAGCTGGGACCTCCTCACCTTCTAGTAATAATAAATATAACTTTATTCGTATAGCACTTTTCAAAAACAAAACATTAAATGTCAGTTTTGGTACATTAGAATAGGGAAAATGAATTCACATAAATAAATGAAATTCCAAACATGCAATATACAAGATAAAAACAAGACAAACTCATCAAGTTAGTCAACATTTTCCATACAGCACATTTAAAACAACATCATCAAATGACTTTCCAGTAAAAAAAAGCATTATGACTGGTGTAAATATTGGGGTTAGGACCCTACACTGTTATTTATGGTATTATTTCACTTGAATCATTTAAATATTAAGAATTAAAACCCTACAAAACTATACAATACTACTTTACCTGTCTATAATACATAAATAGGCTAAAAAACTACGGTGTTATCAATTATAGAGAATAACGTACACTGCCAAAAGAATTTGCAAAAATCTTGCAGCAAGAGTGTCAAAAAATATATGTAAAAAAATATGAAATACTGTAACTTTAAAAAACTGTTAAAAAAAAACAACCCTGAAAATAGTGTCACATATCTGTTAAAATAATGCTACTTTTTAACTAATTAAAATACAGCAAAACATTTTTTACAGTGGCACGCTGTAGAAGAATGAATTGCTATTTAAAAAATAGAGATTTTTGATGTGATCTACATGTGTGCCATGTTTTATTGATTTCTTAAAATTAATTTTTACTTTTTTTTTACAGTCAACATGTTAAATTAATCCTTTTGTGCTGTGTTGTTATTTAATTTATTTGAAAACGAAGAAAAAAGTGGACAGAGAGTAGTTCACACCTGCAGCAGCTCCTTCAGTAACCTGCTGATGACTGAAGCTTCACTGTTAATAATCTAATGATGACACATATAACAATCTATCAGTCAGAGGAACCAAACCAGGACTTCTACTGCAATACTTCAACTTCTTTGCTGCTTTTTACTTTACTTTACTTTTCGTGCTTGTACTGGTGCACTTTTACATTGTGGTGTTGTTGTCTCAGTAAAAGATCTGACTACTTGTTCCAGCACTGTACCAGACCTCCTTGCTTGCCTGCACACACTCACCAGGGAAAGTCAACAAAGTTTGACTCCTCTAATATGTTTACCGTCGTGCACAGCTTCGGTTGGATGTGGACAAGGACGGCCTGAGGCTCCAGACGTGGTATTAAACATTCCAGTGAATGCTCATTAAGCCCAGATCAAGATTCCCATGAAAAACAAGCGAGACAGGAATGTCTGGCTTCTTTCTGAAGCCTTTAAATCCACACTCGAAACTGAAATTAGATGTTGTAGTAGTTCAACATTTAGGGAAGTGCACCTATTTACTTTTTAGTGGGTGTCTGGTTAGAAAATGTAGTATCATGCTCTTATCTCTGTGTTAACTGTGAAGCTGCAGCCATCGACTTGCTTGGTATAAATACTGGAAATAAGGGGGAATAAAGCAGTGTGAGTCTGTCTAAGGCTCAGTAAGTGACATGTTACATTCTCAGTCTAGAGGTGTTGGAAGGTGCCACAAATATTGACCGTGAAGGGGATCTTTGTGCACCTGCAGGTCTTAAATTTCATCTAAATGCACCTCATCAAACCATAAAATGCATCCAAAGTCTAAATGTCCCATGTCCACATGGGTGTTTTGGGATGTGAGGGGTTACGTCAGTTTCCAACACTAGCAGTTGTAATAGTGGCAGTAACAGTAACAGTAGTAGTAGTATTGGTGATATGGACTGTACCCTCCTACAACATAGCTAACACTCGCTGCACCTGATTGGACAAATCCTTCACTCATGGACATCCGCTCGTGGACTAATGTTGAGTTTAGTTTATTATTTATTTGACAAAACCTGAAAAGTAAAACTTGAAATAACATGTTTGATATTTTTTCAAGTGTCCACAGGTGTTATCAGTATTGGAAACAAATGGCGGCTTTTCTTGCTATAGATATTTAACTACTTGGATTTTACAAACACTGTGTTGTTGACACTATGGTACATATCAACCCTAGAAAGATGTTTCGCCATGCTGAATGTATCTTCCAACAGCCTGTGTACTGTTTTTAAGCCATTTATTTTATTGATCTAGCAGGTTTTATTGTCTTCTCGGCCTCTAATTTGTTTCCATACTTGTCTTTGCTCTGTTGAGTTCAGTCAAAAACTTTAAGAGTTTTTGTCATGTGACTGCTGAGTCACTGAAGGCTTCTCAGTTGCACTGAAGAGTACAGAATCTTTTGTTTTTGACAGAATCTGCTACAAATTTTGGCAGAATTTTAAAAGAGGCATGTAAAATGAAGTAATTTTAATTAAACATCGTAAACTTACCCTTAGATTTGGTTCATTTTCCCATCAAATGTTAGTTCAAGGACCTGTAGAAAGTTGCAAATCTGATACTTTTCTCTATTTTCATAGTTTCGGGCTCTGATATATGATGCAGTTTTGGTGATTTTTAAAAATAACAGCATGTCTTTGACACCTAGCAGAGGGTTTGGGGCTTAAAAGGTCAATAAGTTGAGCAGCTGTGGAATCTATGTTTATTTTAGGTCGACAACCGGCAGTTTGAAAGTTTGCTGAAGTTTCCAGAGGCGGAAACTGACATCAGATGTCCTTGATTTGCATAACGGCTGTTGACACCTCAACCTTACGCACAGAAGGAGCAGCCAGTGTGATGCACTGGCCCTTGAAATGTGGTGCAGCTTTCCAAAAATGCACTACATAGTTGCTTACATAGAGAATCAGTGGGAAGCTTAGGACTGACGGATCCTGTGGACACATCATCAGTTACTTTTACTTTCTTTTGTCTCTCTAATGTAGGAAAATGGACTCTATGGATTTCTATTGTTCCACAGTAGAGGTTTAGTCAGCAGCATGTAAGACAATGAAAGTTTTAGAAGTTTTCTACATGTGGTTCCAAACACCTTCAAACCACTAACACACCACTTAAACTCTGTGTTAATATCAAAGCAGGACTTTCTCGTCCATCCAGCTCAATAATGCATGCAGGTGCTGGTCCAACATAAAACTTGAGAGAACCTGAACCCAAATTAACCGCCCCGATTCTGTAGGATCTCCTGCTGCTTTCTCAGAGGCTCAGTCAGCATTAGCTCTCGGGGGGTGAGGAAACTCTTAAATGCTTTATGTGATCATGCAGAGCAGCAGTAAAAGAAACCTCATCTTTGCTCTCTCTTCACAGGCTTTCAGCTGGAACTAAACCATAAATTCAGGCCTGTCTCGTGGCACCGGGACGTGGCGTTGTTGCTTTCGGTCGTCCCAGCTGACCTCTGCCGGCTGTCGGAGGCGTTTAGGGCTCTATTAAGTGAAAAGAGAACAGAGAAACTCCTGACATGTACAGTAGCTACAGTGGATTTTATAGTGTGAGTATAGCTTACGGTCTACAGCGTCTGCATCGTCGGCCTTTTAGGGACAAGATGCACACGGAGACGATTATTCGATGAGACGGGACTTTGTGCTGTTGCAGAGACAGTGGGGTCTGTAATTAAAGCGCTCACGCTGTCTGAGGGCTTATGTTGCTGTTTTTATTCATATCTCGCTGCTCATTCATCTTTTCTTCACAGCCATATTTTCTAGGCCAAGCGAATATTCCACTCCAGTTGTCATGCCAACAGATTAGCGTGCTCTTGCGTGGTCTCGGCGGTGGAGTCGATCAGGGTTTTTTTCTCTGCAGGGTCTCCAGGCTCCGACATTCATTCACATTCACACAGGCTGAATAGGCTGGAGTGGGTGCTTCCACACACTCAGACACACTCCAGTCATGTTTCCATGAAGCAATTTTATTTGCATTTTGAAGCATCGCATTAGAAAAGGTGAATGGAAAGGGCAAAATTTAAACAAACGTTGCCAGTTTTCATAAAGCGTTTTCTTGGTAACCTGTGGTAGTTTTCAAAATGAGTTTCATGGCAGATAGAAACACCTTAGTGAACATTTACATGAATGATCAGCCCTTTTCACTTTTAGAGACTCAGGACAGCATGAAACATGGCTGATACCAGTTAACATTAGAAAATAATATATTGGATGCCAGAAAAAGATCTGATATGTCACATTTAGGGTTACAAATTTTGCACAGTTTCCTTAACCAATAGTTGGCAACCTTGTCAATCAATGATGGCCAACCAGAACCGTAAATTGTACTGGTAGATATCATTTCATGTCCTAATGAATTCACTTTGACTGTGGTCATGTGATGTATACTGCTCCAATGGCATAAATCACATGACAACAGTCCGTGTTTTGGCTCTCACAGGCAGCCACAACCCCATAGACCTGCAAACATAGCATATTTTACTCATTTATAGTGGGAGATTGCTGGCCAGTAGGCATTAAGTACCACGGGAGACTTTGTCATGGTGCCCCTTAACTAGCTAAAATCCTCAATGCTCTCAGCTTGCAGGCACCATCCCTGCATCCTGGGCTTAGCAGCACCCAAGTTGATAATTGGATTCAAGAAATACACACAAGCCAGGTAGTTTTCCCCCTATAGCAGAAAGATAATGAGTGCATCAGACAATTCTCCAGCACTGACACAGCCCTCTGGGGATACTGTAGGACGGACTACCTAAATATATAGCTTCATAAACAGATGAGTGTTTTTTTCTTAAGTTACTTCTCTGTCTTGTTAATACATCCTCTGTAACATGCAGGAAACCTGGTAAGCTCCTTTTCATGTCTGTTTTCATGCCCCTGGTCTCAAACAGTGCACAGACTAGCTTGCACAATATCCTGCAAAAAAAAAAAAAAAAATGGGCCAGAGAGAGAGAGATAATTTAAAACTCTCAGTCCGCAGAGATGAAGTTTAAAAACCGCTCTTCTATTTTGGTTCTAATATGCCATGTCATGTCCGACAATAACGAGTATTACTGAGTCACACACTGAAGCTTTTCCACGAACCACCACTTAGTCGTTACTCATGACCTTCTTCTCTGTTCGAGACATTTCTATAAAATTTACACTCTGTGATTAAACTTGTAACCTAATGCGGCCGGTCCTGTTATTTTTAGACTTTTCCTCTGCAAGCCGAGCAGTTTGGTTTGTTTTATAGCTGCTTGTACTGAAGCCGGCAGCCTGTTTGAGAGTCTGCTGTCAGCTCAGGCCCATTTTTCTCTCCTCCGAGTCTGTTTTACTCTCCCTGCTTCACTTTTTTTTCCACCACCTAAACCTCAAATACGCGGCTGCTTATGTAAGCGGCCTGCAAACCGTCCTGACAGTTTACTTTCTTCGAGCCCATTTTTCACAGATATATGCATAAACATGCCTCCGCACATAAACATGCACTGATTTATACCACAGGACAGAAGCATGAGCACACACTCGGTAACGCTGTCCTCGTTCATCAGCTTCCTGCTCACACAAATAAATATGTGGAGGAATTCTGGTGGAAAGTAGAAACAGCCAAACTGGAAGTCCACTTGACGATGGAAGACCTGCATCATGTAGGCGTCACCAAATCAGACTGTACACATTCAACTGGATCAGAAATTACAATTATTTCTAATTTTACATTTGCCTTTTTTGTATAAGTCATAAACAAAACAGCATTCAAAACAGAGTCTGCTGTGGCATGATGGTATTTCTAATTGACTCCTTCTTCATTATTCAATTCTGAGGTAGCAGTCAAATGTTAAAATAACAATTAAATACGTTATTTTGAATATTTCTGCCATTTTACAACTGTCAGTGTTTCCTACCGAGGGCCAATATGATCAGTTAGGGATTAACACAACATTAACTCTACAGTCTTTCTCTACCTAATGTCAAACTCAGATGATTTTTACAGCTGAACGTAGCACATATGACCAATTCATACATTATGTCTCTAAATTATACACATTTTTATACTTCAACATCTTGCTAATGTATACATAAAGTCATAAAGATTCTTTAAAAAGTCACCATATGTTCGGTAGAAGCTCAGCCAGGTGGTTCACAGCAGCCACCAGCAGACTGTGTTATGTAGTCATGAAGCAGAACTTCAAGGATTCTCTGTCTGATTTTCCTTCTGATGTTTATTCCTCTGCTGCAGTTTCATTTTTCATGTTTTTCTTTGCATCATGCACACCGGATGCTGTCTCACACACAGACTCTGCAGCGTATTCTTAGTTTATTTGCAGATACAATGACGTTGAGCATCGCTTCTTGTTGATATTTAAATCAAGTGTTGACATCTAATCGATTGGTGTTATTTTAGATCTTACAGATTTTTCCTGTGGGCTCTAAATTGGTTGACATACAGATCCTCATATTCCCAATGCAATTTCCTGGAAATCGATGTGAGCAGCTTAAACACATAAAAGTTGTTGTTCACTTGGGATGAGATAATCTGACCTCTTGACATAGTTTTTAACAGAATCAACAAAGAAGATGATGACAGCAGTATCTGTTGATGGTGTTAAATTGTTCTTACAAAACTAGATATTTTGCCAAAATCAAACATTTGTTTCTGATGTCTTGGTGAATTTGGGACAACATGTGTAACGTACAGGCCAGATTTTAACATGTGGTCTAGCTGGGAGTTTGTAGAGTTTGTTGTCAGTGTGTGAACTACATGAACTCTCCTGAAAGATTTTAAATTTCTAAAATTGTTAGAGGGGGCTTTGTCATTTTACACATACTATCTATGAAAATAATTTTTAAAAATTCAAACTATTTACCATTTTTCTATGGACATAATGCACATAATGTTCCTTTTAAATAATGGAAAATATCTGTAAAAATAATTAGATTTTTTACTAATTTGAAGATAGAAAAAAAGTAATGAATTACCATTTACAAGAAAGCTGATTTTTGATGAGGATATTATTACATTTTTTGTAGTATTTATTACAGTTAACATATGAATCAAAAGTTTTTTTCTGTGATTTTGCAGATAATTGTAATTTAACAAAATAGAAATAAATCTGTAAAATAACAGTTAAATTATTATTATGATATCCATATTTTTTCATTCAAATATAAGAAAAAATCTGTAAAATATGTGTTTTTTTACTACTTTATCGACAGTAAAAACATTATAACATAATGAATTACCATGCGTAAAAATGCTGATTTTTGATGATTGCTTCGGTACAGTTATCATGTACATTAATATCATTTTCTGCAATTTTTACTAGTTAATATCTGTAATTTAACAAAAACAGGGAAAATCAGATTAATAACAGTAAATTGTGGGGAAAAAAAATATACGGTGAAAAAGCTTATTTTTTCCAGTGCATTAAATCAACCTTTATCAGATCTGACCTGTAATACTAGAGATCCAAATCCTTATTGCAATCATGGCTCCTCATTCATTTAAACAGGAGCCTGAAATAACTGTCACCTACCAACATGGCTAAGCAAAATGAAATTCTGGTTGACACGTCTTCACTTTGCTCATGTTCATGTGAGGTGATAGTTTCATTTCAAAGAGGAAACTTTTGGCTGGGAAGTGATGAACAGTTCAGCGTTTGAGGAAGTAGTTTACTTCCTTCCAAACCTTGCTGTGAGTTTTTGCTGCCTGCCTCTGCTGAAATCTTTCCTGTTTTTTTGCAGAACTCTCCTCCATGCACAGAGAATAATACATGTCAGACCTTTTTGATTACTTTACAAGAGGAGAACAAGCTGCTTGAACTTTTCTGCAGAGCAAACATGGCCGACATCCAGCAGCGCGAGCTCCACTTTCAGAAGCTGCAGCGGCAACTGGGACAGGCTTCCTGCCAGCCGTGGCACATCTTCCACAAAGATGAGTGTTTGTTGAGATACTCAGATAGACGCAGAAATTAACGTCATTTAACCAGAGTGGCTCCTCATTATGCCAGCTGGCCCCAGAGGTTGGATTTAACACAATTTATCCCATTTTCTATGAAAGCTGCGGTTTAGTTCAGGCTCATTGCTGCTGCAGCTTCGCCCTGGAACGCTTATAAATCTTTAAGCTGTCAGCTGTTCCTCTCTCTGCTTTATGCAGCTTTGATGTTTCATGCAGTCAATGCTCACATGTGCAGAAACACACGCTTACTTGTTTGCACATATAACAAGTTGCATTGTGCACTTCTCAGGCTGAGGATGCTCCATCAGTCGAGGAAAACAGAGAGAGATTTGTAAAAAAAAAAAAAAAGGAGGGGGGGAGGTGGGGGTTAGACAAAAAAGACAAACAATTTTTGCGGTGCCGATTGTTCTGCCAGCGAACTCTCGGGATTTGGCTGTTCTCTCCGAGCAGCTGGCTGCAGGAAACAAAGACGCTTTTTGTGATCCTCGTGATTTTCCTGCACCCACAAACACAAAAGCACCTAAAAGTAATCAAACTGCGGTGGACAAATGAGTGTAGCTGTTGATTTCCTGTCTTTTCATTCACCTGCAGTGGCCAGGAGAGAATCTGCTGAGCCACCGCAGCAGCAGACTGATAATAGCTGCTCTCAAGGTCGCTGCTGCTAATAATAAGTGTGTTGCGGCTCTGTGACTGTTGTTTTTGCAGCAAATCTCAGAGGAAAACTCAGTATTTGGTTTGCAAATGACTTAAGTTTGCCAGTTTCTCCCCTTTTGACGATCACACACACTTTACTGTCTGATATCTGACATGAAAATTACCTTCACTGATGACTGAGCAGCTCAATTACAGCGTGCTTATGTGGCTTTTCACTACAGCAAGTGGCTCACAGCTTGTTGACTCTATCAAGTGGTGTCACCATCAAGTGTTTTGAGTGTTTCATTACTTGAAAATGCTTTGTTTCTGCCTCTGTCTTTGCTGCTTCATCGTCAGGAGTTTCGCTCTTGTTCTGGCTCCAGCAGCTTCACCGGACAAAACTAATCCATCAGATCATTTCGGGACGTTTTGATCTCCTAATGACAGCCGCCGCTGGCTGCCAGCAGATGATTTCCAAACAGGGCCGACAGTGGCAGCCGCTCCACTTGATTGTGTCTCTGTATTTATCAAACTTCAAAGAATTACCAGCTTAAGGGTGCAGACAATCTTCAGTGAGAGCGAGCAAGAAGGATAAAGAGAGTTTAGTGCCACGCTGTGATTGCGAGTAAACGCAATGGTGGATTTCTTCTGGGGGTTTGTTGCAGCATCGAACTGAATGTTTATGTGCAAACAAATCTATTGATTAATTTATTACCATGTGATAGGAAACAGAAGCTTGACTCAGTTTTTGTTCTGCAGCCATTTAGGATCGAAGCAACTCAACATCTGCAGGATTTCTGAGTGAGAAGTAGTTTAACAAATGATCTGTATTTGTAGGTTTGTGAGTGAAAGTGACTGATTTTTATGTGATTAAGTAAAAAAAAAAAAAAAACAAATATGAACCCAGGTTATGAATGTATTCTATCTCTGGTGTCATAAACTGCTGCAGTTTCCTTGAAGCAAAGTGGGTGAAGTGGTTTGATTGGATTTTTATTACAGTATGTTGTGCAAAGGTACCTGTGTTGTCAAGGTCAAGGTCAGTTTTATTTATATAGCACATTTAAAAACTACCAAGGTTGACCAAAGTGCTTTACAGACTTCTGAGTCAACACTACAAAAGAACATACATGAACATACAACGAATAACCCTATGAATGCAGCCAGGATGTCCGCGCCCAGTCGAACTGAAAGCCACTGGGTAAAGGTGGGTCTTCAGCCGGGACTTAAAAGATTCTGTAGTCCAATCAGCCCTGATGTCCAGCAGTAGGCTGTTCCAGAGTTTAGGGGCTGCCACTGAAAAGGTGGTCATCTTTAGTCCTAAGTCTGGATCTGGGGACCATCAGGACCACTTGACTGGACGACCTCAGGTCTTTAACAGGTTTGTGGACCTGAACAAGCTCTGCTAAAAATTGGGCGTCAACCCATGTAAACTTTGAAAACAAGAAATAAAACCTTAAAAACTACCCTAAAATGGACAGGAAGCCAGTGGGGCCATGCCAAGACCGGGGTTATACGGGCCCACTTTTTGGTCCCAGTTAAAAGCCAAACGGCACCATTTTGGGTCAGCTGGAACTGGTGAAGAGACGACTGATCCAGGTCGATATACAAAGAATTACAGTCGTCCAGCCTGGCTGTGATCAGAGTGTTAATGACTCTCTCAAAGTCGCCATGAGGGAGATATGGCATGGCTTTAGCGAGCAGCCTTAACTGGAAGAAGCTTTTTTTAATGACAGTGCCGATCTGTTTGCTGAATTTAAAGGCACTGTCGAAGAACACACCCAGGTTTTTAACAAAGGGATGCGTGACCAACCCTAGAGGGCCAGGAGTGCTATCACAAGAGTCCAGCTTGTCAGAAGAACCAAATACAACAGCCTCGGTCTTGTCTTCATTAAGACAGAGGAAGTTTAAACACAACCATGATTTCAAGTCTTTTAACCAGTTTAACAAGGGTTCCAGTGAGTCTGTACAGTTGTCTAGACTCTTTCCAGGATAATTCAAGTTTAAAGTAGCTGGTTTGTTTAAACCGGATTAAAGCGACTAATTTCTGTGTTTCTATTTGTTTAGTCTGTAAGTTAAACTTCATCCTAGTCAGTTTTTGGGTGTTTTGGTTTATTTTTATTTTAGTGAATCATTTTCTTTGTTTGCCTTTATGGTATTGTGGCATGTCTGAAATAAATGAATACATGCATCACTGCTTCCAGAAGAGGAAAAGCTCAAACATTGTAGAATGTTCATCATGAATTTCTGCAGCTAAAATGTACAATCCTACCACCTTTTTGTATAAGAAATGAATTTAATGAGCTTCATACAGTCACAGGATTATCTGAAGATTTAATTTGGTAAAAAAATGCACTGTATTTATATGTTGTATTTGTATTCTCTATATACATTTATATTTTTCTTTTTTATGTGTTACATTTGCAGAGATACTGACAATAACGTTCACTTTGACTTTGACTTTCACTAAAAATAAATCCAAAACCCACCAGAAAACTTGCTGCAACTTCATTTCCATGTCTATTTTCTGCTCATTTTCTCCATCAGCCAGCTTTGACAACCAATCTTTTAACTTTCTCCCCAAGTTTCCAGCAGTTTCGCAGCCTTCATGCACAGATACGAATCTGTACCGTGTGCACAACACAAATTTGCATGGAGCGACGTGTGTGGCTATTTTCGTCTGATTCTTCTTTGTTGTTGGCGCACCGCTGCCTTGAGCGTCGAGGCCTCAGAAAGTGGAGCAACACAATAGCTTTGATGTAGCTCCGTCTCCGGGGTTTTGTACTGTAAGAGCTGCAGCCGGCCCAAGACACATGCAAGACACTCCGACAGCACGGATTAGTGCTGCAGACACGACGAGGGCCGACACATGCAAACGCTCTCAGTAATGCTGCAAATACACCCGACAGTCACCAACACTTATCAGCAGCTCCTCTCTAAGTGACTCACTCCCCCCTTTGGCTGCTGCTGATTCATGGAAAACGAAAGAAACCCCTTCATAGAATCTCAATTTCAATGGAGCTTTAAAGAGATAACTGCTTTTATGTGTCTCGCACACAATAAATTATGTGGAAATGTGAGAAATTCAGCCTATACTCTCATGCAAAGTGCCATTACGAGGCAGTTGTTGTGCTAAATTTAAATTCCACCTCCCTCTGTTTTGGCAATTTATCAGCAGGAGAGAGGATCAAAGTGCTAATTATGTTTAATGCTTCGGGGTTTTTAATGTGTGTAATTCCTAAAATATTCTTGTGTGTTTTTCTACCTGCGTTTCCTCCCCGTCGACAGCGTATCCTTCAGCTCCGACAGCTCTCGGTTGTGCTGCTCATCTCGGATCAAGGGGAGCGGCGCTGAGAGAGTAAATTTAGTTCAAGCAGATGAGAAGTTTGGCAGCCGAAATGGAGAGAAGTTAACGCTTTGACAGTGTCGGTTAGAGTGAGCGGATGTGACGGGACCAGGTGTGAGCAGATTATTATATCCATGCCAGGGATGTGAGGGCTGGAGTTGGGTAACATCATATTTAAAGTACAAGATCAGTGCCATTAAAAGTAACTTATTGCATTTCAACAAGCTACTGACTAGAGTTACCAGAACTAAACATTAAGATGTGCGTGTTGGTTTTATTGTCTAGAGGGTGTGTAACCTGCATATATCTTTGAATTTATGGATGCCACCTCATTGCATAACCTTGTCTACGGCACACAGTCTGTAACTCTGCAGGTTGACAACAAGAATGACAGTTGCAATATCTTCTTTACAGCTATTCATTGTTACTTATTTTTTATTACAAGTAAATCAAGACAATATTTACCCTTAGAGAGGGAAAGGAACCAGAACATATTCACATTTAAGAAGCTGCAGTCAGAGAATTTTGCCATTTTTTTCTTAGAAAATGACTCAAGGTGATTAATAGATCTTGGGAAGGAGAGATGAAGAATTTGGGGAGATTATGAAATGGTGATTTCCATGGCAGGTATTGTGATTTGATTTGTGATATCATGGAAGGAAAATGGCACAACAAATGGCACCCTGCCTCACCTCATCATGCCGCCACCACCATGCTTCACATCATCATGCTGCCACCACTGTCCTTCACATCATGATGCTGTTACCACCATGCTGTAAATCATGATACTGCCACCACCATGCTTCACATCATCATGCTGCCATCACTGTGCGTCATATCGTGATGCTGCCACCATCATGCTTCCATGCTTCACATCATGATGCTGCCACCACCGTGCTTTACATCATGATGCTGCCACCACCATGCTTCACCTTATCATGCTGCCACCACTGTGCTTCACATCATGATGCTATCACCACCATGCTTAATGTCATGATGCTGCCAACACCATGCTTCACATCATGATGCAACCACCACCATGCTTCCTGGTTGGGATGGTGTGTTTGTGATGATGTGCAGTGTTCAGTATCCATCAAAACATGGCTTCTAGTCTGATGGTCAAAAAGCTCAGTTTTGGTCTCATCACACTAAAAAACCTTCTTCCAGTTGACTTCTGAGTCTACCACATGTTATCTTGTGAACTCTAGTCGATAGTTAGTCTGAGCTGTCTTTCTCTTTGTCATAATCCCATAAAGCTTTGACTGGTGAAGAACACAAAGCAGTTGTTGTATGAACATGTCTCCTATCTTAGTCCCTGAAGCTTGTAACTCCCTCACAGGAGTCATAGGTGTCTTGGTGGCCTCCCTCATTGGTGTCTTTCTTGCATAGTCACAGTCATAGACTTCCAGAAACATCTGCTGGAGCCCCATGTGTTTTTCTGTGTTCTGTACAGAGGCACATGTTTGCATAAGAGACTGAAATGGAAAAAGTCTGCTTCAGTCAGCAAACGGAGATGTAGAAACTATGACTTTGCCTTAACACATTATGGTATGTGTTACAACAACAACAACAAAAGTAATCAGTGTACTTACTTTTCAAGGCATTACTCCCAGCACAATAAGAGCTCTGCAAAATGCCTGTAAACACAATCCACACAGTAGGCTGGACTTCAAGAAAATATGGAGGGGACACAAAAATTTGCTGATGGGAGATGTGAAATGGAAAAAGATGGAAGTAAAGTGAGTTTGGTGAAACAGCATCTCATTAACCCTAAAATGACCTGAGACCCAGAGGACGGCAGCCTAATGGATGGCGTTGTGTTCATGTTCAGTATTCTCTATGTGTGTGTGCATTTGCAGGAGATGAAAGAGAAAAGAAAAGAGCACATGGGTACGTTTGAGCCATAATTAGACTTTTCAACCCTGCAAACATTCGGCGGTCCGACTGAATAATTCATGTGTTTTTCATCGTGGACCCTCATTAATGTGACCTCAGACAGTCGCTCTGACTTATTAACTTAACATGTTGGATGCTAAAAACTCAGAGCAGGAGCTAATTCTGCTGATTTAATGATGTTCCTCTGTGTTAAAGTCATTTAAGCTACAAATCAGGCTGCAGTGGACACAGATGAGGAGCTTTAATCATCTTTTTTTTGGCTGCATGAGTTCAGCAGGTTGAAACTATGAGGAGAAAAGCTGCAGCTATAATTTGGGCCATGCATGCTTTCAGTTTCAGTACTTGTGCTGCATTCAGTTGCCTTTGGCTGCAGTCATCATTGTCTGTCAAGGTTATGTTGCTCAAAATCACTGAGGGGTGAAATTGTGTTTGTTCCTGGAGTGAAAAATAGTCCAGACAGAAGTATTATAACGCCACTAAAGAGCTTCTTTGCAGTGAGAGGCAGGACTCTAATGACTGAGCACCTTTTCTTCTTGTATATAATTCCCCTGCATCAATCTTTTACCTCCAGTTTCTGACTAACGGAGATGATCTCGAGGTGCTCTCTGAGATTTCTCTGTCTGTCGCTGTCAGTTTGAATTTAGCACAGTAGCAACTGGTCGTGTGCAGACCGACGATGGTGGCATTTAAAGCGTCTGTGCATGACTGTGTGCTGTCAAGGTACATTCAGAAGCATCTCATTTATTCATGTCCTGTGCAGTGATTGTTAATTTTTCAGTGGGTGTGGCGTCGACTCCATCTACACGACATCAATGTATTTGTGTGTCTGTGTTGGTGTGTAGAGTCCCACAACTGTCAGTCATGGAAAACTTGTTTTCTTGTTGCTTCAGAGCTCCTCTCTCTGAATCTTTTCACTCCGTCTCCCTCCTTTCTCTGCTCAAGCCTCTTTTAGCACAAGAACGTCATTTATTCATGCTCCTGGGCCTTCGATGCCATTTTCAGCAACTTGCCAAAGCCTCCTTTTTAAAAATTAACAGATTCGACAAGTTAACAAAAATAAATTAAACACATCGTTGCCCTGATGGTGCAGAGGATGGATTTCGAGTGCACATCAAACATGGAGGATGGTTCAACCTGAGAGGAAGTTATTTATACCTGCAGCTTGAAATACGAGCAGCAGATGAAGCTTTTTTTGTTCTGTGGTTTGAATAGATTTTGGTCCTACAAGTTTGAGCTGCCTGCTAATGCTTTTCACTTTGAAGTGCAAGAGATGGAGAGTGATGTGTTATTTCCTTTATCCCAGTGGATGCCTGGTGCTTTCTTTTATTGAATATATCTCAGTATAATGGATAAAAGTGTTGCTGTTTAATGGCATTTGTGCTAAAATCGGACACATTAGCATGCAGTAAGTATTCTTTACGGCGTAGGTTTCACTGAGGGATGCTGTTCAAAATGTACCTATCAGCCACATTAAAACCGCTGACAGGTGAAGCGAATAACACTGATCATCTCGTTATGATGCAGTTTTCTGCTGGTAAACCTGAGTCCTGGAATATATGTGGAGCTACCTCCCCCAGCATGACGACGCAACCCTGCACATCACAAAAGTACTCAGGAGCAGCTCGAGGAACATGAACAGAAGCTTAAACTGCTGACCCAGCCTCTAAACTCCCAAAATGTCAATCTAATAAAGCGTCCATGGGATGTAATAGGACCACCCACAATTCATGGAGGACGTACTCTGCAACCTACAAGTAGGTTCTTCTACTAATGCCAAATGGCTCAATATTTTTGGCAGATTGTCTTATTTGTGCAAGAGCATCCAGGTGATTGACCTAGCTAAGAACCAAAATGGAAGCAGCTAGCTGTATGTAGAGTTGCAAAATAACCCTACAAGTACCTCTAAAATGTATTATTTAGCCTAAAATGTGTTATTTTAGTCTACAGCTAAGCTAGCTTGGCACTCTAACATTAGCATGTAAATACGCTCGCAATAATAATAACAATAATAACATAATAATAATAATAATAATAAACTTATTTTTAACATTTGTATAAATGAACGACAAGTCAACAAATGCTAACATGCTAATGTTTTAGGTTAACATGTGTAATGTTCACCAACATTTTTTGCCTTATTAGCATTAACATTCAATCAACAGCAAATAAGTCTTAGAACTGTTTATAGTTTAAAGAATATACAGTGTTATCCTTTAGAAATGCTGGTAATTGAATATTATTGCATGCTAAGCTATGCTAATCACCTTTGGGTGCCGCACTTACAGACATGAGATTATATCAACCTTCTCATCTGTTGTCACTGCAAGACAAGACCAATAAACAAAATGTCTAACTATTCTTTTGTTCTAAAAAAATAACGTTAAAAATAATGCTAATTTCGTTTATATACCGTTTTTCCAAACAGTGTTACAAAGAGCCTAACTAAACTATTTAAATTGCAAATAGCAATGCTAGCATGCTAAGCAGCAATTTTCAGTATGTTCACCAACATTATTTGCCTTGTTATCAGGTAGCTAACATTTGTGATTCAGCATTAAACACTAAATAGGCTACAGCAGAACAAAAAAAAAATGTCACAGTCATTAGAATCACCCAAATTATTAAATTCCTTCCAAGTGTACAATGCTAATGTAGAAATGTACAATGCTAATGTAGCGTAGCTAAAAACAATAATTTGTTGCTATAGCAAGTGCTTGAAGTGAATATACAAAAAACAATATTGTATTTGTTGTTTTATCCTTTAGAAATTTGGTGACTCTGTGTTAATCTGTATTTTTCAAGAATTTACTTCCGGACAAATACTCTTTTTTCGTTTTACAGAGCCATACTGTCTGTTTCCATGTGCTTCCAATCTTCGTGCTAAGCTACGCTAATCACCACCAGGCTCCACACTTACTGACATGACATTTGCATCAACCTTCTCTTCTGTTGTCAGGAATAAGCTAAATGTCAGACTGTTATTTGAATAAATCCTCCATCATGTCTGCTGCTCTCCCGTCTCTCAGCACCATATGCTGCATCCTCACGCTACTCTAAAAGCCAAGATTTTTCCCTCTCTTCTCTTTTTTCTCTGCTTCTCTTCTCTGACGCAGCTCTTTCTCTCGGCCTCGAGGGCTGATCCACTAATTTTAGCTTGGCAAGGAGGCAAAGACACAGATGGGACTCTTCTTGTTAATCTCATTTGCAAGTCAAAATTGTTTCTCCGTATCTCCCCTGTGTTTTTTTCCCTCCTTATTCCTTCACACGGCGGCACCTTCATTTTTTTTCCATCTCCTGTTTACTCTGCAGATCTCCAGCGTGTCATTTGTCTGTAAAACACAGTGAAAAGGTCATGAAGCGCTGTTCTGGTAATGGGCAGTTACACTTTATGCTGAAGTCTGTGTGGAGAAGCTCGGTGGGCAGACAGACTCAAACACTGCAGGCAACAAACACTCATTACTATCAGGCCTCATTAAGAACTTCAACAGATGCTGGACTTAAGATTAGACTATTAGTGTAACACAGGATTAGAAGACTGAGTTGTTTTCTTGCTGTTCACTGTAATTATCTCCTCAGACGAATGTCACGGAGCTCAGTTTTACAGTCAAAGGAAAGTGTGACCTTCGAGACAGTTTCAAAAACACTATGCAATATAGAATACAGACTTTCTTTTTCATGCCCAGACAGTGTTTTAAGCCTTTAAACCCAGGAAATGTGAAGGTTTTAAACCAGTGGTTCCCCAAACATAAAGCCTGTTTAAGTTTTTCTGTTTGGGACTTCACCGAAAGGCTGATTTGAACCATTATAGAGGCCAGAAGAGGCCGAACTGATCAATATATATAAGTTTTCAAGGTGGTACTAATTACTGTCAGACGCTGTAGTTATTTTAAGAGGAAATTATGAAGCTAAAATACTATTTACATTTAGCTAAATTACTAAAATATTTTAAAAGCACAAGTGGAGAATATTTATTGTCAGCAAACTGAGTGGCTAATATGTTGTATAAAACAATATGGACCTAAAGTTGCCTTAAACCTGCAGCATGGAACTTTCATCTCCCCCTTCTGAAACTAAATTAGAATCAGAGCCAGATTTATTGGCAAGTAGTTGTTCATACATGAGCAATTTAGTATTTCGGTCCAGAACCAAACAGAAAACAGAAGCATGTTTTCCTGCTTTTCCACACTTCAGGCCATTGATTTTTATGAAGTTGTGTTCAATGTTTTTCTTGTTACGGTGCATCATGAGGATGGTCCATTGGATTTTGATCTGGGGAGTTTAGAGGGTTCTTTGTCAACACGTTAGGCTCTTTGTCCTGTTCCTCGAGCTGTTCCTGAGCGGTTTTTGAGGGGTAGCAGAAGCCATTGTCCTGGTGGGGGATGCAACTGGCAATGGGGAGGGGCTGTTGCAATGAAAGTGTGAGTTTGATCTGGAAAGAACATCCAGAATAATCCTCTGAGCTTCAGTGAAAAGCTTCAGGACTTCTCTGTAAGGTCCTTGAAGATGTTTCACCTTCTTACCCAAGAGGTTTCTCCTGTTTAAAAAAAAGTTCAAAATTACTGAAACACGTCATAAATGACTCTACAATTCTCCAAAATGACTCAAAACTGTTAGAAGTGACATAAAACTTGTCTAAAATGACTCAAAATTGTTCAAAATTGCTTGAAATATGTCATGAACGACTCGAAATTTGTTCAAAATGACTCGAACCTAGCATAAATGGCTTAAAACCTACTGTAAATTGCTTGGAAAGTTGTCCAAAATTACTCAGAATTGTTAAAAAAATACTTAAAATGTGTCATAAGTGCCTCAAAAGAATGAAACCTGTCATAAATAACTTGTGTATTGTCCAGAATGACTCCAAACTTAACTAAAGGGACTCAAAATGAGTACAGAGTGAGATAACGTTGTCCAATACTAATGGAGTAGAGAACAACGGACTTCTGTTTTAGTTTCTACTGATGTGCCTCGTATCACCATGACCTGGATGACTGAGAATCTACACAGACATAAATGTGTTTAACCAACTGTGTGTTTGTGCCCAAAATAGCTTAGATATGACCAAATGACACAAACTATGTCCAAAATTACTCGACATTTGTCATAAAAGACTAAAAATCTATCCATAATGACTCAAAAATGTGACCAAAATTACTTGAAACTTGTCAAAATAACTCAGAAGTTGTCCAAAATGACAAAAAAAACCTGAAGAAGCCTCATGAATAAGGGGTTAAACGTCCAGCTTTATAGTGAAGCTCCTGGTATCACAGCGACCTAGATGAATGATTAATCACTTCACCTGTCAGCAGTTTTAATATTGCAGCTAATGGAGCTGTAAAACTGTCATCATCAGGCTTTTATGTGGCTACTCACTTAAAATCTTATTACTTTGCTCCTGATAAATGTGAAATATATCCCAAAAGAGGCAGACGTACTATTACTACATTTATTCACATTAGAGCTTAGAAGTAATTCTTTGACTTTGAGATTTAAAAAGGCAGGTGGATGATAAATTAAGAAGCACAGGTTTGTTAAAAGAGTGGATTTCTACCATAAATCAATCGTTTCATGAATGAACATTGACGACCTGTAGAACTGATAAGCCCTGCTCTGTCTGCATGTGATTAACTGTGTCTTTCCTCTGTGTTTCCTACAGTGAGCAGAGTATCTGCCAGGCCCGGGCCTCTGTCATGGTCTACGATGACACCAGTAAGAAGTGGGTCCCCATCAAGCCCGGACAGCAGGGCTTCAGTCGCATCAACATCTACCACAACACTGCCAACAACACCTTCAGAGTGGTGGGCGTCAAGCTGCAGGACCAGCAGGTAACAGACAGCATGATGTCAGCCTTTTATTCACCTGAGAGCGAGGTTGCACTGAGCAGCGAGAGGATTGCACCATACAGAGCGTTCAGGCTGCTCTGGAGAGTTGTCTTCTGCAACATAAACTGCAGGAAAGTTTTATGCGAGATGACATCCGTGGTTTAAAACTGGACCAAGTGCATGTGAGACCTTTTGTCGGTCAGTCTGTTTTGGTGTTTGCGTGATCATTAAAGGTCTTAGCAGAGCTCATCCTCCTCCGCTGGGACTTGAATGAAATCTTCTTCCCCGTCTGTCACTTATTCCGAAGGCAGCAGCTCATTAGCACTTGTCTCATGTGCTTATGTGTGATGTGATGAGTCAAAACAACAGAGTTAGAACTGAACAGACAACAGCAAAGATGGCAGAAAGTAGCAGAAAAGTGGCTCCAGCTAGAAGCTGCAGGGTTTTCCTTTCCTTGGGTGTGGTAAATAGATGTTTCTCTTTGTGCAAACTTACAGAGCCCAAAACTCCAAACTTGAAAGGAGTTATTATCTCCCACAGAAAACTTTGCTTCTTACCTGCCTAAAACGCCTCATTTGAAGTTCCAGCATTTCTTTTGTTACTTATCTACATCACTGAGTTACATATTTGCATAACACCTGACCAGCTGCTAGTTTAACCCTCAAAAAGGAGCGGCTGTCAGATATTTAGGGTTATGATACATAACCAACCTTACCGTGCTTTTGTCAGTCCAGCTGACCAATCAGAGCAGAATTAGCTTTTCAGGACGTGGTTCTTAAAGAGACAGGAGCTAGAATAAAGTGTTTCAGACATGAGGTGCTGCAGCAATATACAGTACGAGTAAAGTAAGGCGTTTTTTGATCACTAAAGCATGTAAACATATTTTTGTAGACCCCAAAATTAAAAAATTAAAAACCTCTAAACGTATGTGATGTTGGCTCTTTAATTTCAAAATATATCATTTCAAAGAGAATTGAATTATGGGTCTTTAGGAAATCTGTCCAAAATTACACCAAATTTGTCAAAAAGAAAATTAATCCTCAGAATGCAAATATGTTTAACCAGCTTTAAGCAGTTTGTGCCCAAAATGACTTAAACTTGACCAAATAACACCATGTTTGTCCAGAATTACTTGAAAATTGCGCAAAATGATCCAAAATTAAATAAACTCTTTGATTTGACTTTTTGAAATTATGTAAAACTTGTTATAAATGACCTCACAGCTAGAAGATCCCCGGTTCACATCCCAGTTAGGACACCTGGGATCTTTGTGTGTGGAGTTTGCATGTTCTCCCTGTGGAGCGTGGGTTTTCTCCGGGTACTCTGGCTTCCAAAAACATGCTGAGGTTAATTGATGATTCTAAATCGTCCGTAGGTGTGAATGAGAGTGTGCTTGGTTGTCTGTCTCTATGTGTAGCCCAAGTCGACTGGGATAGACTCCAGCCCCCCCGCGACCCTACAGAGGATTAAGTGGTGTATAGATAGATGGTGTATAGATTGTGTTTGTGTGTAAATCTGTCCAAAATGGCTCTAAGCATGTCCAAAACTAAGCTTTAAAGCTTGTCTGAAAGGGCTCGATTTGAGTCCAAAGTAAAATCAATAATAAATAGATCAATATTTTCAAATAGATGCGGGTTATGGGCCTTTAAATGTGTATTTATTTCATCTAATATTGTTCTGTCATTTTGTAAAAGTGGCTCCAGGGCTAAGCAAGTTCAGCATCTGTGCCCTACAGGATTCCTGGTGATTTAAAGTTTTTAGCGAGTTTTAAAAAGCAAAATATTAACAAAAAGACTCATTATGTGAAAAAGCCTGAGTGTCATACAGAGCACATACAGTATTTACATGAGCTAACAAACCAACAAATCCTAGAAAGAAGCATTTTATATTTTACTAGAAGTGACATTATTGGACACATACAGCTGGAGTCTCTCTGTCTGACCATATTTGATTTCCTCTGTTGTGTCTAAAAAGCATCTGTGCATCACGTAAGTTGACAAAAATCAGTGAGTAGCTGTGAAAAAATAAAGACCAACAGTGATTTTTTACAACTGTTTTTTCTACAGGCTGCATAAAACCAACTACAAATCCAGCAGCTACTCCAAGCTGTGCTGCCATAAACACTGGAACAAGAACGCCACTGTTCCATCTTTACAATCGGACTCATGAGAAAAACAAAAATCAATGAAAATCCACAAATCCTTTCCAACACAGGGCGATTAATTCTCTGGCATTTTAGAGTCTTTTTCTTCCGGCGGAGGAACAACAAGAGTTATAAGAACATTGATCGTGTTGTGTTTATGTCCTCACACTGCCGTCTGTTGATGTACGAGAATGTGTTTCTGTATTTACAGCTCTGTTTTCTCTTCTTCCTCATCTCTTGCAGGTGGTTATTAACTACTCGATAGTGAAGGGCCTCAAATACAACCAGGCCACGCCGACCTTCCACCAGTGGAGGGACGCCAGGCAGGTTTATGGCCTCAACTTCGCCAGCAAGGAGGAGGCGACCACCTTCTCCAACGCCATGCTGTTCGCCCTCAACGTCCTCAGCGCTCAGGACGGAGGTTGGTTCCCCCACACGGAATAATGCTGTGTGTTATCTGTTTTGTAGAGGTTCATAAACACAGTTAATTCAAACATAACTCTGGGAAAACCTCATATCAGCAGCTGCAGTGTTTGTCGTCAGCAGCAGAAGGTCATGTTGGAGGCAGGTGAAGTCTCCTGTGTCATAACAGAGGCTTTTCTGAAGGGCAGCTTTTTATATTCCTGCACAGATGGTCGTCACACACTCGTGTTGCTGATGCAGGAGTTTATAAACGTAACCGAATGTTAATATGATGCAGTAAAAGTCCTGCAGGGAGTCTCTAATGGACGACTCGTGTTCTGTCTCACATGTTTTCTTACATTTTAGCGAGCTGTTCTCTGCTGAGCGGCGTCTGGGTAAAAGTAGTGTAGTCATCTTCCAGAAGCTTAGGCTGCCGTCAGATAGTCCAAAAATTCCGTTTCCTAAACATGTTTCTTGAACGTCAATGCAAAATGTGATGAGATCAACTAAAAATGTGACGGATAATTCACCAGCACAAAAGAAAAGACAAATGTGGTGCATTCAGCTGGTAATCACAGTGGAAGTTGTTCATGTGGACGGTGCTTCACATTAAATGTTGCTTTCCTTTCCTTCTGTAAAGCATGGATCAGTGTATCCTCTGCTAAAGAAAGTAAGAAAGGAAGCATTAAAGCATCTTTTCTTAGCATTTAGAGATCAGTTCTTATCAATCAGCTTTTATCAATCAGCTCTTATCATGGCTGCCACTGAGATACTTTTGGGTCATTACAAACCTTCCGAAGCAAAAAGGCTCCTTGACCACAAACTTAATCTTTTCTCATCTTTATACAACATGTTGCTGCACATTTTACCTCCCACTGTGGACGGGCTGAAGTGTATTCATTTATATAGTTTGCAGTTAACTACAGACTGCATGCTTCTTAATGCTTAAAGCTTCAATCTTTGTCATCTCTATATATGATCTTTAAATGTGAGCAGAAGTCTGAGTAGAGAGCTGTGTTTGGTGGTCTAAGATCTTTGCAGTAGTTCGTCTCTCCTTTTATACTCTTTATTTTCTGTCACCTCTCTATTGCCCACGACTAAGGCTACAGTAAACCAAAGAAAATCTTGGTCAGCTGCTAACATAGCTGCTCTTCAGCCAATCATCTTTGTGGACATCCAGTGTTAAGATCCCGTGTGGTGGAAAGAAAGGTTTTTATCTTGTTAGAAAGTGCTATGGGACACATCGTGAGCAAAAGAAGCAGTGAACCCCATCGTTGAGCGTTACCACTTTGAAACTGCAGTGTCCTGATGAGAGTATGAAAAACACAGACCTGAACTTCTGTTTTTCTCTACATAACAAACCTAAAGAACTAATCCTGTCAGTTTGCAGGATGGGGACTTCTGTATCATTGTACTTCTTCAGAAGCGGCTTCTGTTCAACATGTCTGCCTGAATTACTCCAGTATAACAACTAGTGGTTGTGCAGCGTCGTGTAGCTTTATAAAACAGTGTTGCAGGTGAGCTGGTGTGCTCGAGCTGCAGTGTGAGAGAGGCAGGGACTATGTAGATCTGCACATCCTAGAGGAAACCACAGTGTAGAGTTACAATCTAAGATATTTAAACGCAGGAAGGATTATTTCATGGGAACAACTTATAAATATGTAGCTTCGATACACAGAGATGAGTTTTTAGGCCTTAAATCAATGACTGGAGAGGGACTTTAACAAAATGCAGCCACACTGATGACTTTATTGACATGATGTCAGTTCGTTTGGAGTAAATGTTCAGTAAATATTGAATCAGTTAAACCTAGCAGTTTCCATGAGGTTGGAAGAGTTCAAAGTTGAGGAAAAAAAAGCGCTGGGGTGTTTACAAGTAGTCTGTTCATTATGCAGCCAAAAACAATGGATGGTCGAATATCAACCAATTAATTGCCCAGTTAAGGTCAATACTGCAGCCAAAGCTACAGTCTTAAGTCTAAAAACATAAATCAGCATCAGTTATGAGCCACAGATGTTGGTCTACAGAGCAGCAGCAGTGTAGTTGTCAAAGTGTAATTGAGATTAATAACGATGCACTGTAACGATCACTTCTCAGAGCATCACTTGATTAATAACATTTATAACAGCTACATTTCATTGTGTTGCATCCTGGGATACTTTACTGTTAAAGTGATTAGTTCTGCTTGTGTTTTTTGTGCTATAAGTGAAGAAGCTCTTTTTAAAGACTTCTAGCAGCAGTTAATATACATGAAAGACAGGCGAGTGCTGAGGGTTTTTATGTGGCCCAACGAGAGAGGCAGGCTGATATAAATTGGAGAGTGATAGCATGAGCTTTAGAGATGGAACGAAGCGTCACAGTTTGCCTTTCATTACTCCCCCGGCGGCAGCAGCGTGTCTCCCCCCCTGCGTCCCCCTTCCAGCCTCTTAATTAGAGTGAGTCATTGAGAAGATCTCCCCTGGGCCTCGTGTTAGAGAGCACATCGTTTCATCTGCCTAATAACTGACCAGGAACAAAGAGGCTCGAGTGACGGCAGCCAAACACTGATACACCAGAGGAGGACGCACACATTCAGGAGACCGAGAGTCGACGCAATCTGATTCACACACACGTAAAACAGCAGCTTTAACGCTCCTCATGCATGTTGTTTATGTGGAAAAGCACCTGATTTTACTCCCTGTGCATGTCTGTGCTGGCTACATATCACACATTCACACTGTGTAAAGAATAATGCGTGCTTTGTTGCTCTGTAAGCAGGTGTGTCGACACCCTCTAGTGGTAAGGAGGTCACCACTTGACCTTTCATCCTCAGAGTTGCTCTCTAATTGGACTGAAGAGGATATATTGTAGTTAGTAATGGATATCATCCAGGTGCTGTGCTAAATAAACTCCAGTGTGATCGTTTTCAGGTGTTTTTTTTCACATTTTAGTTATTTAGAAAGGTGCAAACTTTCACCTCATGCATAAAGGTCTATTTTAATGTGTCAACAGTAATAAATAAAAGGAAACTACAAAATGAACTGAACAAATATGAGGTTAAATGAGAATTTTAGGAGCTTTATTTTGTGTTTTTTTTATTTCTGTGTGATGATCATTTATTATGTCAAATGCTCACTGTAAAAAAATACTGTAAAAACTTAAAAATCTAAAAAATTGATGCTTTTTGGAGCCATAAACAGGCATTATTTCACACTTTAGTAAGTCAGGAATATGCAGACATTCACCTTTAAATGCAAAAGGCCTATTTGAACATGCCAACATGTGTCAGTATCAGCAGTGAGATCAAAATTGTGCTACAGTGATTAAATGTGGAGTCAAATTGTGTTTGATCATTGTAAAAACTTAACTGATTGTAGGTTTATTATTTACTTAGTGGAGTAAATCTTCCTGTACTAGCTTCACAAAGGGAAAGACCTGCTCTCTGTTTTCTATGTCTTAGAGTTCCTTCACAAATATGAGGTGAAATAAGGGATTTTTACACCTGTAATTTGTGTTTTAGTTCTCTGTGATGAGCATATAGGATGCCAAATGCTCAATGTAGCGAATTACTGTAAAGATACAGTTAAAAAATTAAAAATGATGCTTTTTGGAGCCATAAAGAGCTGCTGCAAAACTGACATTGTGAAGTGAAGGGTTTTTTTGTGTGTTTTTTCTTGTTTTTGTGTATATTACATTGCTTTTTTAAAAAATATTTTCTTTTTGGGAAGATTTTTCAATTTTTTATTGACAGACAGGGTGAAAGGGGGTAGAGAGAAGAGAGACATGCAGCAGATGGTCATGAGCTGGACTCGAACTTACGACTGCTGCTGGTGACCTGCACCCATGTGGTAACGCCTTCACGCAGTGAGCTATACGGCAGCCTATTATATAAATATAACTTTTTTACCTTGGTTTCTAAAGTCTAATATCTAATCGATTGGAGCATGTCACACATTGCCTTTTGAATTAATGTCTCCAATCCATAAAAATGCAGGTTGCTTTATCCTTTATTGTCTTTGGTGTTTTAGTGCTTACATGCATTTTTACATTCTATTTAAAGCAGTTCCCAATTCTTGAAAATGTGACATGATTTATTCACATCATACTAACCTAAAAACTTCTCTTTATAAAAATACTTCTCCTGTTGTAACGTGACTCTGATTCACTCTCTGTGGTGTCACAGTAATTTGTTGCCGTAGTTGATCAATCAAATAAATTATTTACAGGTTAAGATTTAATTTCAGGCTCTGGAAACATGGACGCCAAATATCACCACTGCAGCTTTCCTTCCTGTTATACTGGCAAGTTTTCATAGAGATGGACAATGAAAGTTCATTCTTTAGAAACAGTGGCTGACAGCATTCTCTCATCTATAGATTAACTGAAAAAAAGAATCTTTGGTTACAGTCGTTCTTTTCTTTCTTGAGTGGGAAATTCTCAACTTGATGAAGCAGAATACTTAGTGTTTCTTTTCCTTCCCTGAGCACAGATACGAGAGATGAAGATTCTCAGCGTCTTCTTTGCTTTTTTCCTGCTGATTCCAAGCTATTCTAAAGCCATTTCATTGTTCTATAGGCCTTTGTATAGCGATATAATCCTAAAACAGAGACTGATTAAAACTCTAAAGCCTTGCACTTGTTGACCTTGTAAGATTTGCTGTTACCCTACTTACTGGTTTGAATGATATTTGTTCTTTCCTCCCAGCACTGTTTAACACCACACAATGAAGATGAAACTGTCTGCACGCCACAAGAATAAACAACACATTTAATGGAGTGCACATCTGTAGTTCTAGTCAGCTCTACACATGCCTCAGTGA
Organism: Dascyllus trimaculatus; assembly: GCA_024666655.1. Taxonomy (NCBI): domain Eukaryota; kingdom Metazoa; phylum Chordata; class Actinopteri; family Pomacentridae; genus Dascyllus; species Dascyllus trimaculatus. The sequence goes on from CM045455.1 coordinate 28,869,971, forward strand.
TGGGATGATGAAACTGACAAGCCTATTAACTTACATTGTTTTCGCCAGCTTGTCTTCCAGCGTTGGCTGCTGCAGCTGTGTTGCTTTTAGCCTTTTTTATACTTTTTAAAATCCTCATATTGGTTTAGGATTATAGTTTATTCTTTTTCTGAGAAATGTGTGGCTGGGGCCTGTAAAGGTTTGGTCATCTGGTGCCAACATCGCCCCCTTTATGTGAACACACACAAAGCTACAGAACCTTTGAACGACATTCACCTCCTTTGGACGTATTCCAGATCATTTTTCTTTTTAGACAAGAGTTTCTCAATAAAGACTCTTTCCTGTCAGAGTAAAAAACAAAAATTTGCCTAAGTACTTATCCCCCTCAAGTGATGTCGAGAAGCATCCCCACATTATGATGCTGCCACCTCCGTGCTTCATAATGCTGCCACCACTGTGCCTCACATCATAATGCTGCCTGATGGTGAAGCTTGTAACTCCTTCAGAGGAGTCATAGGTGTCTTGGTGGCCTCCCTCACTAGTCTCTTTCTTGCATAGTTACTCTAGGTAGATTTACACATGTACCATAGTCCTCCCATTTCATAATGATGGATTTAAGTGTACTCCAGAAGATATTTAATGATTGGAAGTTGTCTTGTATCCATCTGCTGATCTATGGTTTCAAATAACCTACCCACAGAGTTGCTCAGATCTTCTTTTATCTTCATGGTGTAGTTAAATCCAGGAGTACTGATTCACCAGTGACTGGACCTTTCAGATACAGGTGTCTTTATACTGCAATCACTGAGACACACTTACTGTATTCCAATGATCTTCATTTACTACCTGGGTGACTTCTACAACCAACTGGCTGCGTCTGTTTTGGATTTATTGAGTCACTTTAAAGGGGGTTAATACTTGTGTGATCCCTTTTTAATTAACTGACATTACTTTGCAGAAATCTGTTTTCACTTTGACATGAAAGAGTCTTTTTAAAAAGAAGAATTCTTGTTGAAAAAGTCAAATTAAAATGACCATGATTCAATGTTGAAAAGCAATAAAAGGGGAAAACTTCAAGGTGTGTAAATAATAGGCACTGTAGTTTCAGACACTCTGAGTTGACTTAATGTTGAGTTGATAAAGAGCCTCATATGACCACTTAAGTCAGGTTAAGGAAGTCAAATAACAACAACATATCCTGGGTATGTTGAACTTGCTTTGTAGTACAACCCTCTAGGTGCCAGGTTTGATACCAACTGCACAACACTTTAAAATGCAGCCCTGCTGTGTGCGTCTCAGTGTGAACCAGGAATACATGTACATCAGCTCTCTGTTATATTTGCATGTCTAAGCGGCGTTATACTCTGCAGCCTACAGACCAACTGAGGCTTTTGAAACATTAACCAGAGATGCTCGCTGCACTGCTGCTGCTGCTGCTGGTTTGGGTTACAAGAAGATGACAAATGATCCTGCTGCTGAGGGGAGGAGGGGAGGAAGCAGGTGAGATAGAGGGAGGTGATGATGGCAGGGGAAGAGGAGGAAGAGGAGGACGAAGGGTAGTTTAAGGCTGAGAGATGGTCAGGAGGGAGTGGGTCTGTCAGTGTCTCTGTATCTGCTTCAACCGGTTTCTACTCTTCAGTATGTCATGTACGTAGAAAAACTGTGTGAACTCCTGCATGACAACTCTGGTTTTACATTTGTGTGTGTGTGTGTGTGTGTGTGTGTGGTGTGTGCAGTCTGTCAGGAATAATTTGACAAAAAATGTGAATGAATGCAACTTTACCCTTTGTTGCAGTTGTTATAGTGAAAACAATGCAATGTTGCACACGAGTAAAAGTACTTTAAATGTACTACTGTCTGTTCAAAAGTCAAAAGTAGGCAATTTTAAAGTTGCTGAACAACCTATATAATCATAGTTACTTTTAAACCTGTACAGGTGTACAGATTAACATCTGAATATTTGAAATGTATTTTTTGTTAATCTTTTATTTTTACTCTCTTTTTTAAGCACCTTGTAACTCTGGCTTTGAAAGGTGCTATAGCAATAAAGTTGTTGTTGTTATTATTTTATTATTAGTAGTAGTAGTTGTAGTAGTAGTAGTATTAGTAGTAGTAGTAGTAGTAATAGTAGTAGTAATAGTAGTAGTATCGTAACAGCTGATGGTGAAAGTCATTCACAAACTAAAACCAACTTACCTCTCTTCTTGACACTGTTCACTGTCACTCCTCTGTTTTAAAAGCAGTTTTATCAACCCACAACATCTACAAGCTAATGGTTTAATTTCACTTGCAATTAATACCTAACAATAGTTCAGTAAAAAGTAAAATCCTCACTTCAAACTGTTACTATGCTGTAAATATAAATAGTTACCTGTTTAGGGATGAGTCCAGACCCTGTAATGCCCCTTTTTGCATTTTCTTGGTTGCTGTTATAGATTTCAAGCCAGTTTTCACTTCTAATTTGTCATTTGTAGGGACATTTTATGTTTGTCAGGACCTCTTGGAGTAACACTGAACACACTGTGTACCCTTTAGCATCAATTTTCAAATGCACAAGTTAGCTTAATACACCTGTAGAATTCCCTGAACATTAGAAATTGACGCCATAATTTCCTAGCCAAATCTTCTCTGCTTGTGTTGCAGCTTTGGACAACAAGAAGTTTGTCTCGTAACATGTTGTTAATGGTCTTTTCCTAAACTGAACCAAAAAGCAAATGCAAACAAGACTTTAGCCAACAAACAATGGTCTGACACAGGGCATGAACCTCAGTCTCCTGGATGCAATCTCTGTGACATGTTCCTCTACAGCCTCCTTACACAACAGTTTTAAACTGGAAAAGCATCTCTCAGCATCTGGTATTGATGCAGGACTCCTTTAGAATGCAACAGTTTTGACAAAACCAGTTTGATCCTACATGACCAACCCTGCTCCACCTGTGTCCATTTACTCACTGTAACATATTCAGTGTGTGGTAATAACTGACTAGACTCTAACTCACCAAAAAAAGACAGTTTTTACAGGTAAGTATCCAACAGGAAGCCATGATCCCAGACCAGTGTTGCAGGATGGTGTTTTGACCTGATGGCAGACTTATGTCCACAACTGAGTTTAAAGAAAGACTGCGTTGAAGATGTCAGGAACACAGAACACCTGAAGTTTTATATTTAAGCTGGACACTTAAAACTTAATTTCTCCTGAGGGAAGGGATTTACTTAAGGGTGCCACACAAAACCCCTAAAAATATTTCATCATTTAAGGAAAAACATTCATTCATTTACTGCATTATGTAACAAAAACAGTGGTAAGTTTTTACTCTTGTTGTTTGCAGTCATATACAAACAATAACAAGGAAGCTGAGCTGTTATTAGTTTGCTCCTGTATGTATATGATGAGGTATCCGGTAGTCGGCGTGAGTCAGGCCTTTTATCATCCCGTGTTATTTTTGGGTTTCTGTAACTTGATCAATGGCAGCCATTAGCTCCAGAGTCGCTTCCATCAGAGACGTGAGCGCTGGAGAGTGTCGTCACCGACTGTTGACCCTGAAAACAGCCTGACTGAGCTCTAATACTCTTACGTAAGGGACACCTTTCATTAGACAGAGGACAAGTTCTGCTTCTGTTTAATGCACTTTTACTGCTCTCAGTTAGGGAAGCATAAATCTACAAAATGAAACTCTTACCCTGGAAGTTTTTGGAAGAGGAGTTCAAGAGGCCGCTGCCAAAAACACAAATGTGACCATAAATTCTCAATTTTTCCACCGAAGTTGTTCTTGGGAGGAACAATGAAGTTAAATATCATCTCAGAGGAGATCAATCATGAGAAATATTTCACTGAAAACTGATGATTCACTCTGATTTGATTGTAATCCACCAAACTTGACGTCTTATCGCGTCTTCAATTAATTACATTCCCTATCTGACTTTTCATCTGCAGATCTCACTTGCGGCGTTAAACGGATTACATAGCGAAGTGCCTTGTAGCTCATATCAACAGAGAGATAGTAAAGAACACAAATGAGCTGATTTCTAAGAAAAACCATGAGGGGTGATTTTAAAAAATAGCCAAAAATCTCTTTCGTCTGAGTGTTGACCTCGAGTCCAGATGTTACAGGAGCTTGACAGAATGTCCAATCTTTGCAGCTCCAACACTCTCCAGACTTTGCTCTGTTCTTACTTTCCATAACACAACCCAGCGGTGGGTTTTTGTGTTATGGAAAACACAAAAACCCACCTGTGGGTTGCGATCCATCAGAGAATAACACTCGCGGGGCTCTGTTTGACGTCTGTTTGGGCGCTGCTTTTGACATTTCTGTGAATTTCACTCTGCATGAACGTTTCTCTCACAGGAGTAAAGAGAAAAAAGGCAGCTGTGGATTCTGCTTCCCTTCAGCAGTCTGAGTGGATGAATCAATTTGTGCTCACTTACTGAGGGATTAATATGCTCTTCATTGCACATTATTAAAAAACGAGAGGACGTAATGATTAACTGCTGTTTAATTTCCTGTCATTCGTTGGTTAATTGTCTTGACTGGCACTAATTTTAATTACCATTATAATGCTGGTAATGGATTATTAAGGTCAGCTTCCCTTTATCTGTCTCTCTCTCTCTGCTTTTAGGTCCAGCTCTCCAGCGCCATGTCCAGAACGGACCAACTTCAGATGAGATAGAAGCTCAGAGAGCGAGGTAAAGTTTATTTTCTGGGAACATACAAATAAGAATTACTATTACCTTCAAATCTAAATGACTTCTATGTTATGGGGACCCATGTTAGCAGAGTTTTTGGACACTTGTAAGCAGTGGAAACAAGTTAGGAACAAGTTAGAAATCAGTTTCTACCTTGAGGTCAGGGTTTTTCCTTCTCAGAATGGACCTTTGGGGGTGATGATGCTTGACATTAAGCATGATCAGTCTGCACTCAGTAAATCTAATGAATGAATCTGTGCTGCATTATTTAACAGAAATCCTAACATTTCTGACCATTTGATGAACAAAAATGTCTATTATGTTTGAGCAATGAAACCCAAATTTGCAAAAAACTGGTAAAATATCTGTTTTTTGCCTTTACCTCAGTTCATATTGTTTTGGTGCTGGGGATTTGCCTTTGCCACATGTTTAAATTTCTTTTAGGGTGCCAAATATTCCTTCATGCATAAAAAACCCTGCATATTTATGTGACCAATGACTATAACTTCAATATTCACTCTCCTTTTAGCTCTGTTTTTGTTCTCCACCAGCTCCCGAGGGAAATATGTTGCACTTTAGCAGCTAGATGCTCACCAGCTTGTTGCTAACTTTGTTTCCCTGCTGTTTGATGCATTGTAGATAGTCTACCGTGGGTTTATAGAGCCTTTGCTATGAAAACTGCAACAGTAAACCTAAATCAAACAGCTTCCAACTGCAAAACAATGAGCTGAAAGATGCTAAAATGTTGATTGTCACCATACAGACTGCAGAAGTGGTTTGGTTGGATTTGTTTAACAATGGCATCATCATTTTTAAAATTAGCCTAGACCAACCCTCTGTGACGATTTTCTGAAAACTGGTTTTGAAGTCCAGAAGAGTCGCCACCCTGCTGGCTGTTAAAAAGAATGCAGGTTTAAGGCACTTTTCAGACTACGCCCATCTTTTGTGTCCAGTCTGTGGGGATTGACTGTTTTTACATATAAGTTTTGAAGACTGAACCAGACCAGTGTGGCAGACGGACTAAACAGTATTTTGACCTGGAAGCAGGCTTGTGCTACAGAAACAACTGAGTTTCTAAAAGTCTGCTTGAATTTTCTACTTAGGTCGAACACTTGAGGCTTGATTTCTCCTTAGCGTAAGCATTTACTTAAAGATGCTGCACAAAACTCTTAAAAGATTTCCTCAGTTGGAAAAAACAATACATTTACGGATGAATTTACATTAACATTAACAACAGAGGTAAAATTCAGCACTTTTTAAACGTCTGGAGCCTCAGGTGGGCATTAGAGGAAGTGCAGTTTTTGGTGCTTCAGCTCTGGCTTGATTTTTTAGCCTGGAGGTTGCCCCATATTGTTTTCATATAGCATCCCATCATCCATAACAAGAAGCTTTTGAATAACTTATGACGAGCAGTGCAAGAAAAGCAAAGTAATACAGTCAGAGTGAGACTCCAAAGACTGGATTCTTGATAAACATAAGATTCTTGGCTATATTTAGAGCCTCCCACCCATGAGGTGACATCTGCCGGTGGCTTCCAAAATGTTTACCGATGAGGCTTCTTGTATTTTTTACCGCACTTGGATTCTGAATTATCCCAAAACCAGAGGCTGAACTGTGAGCGACCTCAGTCCAGACGGGACCAGTCGTGAGGATTAGAGTAGTGAATACAGTCCCATGTGTCTGATAACCTGCTACAAAGATAGAGCATCAACTCATACTACTGCCCTTTGGGAGTTTTATTCTTATACTCTTTTTAAATTTCCTCCTCCCTTCATATCCTCCGTGTCCCTCACAGGACTACCTCCCATGTCAGGTAAAGACTTTAAAACTAAAGTCTTGTTTTCTCTGCATCAGTGGCAGATTGAAGAATCCAAAATAATGGATGAGTCATATTTGAAATGCAACTCGAGGCAGTTTCCGTGGTTTACAAAGTGTCCTGCATTTGTCCCACTGTGGCTGCTGCACTCCACAGACACAACTAGGTCTTTGTTGCTGTTTTTAAACCAGCTCTGCCTATTGGTTCATCCAATTGCCAAATGCTGCGGCTTAAGAGAACAAATATGACGGGAGTTATGGCTCCATCTGATCCCATGTTGACTGGACTGTGGCACAAAGGATTACGGCGGTGATTGTGCGTGGAGATTGTGTGCTTATGCATGTGTGTGTTGGTCACAAATTAATTTGCCGGAGCTCCTCTATAGCGTTGCTCAGCAGCTCCGCTCCTGCTGTCACATCAGGAAAGGCTGCTGCCTCAGCACTTCTGCTGTCCAACGCACAGCTGGAAAATTCCACTTCCTCGCCGTGAGCTGCCTCTTTTCCTTTTCTCTCCTGAGCCGTGACACACATATGCTTCTCACATCAAACGCTGGCATGTGAGGAGGGATGAGGAGGGTTTGATGGAAGGAGGAGGAGAGGCAGCAAGGTGGAGATGGACGGAGATGAAGCAGAAACATGTGGACAGACGAGGAGAAAGATGTTGTGGTGTAATAGTCAAAGGGAAACTGTGCAACAAAGCAAAAACAGTAACTTCAGGTCATGTTTAGAAGTACTTATATTCTGCACTTAAGCAAAAGTACCAATGGAGCACCGGAAAAAAACCTAAATTACAAGTGTAAGTCCTGCATGAAACATCCTACATAAGTAAAAGTACATAGCAGGAAATTATAGTTAAAGTATTGCAGTAAAAGTCCTGGTTTGGTCTGACTGATATATTACTCTATGTGTCATCATTAGATTATTAACAGTGAAGTATCAGTGTGTTGGCAGCATGTTACTGTTGGAGCTGCTGCAGGTTTAAACTACTTTATATCCAGTTTTATATTCAGGGACAGCGGATCAGTCTTCACCTCCAAACATGATTAATGAGGAAGGAAAGAAGAATAACAAAGTTGTGATACACAAATCTGTTTTCAGTTTTTCTTCCATCATGTTTATTTTTGCCGATACATTGGATCATATTTAAATGGAACAATGTGAGAGGGAAAAATGAGTATTTAGTGGAGCTGTTAACAACTTGCAGACACGTGAAATATGAGCCAAATACGCAAGAAGAAGCCAAAAATGTTGGAAGGTTTAGTCAGTAATTGTGTGGTGTACTTTATGTTATCCTTTGTGTCAAATCTGCATCCTAAAAGAGCTGTCAGATAAATGTAGAGGACGTGAAAGTACAATATTTCCCTCTGAAATGTAGCAGAGTGGAAGTATAAAGTTATATTATTTATACATTTATATACTTAGTTACTTTCCACCACTGGAAATCTTTTATGTATTTAAGCTACTTAAATTGAAGCTACCTGCAGTAGCTAATGATACCAACAGAGTAAAGCATCCAGTCTGCAGAGTTTAAATGGAATTTTGCACAAAATAATGAATTAATACTAAACAGCAGCATTTTCACCAGTATCCACTTTCGTGACTCCAACATGAAAACATTTTTTAAAACTGTAAATTTTTTGGCATCTTCTGCTATTTCTGGGTACTAAGGTAGGGTTGAGTTCACCGAGTGAACGCAAATGCATGTTTAAATGGATGCTAATGCGACTCTGCGCCTGCTTGACGTTTAAGTAGGTGTGTTTCTTCACCGCTTTTGCAAGATAACCAAGTACGTTTACTCAACCACTATAATTTAGTCCAATTTTGAGGTACTTGTGCTTACTTATTTCCACGTTATGCTACTTTCGCTTTACACTCTACCAATTTTCAGTGAGAAATATTGAACATTCAACTCCTCTGCATTTATTTGACAGCTTTTTAAAGACATAGTGGAAAGTTTAACGTTTTATTTTAAAACGACACATACAGTAGCTACAGACTAAACCTGGCAACCTTTTTGGATTCTTCCAAAAAGCAGTATGTTGTCTGGTTCACTTTTCAGATGTCTGTGAGTGTTAACAGCTCCACCAAATACTGATTTATTTCCTCTAAACTTCTCACATTTAAGTAAATGTTCCAAAAATTCAATATCTCAGTCAAAATCAAAGACTAGAGAGAGACTGACAACAGATTTCTGCATCAGAACTTTGTTTTTCTTCTTTCCTCAGATTTATTTGCTGTCTTTGGATTAAAAAAACTGGATATAAACTAGTTCAAACCTGCAGCAGCTCCAACAGTAACATGCTGCTGACACACTGATGCTTCACTATTAATAATCTAATATCAATCAGAGGGACAAAACCTGGACTTTTACTGCATTTTAGTGCAATGTGCTTTTATTTTTGTGTAGTTTTGTATTGGTGTATTAGTACTTTCACTCAAGTACAGCATCTGTATACGACATTATATCACAACTTTTAATTCGGCTTTAAAAAAATCACCCTGACACAAACGTCAATGAAGGTGTTTGTTGTCTTTCCTCCTGCGGAAGGAAAAAGCTGAAGGCGATGAGGTTCAAAAACAACATAAACTATATTTGTGGGGCTTTTAAATCGCTTGTCACTGCAGTTTGTTGTGTTTGTTTGAAGTATCCGAGTGCAGCTTTAAAGCAGGAGGCTGTTTCTCTGGTTTTCAGTGACATGGTTTTCCTGGACTGTTTCTGCTGGACAATAAAACGGCAGAATTTAGGAGAAGCCTTGACATGAACTGCATGAACTTACCAGCTGTGTTTCCTTTGTGTCCCTTCAGGCAAATGATGGAGCAGCAGCAGCAGATGCAGGCGCACATGGAGCGAGAGCGACGGTCCTCCAACTCAGGTACTAACAGGAAGGTCAAGTGGAGTTCATGTAGTAAAACCACAAACCTTAATCCTCCCCACTGCTATTATATAATTATATAAACCTCCCAAACCCAGAGTTTCCTCCACTCTCTCCCCCCAGGTTCTCCTTTCCAAGGCCACCCTGCTGTGCTCTCTGTGGCCCCACCAGTCATACCTCCACCGTTGAACATGGGCGGCCCTCCTCCGCCTCCACCACCTCCGGGCCCGCCGCCGCCGTCGGCCATGGCGCCGCAGCCTCCTCTTCCTCCTCCGCTGCCCATCGGTGGAGGTAGCCACGGGGACGAACCGCCGGCACAGACGGGCCTCGCCGCCATGATCGCTGGAGCCAAACTGCGTCGTGTCCAAAGAGTGAGACACTGATTTAAAATGAATTAATGGCCACGAATCAGACAGATGAACATTTATCCTTCTTTTGTCAGCAGACACCATGAAAAGTAACTACAAAAAATAAAGGACATGAAAGGTTTTAAATATGCATTTCTCAGTTAAGTTTCTTAAGCAAGTGTCAGTAATTAGACAGGTCCAAATACAGCAAATCCATCAAACCATCCATGTAAAGGCACTTCAACAAATATTATGCACTAATATGAAACAAATACAAGTAGAAAATCACAAATTCCAAAACAAAATGTGGTTATTTTAGCATGGATTGGTTTTCCTCTGCACCCATAATGCAACAGGAGTGCCCTTACCTAAACTTTGGTGATGTGACCTGTTAAACTTTACATCAAAATAAAACTTTACAATGAAAAGCACTACATTTTTGAAACAAACATTAATTTACAGGTGGTGTATTGTACGCAAGTTTAAAATCAAAGTTAGTCTTTTAGCATTTCTTTTAATGATTCAAACACTGATGAAATTATGAAAGAAACATCTCGTCATAAGGAATCTTCCAGTCTATCTGATCTAATGGATTATCTCCTCTGAATCCCCTCTCAGCCTGAGGACAGCAGCTCTTCAGGCGCCAAAAATGATGCCAACCGAACAAGTGGTGGAAGTGGAGGCCTGATGGAGGAGATGAACGCTCTGCTGGCACGAAGGTCAGAACAGTGAAACCAGACATCAGTAATAATTACTGACTCTTTATTATATTTTACAACCATTGTTCAAATTATCAGCATCCATGGAATTAGATGAAAGCCTTTGATCTTACTTGAGGCTTCTTCTTTCCCCCAGAAGGAAAGCAGCTTCAGAGAAGCCTGAAGACAGCCAAAATGTGAGTCTGCAAGTGATGAAGCCCATGTTGATGATTAGGGTGATGATGATTACAGGATAATAAACATGGAGATGATTTGATAAAAGCATGATCTCATAATAGAAAAACGCAGATTACAGATTCCGGTGCTGGTTTTTGATGCAGGTGAAATTAACAAGTAGGAAACATTCAGGATGAGGATGATGATGTTTTGTTTTTCTTTAGGACGACCCAAATTCTCCGTCGCCCAGCACTCGGAGTGGACAGAATGCCACAGGTAAGAAAACTCAGCACAGTGAACCGCATTACACACAAAATGTTTGTTTTGTGTGTAATGTGTGTCATCTAACGTGCAGGAATCTTATTAAAGAATGAAAAATACAACATTATACCGCAAGATAACCCCAAGGCTGCAGACCAGAGAGGATGAAGATGAGGATGTTTACATACACTTTAGTATCCTGGCTTTAATCTTTAAACCTGATTTTTTATATCCTTGTTTACATGATTATGACACCATCCAGGGTTCTGATCTTTTACAAGTGTGTGTTAAAAACAAGAACATGAATGCAGTTTATTCTCTGGACCATTGCTTTGTTTATGATCTTATGTTGTTCTTTAGACTCCTGTATGATAGAAAACCCAGAGCTGGCATGTTCAGGTTAATTAAAACTGGAATAAAGTATTAGCGAGGTTTTTAAAAATGCTGATTATTCCTGAGAGATTTGTGAAATATTTAATCTACTTGTCTGATATTGCAGATTCTGAATCAATGATGAGAAACAACAGAATGTCCGGCTTTTGTCTTTGATAGTTCCTGAGATGTTATCGTGTAAACTGATAGAGTCATCCCACGCCAGCTCACTAGGGTCTCCCAGTTGAGGTCATGGATATCCTTGAAAAACATTCATGCAAAAATCCCACAGCTCTGCTCCAACAAATACTTTCTGAGTTTTGAAAATCGGCCCTCAGTGTTAAGTTTGATCACTTCAGTGATTCTTTTAAAGCATCTTTAAAGTCTCACCAGTTGATTATTTTTCACAGGACTAGGCGGATTTATTTACTGAATATCCAGAAACCTCAAGAAAACATTGGAACTTGTAATCACGCCAATAGCTTATGGTTTCCAGAAATTAAAATAATTAAAATCTATCATTTATCATCAAAACGAAAAATCTTTCATTTTCTAAAATCCACTTTCTAGGACATTTTAACAGGATTTTATTTCAGGAAGGATTGTTTTGATTCCTCTGAAACTTTTTAAGGGAATGTCTTCATATCCATTGAAAACATATTAAACAATTAAAGATGTTATATCACTGCTTCATTGTTGAAGCATTTTATGAAAAGGACACATTTTCTTAAACACCACATTTGGTGGCTTTAACTGTCAGGTAAATATCTGTATTATGTTGATGTGTGTGTGCTGGCTGTTGAGCTGCTTCGTCAATAGTTAAAAACAACTACTGAGGCTTTAAAGATGCTTTAAAAGAATCGCTGAAGTCATGAAATTTAACAAAGAGGGCCTGTTTTCAAAACTCCAAAGTATTTAGAGTAGAGCTGTGGGATTTTGCAAGATTCTATGTTTAGGTAGAAGTTTTTGCATGATTTATTTAAGAAAATCCACAACCTCAACTAGGAGGCCCTATAGGTGAGTTGGCGTGGCGTGGATCTACATGTTGTTTGTAGCAGTGAATAAACAGTGAAGATGAGATAATCTCCAGATGAATGTGTTTTTAATGTGGCTTCTGTCCTTATCATTGACATCGTTGTCATTACCTCCTGCAGAGAGTGTTGTGGGTTGTTGTTGTCGAGTTCAGGATTTTATGTCACACCAGAGAATCAAAGATGTAAGATGTGTCTTTAGCACAGAATGTCTGCAAGTCGTATAAATGTCAGAATATGTCTGAGCTAGGAATACATATGGACTGATTGTCTGTCTCAGTTTGACCCAATCAGGAAAATCTGTGTTGAAATCAGAGTTTAGGGGTCAAACTGATGCAAAAAGTCACTTCTTCCATTCAACTTCACTGTATTTTGGCTGTATTTTGCTTAAAAGTTACAAGAAAGTTGATTAAATGTGTTTTATTATCATTAATCATTCCAGACCAGCGATCTTTAATAAAAGCAGATGTAGCACATCTTAGAAAGCCTGCATCTTATATTTTTTAAGACATATTCCTACTTTTTGAGTCCAAATCACTTCCTGCATTCACTCTACAGATGCATTAACCGTCTATCTGTACCTGTACTACTGTCTGTCTGCTGATGGTTTCATCCAGCTCTGCTCTTTTGTCATCCAGACGGTGCAAAGAAGCCGTGGGACCGAGCTAACTCTGCAGACCGGTCGATGGTTTCCAGGTGAGAGCTGGAAACGCCACAGATCACTGGATTTGTTTTAGGACAGCAATCAGTCAGTAACACATTAAGACTATTTTTATTATTTAGGGTACGAGCCGCCGGGAGCAGCAGCGACACAGACTCTTTAGACCTCGATAGAATGAAACAGGTAAAGAAAACACACAATTTTTACTGCATGTTATCAAAAAAGCTGCTTTATAATCTTCATGTGATGACTTTGTTGTCCATAAAAACACATTTATGTCCTAAAAACTGCTTTAAATGGTTGAATAGTCTGATTCCTAATGTTAGTAAAGCAGCCTATAGTGGATTCTGAACTCTTACATTATCTATTTGTTTGTGCTTCGACAGGAAATCTTAGAAGAGGTGTTCCGTGAATTGCACAAAGTGAAGGATGAAATCATCGATGGTACGTTTAATTTCCTCCTGAAACACTAAAGAGGGACAATCAATCAGCATTCAGGAGCACTATCTCTCCCCTAATTTATCATAATGAATATTTAATTGGGAATCCGTCCAGTGGGATTGTGGGAGTTTGGTGGTTATGTGCAGCTGTGGCCACCAGGCTGCACTAAATCCCCAGAAAACTAAACGTGGAAATCCAACACATCAGAGCCTGGAGCACAAACAAAGCAGCATACTGAGACTCACACAAGTTAGAACAGTGAGAATACTTTAGTCAGTAATGTAATAATTAAATACTAATCGACTATTTTTATAAAAACATGTATCACATTGTCCAACCAGTGGATCAGTAATGTTGCATTGTGTACAGGTCAACGGATAATAGAACCAAATCAATTATCTAAATATAATAAAACAACTATTTAAATGAGGTAAACAGAAGAATTTTTAGCAACAGTAATATATTTATTATATTTAAAATATATTTTAATATATTTAAAATGATAATATATAAGAAACTAAATAGATAGTTACATTATAGGAGTAAACATACATATAGAATAGTATGTAGTTATGAAAATTAATTGCAAAATAAATGTAATATTTGCTAAATACTAAATTACAGAAAGTGTAACACACATCTTTATATATCAGCATAAAAAGTATTTCTGTGTTTTAAAGTAATACCATAATTAAAACTAGATATTTGTAACTATGGTCACACATACACTCACTGGCCATTTTACTAGCTACATTTTGCTACTAAAAGGTTGGACTCCTGTTTGCCTTCAGAACTGCCTTAACTCTTCATGGCATACTTTCAGCAATGTGCTGGAAACATTCCTCAGAGGTTTTGGTCCATATTGACATGATGGCATCACACAGTTGCTGCAGATTTGTCGGCTGCACATCCATGATGCTAATCTCCCGTCCCACCACATCCCAAAGGAGCTCTACTGGACTGAGATCTGGTGACTGTGGAGGCCGTTGGAGTACAGAGAACTCATTGTCATGTTCAAGAAACCAGTTTGAGATGATTAAAGCTTTGTGACATGGAGCATTATCCTGCTGGAAGTAGCATCAGAAGATGGTCACTAAAGGGACAGACATGGTCAGCAACAATACTCAGCTAGGCTATGGGGTTCAAACAATACCAGTTCCTGTTCTTAGCTGACAGAGCCGGAACTGGGTGCCCCCAGTGTGGTCTTCTGCTGCTGTAGCCCATCTTCTCCAAGGTTGGACGTGTTGTGGTTCAGAGATGATGTTCTGCATTCCTTGGTTGTAACCAGTGGTTATTTGATTTACTGTTGCCCTTCTATCATCTCCAACCAGTCTGCCCATTCTCCTCTGACCTCTACCATCAACAAGGCATTTTCGCCCAGAGACCTGCTGCTCACTGGATGTTTCCTCTTCTTCGGACCATCCTCTGTAAACCCTAGAGATGGTTGTGGTGAAAATCCCAGTAGATCAGCAGTTTCTGAAATACTCAGACCAACAACCATGCCACATTCAAAGTCACTTCAACCCCCTTTCTTCCCCATTCTGATGCTTGGTTTGAACTTCAGCAGGTTGTCTTGACCACGTCTACGTGACTAAATGCACTGAGTTGTGGCTGTGATTGGCTGATTAGCTGTTTGTGTTAACAAGCAATTGCACAGGTGTACCTAATAAAGTGGCAATGAGTGTATATTAGATATCTACTTTTATAATATTAATATATATATATTAATATTATTTTAAAATGAAAAAATCCAGACAATTAAATAAACACTTATTTGCATTGTAAAATACAAAAGCACACATATTAGTCATACATCTGAGTATATGGTATCTACAAAATAATCGCAGTAATTGCTGATTTATTTATTAACAGAGACTGATACTATAACACTACAAATAAATATACAATGAATATAAATAATACTATATTTGAATTGTAAAAAATATTAAAATGTACGATATAGAGACACATTAGACATATCTTCAGACATATTTATTTTAAAATATTATGATAGTTACAAAGATACAGAGAAATAATAAATAGAGACACATTATTAGAAATATAATAGTGAACAATTTGGGTAATTACATTATTTAGAGAAAGTACAATCTGTTCAACAACTCATTAAAAAATTAAACGAGACTTAGTTGTTTTTTTTCACTGTAATTCAGTTTGACTTTCTAAATAAGAAAAGACAAGGCAAACTGAAGACAGCATTTTCAGTCATATTTCCAATATATTTACAATCAAACTAAATATTCCTAAAAAAAACAAACAAGCGTACAGTCACACAACTACATACAGGATGGGATTACTTCATGAGGATTAGACTTGTAAAGTTTGTTTGAAGGGCATGGATACGTATGCCATCACTTATTTTATGTTTTATAGTTCTATTTAATTTACATCACTATGCAGAAATCTGTTTTCATTTTGACAAGAAAGACTGTTTTTTAAAATAAATTACTGTAAAAAGAAGTCGAATTAAATTTACCATGATTCAATGTTAGGGCGCCTGGGATCTTTCTGTGTGGAGTTTACATGTTCTCCCTGTGCAGCGTGGGTTTTAACCGGGTACCCCAGCTTCCTCCCACAGTCCAAAAACATGCTGAGGTTAATTGATGATTCTAAATTGTCCGTAGGTGTGAATGAGAGTGTGCTTATTTGTCTGTCTCTATGTGGCCCTGTGATAGACTGGTGACCTGTCCAGGGTGTCCCCTGCCTTCGCCCTAGTCGGCTGGGATAGACTCCAGCCCCTCGTAATGCTAAAAATCAATAAAAGTGGAAATCTACTTTTTATGACACTGTATATTCCTAATCCTGTTTAAGTCAGATTGTGTCAGAACTCTAACCTGAGTTATTCACTTTCTTTGTCTTCACAGCCATTAGACATGAACTGAGTCGAGTTAGCACGACATAATCTTTCCGAGAGTCTCCCAGACATGAACCACCTTTTCGAACCATCAAAGCTGCAGCAGCTGCTGTGGCCCTGAAGAGGAGGTAGAGGAGGAGGAGGAGGAAGAGGAGGCGTCAGGAACAGAGGCCCAAACTGTGACATCTACTCATCCTGTTCAGCTGTTGGTGTTGACGTCGCTGTAGCACCTCGGACACGTCTGTGTAACATTTGGTTTGTATGATCGGGGCTCACTGTCGCACTGATTTCTCTGATTTCTTAACGTTTTGTCTGTTTGTTCGCCCCCTTCTGTCCTCGGCCCAAAGGAAAACTCTTTTGTTTTGCTTTTTTTCACGAGTTTTTAATTATTACTATCATCTTCATTATCATTACTATCATTCTTATGGTTGTCAGTGTAACGTTAATATGAGTGCTAGTCGTGTAGTGAGTACAATGGTAATAATGAGGCGATGATCATGAGAATCTGATAGTAATGATAATGTTCATTATGTTATTGCACATCAGCCTTTTGTATTTTATATTGGTTGTTTTCTGAGACACATTTAAAAGCACGTCCAAGTCTTAGTTTTCTCGTCATCTGACCTGAAACGTTTTTTTAAGGGTTTTTTATCCTTTTCGCCGACACAGTTCTGCGTAGAACCACGGCAGAAAAAAAAAAAACAGGCTTTGACCTGAAAACCGAGGGCGGAATAAATAAAAACTTCTTACTGCAATCTCCTGAACGAAAAGATAAATAAATAATACACCAGAGTATTTGTGATCATGTTGTTAATAAAATGTTTATTGGCTGCAAGGATATGGTGAAGTATTGTTCATTTTATTCTCTCCTTTTATGACAAAGTGCTTCCTGGTTTGACAACAAAAACAAAAAAAAAATAAAATAAAGAAGAAAAGAAACGCACCAAGTTTAAATGAATTCAAATAAAACTGTGAACAATGTCTTGGATAAATGAGGTTGTCTCTTTCCTTTTGTGCCTGTTTGGAATTATTTTGACGCCCGTCTGGTGCTTTCATCCAATAAAAAAAAAAACTGTTCTTTTTCCAGCATGAAAACCTGTCTGGACTGAAAACGTGCCATAAATTACAGCTGGTGCAGCTCAGAGACGTGTGAAACATCTGAGCGGCTTCTGTGCAGCCTGATTGTGTTTTTAGAAGTGTTGAACACAATCTAGGAAGCTGTTGTACTGAAGGGTCCTGCAGACATACTGACTAAACAGATTCAAAAGATCAATTAATGCAATTTCTGAGTCAAAGTTTGTGTGTTTTTGGCTGATTATGAACATTGTTGTCAGTTATCTGGAGGGAATAAATTCACTGTGATGTAGTTTTTACACCAACTCATACATTGTTTGCAAATAAGTGAAGTTATACAGTATAATTAGTAGTTTTTTGCATATTTTTTCATTAAAAATTTGATTTTGAATATTGCAAGTTGTGTAATTATGCTTACAGCTTCCTATGTAGACGCTAATTTTAGCAGATTAAATTAAACTGCAGGATTTAATGCTATAATACATAACTCAAAATAACATTGTGCACGTTGTACACTCTAAGACAAATAAAAAGACTAGAAAAGAATTAACACATAGGTTTTCATCAGTTGTTTTGAGTTACGACAACTTGTAATAGTTGCCGTAACTCAAAAGAACTGATGCAAAATGATGTTCAACCAACAAACTGTATCAAGTTAGAGGAAATAGGCCGCCGTATAGCTCACTGAGTTGGGGCTTTACCATGTGGGCGCAGGTCGCCAGCAGCGGTCATGAGTTCAAGTCCGGCTCACGACCTTTTGCTGCACGTCTGTCTCTCCTCTCCCTACCTCCTTTCACTCTGTCTCTCTCCCTATCATTAGGGGGGGGAGTTAGAGGAATTAGACTTTTTTCTTTGATCAATGGTATTTTAAATTACAAATTAATAATTAATAATTGGTAGCATAAACACATTTTTAAGGAGAAAAATTAGGTTATCAAGTCAATTTAATGAATTTACTGTAACTTAAATTTCTGTTTTAAATAGATTCATGCAGATATGTCAGTTTAAACTACTCACAATATTAAGCTGGTGCAATTATAAACATTTTTGTATGCCATAACAGCTCATTAAAACTATTTCAAAGGCTTGTCTAAATCAGTACATTTAATTTTTTATGTTGCAGTGCATTTAATCAAGTGGTGGTCAGAAGTCCCCTGGATTACTTTATAGAGTGTAATAAGCTGCATGAAGCCAGACATGACATTTAACATAAGAAAACGTGATCCACAGGGTTGCTACTGATATAACTTCAGAGCACAAACATGACATCTGGTGTAAAAACTGCTCCAACTGCCGCTTCCTATGCAGCTGATACTGACACAGTTTTCTATATATACATCTAGTCGGTGTAACTATATTTAGACTCAGGTTTGATCTTCATCATGTTGACATAATCAAAGGTAACTGCAGCAGAAAGGACAGCAATGATTTGTCTCCATGCTGCCTAAAACCATGCGTTATGCAGTTTGTTGTTTGTTTTTGCATCTCTGTGAGGAAAAACTTCTGATTGATGCAGATTAACAACCTGCTCTTTAAACACTACAGATGTTGTAAGTCAGCTGAATGGAGGCCAAAATCACTGTAATTATTATTATAGTTTGCATTTTCCATAATTAGCTGGTTTTGTACTTGTGCTGAACAATCAATAAAATTAGACAAACCAGCATACATAATATCAATCGATCAATATTATTCTAAAAACAATATTAAAAATGACAAAAGTTTACTTTCTTTACTATTTCCTATTAAAGTTAGGTATTTTCTGGCATTTATTACATAAATATGGGATCTATTCGGGGGCGGTTGAGATTTGCGGCATTATAGATGATATCATCAACTGATTAATTGAAAACTTGTGGGAAAAATTAGGGTCATTCCTGGAAACATTCACACCTGCTCTGAGTTCCTGCAGTGGAAAGCCACCTAAAATCTACCAAATATGAAAAAAAGAATAATCAGTGATATTCAAGGGCCCACATGATTTCCTCCATGGTCAGGGATGGTTCTGAGGCCTCTTTACACCTCACTAATGTTCTTCTGCTGGAGTTTCTTCTCCAGCTTCCTCCTGTAGGTCTCCTCGCCCTCACCAATCTTGTCTTTCAGCTCCATCTGTGCCTTCTTTAACTTCTCATGAAGGTCGCCTTCTTTCTGTTCAGATATGCTTTTATTTTGTCAGTCATCCAAGGTTTTTTGTTGGGAAAACAGCTCACAGTCATGGTAGGAATCAAGCTGTCAATGCAGGAATGTACATAACCTGTAATGCAGCCTGTTCCATCTTCCTCTACTTAATTATATGCAATAATTGGAGCTGTAATTTTTTAGTTAAATTGAATAGTCTGCTACAGCCTTTATCAAGACCAGAGGACAGCTAAGATGTTGATTTTGCTTTTATTACTCTATTTTATTTGTTTGTATGTTTAATTCTATATTTATTTGAACATTTTACTTGTCTCCTGATGCCTTATTTTATTTTTCTGAATATTTCACTGATCCCATTTCTGGTGTTTCCCCAACTGCATCTATTTATGACAGTGTTTCCTCAATTATTGTTGAATTGAGTGATTTATTTAGAACATTATAACTAAGAGTGGTGGTATTTTTTTTTTTTTGTATTGTTTGTTTTTTGGGTTGTTTTGTTTAGATCTATATATCACTTTGTGTTACATTGCATTTACCTTTACACAATTATATGTAATAATTAAAGCAGCATTTTTTAAAATTAAATGTAATGATCTAGACAGCCTCCATCAAGACCCAAAGACCCAAAGACAGATGAAATAGACCGAATACACACACACACACATACATATTCGGTCTATTTCATCTGTCTTTTAACGCTTCACATTTCTATTATTATCTCATTTCATTTTTCTGAATGTGTGCATTATTGCCTTATTTTACTTTTCTGAATATCTGACAGATTCAGCCTCTGATTTGTTTATAACATAAAATATGCCAAAAACAATACCCTGCCAACTGATATTAGCATGCAGGGTATTGTTTTTATTGCTTTTTACTATTATTATCTTGCTGTTCTGTAAAGTGCTTTGTGTTACATTGTGTTGTCCTTTACACAATTATATGTAATAATTAGAGCTGCAATTTTTAAAAAATTAAATTCAGCAGTCTAGAATAGCCTTCCTCAAGACCAGATGGCAGGAGGGAATGTTAATTTTGCTTTTAATTGATTGTACAATTTTGTTTTATTTCTTCATTTTTGTGTCTATTTAATTATATATTTTAGTCAATTTTAAAACTTCACTTTTCTAATATTATCTTATTTCATTATATTTAGCATCATTTATGACATAATCACTTGTGTTAAAAGTTGTGCTTATTATTATTATTGTTATTATCATCATCATCATCATCATCATCATCATTTCCACCATAAATTGATGCAGAAAATGCCAAAATTTGTGCATAAAAAATCACTAAATGAAGGATATTAAGTGCTTGATGACATCCAGAGCACCCACCTAATGTGTCACCCCCAGTATTCATCATAAACCCCTCAGGTCTAAGCCTGATGTCCACAAACCTTGGGAACCCCCCAGGAACCCCCAGAACCACAACAGCCCTGCTATCACTGGGCTCAACGAAATCTCGCGATATTTCGGTGTGACTGAGCATAGTGGCGACGAGAAGTGGCGTGGGCCGGAGTGAAGAGTTGTTATCGAAGAAGAGGGAGCGGAGAGAGGCAGGAGCCGAGCCGGGGGCGTGTGACTGTTCGTGGGGTCCACAGAGGAGCACAACACGGCGTGAATGAGAGAGGCAAGCTGGCGGATTTCAACATGGCATCCGGAGATACGCTGTACATTGAGACAGACGGCTCGGAGATGCCGGCCGAGATCGTGGAGCTCCACGAGATAGAGGTGGAGACGATACCGGTGGAGACCATCGAGACCACGGTGGTCGGCGGGGACGACGACGACGACGACGGGCAGCCCATGATAGCGCTGCAGCCACTGGTCACAGACGACCCCAGCTCCATCCACCACCACCAGGAGGTGATCCTGGTGCAGACCCGGGAGGAGGTGGTCGGAGGGGACGACTCGGACCTGCACACGGACGGTGGCGGCGGGTTCGAGGACCAGATCCTCATCCCGGTGCCGGCTCCGGGGGTGGAGGACGAGTACATCGAGCAGACTCTAGTGACTGTGGCCGGGAAGAGCTCGGTGGGTCGTGTGAAGCGGGGAGGCGGCACCGGTGGGAAGAAATCGGGCAAAAAGAGCTATTTAAGCGGCGCGGAGGCTGGAGGAAGAAAATGGGAACAGAAGCAAGTGCAGATAAAGACACTGGAGGGGGAGTTTTCTGTTACAATGTGGGCATCGGGTGAGTACCGTCGGCCCGGCCGCGTCTGTCCGCTCCGCTGTTTGCATGAGGCCTCATTACCAGGGCGTTGTCCTGCTGCACCAGACTAGTTCCTGGAGTGCGTCGGTTGCACGACCGTGAGAAGCGACACATAATGCGAGTTTTCGATTTGAAACCCCGCCGCGGGTTATCGAAATGTTTTTGTTTTGAAGGGAGGCCATGTTTTAGGTGTTGCTGGGCGCCGCCATATTCCCCGAGACTAGTAAGTATGGCGGCGGCCCCGAAAAAATGGCGATAGTCGCGGCCAGGCAGAGATGGCGGCGGTGCTCCGGGGAGAGAGAGACAGCCGAGTTCTGAGTAGGCTGTAGGCCGCAAAATTATGGCGCACTTACGGCTTAACGCCAGCTTTTGCACCGCCAGAGGGTTATGTAAAGTATGTGTAGATTTAAATCGCGTTAAGTTGTGATATTTTTTGGTGATATTTAAGCGGGGAATGATTTAGCCGTTAGCTGCTAGTGGTAGTTAGCAGCGCCTCATCAGGCTAACTAGCGGCTCTGTGCCGTCAGAGAGGACAGTGACTAATAGTAACCAGCTAGTAATCCATCACTACTACAACAAGGTCTCCTCAGGTAACTAAAGCTCATATTTTGTGTCACCTATATTCCACAGCCAACTAAACCAGCTGGTTGAACCTGTTAGCTAACAGTAGTAACCTGTTCTCATGTATTTGCGAGCAGACACAGCAGCCGTCTATTTTTAGTGCTCTCTGCTGGTTGGTACAGAGAAGGAGGCGTTTTGAACACTTTAATTAAATGACAGGGAGATGTAGCAGAAAAAAATCACGACAAATGCTTAATTTCAGTCGATATTGATAATTATTGATCATTTTATTGACCTATTTTGGGTATAGAGCAGCAGAAAAGTGGTTTAATTTGAATTTGGCCTGTTTATTTTGGTACACAAGTTGAAATCTTAATGATAAAATAACAATAAATAGCAGAAATACATATATTTACATCTTAAATAAAAATAAATGAGGAGAAAAGCAGTGATCTCACCTTGATACGCATTTAATAAAAAAAGATGCATGAAGTTCCTAGTAACTTACCTGGACCAGGTTAGCACCATAAAGATCCGTTATTAATGAAAATTATAGACTTGACACAAAACTGAACTCACACTGTTCAACAATACTGAATTGTTCATTTTGTGCTCTCCTGCATGTTTGCATCTAATGCGGTTAAGTAAAAAATATTGCACAATATATTGATCAGTTTTCCAGTCACTATTATATGACATCTGTTGCCAGTAAATGTCGATATCGTTTTATCACAGAGGCCTAAATGAGGCAGTGCATTTTGTGTTTTTAATGAGAAGTTTCTGAGAGTCAAGTCGGTATAATTGCAATAATATAATACATTTAAATCAACAGACATTGAGCTGAAGGGCTTTCCAGTAGAGAAATAGGATTGACATTATGAATTCACCTAACAAGCTGAAATATAAACACAAAGACCCTACAATATTTTTTATTATGTGAATTTATCTGACCAGTTTGAATATTTAGGTTAAGTCCTGGCAATGTTATTTCAAATTTAAATTTACCTGAATAAAACAAATATCAAGTTCAAGATCCTGCTGTATTATATACTTCACTAAATTACCTGACTTTTTTTAAAGGTTTCCAGGGATTGACCGCTGGGGTTTCCCTGTTTTTTTGAGGACCGATGCAAATCATTAGTTACCAAGGAGAGGGGTGACCAATATTTGGAACCGATATAAATTTAAATTTTTTTAAAGCAAGGATAATACCAGCTCCAACAGAAAACCGAGCTGACAAGCTGTTGTTTATTTAGGTTTGACATGGTTAATTAAAAGAGAACTTTACAGCGTTTATCTCTCAATACTGAAACTTGTACTCGTGACCTTCTGAAAGTTTTTTTTTCCATTTGTTGGAAAGAAGTTATGAAAGCAAAAAACCTCAAAAGTGACAAGTGCATGAACAAAGTTTTTGTGGCCTGTCATATCTCAGTTATTATCTCTGTTGCTGTTTGTAGACCTGTATCTGTTTTTTTAACCTTAAATTTCTATTCTGAGAAGTTATTTGTTTTGCACATTTCATCCCCAAATTCAAAGTGCCCTGAAATGAAAAGGAAACACTGCAGTGATCAGTTAACCGTTTTCCTCAGTTTTTACATATTACATGCATTATTGTGAGCAGCAGGGAGTAAATTTGTACAAGTAAACACCTCGCTGTAAGTATGTGGAAACACTAAATTAGATTTTTGTATTCATGTGATTCCAAAGTGATATTGCAGCAGTGATGAGCCTCCTAATATAATCAGATTGCCGCTGCAGCAGCAGATGTTTCAGCCTCCTGAGGCTTGTATCCAGGGTGACACCAATATGTTATCGGTTCAGTCTCTGTAATGTGTTTCTAGATGACAATAAAGACATTGACCATGAGTCAGTGGTGGAGGAGCAGATCGTCGGGGAGAACTCCCCTCCGGATTACTCCGAATACATGACAGGGAAGAAGCTGCCCCCTGGTGGCATCCCGGGAATCGACCTCTCCGACCCCAAGCAGCTGGCTGAGTTCGCCAGGTGAGTTTGTGTCAGGATCTCTGCTTCAGTTTCTCCCAGCAGTAAACAGAGTTGTTTACACTATCAGCACAATTCTGATGAGTCTAATGCGAAACGATACTGCTGCTGATCGTCACATATTCAGAGTGTGAAAGGCCAAAAACACACAGGTGTTGTTTTGTGAGCACTTCTGTCTATTTTGCTTCAGTTTTGTTCATGTTTTTTCAGATTCAGTGGTGTTTTTTCCTCACAGTCAAACAATGTGTGTACTGAAATGCATGGTTTGATACTCTTAAAACTGATTTAAAAACTAGCGTGCATTAAATAGTTACAATAAAAACAGATGCAAGGAATTGCTATTTGAAATATGGTTAAGTTAGGAATTAAATAAAACCCAAAAATTCAAATAATGTCATCATAAATTGCAAGAGTATGAACTATGATATAAGAATGGGCTTTTAGAGGTGACTACTTACAACAGTAACCATCATTGGTGCAGTTTTTGACAGAAATCTATGCACTTTCCTGTTATTTCTCATCATTTCATAAACAAAAACTGTCTTTAGTGCTCGTGGAAATGAAACCCCAATTCCCAACAATCTTCTATGTGGGAAATCTTTGAATATTAAAAATATAATTGCCTATAAAAACTTTAATCATACTGTTAAAAATGTAATTACATGTAAAGTTTGTGTTTTTGCATACAGGGATTTATGCTTAGGTGTAATTAGACTTTCAGAGAACCATACAGGGCAGTAAACCGAATACAGGCCTCCTATAAACCCTTATGATATTGTATTTTATCATAAAATGATGAAAAATTAAGCACAAGAGTGTGTTTGGGAGGTTTATTGGTCAAAATTAAAGTGGAACCAAAGGGAGCTGAAATAAAAAAATTTATTTAAAGCAGCCAGTTTTGATTATCTATTCAATTATTTTGCCTTTTAATTATTAAGTAAGTATTTTCTTTCATTCACTCATCCTTTATTTAACTGGGAATAAGCTGAAATAATGAGGCCTCATTTACAATTCAGCCAAGTATGAAAATATAAGATGTAGATAAGGGGATTAGAATTAAAATACAAATGTTAAAAGGCGCAATTAGTAAAACAATAAAACCACAGAGTTTTTTTTACAGCATTTAAAGTGTAAAAACAAATAATTAAACTAAGACAAGAACAGCTGGAGGTAAAACAGGATGAAACTGGGAACCTGAATCGCCTGCAGGATAACACTGAGTGGAGCTGTAGATGGTGCTGCATGTTATTTAATGTTGTAGGTGCGCAGTGAGTAAAACTGGGCCGTGACAGACAGATTATTGATCGATTATTCGTCGATGAAGTGTGAGAAAAAGTCCAGTTGAATTGGTCGTTTTGTTAAACCAAGAAAATCTTTGAGGAGCTGTAGCCAGTGATTTGTTTTTTTAATGTCTGCAAAGAAAAACTGTTGTAGATTAATGAGCTGCTGTTTGTGCTCTACGGGTGCAGGTCAGATAAATGGATAGCAACCTTTTATACAATATATTAAGGCCAGTGAATGTGCAAACCCTGGCATAGTAGTAGTAGTATATTTAGCATCTTTATTATGGTTTGGCTTTTTCCGTAACAACATCACTGAATCTTTTTACTGTGGGTTTCATTTCCCGGTTGGAGGTGAAATGTCAGGTCCTAGTGTTTCTACTGTAGCAGATCATTTACTGACTGACTTAACAAGTGGACCAACAGGTAACACAGGGACTTGGGTTTTTGTTGGTTAAAACTCTAAGTCATGTCTTTTTGTTTTGTTTTGTTTTGACAGAATGAAGCCCAGGAAAGTCAAAGAGGACGATGCTCCCCGGACGATAGCTTGCCCTCATAAAGTGAGTCTGATGATCCCTCGAAGGAACTTTCTGCCATTTTCGCAAAATTGAGCTCATAGTTCCTGACGGGTTTAAGAGTTTTACACGTTATTGCTTTCTGTGTAATTGAAAATTTCACAAAAAGCAGAGATAGCACTGGAGTGTATTGATTTTTATGTACGAACAAGAACAATCAGGCCTTATCTGACTGGGCTCCCTAATGTAAATGGTTTTCTTTGCTCTTTGAGGCTGTTAACAGATTATTACAGCTTCAAGAGAGAAAAAGAGAGGCTGCTACAATCATTTACTGGAATTAAAGCAAGAGTATGCAGGATTGTGGGAACAGTAAGCTCGATTTTGAAAGCATATGATCGGGGGAACAACACTGCTTCCCTTCGAGGCCACAGCCACTTCTGCAGAATGGACACAACACGTTGAAACTGTGTACATCATGTGTTAGTCACTGTAACCCTCAGGTCATGAACCAAAACAAATGAGAGGATCACCTGACCTTTTTTTTAGTCTTTTCTACAGGGAAAAGGCTACGGCAGAGGTGTCCAATCCTGGTCCTCGAGGGCCCCTATCCAGCATGTTTTAGATGTTTCCCTCTAAAACACACCTGATTCAAATGATCAGGATGGTTATCAGGCTTGTGCAGGGCTTGATGATGAGCTGATTATTTGAATCAGGTGTGTTGGAAGAGGGAAACATCTAAAACATGCTGGATAGGGGCCCTCGAGGACCAGGATTGGAAACCCCTGGGCTACGGTCTCCTGCAGCAAGCATTGGCTGCACCTGATTGGGTGAAACCAGTACTTATAGAAAAGACAACCCTTACAGAGAGACATGAAATCACACAAATGTGACACAAAACAACAGAAAGGAGACATGAGTCTCCAAAGGGCACATACAGTGACAAACAATTAGACACAAAACAAGAAAAATGAGACATAAACTGACATAAGGAAGGTGTAAAATAGAAAAGACCAGACTAAATGAGACTAAATGGCAAAAACCAGACACAAAACAGTAGAAACGGGGAAAAACTGTCCTGTGTTTGGGCTGTTTTCTCTCATATTTCAATGTGGACCAACATGGTGGCTGGTTTGGCTTGGTGACTTTCTCTTATCCTACTCAAGTAGTTCACTGTGTGTTTCTGAAGACATTTGAGGGCAGAAGTTAGTCGTGTAGCTGCTGAATCTGTCTTCACACAGTTAATGTTAAAGTTTTTGGGGACTTTCCTGTTGTGGTGAGTCACAACGGCGTCCCTGATTTGCATAAAGTAACTCAGACTTCAACTTTTTGAAAATGAGGAGCCACAACCGTGATGCTTCCTCTCTTGAAACACAAAATACACAATGAACGGGTCCTGTGGACTCGTTGAATCACATCAACCAGATAAAATGATTCAACAGGCCTCTTCCAGGCCTCTGATGGCAGATTTTCTTCTTGTTATTATCACAGCTCTTGATTTATTGATTGCTGTCGGGATGTAAAGAGACTTTAGACAATAAAAAATGCTAGTGGAATACTTTGCATGCTCCTGCTTTAAACCTTTTACAGAGAAGCTGTGAAAATACTGAGAACTTCCATTTGTATAAAAGGAAGCAAAACCCATTTCCACGACACTTGAGCTCTGACAACCTTGCTGCTGCTGCTGTGAAGAAGCTCACATGGTTTGTTTGCACTTTCTTTGGTCTCCAGGGCTGCACAAAGATGTTCAGGGATAATTCAGCCATGAGGAAGCATCTCCACACCCACGGACCCCGAGTGCACGTCTGTGCAGAATGTGGAAAGGCCTTTGTCGAGAGCTCCAAGCTCAAACGCCACCAACTCGTTCACACGGGGGAGAAGCCCTTCCAGGTTGGCATCACCTCGTCCTCTCCCACACGCAGACACACCGCTTTTAACATTTTTAAGCTCATAAGCTTGTTGCTGTTTGAAGCCAAGTTCCTGTTAAGGAGGATGGGATATAAGTAACTTCACCCTCGTGGGACTCAAATTTAACACCCACCAAGCAATAATTGTCACTAAAACTTTATCTTTGGTGTTGAAATCAAGGGAAACTAATCACAGCGGCTCATAATGTTTTGAGTCTTTGCCTGATCCCAAAGTTTAAGACTATTTTCCCAAATTGTCGCTCATTATTTGAATTGACTTCACTGATTTTGTAGGGATGTTGACTAAATGCTGCTACCATTGCTATTCAACACCAGAACTACACGTTGGTTAAAATAATTTATAGAGCAGCACTAACGTCCTCTACTTGTAAACCAGCATGATTCAGACAGGACAGATGCATCCTAGTGTAGTTTAGCTGTATTTGAAGTTAGAAAAAATGAAATTGTTTCCATCACAATAAACTCGACCGGAGCAATGTGTAACTACATTCAGTACAAGCATGAGGACGTGAAACTGCAGGGCTTTTGTTTGTTGACTTGTCATGTTTTACAGTGATCCCTCGTCTATAGCGATGGTTAGGTTCCAGGACCCCCCGCGATAGACGAAATCCGCCAAATAGCGACCTATTTATTTCATTATTTACATATGTTTTAAGACTTTAAAACCTTGATCCTACAATATAAAGTCCCACACCTCTACGGAACCGAACTCAGAAACATCTTTTGTGCAGTTCAACAACGTTATAATGCCATAATTCCTTAAAAAAAAGAAAAAAGAAAAAGCAAAAGTGGAATTTGTTTTTCCCCACTACTCTGCTCATCAGCTGTAGAAAGATGTTTCACCATGTTGAACGTGTCCAACAACTTACTCCTTATGTTAGTCATCTGGTATGTTTTAATTTTCCTCTCAGTCTCTCGTTGTCTTGTCTCTGCTCTGTGGAAATGCTGCCAAGTAAGCTTAAAATTTTGGTCATTATACTGTTGACTTCATAGACTCTCCTTACTGCAAGTGGGTTATGTGTGGCATATTTTTTAATGAGACATCTAGAATAAAGTGATTTGGATTCAGTATTATTCTAGGCTCAGATTTGGTTACTTGTCCCAGCATGATTATGCAATAACAGCTGGGAATGTGAAATTCAGATGATTCTTTCTGCTTTTACGGTTTCTGGCTCTGATGAATGGTGTATTTTGGTGGTTTCTAGTTTTTTCTTTAAAGATAACATGCCTTGGTTTGTGGAAACTGAGCCAGCAAATCAGCAAAATACTCGTCGTCTTGGTGTCTTGGTTGTGCCATGGGGTGACATTTTTTATTTTATTTTTTTACAATATTACAAATAGTTAATATTTGGCTAACTTTAAAGTTGTAACATGTAGAATAAAGTGATTTTGATAAAATATCAAGATTTTAAGTTCAGCTTTGGTTCATTTTCCTGATGAAATGGCACGTCACCGATGATTAGTTCAAGGACCGTCTGAAAATGGATAATTTGACAACTATTTCTGTTAGAGCTTCTAGTTCTGATAAATGGTACCTTTTTGTTTTTGAAGATGACATCAAACCTTCAGATTCACAGAGTTAAAATATGATATTATTTAGTGAGTTGTTGTCATGTTTTGCACAATTTGCAGGTGATGTTAGTTTTATCAGTGAAGGAATGCTTCCAGATAGGGCTTGTTGTTTTTGCACGTTTTAATGCCTTTGTGCACTAGCTGCACAGATCACTTGGTTCTGTCACTTGAACTTGCTGCTGTCTGTTTAAATACCTATGAAATACTCATAAGGTGTCAATGGATGTTAAGTGGAAACTCTTTGAAACGTGTTGCTGATACATACACATGTCTATGAAAATGACTTACATATAGGGTAAAGGTAGTTCTTTTTTTACAGTGTTGGAAATGAGGAAATTAACTGTCTTCACCCAAAACATACTAGCAGGTTTTAAAGGCATGTTATCGTAAAAGATTGGCAGCATTACATCATTTATCAGCTAGAAACTGTAAAAACAGAAAGAATTGTTAGACTTCAAATCCCTTCCATTTTAATAAGCTTCTCTATGCAACTATTGACATATTTCAATCAACACGATCTAAACTATCTGACATTACAGAAGTTCTGCTGTTTGATCAGACTGCAGACTGACTGCTCTGCTCTTCTTTCTCCTCAGTGTACCTTCGAGGGCTGCGGGAAAAGGTTTTCTCTGGACTTCAACCTGCGCACACATGTGCGGATCCACACTGGAGACCGGCCCTACGTCTGCCCTTTTGACGGCTGCAATAAGAAATTCGCCCAATCAACCAACCTAAAATCTCACATTCTCACACACGCCAAAGCCAAAAATAACCAATGAGAGCCCAGAACGCCTGCATCCAGCCACAAAAACGGGGAAAAAAGAGCCTTCTAGCGGCACACGTGAAACCTCTTTTGAAGACGGGATGAAGAGCTTGAGACTTTAATGATTTATATAAAAAAATCTGACAGATTAAAAGACTTAAAACACTGAAATTCAGCTGGTTCTCCTGAGCCCCCTTTCTTCTGCTGTCACATTGGATGAGGAACGCAGTGACTATTCCCCAAAGCCCCGGCCGACACAGTCCCTTTGTTTCTCCAGTGGCATTCAGCTGCCAGAAGATGGAACCCATGGACAAACATCAGAGACTTATTTTTACCAGAGTGATCAGAGAAGCAGCGCTCTATTAGTATTTTTATTTGTCGCATCGCTTTTATTTCCCTCAAGTGTGCATATTGTACGCTTGACTCAGACTTTGTTTAGTAAGACTTGTGAGTTTTTTTTTGTTTATTCTCTCCTGCATTATGAGATCGTACCTATGATACAAAAAATCTGTTTCACACGTATGAGAAGTTTAAAAAAACAGCTGTATGTTTGCATTTCCACACCTTCTTTGGTTGTATTTTTCTCTAACCACAAAATAACCTTGTATACTTGTATTGTATGGCTGTATTAAAATTAAGTAGACATAGATAGAGGTGTGATTTAAAGTGTTAACCAATTAAACTTTTAGTCATGAGTTGCTTTATTTTTTCTATGAACTGTCGTCACACAGATGAATGAGTAAAAAGCTCACAGTTGAAGTATCTGAAGCGTACAGCGGACTGACTGCGAGACCATCACTTCCTTTGTTAGAATGTAATGTACAGACGTCAACCATTACCTTCCTTTGTTGGTATTTACACCCATGTATCCCAACTGCCCACAATAAAATGGGTCATTCCAACTCTGTCGAACTACACTATAACTTCTTACTAATCGTGTCTTTTTGAGCCACAGATTCTTGGATATGAATTCCTACAACTACCTTATTAATAGATTTGGGTCATTTTAGAAGGAAAAAAGTGTAAATTCTCTGATTTAAGCTTCTCAAATGTGAATATTTTCCAATTTCTTTCCTCCTCTTTGACGGTAGACTGAATAGGTTGCACACAGAAGACTCGTTTTTCACTGTTTTCTAGCAATCCAGTGAAAATAGTCATTAGTTGCAGCTCTAGTGAACCCTAGTGCAGTGGAGTGTTAAACAGTCATAATGTGTCGATTTATTAAAGCAGCCCTGAAGGGTTTTTGCATGTTTTATTAAAGAGAACATGCAGTAACTTTAGTGTTATTGTTACCGGAAACAAATGCTGAAGTTTTTCTAGCATGCATAAAGATGAACACGTTTAAACCGTGTTAATGGATGATGCTGCTTAAGTTTTATTCTTTTGCAGCTCACGACTGGTGGTCACTAAGTACATGTACTCAAGTTCTGTGCAGTTTTCATTGAATTTACTTGAGTATTTCTCCATCACTCCACCACATTTCAGAAGGAATAACTGTAATAATATATACTTTTTACTAAACTACATTAATCTGACAGCTTTTTTTAATGAGAACATTTGACACAATTGATAATTTAACAAGATTCTAAAATACAAAACACAGATTGAACCAGTGGTTTCCAACCTGCTTGACTACTGGAGTTTAGTCTGCATCAGTTCTGATAGAATTCAGGAAATATTTGTCCTTATTTATTATTTAGGACTCAAAACTAAGTTCTGCAAAAATATTTAAACTAAATTTTGAAAATTTGATCTGTTGTCAGACCTGGATTTTTTTGTTTTCACTCTCTGTGAAGCAATTTAAAAGCATCAATATCTCGAGAAATTTTATCCAGACAGCCGTGAGGTTTGGTGAGGGGACAGACTGAGTTGCTTCCAGCAGATCCAAAATATTAAATGGCTCCAGCAGAGGCTAAAGTTTTGATTACTGTTGCTTAAAAATGGAAAAAAGTGCAAAACTTTCAAACGAGTTGTGGTATTGGGGCCTGTAAGTGTACATATATGGATGTTTCTATATTTCCTACTAAAAATACAGGGTTGGGTCAACATTGCACCAACTTTTAAGGCCTTTAACATCAGTACAATTTGATATTTGGCAAGTATAGTTAAAGCATTGCTTCAAAACTATATTTTGCTGATTTTTCGTAGTCTTTTACTTATATTGAAGTACTTTTATCTATGTGAAGAACCTAAATACCGTATCTCACAGATTATGCGGACAGATCCCTCAAAGCCTCCTCTTCTACAGTTGAATGTTCAGGTTTTGGCAGTTTTTGGCCATTTTTGAAGTGAACACACATTAAAACAAACCTCTCTTCAAGAGCTGATGCACTCTTAACTTTCTAATTCCTGAAAACTAACAGTAATTGTTGCATGTGAAAAAATTCGGGCACCCTTCTGCCCATAAAGTTCCTTAATTGACTCCTTAAATGACTCATCAGGACTTGAAAAGCATGACAGAACTGCCAACATAATTTCCTGAGCTGATGAACTCTCTGACTCTTCACTGAACGCTCAGCAACCAGTAGCTTCTCTTAGCAACCGACAGAAGATCTGAGCATGCAGCTAATTGATGCCTACAAAGCAGCGGAAGGCTATAAAAAGACATCAGAGCGCCTGCAGCGTGCAATTTGTACTGTCCAAAATGTCACTAATACAAGGCAGTTAATGGTAACTGTGGAAGTCAAGACGAGATCTGGAAAACTTTTAGATAAAACTGCACAAGGAGCAGCAGGGAAGTTTAGTTCACACAGGAGGAAACTTTCTCTGCAACTTCAACAAGAAAGTCAAAATCTGAAGTGTTCAAAGCAACAAGTGCTGTCGACAAATGAAGTTCAAATTGAAGTTTGTGGACAAAATCACAAAAGGAATGTTTGGAGTAAAGAAAGAGCTGCATTTGACAAACAAAACACCTTCAACTGTTGAGCTGTTATAGTCCTTTGGGGTCTTACAGCAGCCAGTAGCAAAAGAATGGATAAATAGCAGAAATCTCTGGATGTCTGGGTTCTACAACAAGACAGTGATCCAAAGCAGTCCTTTTTGAATGGTTCTGAATGGATCAAGGCTTCTGACTTGAACATATTTCGAAGTTTTTGGAAATGAACAGAACTTAACTAAGGCGGCTATAAGCAACAAAATAACCCAACAAACCAACTGCACTGATCAAACCAGACTCATGACTGACCTGACAAACTATGAAGAACATTGGATAGATATTCCCTGTTCTTCATAGTTTATCATTGGTCTACTTATTCAAAAAGAGTACTATTAAGCAACCCAACTTCTGTCTAATACCCAACATAAGTCAAATAAATAATGTAATATTTTATACCAAATAAACCTTGTCCACCCCTAGAAGTGGCAGACACTTGGTACGACCTGATTAGCAGTTCTGGTATAAAAGCCTGCTGCTCCCCTGACGCCATCTTTTGCCCAAAACCAGCCAGACGACCACAGCAGCAGAAGACATCCCAGCTCCGGTAAGACAAAGACAAGATAAGTATAACTTAAAAAACATGAAGTTGAACAAACAAAGGTAAATGTGTGCAGTACAAATAGAACTTCAGCAAATGCTAACTGAACCATGAGTGTGTTGTTAAACTAAAGTGGTGTATGGGGCTGCCGGCTTTTATGGTTGGATGTCTGCAAGTGCAGTCATTACAACGGCCTACACCTAGAACACCTAGAACCGTCCTGTAGAATCTCTTTCAGGTCATTTTCTTGGTAGAAAGTAGTTACTGAAAGGTAGATGTCTTTTTCAAGAAAATGGAAAAAATGCTGTGCAGGCCCCAAAGCTGATTGGTCAATCTCAAAAAGGAAAACAAAGGCCTTCATTTCAAGTTCTGGATGCCGTCATCAAGTAGCAGTGTGGGAAATGGAAAATTCTCCCTATAGGATAACATAAGTTCCATTCTCCTAGTTTCTCTGTACGCTTAGAACTAAAGTTGTGGCCAATAACGATGATTTGTTGTTGTTTTGGTGCACCAAGTGGAGGTTTTTAAATCCAACACCGCCATGGAAACATCTTGGACCTGCCCTGAGTCTCTGCAGTGGAAACCCACCTAATAATCTGGTGATGTACCCTGCATCCGGGTATTTATACTCTTGACACTTTAGGTACATTTTACTGCTGGTATGTAGGATATACATACTTTTCCATAAATAAAACTTTTTCATGCTGGATCATCACTTAACCATCCATTTTCTTCTGTTAATCCAGAGTAGGGTCACTTTGGAAGCAGCTAACTAGGTCATTCCCAGTTTCTCCTTAGGTGTTCCCAGGCCAGATGAGATATACAATCCCTTTAGTAAGATCTTCATCGCCTCTAAGTTGGAGATGTCAGAAAAAACCTTCATATCAGTGTGCCCCATCACTTAACCATCCATTTTCCTCTGTTAAGCCAGAGTCTGGTCGCTTTGACAGCAGCTAAGTAGGTCATTGAAGGCATTCCTCTCTTTAGCAATGTTTTCCAGGTTCTCCTGAGGTGTTCCCAGGCCAGATGAGATATATAATCCTTTTCGTAAGATCTTTGTCACCTCTAAGTTGGACATTTCCAAAAAACCTTCGAATCAATGTGCCCCATCACTTAACCATCCATTTCCTTCGGTTAACCCAGAGCCAGCCTTTGGAAGCAGCTAAGTAGGTCGTCTCTTTAGCAACGTTTCCCAGCTTCTCCTGAGGTGTTTCCAGGTCAGATGAGATCTATAATCCCTCTAGTAAGTCTTTCGTCACCTCTAAGTTGGACATTTCTGAAAAACCTCCAAATCAGTGTGCCTCATAACTTAACCTTCATAATGCAGCGTTTTTGCATTATGCTGTTGCCATTTATGCTGAATTAATGATCAGTTGCAACACATATTGGCTTCCTGTTAACAGCAAATGTTAACAGTCTTATCACACAGCCGTCTGACACTGCAGGACCCCAGAGTTTCTGCCTTCAGGCCTGTTCATTGTTACAAAACTCACCCTCTGAGTCCTGCGGTTGCCATGAAAAACCACATTTCACCAAAACCGTTTTCAGAGAACAAAAGAAAGTCAAATGTAAAGCCTCCACAAAGACGTCGTGTTCCACTGCTTCATTCATATTTAACTCAGGATAACAGACGCTCTAAAAGCTGCGTGAGCTCGGTGGGATTTCCTCTCTTTTTCCTTTCCTTCTTGGTGCAGTTTTCGACATAAGGCTTTACCTTTTTCTGCTCAGGCAGCAGGATTAGCACAACTGTCCACCTCAGCGTCCTGCTAAGACGCTGCTCTTTAGGCCTGATCCTGGTCGTCCTGCTGCCCTCTTCAGGCTGCAAACCTGCAGCTCTGGAAACATCAAACCTGCAGTTTTTTTTTTCTTGTCTTCTGTCACACAGAAACATCCCATGTGGAAACAAAAGGAGCTGCTGTGTGTTTCTGTTGAGGACACGGATTGATTTAGCTCGTTCTTGATGTCTTATTGGCGTCTTAAGGCCCCAGACGGCTGCTTTAATTTAAATTCACATCCAGCTCTTCTTCTTACCTGAGAGCAACTCTGACTGGAGTGATGTTTGAGCCCACCCTTCCTGGAAGACATGAGATTCAGGCATGATTCCACTTGGGGGCCTGTGTCTCTCTCTTTTTTTTGATTCTAAGGGAGCATTTATTTACGGGATTGCTTGTTTTGATTGACAAAGGCAGGGGAGAGTAAATGCGCTACTTGTTATGCAGCTGAAGTCTGTCAAGCCTCCAACACCTGCTCTCTTTCAGATGCTTATTTCATTATGGCTTCTCTCTCCCAGGAGTCGAGGCACTTGTTTTCTTGCTTTCTTTTCTGTTTTCTTTTTTTTTTTTTTAATCCTGTGCTGCATGTTTACCTGGATGCTATTCCACTTTCTCGCTTTTTTTTTCTCTCTCTCTCCACTTTGGCCAAGTTTCAGCGTATTTGCATCTGAGTGTGATCTCACCTGCAAATTTCCATGCCTGAATTGTCCTTTCGTTAGTGTCTGTGTCTCTTTTTCCCTGCAAGGGTTCATCACACAGAAGCGAACCAGGAAGCCCTTCCCTTAAAAACCCTCCTTCATCTGCGACTACATCAGCAAATCCGTGCAGATCAACCCCCAGCCCTCTGTGGTTGATTATTTATTTTACATTTCTTAATTGCTCAGGATCTCGCTCAGGTTTCTGCTCAGTTTGACAGTCACGCACTCGTAGGTTTCAATAAATCCTGAGGCAAATAAATAAAACAACATTTTTTCCTCATATCTCCCCCATTAAAGGTGAACTTAAACTTTATTCGACGAATGCAGAAGTGACTTTTGTGCACCTTCCCTCCTCTCCATCCTTGGTTGCAGATAATGAAAGCCTGTCAGTGACTATTACACTTAACTCCTTCACCGCTCCTTCACAGTCAGTTTGGTGTTAAGACATGCAGAACGGCATTAACTCAGTTCCCTCCGATCTGCAGGTCAAATCTCTGAACTTAAATCTGCTCCAGACGCGTTTCAAAATCTCCTGAAGTGCCTTTCTTTTTTTCTTTTTTTTTTGCGGTGGGCACAGCAAGAGATGCTATTTCCATGCAGAAAATATGTTGCCAAGGTAACAGAGGAGAGAGCATGTGTGTGTGTGTGTGTGTGTGTGTGTGTGTGTGTGTGTGTGTGTGCGTGTGTATGTGTTGAAGCTGAGATACCCCCTGAATACCAGGACTGCTGCTGCAAACACAGCCGATCCACCCTGCCGGCACAACCTGCACACAATCCCGGGGACGTCGTCTTTGAACGCCTTAAATGTCAAGACAGTTTGTTTTTTCTTACACTTCCATCTTTATTTGCTCACGTGTCACAAAGCACAGCCTGTAATTCACCTTTCAGTTTCATGTTCTTTCTACATCTCACCCTGTTTCTCACCTCTTGCCCCCCTTATCGGTTCTCTCCGACTCTTCCTATATATAGACCGACTGCATTTCTCTCCTTCTCATTCCTCTGCTTCGGATTCACTGTTTTTTTTTTTCTCCCTTCCCCTCAATCTGTGTACATCTGTCTCCTCTCTCATCCTCCCTCTGTGCCTGTCAAGCTCAAATTTATTTCACCGCCATGACCATAATTAAGCAAGCGGCGCTGCTGCCAAAGCAGGTTCTGCAGGGTTTGTAATGCAACTTAAATCATGCTGGATTTAAATGAAAAAAGACAGTAAATTAGCACATTACTGCACAATATTACAGCTCAGAACACATTCTATCTCCGCTGTAATCCACTTGTGCTGGATCCACTTTGATCTTGTTGCTTAATTATTATAATGCTTCATGTGGGGCTGCAACCAGAGATTATTTTCTTGATTAGTTGGCTTTTACAAATTGTCCAGCAGTGTTTGATAAATGTCTTGTTTTGTTCAGTTTACTGTCTCACAGGAGGAGAGAAACAAGAAAATATTGCTCTTTTTGAAGCTGCAATCAGAGAATTTTGCGTATTTCTTCTTATTTACTTCAGTTTATTCGTCACTTGCCACATCAGGTTCATCTACATTTGGCTCCTGAGATTTTGGATTTTTTTGACACTTTTGGGGGTTTTAAACATTCACATCATCATATTTCACCCATTTAACATGGACAGTTTTGGGAAACATTAATTTTTATGATTATACAGAGTGTTTTCTAACTTTCTGCATGTTATTTAAAATGAATAATGTTTAGGATTTGTGCCTTTTCCATGGAAAATATGATTAGTTACAGAGCTACTGGTTATTTAAGATGATTATTAAGATCTGCCTGATGAAGGTCAAGCACCAAAACTTAAAAAATAAATGTGTTTTTGCAAGTCAGACAGTTTTATTCCTTAAGAAATGACTCAGACCGGCTAATTAAATATAAAAATCGTTGGAGATTTTTTTTAATAGCTGGAAACTAATTGATTATTCATTGCAGCTTCAGTCCTTAAGTGTTTTTAAGGCACTAATAAGTAAAATTTCCAATTATTATCAGCCACAACATCATGACCACTGACAGGTGAAGTGAATAACATTGATCATATTGGTACTATGTGGTGTTCTGATGGAAAACCTTGGATTTTAACATCCGTGTTGATCAGACTTAGACACCCAAATAAACATTGTCCCACAACAAACACACTCCCTCATGCAAATGGAAATCCCAAATGTCACTGGTCTACCCCAACAGGAAAATACACCCCACCACATGAAAACAACATCAACCAATCAGGAACATGTTGAGGAACATGACAATGACCCAACATGTTGATTTGACCTCCAAACTTCCTACACCCATTGTGATCAAGCATCAACAGGATGCAGTGGATCAAGTTTGATTGACAGAGGCCCCACTGCACAAGCCAGAGTACCCAAAGGATCCAGTGGCAACGTCCTGGTTCCAGACCCCATAGGACACCCTGAGAGGTCCTCTTGTCCATGTCCAATGGTTCAGAGTATTTTGACCACATAAGGTGGACCAACACAGTATTAGACAGGTGGACATAATGTTATGCCTGATCGGTATACAGTACCAGTACAACATACACTACATCTATTTGATAAGCTGCTGGTTGTTTTAAGCCATTTATCATGTAAGAAACCCCAGAATCCCCTTTTCTCAAATGTGAGCATTGGATTTTTGTTTTCGCTGTTTTGTATCATTATAAATTCAACATCTTTGGGATTCCAGATATTGATTGGATAAAAACAAACAATCAGATGAGAAAAACAACACTGTGGAGTTACATTTAAGCTGTTTTGAGCCCAAAAGGTATAGCTTCCATGGAAAAAATGAAAAAATATGTAGTTTCGAGACACGGATGACTTTTCAATGAAGGAAGAGGGACTTTGATTGTTTTTCTTGGTGAAAAGTTAAATGTAAATGCATTTACTTATAATTAAAGATGTAGTTTGATGATGAACAGTGGGATCATAGGAGTTGTTGTCTTCACCATCAGAAAATCTTTCTATGTGACTCCGGCAGAAATTATGTTCACGTACAAAGTTGTTTTTACATTTAGTCACACATATACAAAGGATTTATTTTGTAACCCTACATGCTTTTATCTAATTATTATGTTGTTGTTCCCTTTGGCAATTTGTGTATCTTCTGTATTGTCTATCTTCTTGGAATGTTAATGCTGCTGCACTTGAGTTGTACATTTTCTGTAAAGGGGGAAAAGTTCACCATCAGGGAATACAGCTTTACTTTAACATTTCAACACAGAAATATCTGCCAGTGTCTGATGATAATTTGTCTACGTGCAATTATGGTAGGATAATACGTGTTTTTATTGTTCCCCTGCAATGTATTTTGGTAACTTTGTGTATTAAAGTAGTCATGTTCTGCAACACATCCATATCACTACTGTAAATATCCTGCTGTGAAATGGAGGAATCTCCCTGATAAAAAAGCAGTTTGACAGAAAACTATTTGAACTTTAGTAAACAGATCAGACTTTTACAGTGAAATAATACTGAGCTGTGACGGAGCTCAGGATTCAAATGATTTACCTGCATCTGATAAACTGTGACTCTTTGTGGCAACTCTCTTGTCTGAGGTAAAGAAAAGTTCACAGCTGCTGTTGGAGCCTGATCCACCCTGTCTCCATGTCAGGGATAAGTAAATAATAAAGTTACTGCTGTTTTAAATAAATGAGCAGAGTGCTTTCTCTTATATGACACTCATATAGATCCTGCTGCTGTCTGATGCTGCAGGTTGTTTAATTAACTCAGAGGAAATAGTCCTAAACAACTGGAAGCAATAAACTAAACTTCATCTCCTGTTAACATTTGGAGGTTGGTGTCTTGCTTCTATTAAACAAAGGCACAAACTATGGCTTTCAAACTCTCTGTGATGTTGACTGAACATTATAATCATCTAACGCTGCTTTAATTGCACTTGAACATCGGAGCTGCATTGACTGAAACTTGGACACTGGAGTTTCAGTGAATGAACTTGACCTGTCAGACCGGGGTGGCCACTGAGATTTGAGAGGCGCCTCTTTGAATCCCCTAAGTTGGAAAACCATTAGACTAAACTATTAAAGCTCTATTTAAAGTATGTAAAATTAGGTTTATCTCAACCAGCTACAACAGCGAATACTGCTTATGTATCTGTTCATCAGGAATACAAATCTAATCATGTAATGTACTTGCAACGTAATTTAAAGAGGTATTCTGAGGAACACTGAATGTTTACTTGTAATTTAGCAATCTCCTGTTGTTATCATGCTGCTTTACCTTTCACTGTTAGCATGATCATTAACTGTAATAATAGTCCGTTGCAGCAGTTCTGCATAATACACTCTAATGTGAGTGTTTCCAGTGTGAGTGTTTGGTCTATTTTGGTGTAGTTCGTTTGTGCTTCTACAAACTGAGAGTAAAATAGTTCTTTTCCTGCCTCCTGTTTCTGGCAGACTGACTCTCACTGTTGTGAGTCTGTTGTCTTTGTGCTGCCAAATTTGTGTCCACAGCGTCAACGGGCAGATTTTGATCGTTCACACTGTTAGTGTGGCTCACCGTCCCCAGATAACCTGCAGACTGTCTATTATCTGCTTTCAATAGCTTCGAGTTTACTTTATATTCTTGTCGCAGACGTGAAGAGATTTAGATTCTGTTTCTCTTTTGCTGCTATTCGGTTCATCCAGATTGCGTGAACTCAGTTCTGTTGTTCTGTACTCTAAATTAGCATTATAATTTCAGTTATTTTCTGTCTCCCATCTGCCTCAGGCTACACCCACACTGGAATGTTTTCATTTTAAAATTTATAAAATCATCATCAATAAAACAAGCGTTTTCAGCATTCAGACATAATCCCCAAGCATACTAATGGGGGCTGCAACTAACAGTTATTTTCATAGTTGATTAATCTGTTTATTACTTTCTTGATGAGTTTTTGGGTCCATAAAAAGTTGGAAAATGTGCTAATCAAAGCCTAATGCCTTGTTTTGTCTACAACCCGAAGATATTCAGTTTATTGTCAAAAATATTCACATTTAAAAACTACTCTATACCACTTAATGGATTATCAAAACAGGGGGCAATGAATTTATAGTTGACAACTAATTGGGTAATTACCAACATGTCTGAAAACACCTATCACATGGCCATTCACCCCTATGGGCTTGCAGGTGTACTACTGGGTTCATGCTAAGCTTTGGACTTGGAAAAATGTATGTTCAAGTTTGTATTTCATTTATTGGTTTGTTCAGTATGGACCATGCAGCCTAATATACATTACTATTGCAGCACAGTGATGGGGAATTAAACAATCATCAGAGGCCTTCATGCTGACACTGATGATTATTAATTATTC
Organism: Dascyllus trimaculatus; assembly: GCA_024666655.1. Classification (NCBI taxonomy): domain Eukaryota; kingdom Metazoa; phylum Chordata; class Actinopteri; family Pomacentridae; genus Dascyllus; species Dascyllus trimaculatus. The sequence continues at coordinate 28,911,487 of CM045455.1, forward strand.
ATTATGTTAAGTGAAAAACTGAGCTAATAGTTTGTGTTGAATCCTGATTCAATTCCACTCTTTTGTGAAGCTTTAAGACCAAAAAAAAGTTTCACCAAATGCACTTTTTCTCCATTATTCGTGTCACTGAGGCTTATGCTAACCTCCTGCACTCTGCTGTATGTGGCTTTTGTCATTCTTTTATTTTCTATATGTTAATCTCAACAAAAATCATACCATTTCACCAAACTAAATATCATATTAGTGTTGAATTTCAGATGCAGTGTCAATGTAGTGGCTCCAGTCGTCGCCAAGTTGGTATTTCCTGACTCCTCCTAAGGATTTATTAATGCTTTCTGTTCAAGTTCTGTCATTGTATTTCCTCTCATACCAAACACAGAAATAACCACAGAAATTTAGCAGCTGGTTATAGATTACATGTTAATGTGACCATTCCTGAGTTGTGTCAAGCACAGTGGGTGGGCACAGGATATCTGGAGAAATCAGGACTTCCTACTGTGTTTGGACTCCATCAATGGGAAGCATGTACAAATCAAAGCACCTCCAAATTCCAGTAGCGACTACTTCAATTAGAAGTTTGGTAATGGTGAAGTCTAAAAGTGTGGATGATCTCCTTGTACCTTCTGTCCTTGTAGAAAGACATTCTACGAGTCCACGTAGTCACAAATTTTGGGCTTAGTGGATGATGAGTTTTTGGTCATGGTTACCCTTGTGGACCTGGAAAGCATGAATTGGCTTTAAATTCTGGTTAATCCACAAAAAGCAAAGAGGTGGAGCGTGAGTGGAGCTGAGGCATCAAGTAAATTATGCATAACTTTAAGCCTTAATATAATTTAAACGGGTGACTCGTATGAAAATTCGACCTCTGCACAGTTGTCATGAATAGGGAACTCAGCTGTAGACACCAAAACTCCTTTTTGTACCAGGCTGTGAACATGTTTATTTCAGCTGTAAAGTTTGGCATTTTAACATGGAGTTCTATGGGGATAGACTCACTTTTGGAGGAAGCATCTAGAGGACATTCGAGGAACTGCACTTTTATGCTTTCATTGAGTTTTCAAACTAAAATGGGTTCATCCAAAAGTCTCCTAAACTGCTGGTGTAGTGTAGAGCTAGGCAAAAATGTAGTAGAAGTTCTGCATTTTAAAATGAAAACATATAATAGTGGATATCGCTTCAGTGTCTCCCCCATCAGGCCCCACATGTCAATCACAAATCAGCCTTTTTTTCATTAACGCTTCACTTCAACATCCTCGTCACGTTTTCGCTCTTCAAAAAGAGCCGCTGCATTTACGGCACACGTCCGTTCTCACTCTGCATTGCAAATGTGGCCATAGTCAGATCAAAAAGAACTTTAAAGACTTGTTTATGAAGAGCTACCTGACATTCTCAATTTCACCAGCCGTGGCTCCGTCCCGTCAGCCGCCAAGCATGACAACTGATCAAACAATAGCTGTGGAGTCACTGCGGTGTTTTCTCCTCCGCGTCCGTCCCCATGTGTTCCAGCATGTACGATTTATACGCCCAATTAGCATGAAATTCATGTTAAATGTGACACCACGGTTTGATATCTCAACTCAACAAGCACACTTAAATGAGATCACTCTGAGCAATAAATAAGATTAGCGCAGAGAGACACAGTCGATTCATAATCCTAGTGTGAGCCGGTTGTGAAGAGGCCTAAAGCCATGCAGACTTTCTGTGAGAGGATGGAGGAATTATTCACCAGGATCCGAGGGAACCATGCAGGAACATGTAAATGTTTGGGACTGCTCGGCATCAAAATAATGTGGCCCACGACCTCCCGACAGCTCCCCATCCTCTATTACCAGAAGCCTGAAGCGATAACAAGATTAGCATAAGCACTTTTAGTAAGTCAGTGTGAATGGGATCCTTAAAGAAGCTTAAACTGTCCCCCCTTCACCGGAGCCTGATAGATAGTGGAGGGCTGACTGGCACATCTGCTCGGCTGCTGCACTGTTCTCTTAGCGATCTTGCAAATCGATGAGGGATCCATCATTGGGGACGCGCAGAGCAGAGGAGGAGAGCAAATCGCTTCTATAAGAGATAGCAGCTATCAGGCAAATGGCCAGAAAATGGTTCCTAATGGTGCCTGGTATGTCTGGTGTAAACTGCAGCCGGCCTCTTTGTCGTCCATCACCCCGGAGCATATGTAACTGAAGGAGGCGAAGGAGAGGGAAGCATCTGTTCGTTCAGCGTGGGAACCCCTCGGGGGGCGACGTGATAATCTGGGTTCACGTCAAACCGAATCTGGTGGCGACGCTGTGTCTCTTTACCGAGTCTGTGTGTCAAACAGTGGAAGCCACTCAGCCGGCAACCCCCGGTGGGTGACCTTCGCCTGGCCGGCTCCTCCGCCGCCTAATGGGATTTCAGAAACGCTCGCTCATTTTCTCCCCCGGCTTTGTCAAAATCCTGTCAGTAATTGAGGCGCAGTTGACTCGAACGCTGGGATCATAAAAAATGAAGGAGTCCACACCTTTCTCCGGCTCCTGGTGAGCAGCTAGCATCACTTTGGTTTTCTAGTCGTGACTTAGACTGGACGAAAACAGTTGGTGCTGACTAAACAGGGAAGTCTTTAGTTTGGATTTGACCATTTCAATTATCTTCCCTTGTGCCCAGACTGCTGTTTTCCCAGAAACAGTAATCACATTCACTATTAATGAGCCATGATGTTCATTCTGGACCCATTTACTCCTCTCAATAATGCATACTCTTTGGAATTGCCGGTGCCACCTGTCCTTCTTGGTAACCCCCACCCATCCCCATATATGAGGGTGGTGTTTTGGTTGCTCCTTGGCCTCGGGCTTTTTTTATTTTTTACATGTACTCCAGGAATAATGCTTTCCAGGGAATCAGTGTTTCCTATGTGACTCTGTCCATTGCTGCCTGCTGTGCAGAGATAATGAAGCGCCGAGCCGCAGAGTAAAAGGTGCTAACACACTTGTTGAAGGACCTCCGTTTTCTTCAATTAAGCGTTCCTGGTCCTGTCTAACTGTGAAGCTAATAGGCTCTTCACTTTGTTGATCTCTTTAAATAAGACAATTGACCACAAATTGCATACATCAGTGCTCCAATGTGATTCTCCCTCCAGCAACGTGACGGTCATTAGGAGCAGGCAGTTGTGTGGCATCAGAGGCCATGTTGGTTTAAAAACCTCCATAAAGGGACTTGTCATGTCAGATTCAGCTCATACAAAAGAATCACATTAGCAGGAAGAGCAGAAATAAATGTAACTGTGGAAGCTGTTGCTGAGGAGAGCCATAAGTTTCATTTGAAATGTTTCTGATTATAACTCATCTACATCCACACTGAGGCTGTGTCCACTGGTACAGGGATATTAATTACAGTCAGTCTCTGGTTGTTTATTAAACCCCTAAAAACTCATCTCTGTGTATCAAAGTTACATATTTAGAAGTTTTTTTTTCCATATAAATAATGCCTTGCCTGTCTTAAAATGGCCAGAATCACCACTTCCTTGCAGCTCGAGTGCACCAGCTCACCTAGAACTCTGCTCAGACACTGTAAAACTAAGTTAAACTACACAACTCGTCACTTGCTTTGATTGTGGAGTAATTAGGCTCCTACAGGTTCAAACCAAAAACTAATTAACTAACATGAATAATAATACGCTGTAAAAATAAAAGAAACAAAACAAAAATTTAATTTTTCGACCAATTTACTGTTTGTTTACAGATTTTCCTTGTTTTGTTAAATTACAGATAACAACTAGTAAAATCATGGGGAGAAAGTACAACTTTACATGTAATTAATTCCTTTGCTATGTTTTACTGTAAAATTACACCGTTTTTTAAATGATATTCAAACTAGCATGAAATACCATTGTTTTACAGATATTTGCTGTTATTTTCAGGTTTTTTTAAAAATGCAGTTTAAGTCATTTTTCTGGCCCCTTTGCTGCCAGATTGCCACCATGTTTTTTTAAACATTTTTTTACAGTGTACGGAAAGTGCCTTTTTATTTTGTTTGTTCATTTTTTGCCGCTTGGGGGTGGGGTGGGGGTGGGGGGTGGGGGGTTGTCTGGCACAAGCTTGTACACAGAGTCCACATCTTTCCCCATACGAAAATGAGAACATGCATCAATTCTGAATTAGTGTGGATGCTACCCTGAAAAAATGTAACATTGTAGGTGTTTGAATTTGCAAACATTGAGTGTATATATGTGATGCAAAGTGCAAAATAGTGGTATTGTTCTGTATTTGCATTAGGAAATGCTCTGTTTGTGGTAACAGTTATACATTTTGTATTTGTACCTTTAGATCTACCTTGACAACAGTTCATTCTGGGTTTAAACATTCTCTTTGCTGTTCTTAATCCACTTTAAAGATGTTTAAATTATGCGCTTCTTCCACTAAGAAAACAGTTAATCCAAGGTTGCACTTCATGCATAGTGGATTTATTTCATTTTATGCAGAATTTATGTTAACTTCGTTGTAAATCTGCTGCTGTGTGGCTTTAATTATGCATTCGTGCTTAAATCCATTGCTGTTGGTACAGTATTTACATGCTCTGCTAAGTTTCAGGGTTAGATACACTACTTTTCCTCATTTTGGTTCATTAAAAACAGGTTTTTACATGTATGACTTCGTATTTGCTAACTCTTAAACGTGTAATGATGTCAGAAATAACATTTGATACAATTAACTTTTACTTGAGTACTGGGGATATAATAAAACTGTTCTAAAATCAAGTGATATTGTTGAATAATTATAAGCAAATTAGCTTTAAGAAATTAGGTTGGTATAACAATTGAAAATCTGGTATTTAGATAATCAAATGACTTTTTTGGCAAATGACATGTTGATTTAAAATGATTCTTTTAAAGAGAGAGAATGAAGTATTTTTGCTTTGACAAGTGATAATTAGGAAAAAGAAGGAAATGAGGTCTTAATCTGATCACGTGAGACATTAAAATAAGATAAATGCGCCACCCTTTAGGATGCACCCCTGCATTAAAGCCCTATGGGCAGAAATGCAAGGATGCAGCTAAGTGGTGGCCACCTTAAAGTAAAGCTTCTCCACCCTGCAAAACCAAATGCCGTCATATTTGGACCCTAATGCAACTTAAATCGCAATATCAACATTTAAATAAGCGGAACTTGGAGCAGCAGTTCCAGATTTTTTGTTGCTGCTTAATTAATTGAGGGTTACGAGTCCTTATGGTGTGATTCTACAGTTCCTCCTTCCTGCATAAGCAAATGATAAAAGTAAATGACCAGACAAATTAGCTATTAAGCCACCAGAGATTTTTTTTGTGCAGAAAATAAATAAAATAATCAAGATATCTGTTTCTGTGCCGCCCCAGTGTGAGTCACTGTCTCAGCCTGACTGTCCTCTTCAAAGCTGTCTGGCTGTTTAACGTTATGTGTTTTCAGATGAGCACAGATGAGTGTATGGATGCAGCCTGAGGAGGGATCGTCTGATTGTAGACTCAGTGAGACTGGCAGTGGGTGGTGGGTGGTGGAGGGTTGGAGGGCTGTTCAGGAGCATGGCAGGACTCCTGCAGTGGAGACGAGTGAGTCAGCAGAAGACTGGAGCGGAGAGGGTGGGTCAAAGTGTGGCGACGGGACCAGACAGGGGCCAGGAAGCACATTATGGGGGTTGTGGCTGGTGCAGGCTTGTGAAGGGGAACGTGCGGTTCTGTTCTGGACTCGCTCCGCTCCGCTCTGCTTGTTGCCAGACCTCCAGCCGAGGTCCGTCACCCACACTCTCCCCCTCCTCACCCGCCTCCTCCCTGCACCGACTCTGTGGAGGTGCACTGAATACCGAAGAGCCAGAGGCTGCATGGCTGCTTTACAAAGGCTGCTCTTTTCTCTGTCTCATGCTCTCCTCGTTCTGTTCTGCTCTACATTCCTCCGTTCGCTCGGCTCCCGGTGCCCTCTTCTCTCGTCTCACTTTCTTCTCCATCTCCCTCTCCATTTCTTCCATCCTCACCCCTGCCTCCCTGCCTCCCACCCCTTCTCCGTGTATTTGTTTCACAAAACCCTTCCATCTCTCCTCCCCTCTCTCCCTCCAGAATGCATCTATTATTAACATACACCTCTGACTCCCGCCGAAGACTCAACCAAGGTTCGGGCCAAGCTCCTCAGCATTTTAATCACCCATAATGAGCGAGAAATAATGAATAAAGGTGCCTGCATGCAGCCTGTTTACGTGACAGCAATTAATTCACGTCTTACATACTGTACGTGCAGCTCATCATCACATATTTTCTCGGCCCAATGTGCTGCATCCCTCGAGGTTTCCCGCTGCGAGAGGCATGTTGTGTAGAAAAATCAATCGGGCAGCATCCAGGCACCAAAATACACAGTGAATCAGAGCTCGTATTCCAGCGGATAATGCATATCATGTCAGCGCTGCTCTCGGGCGGACGTTACCGCAGCCGTGGAATTAGTCGTGCTCGGGTTCCCACTGCGGAGGTCGTGTTTAACCTCTCCTGCGGCAGGTTTCTGCAGCGGCACATTCAAGCCGCTGTCAGGAGTTGCGGGGATGCTCGGGCTGAGAGCCGTCCCCGGTGACTAGATTGGCCTCTTTTCATCATCCGCCTTCCCTCCTCTCTTTGAACAAACACAAGGGCCCAGGGCAGGGATCCTTCAGAGGTCCATCACTTGCAGAGAAAAGGGGGGAATTATTTTGCTGCAAGAAGACCGAAACCCCAAATTCATTACCGCTCGGGCTCATGGAAGTAAGAGGATGCAGGGGGGTCAGTCCTATGTTCCCACAACCCAATGGTTCAACAGCCCTTCGTTCCCACATGTCTCACATTTGTAAGATCCCGTTTACATGAAGGGAAAATGCAGATATTTCCACGTGGTTCGTCACTCCACAGCAACCCCATGTTGGAGTAGCGGTGGAGTGACGAAGAGAGTTTGGAAGCTAGCTCTCTCCTTCAAATCGCCAGCCATGGGACTGAGTGGTGAACCCCTAACTACCAGGGGTAGAAATGTGGGAACTGTGGAAACATAGGGCTGTGGGAACATAGGGCTGTGGGAACATAGGACTGTGGGAACATAGGACTGTGGGAACATAGGCATGCTCCTGGATGCAGTTGTTGTTTTGCTGTGAGACAACATTACAGTGCAGCACAGAGTGGAGAGGGCTCCTCTCTAATTGCGATGTGGGGAAAACACACAAGCTTGGAAATGAGATAAATCTGAGTACGCCCCTTTTATCACTGGTTTATTTATACTGGTAAACATCAAACAGAAACAACAGCAAAATCAAGAGCGGACGTCCTCCCATTCTTGTGATTATCGTTTCTCTTACATCGACAAGTTAATTTACAATGGTTGTCATCGGCGTGACATGATAACGTCAGTAAGTAAAAAATATGGAAATGAACCGTGTTCCCGCTGATATCTGATTACTTCCTGTACCTGTCACGCCGTCGCCGTTTGCTGCAATTGTCACTCAAATCGGTCACGACAGGAATCCCATCAGAGCCGAGTCTTTATGTAATTATGTGATAAAAACGTATCGATTCAAACCGGAGGGCAGTATTAGGCTGTGCCACAAAAAATGCTGCATTGTGCTGTGTCTGGGAGTGTTGGCATGAAACCACGGAGCAGCGTCTGTCTCCTACATTCTGTTCCTACACCTCTGGGATGTAAAGCACATTCGTAATCTCTCCAAACCATCGCCAAGGTAATTAAGACATGTCACCGTCTGTCTGTAGAGCTGGAGACAAGAATCGTGTTCAGAGTCTACAGAGATTGTATCGCTTTAAGTAACAGGCAATGAGACTGCGAGTATAATAACCCCATCCCCTGTGAGATGTTTTCTTTGTTATAATACAGTATGTCCAGGTTACTGCATTCAATACCACATGAACACTTAGGTTGTACTGAGATATACAGTATCTCACACAACTAAACATTTTTGTACATGAACTTGGTTTATACATCGTTGTGCCTTTCAAAGTTTGAGCAAATGTTGTTACAAAGAAGACTTTGATCGGTTATAAGGTAAAAAACAAATGTGAAACATTTTCCCGTAACCCTGTGAGCCTGTCTTCCCCCAGATACATGAGAGAAGCTTTTACAGGTCCCTCCATAAAGAGCACCAAAGCTCCAAAACAAGGCTTAAAATCCCTGTCTGTGCTGCGACGGGCCGCAAATCCATTCCAAGAAAAACAAGACGAACTTGAAATCATAAAGTGCTCTCCAGAAGCCACTCGGACCTGGAGAGTTTGTCTCTGGCCCGGTGAATGTTTGTGGAGCCCTCGAGCTGCGGCAGCTCGCCGCTCATCGACAGGCTGCGTTTGGACCGCAGGCTGGCGCCGGTTTTGGGGTAAGCCACGTAGCAGCGCTCCCTGTAAGAGTCTGCGTTCAGAGAGTGCCTGCGGTTCGCCCTCGCCGCGCCGGCAGGAACAGTCATGTAATGTCGAGCAGCTTGTTGTGGCCGCGGGCCTCTGGGAACCGCAGTCCATTTGGTGGGCTGGCCGGGTACGGCGAGGGGGATGGCGGCCATTTTGATCTCAGATGAGTTATTCCGGTTCATGTTATCGAGCTCGACATCAGCCTGTGCTTCGGCCCGGCGAGACTCTGTCGGTTTTGGTGGAGCACTGGAACGTTTGGGCCTCGGGGCGCCGGGGGAGGCCGGGTGCCAGCTGTGGCTGCCGGCGGAGGTGGAGACAGTGCAGTCGGGGACGGAGGGTTTCGTGCCGGCGACGACGACGGGCGGTCGCTGCTTCACCGGTTCTGGAGGCGGCAGGGACACTCGGAGACAATCCTTGTCATTCTTCTCTGGACGTAGGACCTGCTTAGAGAGAGACTTGGGAATCCCGCAGCCTTGTAGCTGTCCATCACTGCTCAGCGAGCGGATATCCCCCATCTCTAGCGCCTGACATGACAGGAGACAAGAACAAGAGGAGAGAGAGAATGAAAGCAGATATATCTAGTAGCTTTTCACACCACAGGCTGTATGTAAAAGATGGACGTAGTAACCTTGACGACTCTCACTGGCTTGTGCTTTTGAAGCCTTGAGTTTGGAATTTGGCCGTCGACATCTTGGTCTTTGAAACCGGACAAAACAAGTGAAGAGTCTAACTGAGAACTAGAGGATCTGTCAGTCAAAAAGTAGCACCAAGTCAAAATATACCCGAACTTTATCATCCTTTTTCATCTTAATGGGACCATAACTTCCAATATTAACATCATGCTGTATTGAAGAAGACTTTAAACTAGAGCTTGAGACCATAAACTCATTAACAAAATGTTTAATAATGATCAAGTGTTCATTTTCTCATAAGCCTTTTTCAAACATAGGATAAATAACACTGCTGCTTTATCGGTTTGTTAAAGTTACAGTATTCTGTCATTCAGACATAGGTGACTTTAAAGTTCCTCATACAGTGACAGACGGAGAGCCACGGTGTAATATTTATCACAAATGCGATATTAAACAGTGCATCAAGTGATGGCTAATACATAATAATGCTCTAACAAACCAAAGACAAAGTCTAAACTAATAGCAGCCCATCAAACTGTCCAAATAACTAACAGCCTAATTTTTATTTATATTATTAATCTCCCGACAGCTGTGATGGAGTTTAGGACTCAACCTGAGGACGAACACGATGAAATAACTCTATGGCTGTGATCCAAAACTCATACTTTTTCTTTTTACTTTCTCTATATACTGCAGCTGCCCTCATAAATGCAGTAAGCAAACATTTGGGGCTACTTTGTCATCATATATTGTCTTAAGCTTGAGCCATTGCAGTCTGTGAGGTCATCTGTATGAGACAAATGTAATGTACCTGTGCAGAGGAATGGCCAGAAGAGCATACTGACTTGCATTATGCAAAATCTAACTGGATGTAGTAGAACATCCTGGTATTTTTGACATACATTTGACATACTATGTATTGGAACATACTTAATGTTTATCTATACTACAGTATGGTACTATAGATACTGGAACACACCCTAAGTATGACGGCTCACATGTCTTAACTTGCTGTTAGATCCTGATCCATCCTTTCTCCATGTTAGGGATCATTTATAATTACAAGTAAATAAAATGTGTGCATAAATGCCTCTCTTTGGAGATGCTAATATGGATCAAGCTGCTGTCGGATGCTGCTGATATGTAGTAAACTCAAAGGAAAGACTCAAACAGCTGGAAACAACAAACTAAACTGCAGCTCAAAACTTGGTTTACATTCATTATCTGTGAATGACTAATGACTAATGTGTGGACAAGGTCTGAACTGCAGCTCCTGTTGGTCAAAACCTGGAGTATAGACTCTGTCTTCATGGCAGTAAAGTTGTATTTTATGGCCGTTTTAGTATGAAATGGATGTGAATTGTACACCAAACAGACCATGAAATGTGTTTAGAATGATTTTGCAGCTCTCCACAGATGTTTTTGGACCAGTATTGATATTCAGATGTGCTGAAAGCTTCCCTAAACCACATACACAACCTGAATTAAGTGCACAGAGGGTTGTGGGTCAGAATGGCCAGGAAAGCATGTTGGCTTATGTGGATCCTGCTGATGTCTGTCGCAGCAGGTATTTAATAAACTCGGAGAAAAGACTCCCAAACAGCTGGAAGCAACAACCTAAACGTCAGCTCCTGTTAGTCAAAACCTGGATTGCAGACTCTGTCTTCATGGCAGCAAAGATGTCATGGACATTTAGTTTGCAATAGATGTAAAATTGTAGAGCAACAGATTGCGAAAGGTGTTCAACGATTTTGCAGCTTTCTGTGAGGGCTCAAATGTGCAAAAAGCTTCCCAAAACCACATGAACAACTTGAAGTAAGTGTGCAGAGGACTGTGGGCCAGAATGGCCAGAGAAGCATGTTGGATTACATACTGAAGAATCAATTTGGATGTAGCAAACTGATTTTTCCTGATATTGTTGACACTTTTGTTTGAATCTGATGCGAAACTGTAGAGCAAACCAACTGTGAAAGGTGTTCAATGATTTTGTAGCTCTCTGTGGATGTTTTTGGACAGACATTGGTGCTCAAATGTCCAAAAAACTCTCCCTAAACCACACACACTTTGAAGTGCATTGTAATGTGCAAATGTCTTTCTGTTAATGCAACTGGATGCGGTTCAGACTTGTGTTGTGTTGAGAGTGCTATAGAAATTTTACTAGATGAAGATTGTTGCTGTTGATGCTTTTATGGAAAAGTTACCAGGGTCGTCATTTAGATGCCATCTTGGAGGTGCTATAAAGCTCTAAACAAGTATTTTTGCACCAGAGGAGTCAGAAGAAATGCAGGTTTAAAGCTTCACTTTTCAGACCCAGAGGCTACGTCCATCTTATAAATACAGTCTATAATCAACACCCGTGTTAGAAATAATGCACAGAAAAATAACACAACTGACCTTATCTGCATCTCCTTGGTTACAAACTCGGTAACGAACAATGAGGAAGATGATGAAAGCGAGCACAGAGGCCACGATGATCCCTCCGATTATAACAACGATGGTGCCGCCGAGAAACTGCGACTGCATGAAATGACATCTGAGGTACTGCGGCTCGGTGGTGAAGTGGATGCAGCCGATGACTCTGGTGGCCGTCAGCGCCGTCACCTGGTCGTCGTAGATCGCCAGCACACACAGGTCGTAGTGCGTCCCCGCCGCCAGGTTGTTCACCAGGATGTTCTTACTGGTCGGAGGAATCATTCTGTAACAGGAGAACCAGATCATAAAGGGTTAAAGGGAAGGAGACGGGAGCTAATCAGATTATCCGGCTTATTGTTTTTGCAGGGACAACATGACATGACAGTCATTTATCTCTCAGGAGACTATTTAAGATCTGTCGAGGTTTAATCTTTTGTGACACTTGATTTATTCTCTCCAACATCATCAGCGATAAAAGGTTTCTGGGGGACACGCGATGCCTCCGTTTGTTCCCGACATCAGGATTACAACTCTTTAAAGTCTCCTGAGTTTGGTGGCCTCTGCAGAAGCTCCATATGTGACTTCAAAGTTCATTTATGAACAACAAAAATGGATCTATGAGATGATCCTATCACAGCGATTAGCAGTAAATACGGAGTGAAAGGGGCTAGAGATGAAAGAGTCGCGGTGTTCCTCGGATAGGCATGTTCGAGGCCTCTTTTTGTAAAACACTGGAAGACTGCTCTTTCATCTTCCTATGAGTCCGCAGCTTAGTGCTGACACTCTGTTTTGATTTTGTTGATTAAGCATTATCAGGCTTCTGCACAGAGTGAATGATACTCTCCAGCGAAGGGAGGGGAGATTATGAGTCAAAGAACTAGAAGTCAGATACAGTGCATTAGTCTGTCTTCCTGATAGGATTAATAGACACCACAAATAACCGTGTCGACAGCCAGGTCCACTTCTTAATGACTAAATATCCAAAGAGATTTAAGCATTCAAAGGAGACCATGGAGGTAAAATCAGGATCATGAGATTAGAATGGGATTCTGTTTGTTTGCACACGTTTTGATTTAAAATTTGTTTACTAGATTAAACTGTGTTGAGCAGAATATCTGGGTGAGAAACTAGTCAAGTCAAGCCACTGTTATTTACACCGATCAGCCACAACACTGTGACCACTGACAGGTGAAGTGAATAACATTGATCATATTGGTACTATGTGGTGTTCTGATGGAAAACCTTGGATTTTAACATCCATGTTGATCAGACTTAGACACTCAAATAAACATTGTCCCACAACAAACACACTCCCTCATGCAAATGGAAATCCCAAATGTCACTGGCCTACCCCCACAGGAAAATGCACCCCACCATATGGAAACAACATCAACCAATCAGGAACATGTTGAGGAACATGACAATGGTCCAACATGTTGATTTGACCTCCAAACTTCCTACATCCCATGGTGATCAAGCATCAACAGGATGCAGTGGAATAAGTTTGATTGACAGAGGCCCCACTGCACAAACCAGAGCACCCAAAGGATCCAATGGCAACGTCCTGGTTCCAGACCCCATAGGACACCCTGAGAGGTCCTCTTGTCCATGCCCAATGGTTCAGAGCATTTTTGAATACATAAGGGGACCAACACAATATTAGGCAGGTGGTCATAATGTTATGTCTGATCGGTGTTTATAGCGGGTTTAAAAGAACAGCAAAAGTGCTTTCCATATTTTAAATGAATTGACATTACTTTGTCGGAATGTGTTTTCACTTTGACATGAAAGAGTCTTTTTTGGGTAAATTCTTGTCAGAAAAGCCAAATTAAATTGAACAACTGTCGATAAAAAGGGGGAAACTTCCAAAGAGGCTGATTAGTTTTATAGGGAACTAATTTTAAAGACAAGGTTAGGACTGAGACAAGGCGATAAAGCTGAAAAATGTATCACAATTAAGTGTTTAATTTCAGTCAATGACGAAAGTTACTGATAACTCTCAATGACCTATTTCCATTAAAGACCTGCATTAAAAAAAGTTGAAACTGAATTAAACCACATTAGCCTGTTTCATTTGATATTTCAGACATGCCACAATAGAAAAAAAGAAAAGAAATCACACAAAATAAAAAAAGAAACCCAGACCATTAAATAACAAATAAGCAGGATGAAAGTCAACTTATTCATTCCTGTCCGTACTTTTTATATCTTACAGTTTTTCTATTTGCTTCAAACCTATACTACCTGCATCTTAAGAAACACCATGAACACCTGTACTGTTCCAAATAATAATACTCTTTAGGCAGTCTTTTTTCGTACATTTTCTTAAACTGTTTTATAGTTGACTATTCCATAAGTTTTACCCCATAAACCTTGTTAATCAAGATACACAGGTGCTCATCTAATGTTGACAATGAAAAACACACAAAAGATAAAGGAATGATTCCACTTGGATCCTATTACTGGGTGATAAAACAACATTTCCCTGTTAGCAATAAGAACATTGTTCAGCACGGTGTAGATGTAAACTGCCATGAAAGCACACAATGGAAATGCAAAGTTAGGTCGCATTAACAAACCCCCTCCCTGGCTCATAAATGGCCCTTCACCCTGTGTTGCTCCTTCTGTTGCTTCCATGCAGGTCTTCCAAGGTTTGCTAGTCTGGGTCTCATGTCACCTCAATGCCCTTGCAAAATGGGCTTTGCAGTCTAAAGAAACCCAAAACCCTGAGTTCCCCAAGACTTCCTTTAAAATGCTGCACATCCAGCAGATTACCCCGAGGGCTGACAGACTTGACATCGGGGTGCAATGGAGGCCGATACAAGATCCCTCAGTCTGAATCTTTACTTCACTGCAGGGCTTCACCCTGCTCATCCTCCATGCATCTCTGAGTTTTACTTATTTTATTTATTTAGTGTGTCTCAAGTAGAGCTGAAGTTAATCCAAAAAAAAGTTTCCTTTCTGTCTGTATCAGCATTTACTGTGTCATCTTTAATGACCTATTTTTTTATAAGGAGAGCAGAAAAAAGGTTTGGTTTGAATGTATTCACTTGAGTCTATTTTTCAAGGTGCACAAGTAATTTCAATGTTAAAAAAACATGAAAAACAAATTGCTGTACACACATAAATAATAAATAAAGGATTGATCTCACCATGATACAAATTAGATAAAGAAAGCAAGGAAAAATCGACTTTGGGGTAAAGTGATCTCACATCAATAAGATTCAACAAATAAACAAACCTAAAAGAAACTATTGAACGCAGCACATAAAATATTACAAAATGTAATGGAAAAGGGATTTGTAAACGCTGGCCGCACATAGCAAAACTAATAAAGCCGACACACTGAAGTTATGATTTCCAGTGACTTGCCTGAGCCTGGATTGGATCCCCACACTGGCCTCCATGCACCCGTAAAGTCTGTCAACCGTCAGACAAAGCCTCCAAGACAATGTTGCTTGAGTAGAGGTGGTCAAGGACACAGAATAAGCAGTGTTTTAAGACCATGAAGCCTCCACCAGGGGAGGTCTGTGGACGGAGGCGACGAGAGGCCCTGGTGACGGCAGACTATCGTGCCTCGGGAGACGTGCATGGTGAGGTTTCCATGCAGGTTTCCCAAGGCATGATAGTCCGCTGTCACATGCCGATGGAGGGCGAGGTGGCTCCATCAGCCAAGGAAAAGATAAACTGTTCATAAGCCAGGAAGGGAGCATGTTTGGGGTTTGTTCACACATTTTAGTTCTGAGCTTTCAAACTGTGTATTCACATTATTTCTTTAATTGCAACATAAATTTCACATGTATATAACAGAAAGGATTCTTTATTTGATTATTTGATTGATTGTTAATTAATGGATCTCGGGCAAATTGGATTTGATGCATTTAAGAGGAATTTTCTTCGTGCTATTAATCAAGTGCCATTTTATCACCCAGGCCTAGTATCAAGGTGACGCCATTCATTTATGATTATTTATTTTTATTTACTTGTAAATGTATGTATTTGTGTGTTTTCATTCATAATCACTGCCTTTGTACCTTGATATTCAGGCTAAGATGGTTAAATTGCTAGGATCCCGGCTTCTGCCCCTGCTTCCCCCCACCTCCACTCTGTGCTCAGTTGTCTGCCACGACTGCAGCTGGTCTGATCATCAGCGGCAACTCTGGGCAGCCGTGTTAAAGCCCACCTGGCTCATCCCCACCAGCATACAGACCGGCTCCACAGTCCACTCTCTGCCAGATCATAGTTTCCAGCTGCAGTTTTCAGTTTCGAGCTCAGCATTTAACCTTTAGCTCCAGCTCCTGTCCCACGCCTGCCTTCCTGTCTCCTAGTTAGTTTTTCAGTTCGGTGAGTGAGTACTCTTGTTTTTTCTGTTCTGTTTTTTTGGAATAAAGTTCAATTATTATGATTCAGTTCCGGTTTGCTATGTATCCACATTTGGGTTCTCCGTCGCACCATAAATTCAAATTAAAACCATTAGTTAGGTAATTTGCACATATTATAAATAGTTTTAAGCCTCCTTGGAAGTTTCACCCTTTAACTGCTTTTCAACACTGAATCACGATCAATTTAATTTGGCTTTTTTGACAAGAATTCACAAAAAGACTTTCATGTCAAAGTGAAAACAGACTTATACAAAGTAATGCCAGTTAATTAAAGATATATTCACCCACTTTAAAGTAACTCACCCAGTTCAGTCTATTTCTGATGTTTGGGACACGCTGTATAAATAACAGTGACGTGATTGACTTGTCATTAATTAACACCTGAACACTGACATTTGTTGTTATTTTATTACTTGCTGAGTGGCTTATTAGCAAACACCTCTGCAGAGTTCACCGTCACAGCAATGTAGCAGGTGTTACTGAGGTTTAAATTCTTTCTTCTGCATCAGCTCGCACAGTCCTGCTCACCTGTACACCAGAGAATCGTCGTAGGTTCCGTTGTACTGGATCTGAAACATGCGGATTCCTGGGATGCTCCTGTGGAAGTTGAACTTGACCAGCGCTGACGTAGACGTGGCCTCGGCGATCACCACTTTCTTCTCCTGGCTCGTCTTGGCGTTTCCCAGCGGGACGCCTCCCGCCTCGGCGCCCGTCTTGGTCACCGTGGCGATGTCTGATGACCCGGGGTCGGGCTCCTGCTCGGCGACCGTGCTGTTGATGATGTGAGGGAGCTTGGCGATGACCAGATCCACCGTCTGCTGGGCTTCACCGGCCGGGTTGGAGGCCACACAGGTGAAAGAACCTGCAACACAAAATAATCAGATTCACCTGCAGTAATAGTGGCCACACATGCATTAAAACTACAAACGAGCACATCTTATAATTATAATAATAATAATAATAATAATAATAAAGCATTTTAAAGGACTAGTCTTGGTAAATACATGTTGTTGTTAGACAAGAAGGTCGACACCACCCAGGCAGGATTTAACCTGTCCAACGTTTTACACATTAATGCCGTCCTCCTTGTGTGACAGTCAGGCTCACCGCTTAGAAGTGACTTAGGAACAAAAAACATGAGATCCAAGATAAATATGACATTTGTGGTGCAGAAAAATGGCCAGCGCTGAGCCAAAAACAACACTGTTGAAATTGATCCAACTGTTTTTAAATGTCTTTAAGTTCATTTGGAACAGTTTCCAGTGTTTTCCCTGCTTTGTTCCCTCTAAATTACAGATAATAGCTCATAAAATCACAGAAAATAAAGTGTTCATTTACATGTTAATCATACAGACAGGCCAAAACTATAAATAATGTCAGTCATAAAAAATTTATAAATGTAATTTGTTTATTTACAATGGTTTACTGTAGAAATTACAGTTTTTATTGCATTAAAATTAGCAAAAAATATATTATTTTTACAGATATTTGCTTTTTATGAAAAAAAATAATTATTTTTATTACAGACTGAAAAAGATAAATAATTTTATAAGCTATTGTTAACTACATTGTTAAATTACAGATAATATCCATTAAAACCACAGATTAAAAATATTAATTTACAAGTTGACTGAAAAAAACAACTATAAATAATGTCCCCATAAAAATCTGTATTTTTATAAACAGTAATTAATTCTTTTATAATGCATGACCATAAAATTACACTGGTTTTGTTGTTTTTGTCATATTTTCTTTTGTTTTTTGAACATTACAGTAATCCACAGGTTTTTTTCCACAGTTTTTTAAAGTCAGTAATTTAAATATCGGTGATAAGTGTTTTTGTCCGAGATCCATTAATTAACAATCAATCAAATAATCAAATAAAGAATATTTTCTGTTATGTACATGTAAACTTTATGTTGCAATTAAAGAAATAATATGAATACACAGTTTGTAGAGATCTTAATGACTTGTAACGTAGTTTTACGATAAGAACGTTGTATCCTGTTGAAATTTAATTATGATTTAAATGAGTTTATTTAACCAACTTCTTGTGTACTCATATAAATATTCAAAATATATACATTTATAAAGAAACTAGACATGGTTCTTGAGGATTCTGTAAATGGGTGTTCAGACAGAAACAGTTCTTGCATTACTTCTCACCATCCCAGCATTTTTCCACTGATTTTGCACCAGAGGTAACAAACTCTGCCTCAGCTTGTCGAAACTAATTAACACATCAGTTCTATTCTGTTCAGGGCTGTCAAGTAAAAATGTGTAAAAGTTCCATGCCTTTTAAAGCGTTTTTTTTGTCTCTGACTGTTTCGAAGTTCAGGTCGTTCCTTTCTTCTGCAGATTCAGAAAAGGTCATTGGTGCTTTTATCTTTTCCAGACTCGACTGTTTGCTGCACACTTTACTCTGGTAGCAGCAGGAGCAACATCCAGAGTCTGCAGCTGATACAAAACACCGCTGCCAGGCTTTTAACATCAGAGAGGCGACCACATTACAGCAAACCCTGGTGCCCCTCTCAGGCTGCAGGAGAGTTTTAGGAAGATTTGAAGCCTCATTGCTTGTTTTTAAAGCCTTGAATGGTCAGAGTCCTGCACAGATCTCAAATCTGCTCATGTCACTAAAGAAAAGCTCAGCGGTAGAGGCAAGAAAACTCATCGTTTAAACCCACTTCTAATCATTTAGCTTCTTAGAAACACATGGTGGGTTTTGCCTTTTTAACTTGTTTACATCTTAAGTTTTTAGTTCTTATTAATTTTACCATAACGTATGATAAGTCCTTAATAATCCCACAGTGGGAGAAACTGAGGGATAGTTCAAACATTTAAGTAAATATCAGTTTTAAAAAAAGAAAATCTACATAAGGACCTGTTCTTCCATATGTGGATATTCATATTTTATTACATGTTTTTATTGTAAAGCATTTTGTAACAGTGCTACATAAATTAAGTTATGTATTATTATTATTATTATTATTGTTGTTATTGTAATTTGACACAGTCACCATGTCAGAACTGTAAAAACTATTTTAAAATCTGTTTTTAAAAAAACCCTGAATATTTGGGATACATAAATAAAACAGTGTAATATAGCAATGTTCAATAATTAGTAAAAATGGAGAAAATAATGGCAAATATCTGTCAAATAAAAATGTTTTTAGCTGCAAGACTGTGTAATTTTAGTCACACATAACAAGAGAATAAAATTACAATTTGTGCAAAGCCGACCTGTTAATTAATACTTTTTCTGTGATTTTACAAGAAAAATATCAATTTTTACTATTTAATCCTAAATATACACATCAGTTCTATTCTGTTCATCAGTAAAAAGTAAATATCTGTAAAATTACAATATTTGTTGCTGATTTGAAAAGACTATAGTTTTACGGTCAAACAATGTAAGAAAAATATCATTTGAAAATAGTGAGTAAATGTGTTCAATAATACATTTGTTCTGCAATTTTACTAAAAATAACAGGGAAAGTCTGGAAAATAACATTTTTAAAAATTATTTACCATTTATCAGTCCTTGAGAAACCATTTTTTCCTTTAAATAATGGCTACTATCTGTAAAATCACTGTATTTTTGCCGATTTACTAACAGTAAAATACAGTGTACTTGTACAGTCAAATGTGTAAAACAACTATTTAACATTTAGAAACATAAAACATTTTTGTTGTGGACATTATTTAGAGTTTTGGCCTATTTTCTATGACAATTAACCTGTAAATTAATACTTTTTTTAATGTGAGTTTATGAGAAAAACATCTTTTTTCTGCTGTTTTTCAATCCTTAATAGCATTTTTTTTAAAAGTGAGAGCAAATACTTGTAAGATTACAATATTTTTGCTGCTTTAAATATCAGTTCTTAATATATTAATTTTAAAAATTCAAATAATGGTAAATATCTGTAAAATGAAAGTTTTTTGCTGATTTAATAACAGTAAAATACAGTGTAATTGTGCTAATTGTGTAAAACAACCAGTTTTGGTCTATTTTTTATGACAATCAACCTGTAAAATAACACTGTCTTCTGTGATTTCACTAATTATCTTTAATTTAACAAAACAAGGAAACTCTGTCAAATAAAAGCACCTAATAAGCCTGTCAACAAATGTTCCTTCTATACAGTGTTGTTAAATAATCCAGCACAGACCTGCTGTAAAAGCCACAGTTTTTCACCTTTGCACATTAAACTAGAGTCAGTTTATCTTTTCCCTCCATTTCCATCCTCATATTAAATCAAAGTGACGCTTATCCAACCGTGAGTTAACTCTTACCACCCTGGTGGTGCTTATCTGTAATTAAAATGTCACCTGCTGTCATTTCAGGAAGGTTTCTAAGGTCCTCCTTGTTAAGAGGCGTCTGCTTCTACTGTGACTAACATGGATGCAGCGTTTGTCGTGCTTCATTTCTGTTGCATCGAATTTTTAGTTTCAGTTGAGAATTTTCTGGAACAGATTCAACAACATCAGTGCTGGTGACTCATTGTTATAAGGCTATTATTTACTCTCTAATTTACAGGTCAGCTGCTTTAGCTGATGTTCTTCAGATGATGCAGACAGAGAGATTCAACCGTCAAATGAATCTGATTAAAAATGGGTTTGAAACTTTCAGTATGCTTTTCTGTTTCAGTTGCTGCACAAATAGATCGTTTTATCTCACTTTGATTTGAATCTCACATGTTTGAGACGCTGCTTCAAAGTCAGATTTTTCAGTCAACATAAACAAAGAGTACCAAAAGTTTCCATTTCTACGTTTTGTGCTCATGGTTGGACTGTACCATTAGTATACGGGGGAGTCCACAGGGAGTCACGTGGGTTGTATTTTGTATGTAGTATGTATAATTTATCAGCTACATTATTATCCAAGGTTTTGAAAACACATATACATATTTCTCTCAGACTGGAGCCACAGGCCAGAATACTGTTGTTATTATTGATGCTGTATGTTCACATTAAACATAGAGGGGGTGTGTTTGTAAAGATACAGGCTAATAAATGAATGATTGAATGACTGAATAGCAGTTTATAAATGCCTAACATATAGTTTAGCAGACTGCATGCACCAGATGCCCTATAAAATCCATAACGTGGTTGCTGGACTCTCGATGCAGACTCCCTCCAATCAATAATGGTACAGTCCAACCACAGCCACAAAAAAACAGAAATGGAAAATTAGAACAGTGTGTCATTTTCTCATTTTGTTTAAATCTCAACTTCTGAAGCAAAAAACCAGATGTTTCATTTCCCATTTGATTCATTTGGATGGTGTGACATAAATAAAGAACTTTAAAGCGTTACACATGTCCACAGAGACTTGATGGATTTCAGAGATGACCCAAGTAAACTTCAGAGTTACTTGTACGTAGCAGATACCGGTGTTTGTTAGGGTGGAGTTTGTTTTTTAAAAGCCTCATGCTGAAGGGGTTTAGCATCTGCTGCTAATTCTAACTTCATGTTTAACTCTCTGAACCCCAAAATCTGCCAGCAGGTTTGAAATGAATGCTATCTTTTACAAAAACTAAAATTTTTCGCAGACAGAAACTGTAAAACCAGAAGGGGTCATCAGACTTTAAGCTTTTGATCGGATCGTCCTTGAACTAATCGTGTGTGACGACCAGTTCTGCTGGAAATATGAACCACGTCTGAGCTTGAAATTGTAATACTTCACCAAAATCAGGCTATTCAGCACGTCTCCTTAAAAAATCACAGAAATGACCAACAGTCACATGACAGAAATTCAGAGACTTTTCAGCTGAACTGCAGGCATTGTTTCCACCGAGCATAGAGGTGGAGGACTTTATAAATGAGCTCACGGTGAGGAAAAATTAGATGGGATCAAACTTTTTTTGAGAAACATGTAATGATTTAAGTTTTTAAAAAAAGCATCTTAGTAAATAGATAACACTATTAATCGTGACTGTAATCAGCACACAAACACTCTAAACTTCATCACCTGCTATAGACAAATACTTGAGTCTTATAGGCTCATGTGTACACAAGCAAACAACTCATTTTGTTCTGTCAACAATGCGAGCGCAGCTGGTGGGATGTAAACAAACCGGAGTCCTTGACGGTGCTGATGAGGATGTCCAGCGTCCCGTCGGTGTGGACGGCGGCTCTGGACGAGTTGGACATGAGGCGACCGTCGGGTGCGATCCAGTGGATGATGGGGTCGGGGTCTCCTCGGGCTTTGCATCGCAGCGTCACGCTCTGACCCTCCAACGCTCGCAGCTCCTGAAGCACAGCGAGGAGAGACTCATTTAAACACACAGAAACACTGATTAGACACCGAACTCAACAACCGCAATCATTCGTGCTGTAAGTTTGGCTCAGATATTGCATAATGAACGCCTTCTCCACCTTCTCCTCCGTAAATGTAATCAATTGATCATCGTCACGATACTGAATTAGCATTATTGCGAAGTCAGTATGGCTGCATGCGCGCAGGAGTCCGAGTAAAAGTTAATTTTCTCTGCAATTATGCAAAGCAGGCCTGCAGAATGTAAATGAGATGATATAGCTATAGTTATTTGGCAGGGATTTGATCAGATAATGTTGTTTGGATGCATGAATCAAGGACTAAATCATTGTAAGCTTCCACTGTGTACCAAGAGCTTCACCGCGAATCCATCATAAACCTGCAAATGGCTTTTATAAAAACTGAAAATCCTGCTTAATAACTTCTCTAAAAGCTCCACCACCGGCCACAGTTTGATTACGCTCCTTAAGTCAGCCCTTTCATATATATTTTTACAATAATCTGATAGCTGAGCGCCCCAGAAGTCTCCTCTGGCTCACAAAGCTCGAAGGAGAAAAAGCAGCACCTTGGATTAACAAAGGCACAATCCAATATCTGGCTCAGCGGTGAGAGCTTCTGTGTCCGGAGGTTATACCTGAGAGTGTCTGGTGATGAGAGGAGGCTCGCACAGGAACTCTTCCTCTGAAACCGTCCAGAAATAACGTCCAGCCAGGTGTTGCGGCGAAGCGCAGGTCTCCAGGTCGTCCTCCCTCCGCAACCTCCGCAGCCAGAGCAGCTCACAGTTGCACCTCAGAGGGTTTCCGCCGAAGCTTAACGCGAAAGACGAAGGCCCCATTATCCCCGACGTAGCCAGGACTCCCGCTCTCTGGAAGACGGGGTCAGGTGGGAGCTTCTGGAGCTTGTTGGAGGTCACGTCCAGCCTCTTCAGCTTCTGCAGCCCGGAGAAGGTTCCCTCTGGGATGTAGCTGAGCATGTTGTGGTCCAGGTTGAGCGTGTGCAGGTTGGACATCCTCTGAATGGCCACCCAGGGGGCGCTCTCCAGGTTGTTGTAGGACAAGTCCAGCTCCTCCAGCGCCGTCAGGTCGTTGAAGGCGCCGATGTGGATGTTGGTGAGCTGGTTGTTGTTGAGGATGAGGTGGTGCAGCTTGGACATGCCGCTGAAGGTGTCGTTGGTGATGCGGGTGAGCCGGTTGCTGTCCAGGTGAAGCGCTCGCAGGTTCTCCAGGTCCTTGAAGGCGTGCGGCGCGATGGAGCCGATGGTGTTTCTGGAGAGCGTCAGGTCCACCAGCTTGGTCATGTTGGCGAAGTCTTTGCGTTTGATGCTGGTGACGAAGTTGTCGCCGAGTCGCATCTCCACCGTGTGCCGGTCGATGTTGGGCGGAACGAACAGGAGCCCCTTTCTGTCGCACAGCGTCGCCAGGTTGGGGTTTAACACCTGACAGACGCAGCGCTTGGGGCAGATTTGAACTTTGTGCGCCTTCACAGCCACGCCGAGGACGATCAGATACACCAGGAGAGACTCCATTTGGCTTCTCAGTCAGGTCAATACACCTAGAAGATCAGAGAAGGGACAGCTGTTAACACTCTGAACCCCCAGAACATGCTGGCTGGTTTGACAGATGTTATCTCTAAAAGAAATCACCATAATTACACCGGAAACTGTAAAAACAGAAAGAAACATGAGATTTTTAGGATGAACACTTCCAAATCTGAGCTTAAAATCATGATATTTCACCAAAACCACTTTATTCTACATGTCTTATTTAAAAAGTCACCAAAAATAACCTACTTGGAGTCACCAGATTCTGTAAAATTAAAGAATTCTGCAGACCTCAGTGCAACTTTGAAGCAAGGACTGACTAAGGTGCCATGTATAGTTAGCTGACGAAAATGTGGCCGAACTGCAGGCAGTGTTTCCACAGAGCTGAGAGGAAATGACAAGACAGACTCAGAGGAAAACAAAACACACTGGATCACCAAAATAAAAGCAGCACGGCTCAAAAACGGCAAGCAGAGGAGCAAGTTGTTGTAAGATACATTCAGCATGGTGAAACATCTTTTAGAGTTGATGTGAAGAGCAGAGAGAAATGTGATTTCAGGTTTTCTCCATTTTTGGTAAACAAGTAGTCAAACAAATTCAAATGTCTTAGTGTGGGTAATTTAGTGCATTTTAACGGTGTCATACTACAATCAGGACATCTCTGAGCTCTCTCTACTTCTAGTCATGCTTGTTCTGTTTCCATAGAGGCTCAGGACTTTATATTGCAGTGAAAAATGAGCCCACAGTGAGTAAAAATGTGACAGGAGCAGAAAAGTTCATTTAAACTACAGACGTGAGAATGGTGTCGACCTTCTCATCTGACCAAAACAGAATATTTCCAAAAAAGACTTTCTCTAGAAACAGTAGTCGGAAGATACACTCAGCATGGTGAAACATCTTTCTACAGCTGATGTGCAGAGTGGAGTCTGTAGAGGTTGTAGAAACATGAATAGTAAAAAACCTACAGCATGTAGAGCCACTAGTTTTTTTCCCAATATTATTAACACCTGTGCACACTTGGAAAAATGTTGCTCATGTTGGTTTCAGGTTTTTTCAATTTGTGTGAAATAAGTCATGGAAGAAATTCAGCTGTCATTCTGTCCTAATTTATGTCATGATAACTGTGTTATGCTGGGCAAATGACATTTCTGAGTTCTTTCTACTTCTAGCCATGCTTGTTCTGTTTCCACAGAGATGCAGGACTTCATGTTGCAGTGAAAAATGAGCCCAGTGTGAGGGTAAACGTTACAGGGGCATGAAAGGAACACAAACAGCCTGGAGTTCAGAGGGTTTAACTACAGACATGACAAAGGTGTCCACCTGCCATCTGATTAAAACAGAATATTTTCAAGGACAAGTTGTTGGAAGATACATTCAGCATGGTGAAACACACACACTATTGGTAACACTTGTGGGCACCTGTTAAAATGCAGCACATACTGATTCCAATTTTTAAATGAGAAAAAACATTCAAAGAGCTTCAGCTATTGTTTGTTTTTCTCGTGATTCATGGCCTCATAGCTGCGTCATACTGCACACAGGACATTTTTAAATTCTCTCTCCTCATAGTCATGGTTGTGTTGCTTCCACAGAGGTGCAGGAGTGTAAATCGCAGTGAAAAATGAGCCCACAGTGAGTAAAAATGTGACAGAAGCAACTAAAAAGAGAGTAAAAGAAGAGCCTCATCATAATTTTGTTGCATCTTTACTAAACTTTAATACCTATTTGTCGCTGTGTAGTCACTAATAGGCTGAGAAGCTGCTTGGATTCTGCAAAGCCAAGTCTTTTCTGCTAGATTTTACTCTCTCTCGTCTCCAGCTCACAGTCAGAGAGTCCAAACAGCGAGCAGTCGACGCCTGAACAAACAATAAACGCTGTGCAATTAGACATGAAACTAATTAGTCACCTGCCGACTTGAGAGTGAAACATCCCCGGTAATCTGGTATGATTTCTGTGACAGCGCTCCCTTTAAAGCCTCCACTCCCCTGATCATACTTTTTTTTTGATATGATAATACCAGGCCCTCTTTTATGTTTGTGTACAGAAGGATGAAAGTCTAGACTGGCAGTGCAGGGCCTCATCAGAATTAGACGGATATCTCCCAGGATCATATCGCCAATAGGAAAGGGATGATCGGGCCCAGTGCCTCGGCGAGGATGTGCTATGCCTTCGCTATCGATTTTCTCTCTGCTCCTCTCTGCTGCTACTCTTACTTATGACACAACTGAGATGGGGGGGATAAGAAGAGATCCATCTGATGAATCCTGAGACATTGTCAGGGATAAAACGTGTCATAAAGCCTCAGACTTTGGAGATCAGATCAGCGGCTCTGCAGGTGATGCAGCAGAGTGAGTTGTGGTTATTTTTAGAGCTGAAATTCAGTGTCATTTTGGTTGAACATGCAATATTCAGCTCTGTGGGTGTCCCATTACAGCACACGGAAAGGAATCCAATCAAACACAGGGAACAAGAGATCCAATCCCACATCTGTAGTGTAAAAAAAAAAAAAAAATCAACCTTTAAATACCGAAGAGAACAGCTGATTTATGATTATAGCTGTGTGTGGTTTGCCGGTAATGCCTCCATTGTCGATGTTAGGTCTGCATGAGAATCTTCGCCTCAGCAAAGAGCCTGTCAGCCGAGCACCTTCATGCTTCAAAAGCTCGCGTTGCACTCGAGCCGTGACACACAAGTCGCGGTGTAATAACCTTGACAGTGTGAGTCTGAGGAAAATATCACCCAGACAGGATGGGAGCGACACTCTGCCAGGTGGGGGCATGTTTCTTAACGTGAAGGAAGCCTGGTGGCATCGCTGACAATGGCTGCATGCTGACAGCGGGGGGAAAAAACGAATTGCAGCCTGACAAGCGGCAACGAACGAGGTCGCCTTAAAATGGCCCATAATAGCACTGGGAGGAATGACATTATTGGAGGGAGCACGCTAGGTGTGACATTTTCATGAACACTGCTGATGAAGCGCCGCCAAATAATCTCCCCCGACCCATTTTTATAACTTTACACTCCGAGATCTGCAGGTTTTATTGAGGGCTGCACAGATCTGAGCTGCAGAGAAACGGACCGTGGAGTCTTTATTAGATGTTGTCATGACTCCTTAACAGCGACTTCAGGGCCGAACAGTGATGAGCTGTTTTAAACTTTGTCTGTCTGGAATTAAAAGTAGAGATATAATCATTTAGACTGACCTCTCACTACACTGCAAAAAATTGAAGTTTTAAAAATGTTTAACTTATATTTTACATTTTCCTTGTTTCATTAAATTACAATTAATAACAGTTAGAATAACAGGAAAATGTATTAGTTTTGCATGTTAACCCTAAAAAACACAGAATAAAACTGTTTTTAAAAAAGTCCAAATAAAATATATAAATTTTTAAAAATATTAATTTCTTCTTTTACAGTGTTTGACCATAAAATTACAGTAAAGTTTTACTGTATCTAAATCAGCAAAAATATAATTATTTTACAGATATTTGAAACAAACATTACATCTGTTAAGGACTGAAAAGTGGTAGTTTTTTGACAGATATTTTACATATTTTTCTCGTTTTGTTCAATTCAGATAACTAGTAAAAACACAGAAAAAAGTATTAATTTATATGTTTAACTGTGAATAAATAAATAAGTAAAAAAATTAAAAATTGCCAAAACAGTAAAAAAAAAAAATTAACAGTTGACTGTAAAATTACACTTTTTGGTTATTTGGGAAAAATCTACATTTAAAAACTGAAAAATGATAAATAATTACATTTTAAATGGTATTTTACAGATTATCAGTGTTTTGTTAACTTACAAATAACAGATAAAATCACACAAAAAACGTTTTTGTTTACATGTTAACCCTAAAAAAAGGTAAATAATGTCCACTTTAAAAATCAGTATTTTTTTTTTACAAATAGTCATTTGTTCTTTTAGAGCATTGAACTGTAAAATTATGCTGTTTTCTTCTGTGTATAAATTGGCAAAAAATATTGTCATCTGTCAGGCGTTTGCTGTTTTTTAAAAATCACAGAAAATATCTACTTAAATTCGCAAACAAAAACACTCCCAAGTCACATGCTCACATTTAAAAATAAAAATAAAAAGCCCAAACTGCACATAATGTCCACAACAAAGACCTGTACTTTTACAAATGGCATTTCTTTTAGTTATTTTGTTTAGTTTGATTACAGTGCGTGACTGTAAAATTACACAGATTTAAATCAGCTAAAAGAAACATTATTTTATAGGTATTTTACATCCCTTTGACCATTTTTACCATTGTTAAACGTTTAGGTATTCAGAAAAACAAATCATATTCCATGTTTGTTTCTTACAGTGTACTTACAGTCTTTATCCCAGATATCTGTAGTGTCACCACAACCAGTCAGAACCACACTTAGAGATACCTGTTCTTTAGTGTTATCAGAAACGCTGGTGTTCCGTATCCGTAGTTTAGTTCTGTCTCGTCAAAAAGAACATTTCAGATATCCACAATGACGTTCTTCTAGTACGAATGGCAAGACCAGTCAAAATGACACTTAGAGATCTGTAATTTAGTTTGGACCAGTCGGAACAACGGCTGCAGACATCTTAAACGCCACTATGACTTATGACTAGTCTGGATTGTTGTGCGACGGTACTCATGTGGGTCTTCCAGTTGGATATTAGTCCAACAGTCTTAGCGGAAGTCATGGCGGTTGCTGTGGTGGACGATCAAAGATAGTTGGAAAACGCAAAAATTGGAGAAGACAGTGAGGAATTTCTGGAGAACACAAGCATCATTTATTTGGGACTTAGGGTCAAATGTTCTTTCAAAAAGCTCAATAGCGAGGAATTTCTGGAAAACACAAGAAGAAGCATCAGTCATTTGGGACTTAGGGTCAAATGTTCTTTTATAACATTTGACCCGAAGTCCTAAATGAATTATGCTTCATTTAGAGAACACAGGCATCATTCATTTGGGACTTATAGTCAAATGTTCTTTTATAACATTTGACATTTGGTGAACATAAGCATCATTCATTCAGGACTTAGGGTCAAAATTTGCTGGAGCTTTGACTTCAAACTGCTCTGACATGGTAGTAAAGCGACTTGGCATATTCGGCTACAGCTGCGGCGCCGAAGTATGGTTTAAAAGCAGACTACCTCTGCCTCCGACTTGCCGTAGCTTCTGACGTGACTACAGACATCTGCAGCACCATTTCACCAAATCAGAACCCTAATTCATGATATGTGTAATTACATTTTGACTGGTCATGAATCTAGTTTAACATATCTACATCATCACTGTGGCTGGTGAAAACGCAATTTAAGATAAACAGAAGACACTGACACTGTAGAGATGTTGAATTGACGGGAATTAAGGATACAACAGACAAGTCAGAATTAAACTGCAACCACTGCAGATCTGCACAGTTCAGACTGTAGATATCTGTCCTGAAAAACCCATGAATGGTTAAAGTGACGTCATTTTTCCTGGATATCTGAAATGTTCTTTCTGAGGAAGAAGAATTGAATTACACCTATAACTGCAGAGCTAAGTGTAGTGGTTTCCAAGTGTGATATCTATTTTTATGTGTGTTTAACGGAGGATCGTCTACAAAGAGTGAGCTGCTGCTGTTGGTGTGTCGACCACCTTCTGAATGGTTCGGCCTCTGGTTGTGCAATGAGGCGGAGAGGACCTGCTACTTCCAGACTCCAATGGCACTGAAGATGTGCTATTGATTCACTCCGCGGAGATGAGGCTTCTTCTTTTTCTTTTTCTTTTTTTTTAGTCGTTGCTGAAAACTCACCCAAACGTGAAGAGAACGGTTGCAACGGTGAGCTTTTACAAAACCCGAGGACAAAAAGAGCGAGACGGGGGCAGGAAATATCTGCTACCATCTCCCTAATTTGCATTTAATTACGGGGTGTCCCTGCGAGATTTGCATAACAGGTTGCTCTCATCAGG
Source organism: Dascyllus trimaculatus (assembly GCA_024666655.1). Classification (NCBI taxonomy): domain Eukaryota; kingdom Metazoa; phylum Chordata; class Actinopteri; family Pomacentridae; genus Dascyllus; species Dascyllus trimaculatus. Next base: position 28,941,036 of record CM045455.1, read on the forward strand.
TACACGAACAAATAAGTAGATAATCAATCAATGCATTCATCAATCACGCACTTCATCTTTAAATGTCACACCCCCGGAAAATCATTATCCTCCAGGTTGAGCTGTTCATTATATGGAGGCGACTTGGGAGGGTCACAAATAAACAAGAAAACGGATAATCTACTGATGCATTAACCATAATCTCCCTCTTAGTCAATCAAATGTTCGTTTACTACCTCTGAGCAGGTCTGTTCACCCTCGGAGAGCAGAGCAGACTGACAGCACACACCCACACATGCACACCAGTGGGTGGATTTGTGCCTAATAGAGGTAGTTCACTACACAACAACCCCCAGCTATAGAGACACATTCATGTGCAGCAGCAGCAGCAGCAGTATACTGTAGAGGAGGATATCTATGGTCTCCCTGGGGTAGCATTCGCCAAGAAAAGCCTTATGCAGCACACTGCATGCCAATCGGCCGGTGAGGTCATGGGGGATATGTTTTCAGATGGTCTAACTTATGCTGGGGCTCATGTGAGAAAAGCCTCTGCAATCCACGTCTGGGCAGGAAATCAGGGAGAAGCGGCCCTACGAGGGGAAGTTAATGAGATGAAGTCTGCTCCAATCGGGCCAACATGATGGCAACGTCTTACCTGGGTTAGTCGTCGAGAGTGGGGGGGGGAGGCGGTCGGACGTCTGAGTCGCCGCCAAAAATAAGCTCTGTTGTGTCAAGGAGGTAAAGTGATGCTGCAGCATGATGGGAAAATGGTATCGACAGAGCAGTGAAACAGGCCCTCAGCCGGGCCGCTTTATGAGACCAAATGGAGCTGCTGCTTCTGCTCAAGTGGATCATATTTTGACTGAGCTGCTAGAAATTCTATTTTGTCGGGTAAATGTCCAAACATCCTGACCAAACACTGATGCTCTCATGGTTTTTTTGTTTTTTTGTGAATGTTTCTCTGAGCTGTGACACCCTTTTTTTTCCTACAGAGTCTGCCAATGTTAGGATGTGATAGCTCTTGGGTGACAGCCTTGATGCCATGGCAACACAGAGAAACGTCAGTTTTTGGGTGAGATGTAATCAGCGGCTGATTTTTTAGATAACCTAATAATATTTAGAACAAAGCAACGTCCTCTCAGGAGGAGATGGATGTTGAAAGATTCGGAGCTTTTTGGTCGAAGGCCGGAGCGGTTGAAGCCATCGCAGGTTTCAGGGCTAATTCAGAATCATTAAGAGTCCTAATAAAAAGCTAAATGACTGGATGGGATGCAGTTATTTCTCAGTGTGTGTGGATGTGTGTGCCGGGGGGACGGCATACTAAGCAGACCCCGCTGCATCAATAGAAGTGCTGTTCATCAGCATTTACATCTTCCCCCCCTTTTTTTGCAAGTGTTTTTCCCTTCACACCACATCACAAGAAACACCTTGACGGAGCGCTGCTGCACTTTTTCATATTCTTCATGGTGTGTTTCACTGAGGCAAGTGACAAATTGAAATTCTGATCACTGTATTTGGATCCTAATTCTTCTCGGGGGCTTACGACCTGGGATTTTCTTCCGGAAAGAGGAATGCAGGATCCTTGAACACCACGTCTGAATATCAATACGGCCTTCTCGGTTGAATTTTCTGCACATCGAGTGCCGGCAGGTGTGTGGATATTCAAATTCAGTGCCGTTTCAGGTACAAGAAGTGCAGAAAACACACCTCTGTCTACATGAGGGCAGCAAAAATGCAAACCACAGCCCCTCAGGTTGAGTTTTCTTCCTCACACTGCAACAAAAATGTCTAAATAATGCATATCTTCTATTATAAGTTGAAGCAACCCAAGTTAGTGCAGGCGTCAAATCGTAATAAAAGCACCAAACAGAAAGCTTCTAAAATTTGGGTCAGTGAATGTGGAGCTGCAGAAGATGAACCACACATCACTCCGGTACCATCAGTGGAAGGTAGCGAGCGCATAAGTGCATCCACTGTAGCAGCGAGAGCAAACAGAAGCAGCAAAATGAGGCGTGGGCCTGGTTTCACTGGTGTAGCAGTTACAATGGAGCCTCGGGCACTCATGAATAATAAGATATGTGATAACTAACACTCCACAGAAAGACAGGACCATTACACCTCATCCTTTATGAAGAAAAATCACCGGGACCGTATTCTCTGGTCACCTGGCAACATTCCCTCCCTCATCAGCACCACATATTTATCCCCATTATCAGGTTTATTACTTAGCCTCATTCAGACTTTATCACTGCTAAATGACTGATGTGGAATTTGCATATCAGGGATTTAACCACTGATAAAAACACGCAATAAAACAGCTTCTTTTCCTCCCCCTGAATTCCCAGTTTCACCTGTAGGAGAAACACACAATGCAGCCTTTTCTAAAAATAAATCCATCTATCTGCCTGCAATTTTAGGGGGAATTTTTTGTGACCTTGCGGTGCAGGTCCTGGGCTGGTGGCCACAACCCCAGATGATGGAGGGGCTCCTGGGAGAACTACTTAAAGTCAATATTTGAGAGGGAATAAGGGGCTGCGAATGTGGAGAAATGTTGGATTTACCTTGCAGATGAAACATCAGAGGAGGGAGGTGGGCTGGAGCTGGGTCCCTTTGGATGGGAGCATTCTGCCCCCCTCCGCAACAAAAAAGATGGGAGCCTCTTCGGAGGAGAATTTCAGGTGTCCCGAAACACGCGCCTCGGCTCCTACAGCATGTGACGGCCTGCGAAACCAGCGATGCCCTTCAAGAAATCCATAACCGGCCAGGGAAAGGACGATTCCTGCGATCCGCTCACACCGCCGTCAGATTCCGGGGTTTTTATTTATTTTTTTAGTTGGGAAAACGGGAAGGAAAAAAAAACGCAGCCTGGAGGGTCCCGGTGTGGCTGTGAGGCTGCAGCTGTGCGGGATTCGCCTCTACTGCGCATCCGCCTTGTGTTGCACCTCCACCACCAGAGAAAACGCCTTTTGTAGCGACGGGCTGCTTTAAACCTCCACCGCTGCTCTGACTGACTGGAGCTGAATCCGGCCAGATGTTCGGATCGCTTTCACTGGGCTTTTTTTTTTCTTTTTTTCTTTTTTTGCTCGCTGGCGACGCAGGGCTCAGTGTGAGTTAATCCAGATTGACTGAAAGGTTGCTGCCGTAATATATCCCCCCCTCTGCCCCCGGACTACTGTCAACCACCGACCCGGCTCCATTTCTGACCAGAGGTGCTGTGCGCGGAATGGTAATCGGTGCGCTCCGAGCCGCACAGAGACCATTTGTGTGCACAGACAGATGCAGTGCCTCCCAGCCTATCTCACAGGCAAGCATCATAATTTATTCATGTAGATTGAACTCCACTGCACGAAAATGCAGCAGACCTATAATATTCTCTAAGAATTCAAATTTAAGAAAGAAGAAGAGGAGGAGCTGAAGTGGCTGAGATCAGATTTTGATTTCAGTTTTTGGAAATCCATCCATTGCTTTCGATCAGTGCAGCTGGTGTGACTGAATCCAAATATAGCAGCCTATAGCTGAGCATTCCTGCATGTATTACATAGATTATTGGCAAGAAAGTGTTGAGTTGGCTGAAAGAGAAAAGGCCTGGCTCCCTGTGGGTCCACTTGGCACTGACCCATCACTATCTGATGCAATGATCCTATGGCCTTTTGTGCAAGTTGGCAGAGTGGAAGCCCATACGTGCACGAGAGGTTCTTTATTCCCGAGAACAATGACCTATAGGACCTCTCGGCACTTTGAAATAGGTGTTTGTTGTCATCCGGAGACTTACCCCGAGGAGTTCTGCTCAGGATCGATAACTCCATGCAGTTACAACACGTCCACTTGAGATCAATATGAATCGCCTAAGTGGCTTAAGCATTCATAGTTGTCCAGAACTGGGAAGACAAGAGAGCTGTAATCCTTTAACAGATGACCATACGTTGTGTCTGTGCACAAACTGACGTATATGGATGTCAATCAGTCACAATAATAATGCTAATAAAGTGAACATTGACCATCCCATTATAATACAATGCTCCATACAATGCAATACAATGCTGGGAAACCTTTGGGTCCTGGAATTCTGTAGTTCGTCAAATGTCCACTAGAGGCTGTCTCCAAAAGATAGTCAATCCCCATAGACCTTCATGTTAAAATGTCCAACTCTACAGCAGAAATAAACACGTTTACAGCATGGTGCAAACAATGGTTTTGGTCTCTCTAGCTAGTTTAATTATTCATCACAGCTATACTGTACTAAGGGTTAAAGTTATGTATAATTAAAAGTGTGGCCACTCAAAGGACAGTCCATGACTCCACCTCTTTGCTCATTTTTGGATTAGCTGGGAGTTTGTAGGCACCTGATTCTACCCGTCACCGACACACATTATTCCCCTACATATGGACCAGGAGGAACCTCCTTTACCTCCTAGTGAGCTCAGCTAAACAGAAAGTAATAATAAATAATCATGCAATGGTTTTATATAGCGCTTTTCTAGGCACTCAAAGACACTTCACGATTGCATTATTCATTCACTCCATACTCAATGATGGTAAGCTACGTATGTAGCCGCAGCTGCCCTGGGGTAGACTGATGGAGGTGAGGCTGCCAGTCTGCTCCATCAGCCCCTCCAACCACCACCAACCACTCACTCTCACACTGCATCCACCCAGGCTTCCTGGTGTTCCCTCATGGTCTCCCATCCAGGTACTGACCAGACCCAACCTCACTTAGCTTCTGAGATCTAACAGGATTGGGCATCCACAAGGCGGTATGGTCTTGTAGAAGTAGCCCCAATAATGTCGTGACCTCTTGCAGTTGTGTAAAAAAAGTGGACATAGATAAAATGCACCTGTAAAACATGTGGTAAACGTAGCCACAAGGTCTGTTTTAACCCAAATCATGATCCCTTTCTTAACCTAACCAAGTAGTTGTGGTGCCTAAACTTAACTAAACACCAACTGAAAAACAGTAAGTGAAAGTCAAAACTAGACTTAAGTTAAAAAATGAACCTACAATCACTGTACAGGCTGGGACTTGATCTTATCTTCAGGAAATTCCTTAGCAATTCATAAAAATTCTATCTTATCCTGTCTTATCTCTCACACCTCCTCCAGTCTCTAAATGTGGACTTTTGTTTCTCTTTGTAAGTTTTAAAATCGTGGCACCACAGCCATTTAATGGAATAACAATGGCCTATTGGAGGAGGACCCTACTTGCCTATATGTGTGGGAATGAGTGTCTTTTGGATGGTATGATACATCCAAATCAGGTATAGAAGGCACTACCAAGGCGGCGATGGCTGGAGGAACTTCAAAACTGCTGTTCAGGAAACCTACGGGTGACATCACAGAGAGTTTTTATGTACAGCTTGTGGTAAAAACTGCTTAGGAATGGCTCGAGGAACACAATCAAGAGCCTAGGGCATTGACCTGGCCTCCAATGTCCCAATATCCTAATCCAGTCAAGTAACCATTGGCTGCACCAGAACAAGCTTTATTTAACCACCAAATAAACCACAGGAACCAAAAGATCCATTGCCAACGTCCCAAGACATCCCCAGAGGTCCAGTGTTCTGAGCTGTATTAGTGATACCAGATGGACATACACAATGTCAAACAGGGGGTTTTAATGTTGTGGCTCATCAGTGCATGAAACCGTGTTGCACTCGGTCACCCAGCAGTTTCATCAATTCATCTCCCCTTTCAAGTAGTTTTGAGAATGATCACATACCGGCAGCCTGCAGAAAACCCACTGGAATAAATGATTCCACAATGATTCCAAAACATTCTAGAACCAGCATTTTGCTGGTGGGAAGTGTGAATGCCAAGGCCTGCCTGTGACCTCCTGTGAGTGTCTCATCAGAGTCATCCTGAGCTGACAGTTGGCGGTATGAAATGACACTGACATGTCTTAGGTTTTTTTTTGGAGCGCTTCCTTTACTGTTGTGATTCACGCTGGGCTGTCGCTCTGTCAGTGATGGCTGCCATCCAGGAAGTGCCGGTAGGTGAGTCTGTTGGCCCGCTCACCTGTCCGGCTCTTCAGCTCCAGGAAAAGGCCCCTGGAATCCCTTGGAGGGTCGGCGATGCTGCGACTCCACGGGGTCTCTGTGATCCCCAGCAGCTCACGTACACCAGCAGAGATGACCTGCAGAGCACAGCAGGAATGAATCCCTTTGATAACTCACACTGTATGTTTACATCTGTATATTTAATAAGTGACAGCCTCTCAAGGAGTAGTAGCATCATTGGAAGAAAGGTTTCAGGGTTACACTTCCAAATACAAATATCAAAGATCTTAAACCGAAATAGACTCGACAGGAACTTGTTTACTGTTTGTCTCAAGATCCTTCATTATCAGCTCACTCACAGGGTTTAGCTTCATGTTGAATACAAAAAGGCACTTTTAGCCAATTTATTCCTGACCTCTGGGAGACACAAGAACATTAACTGTAAACAGCATATATGTGTTAGAGCTGACTGGAGGTGTTCGCTGCCAGTGATACTCGGTTACAACACGCTACGTTAATTGGATGCCACAAAAGGAGAAGAGCCAAACAGGCTGCGCTACAAAGACTGAGAGTTTCTGCTGTTTACAGTCCACTTATAGAGCAATTTGCAGGCTTTAAATACAACTGAAGATGTACCTATTTATTATTTTTAATCATTTGTTTGTCTGATGTTTTATTTAATCAACTCTTGCACCCCATGAATTGTCATAATGGACCATAATTACAGTTTAACACAATCAGATGACGTCTGAAGTGATGTGTAGCAAATCCTCTGAGTCGGTGTGAGTCAGAGCTTCAGTTTAAAATGATTTTAAAAACCCACCTGTATAGATTAGCATTTGTTAAATATTTTATACAGTCTTGAGTGTCTTTATAAGGTACAAGCAAATTTTACATTCCGAAAATAAATGATCAAGAACAAATCAACGTCTTAAATGTGTGGTGAATCTGAAAATCAATTTCTCTGCTTCAGAAGAATATTCTAAATTGAGTTTTTGTTTTATGATGTAATTCAAAGCAGAAAGTCTGTTCACCATAATCTCAGGAACATGTAGATTTACATTATTTGGTATAAGACATCAGAATTGAAGATTATGAAATGACTTTGATCACATTATCACACTTCTTTTTTCGGCCATTTCACTTATTTTCCAACAAGTAATAAATGGAAAATAAAATTTAAATAAAATGTTTATAATATTTGTATAAAACATATATATATATATATATATATATACATATAATAAATTCAGCTAATTGTTTCAGTATCAGATCATAAATTATATTGTGCTATTTACAACATGAGCCCTGCAGTGGTGGAAAGTAATTAAGTACATTTACTCAAGTACTGTACAATTTTAAGTTACTTCTACTAGTATTTCCATTTTCTGCTACTTTATACTTTCTCTCCACTACAACTCAGAGGCAACTATAGCCCTCTACTACATTTATGTACTAAATCTGCAGATTTAGTTTAATCATACAATATATAATTAACAAATAAATTATGGTATAATATTATAGATTCAGATACAACTTCATTGATCAGGAGAAATGAAGAGAAATTCAAAAGCCAGCAGATATGAAGTAGTAAAACAACATTTAACAGTATCACCATTAAAGTGATGAACACATTAAAGCAACAATATATATAATCCAGTGCTATGATATTAAAATATGCATCATAGTACAGTGAGTGCTTTTGGTGCTTTGAATATATTTTGGTACTAATAATTTCAAATGCATGACTTTTGCTTGTGCAAGAGTATTGCTTCTCTGTGGTATTGCAACTTTTACTCAAAATCTGAGACTTTTAATATTATATTAAAGGTCTCATATTATGAATATTAATAATAATCTATATATATTATTGGTGCAACTCAGCCTGTTAAAAGCTCCTTGAATCTTGTGTGAACCTCTTGCTTGATATGTAAACAAGCTTTCATAATAACACTAATCTACGCTGAAGTTCAAAAACTACACTTCCTTTATATTCTTACTACCTGCATGTCTTTGAAATCTGTGATTCCCAGTCTTGGCAGGTAGGTACAGTTTACATAAATGAGTTTTCTTCCGGTGATGAAATTCTCTGTGAAACAGGCCTGCAACAGAAAATAATAATAAGTTAAGTGATATATTTTACTCTGGGCTGACAGGTACTTGATTGTGTTTAATTTTAACCTACTTTGTATTGCGGGAATCCTAAAGACTCAATCCATCTTGCAACTTCATGACAATCCCACTGCAGGAATTCCATGTTGCCTGAAAGCATGTTGCCATGGAAACTGTTACCTGCCAGTAGGTGTTAAAAAGTATTCCCTCAACAGCTACGGAGATTTTTTCTCCATTTCTAACTAAATGTTTAAACACGTGTGTCTGTAGTAAGGTTGGTGGCTCTTAAAGGCAACGTAGCGACATTTTTAACCCTAACATCACCGAAAAAAATGTCTTTTTTAAGGATTAATAAAGTGAAAGGGACGACTTCTGTTTGTGTTCCTCACAGCAGCCAATCAGCTTGTAGTAATTTAGGGCGGTTGGCGTATGGCGCGTTGTGATTGGCTTCTAAATGAGGAACATCCCGCCCACAGTGAGAGTAAGCAGCCAATGGCGTCGCGCTCAGTTTTCGCAGATCAGAAAATCATCTGCGCCTGTGCCAAACAGTGATTTTCCTCGTCTGTGATGTATTGTAGATCTACTAAAAACGCAGCTTTCCGCCGCTCCGTCCTCCGCTTCGCTCCCTGTAGCTGAAGTTCTTTCCAGTCCTGCGGTCTGTGGGTCGCCTGAAGGGCTTCGGAGCAGGAATAAAACAAACACCAGGCTCTTCACAATGGCAGCAATTCTCCTTCGGTCTCTTTTAAACAAGAAGGTATAGCTAATTCATGCTAATATCTCACAGAAGTCTTGTTTTTCTGTGACGCTTACGCAACTCGGCGAAGCTAACAACCTGAGCTGTTAGCTAACAAAGTCAATGCCATGGACACACGTTGCACAGCTCACTGTTCATGTTTGCAAGGTTTTAATGTTCATGTGGCTGTTTAAGTTAGCAATGTCACACAGGCTTAAAATGCACCTTGACGTACCTGTCAGTGAGGCATTCAGACGTGGCTCTGGCTCATTGGAGTAAAGAGGAATTTAATGAATGTTTTGGTTCTTGCAGGCCCCCTTACAGCTGGGTCGCATGTGCTACTCCTCCTCCTCAGTGGTAAGACATCACTAGCTTCTGTACACCTGTCACATTGTGTTGCATACCTGTATTGTAGTAGTGTGTCGCAAGAAATAGTACTTACCTGAGTAAAAGCACCAATACAGCCAAGTAAAAATATACTTTATTACAGGTAAAACTCCTCCACTTAAGCAAAATTTACTAGAAGTATTGCATTAAAAGTCCTAGTTTGGTCTGTCCAATTGATCTCTCTGCTGCAGGTTTGCACTACTTACAACTACTTTGTATGAAGGTTTTTACAGGGATCAGCAAATGTGGCTTTTTCCAGTGCCAATGCAATATAATATTATACTATATAGTGAAATGATAAGGATTATTAACAATAAAGAAGATTGATCAATTTTATTTATTTTTTAATAGAACTGGAAAATCCTGGTATCAAAATTTAGAATAACATAAACTCCAACAATAATTAATTTAATTAATAATTATTTTAATAATTGTATATGTTTGTTTTTTATTTAAAATATAGATTTTCATTTATTTATGTTTTTATTTATTTTTTATTATATTATTTATACTAATATAATAAATATAAATTGAAATTAATTTGTAAATTATTATTATTATTATTTTTACATTTTAAAAAGACTTTTTGGCCATTTATTGTTTCATTTTGACAGTAGGTTAGATTACTTGAAGTCAACCAATGAAATAGTTTTGTGGGCGGGACATTTTTTGAGACCACGAAGTTGAGACGACAGATAGATACAGGTGCCTGCATCAAAGCCAAAGTAGAGCATTTTTACGCTATAATATATTTATTTAATCAGGAATCAGTTAAATATAGCAATGCTAATATTCTGAAAAATGCAGACTTTTATATCCAGGGACAGGAGATACCTCTCAGGGCTTGCCAGGTGATTAGTGAGACAGCTAAGAAGAAAAAACAACATTCTGATACACAAATCTGTTGTCAGTTTTTGACTTTTTTTCCAGAGTAATGTTAAAAACACATTTTATTGTATTAAAGCTGCTGTAGTTAGATAATTTGTTGAAATAAACTATGGCTTTGACCTTTTCCCCTCAAATATGCTGCAGCCTCTCTTCCGGGGCTGATTTGAATGCTAGTCGCCCTAATAACTGTTAACTGTACTGACATTAGTCTGTTCACATCAGATAATTAGTAACTCTAAACTATAATAAGTACATCAGTAGCTCATTTAGTGTCTTAACTCTCATACTGACCTAGTTTTCAACAAGCCTTCATATTACTGCAGCATAATAGGATTCCCAAAATTCATACATGGCTTTTGGTTTTTGTGTGAATTACTTTATATCCAGTTTTATGTACAGGGATAACGGATTCATCTGAGGGCTCCAACCATGATTAATAGGAGAGGAAAGAAGTTCTGATGCACAAATCTGTTCTAAGTTTTTTCTCTAATCTTTGATTTTTGCTGAGATATTGGGTCACTTCTTAAAATGTGAAGAGTTTAGAGGGGAAAAAGTCACGATTTGGTGTAGCTGTTGACAACTCAAACACATCTGAAATGTGAAACCGCTGCTTTAGTCTTGAACTAAGTGTTGTATTTTAAAAGCTTGTTATGTTTTCCACAATGTCAAATCTGCACCTTAAAAAGCTGTTGGGTAAATGTAGCAGAGCAGAAAGTACATTTTTTCCCACTGAAATTTAGCGGAGTGGAAGTATAAAGTAACAAAATGGCAATACTCAAGTCAGGTACATCAAAATTGTGCTCAAGTACATGACTACACACAGTATAGCACTTGAGTAGATGTGATTAGTTACTTTCTATCACTGGAAGTTGACCTTTTTCACATTGATATTTGTATTTTTGGACATGGACAGTCCCATCACAGCAGATCAGCAGTGTTTTATAAATGCTGGCAAAGTTTGTTTCATTGGGAAAACCAATATTTGTGTTCATGTGCCTTGAAACTCTAAATGGAGCTGAGACACATCTTGATTTCTTGGCTTTGTTTAAAGTCTCTTCAGATTTTGATAGTGGATTAAGAAATCTGCTGCCAATACCAGAGAATACAGACAGAGTAAAACACTTTTCAGAGGAATTAATACATATTTGCAGCTTCCTCAGTTCCTTTGTACAAGGCAAATGATTAAAGCTGCAAGAAATGTGTGGTTTATTTTTGATGATTAAATTAATCAGCAACTGTTTTGATCATTAATAAATCGATTTGAGTATTTTTATGAGAAAAAAAGTCTAAAATTCTTTGATTCCATCTTCTTAAATGTGAATATTTTCTGGTTTCTTTTCTCCTCTGTGACAGTAAAATGAATGTTTTTGGTTCGTGGACAAAACAACACATTTGTCATCTTGTTTTTTGAAACACTGATCAACATTTTTCACCATTTTGTAGACCAAACAACTAATCAATTCATGAAGAATATAACTGAGAAATTAATCAACAACAAAAATAAAAATCATTAGTATAAGCCCCGTTGAGGAAAAACTAATTAATCAAGCCACTGCCATAACCTTTGGAATTGATGCATATAGGCTTTGTAGCTTGATCAGTTCCTCTGTACTTTATTACAGATTAAAGCTGCAACACCTTATTGATTTGTTGTCAACTATTAGAATAACTGGTATCTATTTCAATAACCAATTGATCTGTTTGAGTATTTTTTAAGCAATAAAAGGCTAAATCCTTTGCTAGCAGCTTCTTAAATGTGAATACTTTCTGATTTCTTTCCTCCTCATTGACAGTAAACTAAATATATTTGATGCTGACATTTGTGATCTTTCAATTTTGGGAATCACTGATGGACATTTTTAACCCATTTTCCAACATTTTATATACCAAACAATTAATTAATTTAATCAAGGAAATATTAGAAAGTGAAAATAATTATTAGTTGTAGCCCTACAATGGATATTTTACAATTATTTTTATTATTATTATTTAATAATTGTCATTTTTTTGATAGGTTGTTTGGTCAGTCAAATGTTAAAGTCCAAGATTTTAAGTTTCCAGTTGTGTGAAATGCAGGTTACATATTCAAACAAATTATTGCTGTTATTTTTTCTGTCAATCAACAGTTGCAGCTGTAGTGGAAAGAGATCTACTTGACTTTTCCAATGTGTGTATACTCAGTATACTCAAAATCTGTACGTAGGAAGTTTGGCATTGGAATTTTTAAAAATTCTTTTTAAATCCTCACATATATGACGGATAAATCCCAAAAGATCAGAGCCTCTGTGATACGGTTTATAACATTAGAGCTACTATTACAGAAGAGGGGTCAAAATCTTCAATTTTCACTTAAATTACACCTTAACTAAATATTTTACCTCCCATATTTTCTAACACAACCACATCTACACATTTAAAGGGTCCATTTTTTAGGTGAAAGCTGACTATTGGAATGTGGTTAAGTGGAATTCAGCCTTCAGTAAGCAGCTTATTTTAGCCACGGCATAATATTCGTAAGGAATTTCATGCATTTATCTTAGATTTTAAATCTTAGGTCTTTACATCATTTGTAAATCACATTATGTTCTTTGATCAAATTAATCTGAAATTTTTCTACCTTGTGTCCCACATCTGACTAAATTTATTTAATTAACTAATTTATTTTTCCATTTTTATTCTGCAGCCAGTTTGTGCCAGAACAAACACCCTATGACCTTGAGACTGTGCACATGTCCATAGAGATTTGTGTAAAAGCAGGAAGACAAATATTACTGTAATATTTTTAAAACTTACAGAGCCGTGGATGTTTTCAAATCTGCAGAAAATCCATTGTGCGTTTTCTCACCATTTTTGGTTGCCAATATCAGACAGAAATCCTTCTTTAATGTGCTAAACACACCAGAGCCTTGTAGAGTTTTACCCTCATAAGCAGAATGATGGGTATACAGCATCTTCACATGGCTTTTTTGAACTTCTAAATTCGCTCTTTTTTTGTCTAATTTTGACAAAAATTGGAAATTTGAACACCCACGCTGTAAATAATTCACTTATTGCTCTGACATTTGGGATTTCTCCAATCATATAAATTCATCTTTCACCAGAAATAAGTGAAGAAAATTATACATTTGAGGTTGGCGAGTTTAAAAATAACTGCTTGTACTGACATTGCGGGTGTTTTTGAGCATGTCAGATCAGCCAACTGAAACATCTTTAAATCAGTCCCTACCACGGCTGAACAGATGCAAACTAAAGCAGTCTGTAAAGCTTTAGGAAGTCACTGTACATGCTGTGATGGATAGATGTCCTCAGTAAACTTGCTAATGATGTAACCAGCAGGCCAGAGGGGATTTAATCATATGCTCCTGTGATCTTCTAGCCCACCACCAAGCTGTTCATTGATGGCAAGTTTGTCGAGTCCAACACGTCTGAATGGCTCGACGTTCACAACCCTGTGAGTATTCGTAGATTAACCTGCACGGTGACGAGATCTGGCTGGCAAATAACCGCCGCAGTTTTGTAGCGGGAACTTGTGAACATCAGAGACGCAGAAATAAGTCTTGATTTGCCAATTTCTAATAGCCTGATTTGTAAAGCGAGAGAAGTCGGAGCCCAGCCTACACAGCCCGTCATGTCTTATATCCTCTGAAAGGCCGGGCGGCTGTGTAGCTTGTCAAGTATAAGCCTCCAGCAGTGCTCTGATGGCTGATTATAGCATGCAAAAATATGCATCTGCTTTCATCACATAAAACTTCAAGCCTGTAAAGGGCTGAAAACAAATATTTGGATTTAATATTAATGAAATATTGTACGTGGCTTCCCCTTGCTATCCGTCATTCGTCTCTTCAGGCCACTAATGAAGTTGTAGGACGAGTTCCCAAAGCTACCCAGGAGGAGATGCTGGCGGCTGCAGACTCCTGCTCCAGAGCCTTCCAGTCCTGGTCCGAAACCTCCATCCTCAGCAGGCAGCAGATCTTCCTGCGCTACCAGCAGCTCATCAAGGACAACATTGTAGGAAGATCTACAGCTCACTTACATATCCGTGTCAGATTAATCACTGCTGATGTTTTAAACTGACCCTTTCGCCTTTAATATTTCAGAAAGAGCTGGCTAAAATCATCACCTTGGAGCAGGGCAAGACTCTAGCCGATGCAGAGGGGGATGTATTCAGAGGACTGCGTAAGTACTGGTGGATTTTAATACCCTGATTGGATTAGAGTGCTGCTGAATACATGGCAGAGATCAGATTTCTCCATTGAAACTGGAGTCTATAGTGTCTGTATCTCCTGATGAAAAGTCTGTAACTTTGGCACATGTTTATATTGAGACCTGGGTGAAGGTTTGATACTCAAAGTGGCTGCAGGGCGTCCAGTATTTGTGTGTAACTGAATACTCCCTGCAAAAGTGGCTTGAATTAGTAATGGGCATACAGACTGTGTTGTGCATTTTGGCATACAGCTGCATGACTGTGGCCAAATATAATAATCTAGACTAGATCGCGGGTGTTTATCACGACTATTCATTGATTTTTAGTGGCAAAATATTTTTGTTGCACTTTTGCATTTGGCCCTCTGAACCTGAAACAGTTTCTGGGTGTTTCTTTTGCTCCTATTGGATTTTTACTCACTGTGGCCTAATTTGTCACTGCAATGTAAAGTCCTGTACTTCAGTTAAAACAGAGCAACCATGGCTGAAGTTACAATGCCAAAGAAAGCCGCAAAATTTACTTTTTTTCATTATTATTTCATTATTATTTTCCCAAAAAATCTTAAAGACCTAGAATCAGAATTTACAACATTTTTCTCATGTGTTACCATTACTACAAATAAAAATGATGGCTCGAAATATTATGTATATTATGCTAATTACATTTATAGTTTGTTTTTATATTTTTCCTTTCTGCTCTGTGTAAACACTGCCTGCAGTTCAGCTGAAATGCCCGTGAATTTTAGTCACCTGGCTGTTGGTCAGAGCTGAATGAATCATGGCTTCACGGTTGTGCCAAAAAGTGCACATTTTTTTATGATTTTTTTTTTTTTTTAGAATCTTATTGCTGCTTAGATTTTTCAACAGAACCACATATCACAGATTAGTAGTTAAAACACCGTCATGGAGTTGAAAACGGAATGATTTTTTCTTTTTTTCTTTTTTTCAATTTCTGGCTCCGATAAATGCTAGCATTTTAGCTTTTTAAAAAATGAAATTTTATTTTTTATGTATGACAGCATGCCTTCCATACCTGCTGCCAGATTTTCAGGTTCAGAAGGTTAACATCAGAATAACATTTGAAATAATCTGCACCAGAATTCAGTGCGTCTCCTACAGGCAAAATATAAATAAAAATGTTTGTTGTCGTGCTCTTACTGATAGACACCTAAGTTTACAGATGTTCCCTAAATGCCTCACCTGCAGGCTACAGTAAAAGTTAGCTAAGCGACTGTGTACAGAGAAGCTTCTAGTCTCTACTCAGTTATTGCAGCACAGAAACTGAGGCAGGTGTGTGAGCTAAAATTTGTTTGGAAAAAGTAAAATAAGGCATTCTAATGGCAGATTTACCCAAGTTGAAACTGAGCGATTTTACCTACTTGGGCTGTTTTCTATGAGTGGAGAATTTTAATTGTCAGTGTCACAGTCGATCATCTTTATTTGATGTTTAGGAGCCACAATCATGATTTGATGTGTTCTTCAGCCCTATGTTGGTATCTAGAGGCTTAAACTGTTTTTCATGAGACTTTAACATCAAGACTGAATATTGTAGTGTCCCAAGAACTCTGTAGTCCTCATTTTGTTCAAGTGTGACTTCCTTATTTGTTTTTCTTGTAAAGAATCTGAAGCCTGTGCTTTTAGTTGCATTCTGTGTAAAGATAATTATGCAGTCCTGTCACTGAGGTGCTGCTCCTCGTTCCCTTTGGCAGCCTTGCATTAACAAGAATCATGTTGAGAAATTAAAAGAGCCGTGTGTGTCGCTTACAAGAGGGAGCTGCCAGCTAATGTTTTTTTTTTTTTGTACTTGGGGTGAATGCCAGTTTTGGGATGCCCGAATTACTCTGGCACACTAACTTTTCTATTATCAGCTAAAAGA
The DNA here is from genome assembly GCA_024666655.1 of Dascyllus trimaculatus. Classification (NCBI taxonomy): domain Eukaryota; kingdom Metazoa; phylum Chordata; class Actinopteri; family Pomacentridae; genus Dascyllus; species Dascyllus trimaculatus. The sequence goes on from CM045455.1 coordinate 28,957,207, forward strand.
CAGGCTTCATCTGCAGGTGTGCTGCCAACACTGGAGATTTCCTACAGTACTAGAGCTAATGGTGCTTGAAGTTTTCATAAGTTTTATTACAGTTGACTCGCAGGAAATAGAACTGGTAGCGTTTTACTTATTTATTTACTTTTTAAAATATCTATTTATTGATTTTTCTTTTTTACAGAAAGTAGAAGATGAATGAATTATGAACAGGGGAGAGAAAGAAAAGGAAAGACTGGGGCTGTAGCGAAACAAAGAACGTCTCGGTCGACTGGAATGACAGAATGCACTCTACCTGCTAGCATTTCTAGCCTAAATAGATTCAAAATCAACACAAAAAACTAGCATTGGCTAGTATTACCAGACTGGGAGCAGACCAGCTGCACATATTCATATGATTTCTGAAAATAGAACTGTATTAACTGGTGATCAAGCACAAGAACTATTGAGGAGAATAACACAGACGAGATAGCTGCTGTTTTTTTAGATGATCTGCATGTTGGTTGTTGAGCTCTGATACACAAACTACTGTCTGCAAAGTTTTGTCCAAACAGATGACTTTTGGGACATCTGTTTGGACAAAATGCAGCCACACTGACGACAGGTAAACATTAAATAAGTTAGATATGGCAGTTTCCATTAGGTTGGGCCAGTTTAATGTTGTGAAAATGTGCGGGTGTGCACAAGTAGTCTGTTCCCCTGGCTGCCAAAATGATGGATTAGTCCTGGAAAGCTGTTGATGTAGAGCTTTCCTAATTATTAAAGTAACACCCGCGGTTGTCTGACCAATGAGAATTTGGTTTGGATGAGAACAGAAAGAACAAATGAGCCAAAAACACACAGCAGCGACTCAGATTCATAAACAAAACACCAGAGGTTACAATGAGGAAGTGCAAAAAGAGCGTTTGTGATGGCAGAAACACCAGCTTTCACATAGTTGAAAATAATCCCACCTTATATAGAATTTGTCTGTTTTTTGAATTTAGTACACATGTAAGGTGCTGTAATGGCAGCGAGCTCAACGGCACTGTCTGCCAGCATTTTACAGCTGGTGTTTTTTAATTAGTCCATGAAAATAAAATGCTCTTCCTTGCAGCATAACTACAAATAGAGTAGAGTCTCTCATTTTTTGTGCTGCATATCCACTTGGGAGGCCAAGGACTTTTCTTTTTTAGATAAAACATTAGATTCTTTGCAGCTCATGGCATGACCAAAGACGGACAATGAAAGTATAAAATTGTGTCTTTCATTTACCACACGTTGGTGGAAGAGTAGAATTAAAATGAAGTCTACAGTTGGGAGATACATGCATCATCCTGTGTATTATGTTAAGCTGTAGTTGGAGACTGAAACTGATGCAGCATTTCTTTAGATATCTTCAATCGTGACAAACTTCCCCCATGTGCCCCAGATCACCTGTAAAGTAATGTGGTTGAAAACTTATAGCTTCATAAAATATACTGACAGAAACCTTTCCAGCTGTCTGAAATCATTTCCCAACAGGAGAACCTTTAAGGCTATAAATAATCATGTTTATTCTGGAGTAAGAACCTACAATAAAAAAGCCTCTTACACCAAATCACACCGTGACAGTTATCAGGTAGATTTGCCAGTAAACTGTGTGTCGGATTTGTTTATCTCTTCACATTTTTCTTGGTTGACTTCATTTCTCTTCACCCCTCAGAGGTGGTGGAGCACGCCTGCAGCATCACCTCCCTCATGCTGGGTGAAACTTTACCCTCCATCACCAAGGACATGGACACCTACACGTACCGCCTTCCCATCGGAGTGTGCGCCGGCATCGCCCCCTTCAACTTCCCCGCCATGATCCCTCTGTGGATGTTCCCCATTGGGATGGTCTGCGGCAACACCTACCTGATGAAGCCGTCGGAGCGGGTCCCAGGCTGCACCATGCTGCTGGCCAAAATGCTGCAGGACGCCGGGGCACCAGATGGCACGCTCAACATCATCCACGGGCAGCATGCAGGTGAGCGTGTGTTTGTGCGATTACTTGTTTGTTCAGGAGCCCGCAATCTGTGTGTGTGATGAACAACAAGGGGGAAGGTTCAAGGATGATTCAAACACTAATCATATACCCCCCAGCAATATGTAGATAGGAAATTTCCATAATATGTGCAGCCTATATCTGTAAGTAATTCACAGGCATTTGAAGCAGCAGGATTTGAATATCAGTATCATATATTAAACCTTGAGGGTGTGACACAGATGAAAAGGAAGATTCACATTTTTCTTGTTTGTGTCTTTGTGCAGCTGTGAACTTCATCTGTGATCATCCAGCCATCAAGGCCATCAGCTTCGTGGGCTCCAACCAGGCCGGAGAGTACATCTACGAGAGAGGCTCAAAGAACGGCAAGAGAGTGCAGTCCAACATGGTATTAATTTTAACAGAACAGATACACAACTCTGACATGAGGGAACTCATTGTTTTCTGTTAAAAAAAAACCCACATATTCAAAATGGTTTCTCTTGTTATGGATGAAAATGCATCGAGCAAAATTCCTACTGTTGCTGCTACCAAGACAGCAGGTCAAACACTGATCAGCCACAGTATTAAAACCACCTGATATTGTGTAGGTCCCTCTCTCATTGGTTGAGGCTTCACAGACCAGTCTTTGTACCTGATATTTAGAATCGGGTACATTAGCAACCTTTAAGTCCTGGAACCTGCAAGGTGGAGCCTCCATGTATCTGCCTTGTTTTTTCAGAACAGAAATTGGGGAAATTGGAGTCCACATGAGCCCTTTAAAAAGTATTTTAAAGCATTTTATGCTTCCATGTGCTGGAAAACATTATGGAGAAACCCATTTGCTTTTTCAGCAGGGCTTAGCACCTGCCTGCAGTACCAAAACTACTACCAAATGGTTTACTGACCATGGTATTACTGTGCTTGATTGGCCAGCCAACTGACTTGACCTGAGGCCCTTAGAACTCCGTTTGGGGTATTGTCAGGAAGAGGATGAGAAACGCCCAAAAATACAGACAAGCTGAAGGCTACTATTAAAGCAATCTGGGCTTTAGTGACACCTCAGTGGTGCCACCAGCTGACCGCTTCCATGTCACGTTGCATTGATGCAGTGATTTGTGATAAAGGAACCCCAGCCAAGTATTGAGTGTATTAATTGACATACTTTTGAAAGGTTTCTGAATTGTAAATCTTTTTTTTTTATCTTAGGTGTTATTCTAGTAATTAGAAACATTGCAAGCTTTGGTTTTTATAAGCTTTACATGTGTATGTATATGAAAATTTACCTTTTTTAAATGGGGATAAAAGAAATTTTCCACAATGTTCACCTTTTTTGTGATGCACTAGTAAATGACATCAAGGCCAATTCATGCTCTCCACATTTCAGCAAGGATGTGCATTCTGTAATTTTTTGTGATCCACCAAAGTCAGTGAGCATCTGTGCAAACCCCTCAGCAGAATTTGTGCAGTCCGTCAGTGCTGCAAGCATGCCAACTGCACAGGAAAACAAATGTGTGCAAAACAAATGCTTGTTATAAGGAGAGACTGTGTTGAGATTCTCCATCATCCACATCTTTATATTTAACCATTGAAAGAGCTGTAAGTCGCTGTCAGACTTTGGAGGTGCTTTAATTTGTGGATAATTTTAATAGAAGGTGTCCGAACACAGTGAGAAGTTTGAAGTTCTCCAGAAATCCTGTGCTACGGTGTGTCCGCTCACTGTGCTCAAAACACCTTATCAGCCATCACATTCATTGGTGCTACAGTCAAATCTGTAGTTAGCCAAGATATCCTGTAGAAAATGGAAAGTCACAGCCTTTTAGAAATCTCCACCGTGTGTTTTTTTTTTGGGTTCGATATGAGGTGCGATGTGCACCTACTATAGTATTAACGTATGTCATGTGGAAGCCATAGCCATTCATCAGACCAGGCCACCTTTTTCGATTGCTCCATGGCCATCTGCTGATGTTCATTGTAGGACCTTTCAGTGGTGGACAGGAGTCAGATTGAACACTTTGACCGGACTCCTTTCTATAATAGCAGCATTAAGGTTTTCATTAGTTTGTGCCACAGAAGCTCTTCTGTTGGATGTTCCTTGCCATGTTGTCCTTCTTTGGTCCACTTCTAGTAACCAAAACATCCCACAGCACCTTTGGAAATGCCCTTATCCAGTCATCTACCATTACAGTTTCTTTAAGTCTCTCAGATCCTCACATTGCACATTTTTCCCACTAACATGTCAACTTTAAGAACTGACAGCTCTCTTGCTGCCTAATATATCCCGTTCACTGACAGGTACCATTATAATGAGATAATACACGCTTCACCTGTCAGTGGTTTTAATGTTGTGGCTGATGGATGTACATTTTAGCGCCGTGCTGCCTCTGTTTGATGTCTTAGAGTCTATTCAAGAGAAACCCTACTGAGCCGTGTCCTACATTTTTCATTTAGGGTGCCAAGAACCATGGTGTGGTGATGCCTGATGCCAACAAAGAGAACACCATCAACCAGCTGGTGGGTGCTGCGTTCGGAGCAGCTGGCCAGCGCTGCATGGCTCTGTCCACGGCTATTTTTGTTGGGGAGTCTCGCGAATGGCTGCCAGAGCTGGTGGAGCGCTCCAGATCTCTGCGCGTCAATGCAGGTAACTTCTTCTGTAACTGTGTCAACTAGGGATCGACTGACCTGGGTTTTTTTTTTTTTAGGCCCGATGTTGATTATTGGTAATCAAGAAAGACCAATATTTGGAACCAATATGTATTAAATTTAATATTTTTACAGGATGTGAACCTGTCACTCATAACTAGGCTTCTTCATTAATAAGGGTGACTATAACTGAGTATGTAAAATATAAATAGGAGTGATTCAACTTGGATACTCTCCTCTGTTTATGTGGCTGAGATTGATCAGTTTGTCTCCTGCAGTTACGTCTGCTGTTCTTCTTTATTTTCTTAATATTTCACTGTTCTGTCGCTTTTATTGTTCACTAAGGTCCAGATCTTAGAGCATTATTAATTATTGTTTTCCAGACTCTGTTTCAGGATAGTCTGTGGCTGCCTTCTAACTTAGCCGCTAGCTGTTAGCATGGCCTTTAGCTACTGTGAAAGTAAAGAGACATTTCTAAGACCAGAGTCCTGAGACCTGAAGTAGCACGTAATTTATCAATAATCAGTCAATAAAAGTACCGATATGGATAATCTGAATAATGCAGAATATCGACCACAGTAATCAGCCAGGTTGAGAATCAGTCTATCCCTAGTCAATGCAATTAAAAATGTCCCTGCTACAGATCTCAATTTGTATCAACTCTTGTGCATGATATTATAAAACGCCGCAGCACAGTGTTGCATTTTATAAAATTATGAATGTTGTGCTGAAGGCGATCAGCCTGGGGCAGATGTGGGTCCCCTGATCTCTCCCGAAGCAAAGGCCAGAGTGGAGTTTCTGATCCAGAGTGGGGTGAACGAAGGCGCCAATCTACTGCTGGACGGGAGGAATGTCAACGTCAAAGGATACGAGAATGGAAACTTTGTGGGACCCACCATCTTGGGCAACGTTAAGGTGAGTTATGAACTTCAATTTGGATGAAACAAGGACAACCTCCTCATCAGACGTCAGTGAAAAGTCTACTGATAAAAGCTGAAGGCTCAGAAAACAGCATTTATAAAAGAACTTGTTTTTGTAGAGCTTCTTTTGTTGGTCAAGTAATTATCTCATGCAAAATCGATCAAATGAAGCTTGTTGTAATTTAAATCAAGTGTTCAGCATGCTGTGTTTCCTCACCTACTTGTAAGTGCCCACAGGGGTTTATAACTCTCCACCTGCTAAGAACGTTTTAGATCAGCTGTGGAGCTTACAGGAATCCTGGTGAGATGAAAGTAACTTCTCCAGATTAGAAAAGTTGATAACATGCATTTGGCCCTTTAGGCTAAAAGTCAAACCTTTCAGTGGAATTTAGTGATTTTCCTGCCCAGAGCACTTTTCTACAAACACACAACTTGTCAACACTAACATGGATATTTTTCTAGATGGATGTACAGATGCAATAACAACTACAAATGTTCTGTAAAGCGTGCTGGGCCAGTCTGCATCAAAAATACATCAAATACCAGAGAAAACTGCTATTTCATTGTTTCTGCAGACTTTAAACTGCAGGCTGTGGGCCCAGCAGCCGTTAGTTGTGTTTCAATAATGTATTTTGTTTGCATTTTGATGCATCACATTAGCAACAGTTAATAGAAACTGCAATTTCTTTGTAAAAAAATGTGTATAGAAGTGCTCACTTGATTTGATCACACTGATTTTTTTCAAGAAAGAGTTAATGAGCCTCATGGAACATGGAAACACCTTTTTCAAATATGACCTAACCCAGCAAACCTGTAGACCATTGCGGCGCAGCATAATTTCCTACACCCTTTGTTTTAAACGTTCACACGGATGCCCGTAAACTGGAATTTCAAAAATCTGCTTTTCAAAAGGTGTTTAAAACAGAATTCACAAGTAGTTCCCACGTTTCATAGCTGAGTTGAACTATCTAGACATTAAAATTACAGAGTTAAACAGAGACATTTCAACTAGTTGCACTGTGACTAGTGAGAATATTTATTCTAGATTTCTATAACTTCTTTCTGAGCAGTCAAAATCGTTTAGAAATTTCTGTAATTCAGTTTGGACTAGTCAGAACAACAGCTGCAGAAATCTCAACCGTCATTATGACCCGTCTGAATTGTTGATGATGCTGCTCATGTGAGGCTTCCCATTAGATGCTGGTCCAGCAAAGCATTTGAACAGTGTTAGCAGAAGTAACGGTGGCTGCTGTGGTGAATAGATTTCGTTAGAAAATATAACAAAATATACAAAGGAGTGTGTGGAGAATGAGAGCTTCGTTCATCAAAGACTTGTGGTCAAAACTTGTGAGAACCTTGTCCTCAGGCTGCTCTCACATGGTGGTAAAACAGCTTGTCAAATACGGTTACGATTGCAATGCAAGATTATATGTGAAAAGGTAAGCTGCTTCAAGCTTGACACAGCTACAGATTTCTGCAACCTCATTTTGCCTGGTCAACCTCAAGATATCTGTAATTATGTTTTAACTTGTAAGAATTCTAGTAGAAAATATAAACGCCACTGTAACCTTTATAGATTTTTAGATTTTTAAGAATCTAAAAATGATGATGTAGATACCTTGAATTGAAGGAAATAAAAGATATCTTGAATTAGAATTATGATTAGTCTGAATTAATCTGTGGATATCTCAAAATTTAATTACACATAGTCATAATTCAGTGCAGACATCTGCATTTTGCATCATGAATAGCTGCAGGTGAATTGTAGATAACGGTAATAGGAAACCTATGAACAGTGAAAGTGTGTAAAATTTGTCCTGGAATAATGACGATGCCGATATCTGAAATGTTCTTTTTGATTAGTAATAATTGAATTATGGTTATCTGTAATACATAACCAGTCTTGATAATATTATTAAAATGTTATGCCATCATTTGTGTGCAAACAAGAGGCTCAAAAATGAAGGAAAATGTTCATTTTGCAAAATATCTGCATCAGTCAGGACAGCGTCATCGAGGACATGACTGCCTTTGTGCACTGCAGACTTCTAAAACATCACCTAATAACAGGCAGCCTTCTCAGGGTGACATTTCCCACCCGTCAAGGTTTCTTGCTTATGAGTGTTGAGTGTCACATCTTAAAATAGAAAGCAGCTGTAAGTGTTACAAAATGCATTTACAGCACTTTTCCCTTGTCTTCCCCAACATGAACCTAATGGTGCGTTACATCCTGCTAATAATGCTCTGTGGAGTTTTTTTGGATTTTGTTAAGTGCTGGAGGAAACTCTGCTCTCATCACTCACTGCTGTTCTTTTTCAGCCGGACATGAAATGTTACAAGGAGGAGATCTTTGGACCGGTTCTTGTCGTCCTGGAGGCCGAAAGCCTCGACGAAGCCATTTCTTTAATCAACAGTAACCCTTACGGCAATGGCACAGCCATCTTTACCACTAATGGAGCTACAGCACGCAAATACACACATGAAGTGGATGTTGGCCAGGTGAGAAAAGTGTTTACAAAGACTCAGTAAAAAGATATGAATCTAAATAACAACCTTTTCATCTGTAGAAGGTATGACTTTAAAATCAGAACGTGAACTGTCACCTTTTGGTGTTATTTTGGTCTTCAGTAACTCACCTGTGTGAGACTTTGATGAGTAAATAGTTTTGTGTGGGTGGCGTTGAGTTTCAGAAGGAGGAAACCGACAGACAGAGTTCATGTGAAGTGGGAATATTTATTGGAGGGAAACCGGATTTACGCTGCCAACCTGAAACTGTGTCAGGTATTACCTGGCAGAACACAGTGAGCAGTGGAACAATCCCAAAACTCGGGTATTAACTCAGCAGGAGTGAGTTTATAGTGGATCTATGGAACAGGTTGCATGTGATAGTTGAATGTTGATGTTGTAATAACACAGGAATTACTTTTCCCATTACCTTCATCCAAAAGGAATTGTGTCTTTATGTTGTCTGTGTTGATCCTGGCTTGAAGAATCTGGCATTTCTCTCAGTTTTTTAAAGATACCACCAACAATATTACATTCTTACCACTGTTGTTTCTGTAAACCTGCAGTAGTTGTGATTTTTTAATAACTTGTGTATGTGTTTGTACAGATCGGCGTGAATGTCCCCATCCCCGTCCCCCTCCCCATGTTCTCCTTCACTGGCTCCAGAGGTTCATTCAGAGGAGACACCAACTTCTACGGCAAACAGGTAAATAACAAAAGTATCACCCCTTAGATCATCTAAACAGTCTGAATCAAATATTTTAAAAGTTTCTACACAAAAGGAAATACTTTGTATTTATTTATAATGCACTGACAGATTATTGGTTAATTTTGTTGCAAATTTTGCAATGACAATAAAGGTATTCTATTCTATTCACAGTATGGAGAAATATGGAATTTGATTTTTGCAATTTACAGGTCTAGATAACTTTGGAAAAAAAGATGGAAGGGAATAGAAAATATTAGTTCCCAGATATCCCCAGTTCTGTTTTCTTAAAACAAATTGCTTGTACAAGTAAAGAGATTTCCATGGCTTTTTGAGCAGAAAGACAGCACAGCCAAATTGCTTTCATCTCGTTTCCACCTTGACAGCCTGATGTCTTCTAAAACAAGAAATATGTTGTGCTACTGAATGCATACTCCTATATATTTTACCTTAAGTTTCATAAACTGCACACAAAAAATGTTAGTTTGAAAGAAAATACAGCAAATAAATGAATATAGAGCATCACAAATAATTTATGCCTGCATTTATCAGTGTTTCCATGGACACGGTGAATAAATAAAGCTGCATATATGTCACAAAAACTGAATTATTTCACTCTTTTCAATTTATTTTTGGTTCTTGATTATACAAGAGACTAAAACACAATATTTTTTCAGTATATTGAAGGAAGCTGAATGTAGGCAGCAGCGTCCCTTTTTACCTAGAGATGATGTCGCAGCTTTAATAAAACGCTGTGTATTTAACTTGTCTGGGTTTGGTGTTAACTGACTTGTATGAGCTGCTTTTGACAACATAATAACACATGTACATAGTCGGATTGTAACATGTGTTAACAGCTGTATTGTAAAACCAATAATTTACATACTAAATATTCAACTGTTGGTACTCGGATGTCAAATATGATCTGAAAAATCTACCTCGTATTTTAAAAACACAATACAGACAGTTTTTCCTTTTAAATGCGCTGAAAACATCTGTTATCTGTTCGCCACCAGGGCATCCAGTTCTACACTCAGATCAAGACCGTGACTTCACAGTGGAAGGCTGAGGATGCCACTCTGACAAGCCCGGCAGTTACCATGCCAACCATGGGACGCTAAGCTGAACTGACCGTCATCCGTCGTACAACCTTCAGTGACTTCTTTACATGCCTTACTGGAGAAGAAGCCCAAGGAGGGATTGGAACAAAGGTTACTGCTGAGAAATATTCATACTTGGGGATTATTAGCTGAACATCCTGGACTCTGTTGCTAAACAAATCACACTCTACACCTGCTTTAGAGCCCGAGGAAGGAGATGTAATGTACGGGCTCATTTCCTGTGCTGACCCGGGGTCGGGGGGGATCATGAGCTAATCGTGGTCAAGCATTTTTCATGATCCGTTGAGTGCTGTGGCGTCACAATTCTTATAAACCTTTAGGAGAAAAAAATCGCAGGGATCAGGGATTCTGCTGCTCAGCAAATGTCTTCCACCAATGTCCCCTGTGGTTCATTACTCTGTTCTGTGTGTCAGATAATGGGGCAGATACTTGAATCTTAGATGTGAATGGAAGAAACGTCATGACATGAGCACAGCCGCTTTATCACTCCATTAAAACTGAAATACTAGTTGCAGCTATTGTTCTCTAAATGTGTATCCTACCAATGTTGGGTTAGTGTGTGTCTCCTTTGTGTCAGATTAAGGTTTTCTACTGCCCTGTCAAAGTAGCACTTGTGGTCCTGAATGGTATAAAGGGTTAAATTGCAGTGTTTTACATGTTAGGAGCTTGAAATATATTCTGTATTAACATCATGGTAATATTTCTGGGGTGAAACTGTTGGTAGTTGTGCTCCCAGTTGCGGTTTGTACTAGACTTATTTTCAACAAAGCCATTTTAAACCTCTTCCCCCTCACTTCCCTCTGACTTCTTGGGCCGACAGATGAAGAGATAGCACCGGGGATGTTTGAGACTGTTTGAATAAAGACACTGTAATTTGACTGAATTGAACTGTGATTTCTGTTAAAGTGGTTTCATTATACAGTTATAACCCCAAATTATTCTTAAACGTGCATAATTTTGATTTAGAGTAAATTTCTACATGTCCAATAGGCCTCTTATGACAGGAAATGACATAAACAAATGACAGAAAGGTGCTAATGATGGAGTGAAGCTATCTGTATGTTATTTTTACAGTTTCACTAAAAATGTCACATCCAGAAATATATATATATTAGTGCTGTCAATCGATTAAAATTTTTAATCGCGATTAATCGCATGAATGTCATAGTTAACTCGCGATTAATCGCAAATTAATCGCACATTTTTTATCTATTCTAAATGTCCCTTGAATTATCATTTTATACGAGGAGGAGGCGGAGAATTCGCGTCAGCTGTGTTTAGTCATCAAGTGGTATTACAGACTAGATATGCTACGACGAGAACTCAGTTCATACTGACAACATACACATAACTCTGGTCTTGTCAATCGTCATGCGTTCACCCCAGGCCGCCGTCACCTGGCGGAGCATCTGCATCAGCGGCACGCGGTTCGGCACGCGGAAAAGGAGCCGACAGAAAGGCGAGCGAGAATATTGCTGCTGTACCACCACCAGCAGGAGATCCTGTCTGACTCCGACGGCGAACACCTCGCCCTCGACCTCGCCAACCATGCCCCCGCCCCACGCACCCCCGCCCGCGTTAATCTCGCGATAAAAAAATTGACGCCGTTAAAATTGATTTGCGTTAACGCGTTAATAACGCGATATTTTTGACAGCACTAATATATATATATATATACTTTGAAATCATGGCCAATTTGTGAGAAAATGCAGATTCTGTTAGGTTCTAGAGCATTCTAATACACTATAAACTTAGAACAGCTGATGCAGTAGTTCTCTAGTCAGTTACTAGTCATGGCTAAAACCAAACCGCTTAGTAAGCTTCCATTAGGCTCCACCACCTAGAGAGAGTTGCTGCTCACAGGATGAAGAAAGGCTATAAAGTCATACACAAGTGTTTTCAAGTGCCAGTGACCAAAGCACAAAGAATTATGAAAAGGTACAAGAAGTTCCACACTTGAAAAAAATCTCCAAGGGCTGGTAGGAAGCCACTAGTGACCCCTGCATCAGCATGAATGTTAGAGGCCAAGAAGAATCAAAGGATGAACACTAAGAGCATCCTGATGAATGAGGCACACAAACCTCAGCTAGACAGAGAAAAAAACCTGTGGTCATCAGTTCTGTGGTCAGATGAGATGAAATTATTTGGACAAAAAAGAAAGGAGAAACATTCACTCCAAGAACGCCATCCCCATGGTCAGCCATAATGGTGGGAATGTGATGCTTTTGGACAGTTTATCAGACAATATTACAATTGTAGAGGAAAACATCAGGCAGTCTGCAGAAAACACTGACCTTGAGCAGCATTGGAGCTTCCAACAAGACAATGATGTGTGGTGAAGTGGTGAAAAAATGGTAAACAGAGAACAATATTACCATTTTGAAGTCCAGACCTGAATCCCATTGAAAATCTGTGGAGGAACTGAAGACCAAAGTGATGGCAAAGTAGCTTTAAACCTCAAAGCACTGGAGATTGTTGCAAAAGAAGAATGAAGTGAAGACATGCAGAAAACTAGTTAGCAGTTATAAGGACTGAACTGAGAAACAGGAATTGCTTTTGACATAATGGAGAAAATGTAAACAAAAAATGGCACAAAAATAGTCAAAATTCATCAATAACATCTCTGACACAATATCAGATTGTCTTTTAACAATAATAATGCATTGGCTTTATATAGCGCTTTTCTAGGCACTCAAAGACTCTTTACATTGCATTATTCTTTCACTCCATACTCCATGGTGCTAAGCTACGTATGTAGCCACAGCTGCCCTGGGGTAGACTGACGGAGGCCAGGCTGCCAGTCTGCACCATCATTCCCTCCGACCACCACCAACCACTCACTCAAACTGCAGTCATTGACACTTATCCTATTGGTCAAATAAAACTTCACAAATAAAATAAACATGTTCCCAAATTCATAGATATCAATATAGTCTGACCTTTTAAAAACTAGATCGGCAACAATTAATCACTTTGTTGGCAATTAATAAATTAATTGCCTACTATTTTGACAGTTGATTAATCAGTTTAGTTATTTTTAAGAAATAAGTCTAAATATTCTGGTTTCACCTACTAAAAAAATTGAATAGTTTCCAGTTTCTGAACTGAATATGTTTGGGTTGTGGACCAAACAAGACATTTGTCATCTTGGCCTTTGGGAAAAACTGATTGACATTTTTCTGGATTTTCTGGCATTTTATTGACCAAACAACAGAAAAATGTTCAGCAATGAAAATGATCTTCAGTTGCAGCCCTTTTGTAAACACAACAGAGAACATTTCTCACCTATTCTTCTAGTGTGAAATATCTCAAAAAGTTTTAAGAAGCTGCTAAGTCTGTTTACTCTTTGATATCATCCGTCACTGTCATAAGCCAAATGGTGAATGTCTGACTCACTTCATCTTTCTAAATGCAGTTTTTGTCTTATGCATCAACAGAAATGTTCTTAATCATTCCCTAAGTTTTCACCCTTTATCCTAGACCTGAACTCTCTACTAAATTTTTCAAAACACACACACACACACACACACACACACACACACACACACACACACACACACACACACACACACACACACTAAGAAAAACTGCTAGGAGGCTGTAAAAATGTAAAAATATTCTGCCTTAAAACCTGAGATTTTATTCCATTGTGTTTTCTAATAGAATAGGTGTCATTAATGTGTATTCTTGTCTTTATTTTATTTATTTGTTTATTAATGATATTTAATCTGTTGTATGTGTGCTGCCGATGTTTGGTTTGACCTGAATTAATAAAAAACACAGTCGTGATGACGTCACGCGGAGCCGGCAGTGATAGCAGAGCTGCCAGTCGGACATCATGGTGAGCTTCAGCTGAGTTTAACGTTCACTTAACACTAAGCGAATTTATTTTCTGGTTCTGTTCGGTGTATTTTACCGTTTTCTGTGTGTTTGTTCTGAGTTTTTCTTCCCGTCCACTCGCTGTGGCTCGCGGCCGGAAGCTACCTGACGTTAGCCTGCTGTCAAACTTCACCGGCTAGCTTTAGCACTTCACTGACAATTCATGCTAGCGAGAAGCTAACCGACGCTCAGCAAACTTAACGGCAGCTAACTTCGGTGTTTAGCTAAACACGGGGGAAAAAACTCTTTACCGAGGCAAGGAAAGTGTATTCACCGTACAGATGATACATCTGAGGTTGACGTTACATTCAAAACTTAACGGACAGTTGACTGTAAAACTCATTATTTATAACATTAACGGACAACAAACGGTTAAATGTTAATACTGTCGGCTGCTAAATTAACGCTCAAATGGCTGATTTAATTACATATAGCTGACAAAGGAAAGCCCGAGTAGTGGAGCAGCACAATGAATGCAGGTGCTTTTACACAGGTGTACTGCATGCTATAATAAACATCCGATCATGCTCTGAAGTAGAGATGTCAGAAGTTCAATAGTAGTTTCAATACCACAGCAAAAATAAATTAAATTAAAATAAACCAAAGAAATAAATTTGTTTCAGGAAAAAAAAAAAAATCTTGGGATTTTGAATTTTAGGTACCAATGTATTGGTTCTTATGAAATCTCTACTCGGTAGTTTAAAAATGCAGAACAGGCCAAGCTGATTCTAATTTTGTATCAAGGTGTCAAGAGGAAAAGATCTAACTGACTTTAAAAGAGGGTTCATGGTTGGGGCACAGATGGCAGGAGCTTCAGTCACAAAGGCTGCACAGCTGGGTTCAGTAAGACCATGATTTAAGTGACATCTGCATTTAGATGAATGGGAAAACTGAAAAGTATTCACTGTAGAGAGGATACTTCTCAGGTTAACATGAAACATTAATGGATAACAAAAAGTTAAATGCTAATATTAGCTGGCTACAGATGGATGTAAAGTCTTTTTTTATATAACACAATTACAAACAAAAGGAGTTAAACGAAAGTGCTGTAAAATTTAAAATAGCAGGTCATAAAACTCAAAGACAAAAGCATAAATGTAAATAAAAGAAGACAATAAAATAATAAGCATGAAAAGATGCAACACAATAATAGATGACGTCAGGGTGCCAAATTCTACGTGAATTGACTGCCAGCAAAAAGAAGTTGGTCTTCAGCAGTGACTTAAAATTAAAGGAAACACCTGAATAATTTAGTGGAGAAACACAATTAATATGAGTTCATTGCATGGTACAGTTGAGCCCTGTTGCATGTATATAAATGCTGAGCAGGCCCAGTAGATTTGGATTTTGTATCCAGAGGAAGAGATTAAAAGTCTTTGACAGAGGGCTCATTGTTGGGGAACAGATGGCAGGAGCTTTAGTCACAGACTGCTCAGCTGAGTTCAGTAGTAACAGTGACTAAAGTGAAATCTGCATTTAGACCCATGGGGAAGGCTTCAGTAAAGATGGGTTTAAATTGAAATTCTGATTTGATAATGCAATTAGCAAATCAAAAAACGCTGCAATTAAGGATGTATGTTCAGACTATGGGAGTTTCGCTTCAGTTACCCCAACATTTTGATTCCATCTGCTGCAGGACTGCACTCTCTGGCATGATGATCTGAATAATATGGTGTGTGATGTGCTGTTATTTTCAGATATTGTAGTGTTTGTATGTTTGTGATCAGAGAGAAGAATGTCTGTGATGCAACCAGTTTTCTAAGTCTGTTAGCATTTTAAAACTCCTATTGTGCGAGGTCAGCCTATGTAGCCCATCTGACCCAGGGTTTTACCTGTCATGTCAACGGTTTAACTAATTCCTGCTGTCTTCTTGTGATAGCAATGATTCATTACATGTTTTAAATCTATTACACTGTGAATATGAAAGTGAAACTTTGCTTTAAAAAGTATATAGCAACATCTGTCAGAAAAAGGGCAATTGGATTCTGTCCCTGGATCCTTCAGCTTGCAATTGCATATGTATGTGCAGGACATGATCAGACTGTCAGCAGAACAGTCAGAGAGGAATATTATAGTCAGGCTGCGGTACATAAACCCTTCATCACAAAGATGAGTATACATTTGAGGGTTGAGTGATGAAAAAATTATAGATGTGGGGAAAAAGTGATGTGGTCAGATGAGTCATCTTTCACCATATTCTTAACAAGTGAGTGCATGTGTGGTGTAGACCAGGAGAAGGACCTGAACCGCTGACCCCTCTGTGAGAGATTTTGGACTGATATTGGTGTTTTCATGAGGCACCACCGTCATCAAAAGTAAAGTTTCAGAATCTTGAAGAATCAGTTTAAAGGTGCATTGAAGGCTTTTTATGTGGGGTTTTCCTTTGATTTGTCACCAGTCTTTAACTCCATTAATGACTTTTACAACCTGAGTTTGTTTTCTAAAAATACTGAAGTATCAACCTGTGAATTACAAAGAGAACTAACTACATATTCCTCATTTTGTTTTTTTGTAGTACATTTTTGTTCACTGAACTCACACTGCTTCTGTTCAATGGTTAGCTCAGATTAAAGTGGATTATTAACTTTATGGACACAGCAGTAGTAGTATTTTCATGGTTCACTTCTGTTAATGCTATAATTAAAGTGTGTTTATTTCAGTTATAAAATCGCATTCGTTTCGTTGTCGTTCAAGTCGCTTAATTAATTCAGCTGCAAGTGTGGCTGCCATAGAAAGGTCTAGCACAGATGTAGGCAACACCATAACAAATGCACAAATAAATTCAATTGGATTAAAAAAACACATTAAAATATAATCAGTTTATCAAATCAAACTTTATTCATATAGCAGCTTTCATACAAATCAGTGCAGTTCAAATAACTTTAAAGATGATTGATAATAATAATAATAGTAGTAATAGAAAAAAACAAGTTTAGACTGTTATGGAGTGAAATACAACTATCTATAAATTGATAATAATAAATAAAATGATAATGCAACAAAACAATGAATACTAAAAAGACAAAACATAAATAAGATACCATAATAGAAAAAGTAGATAGGAAAGAATGGAACTAAAAGAAGAAAACTGTACTAAACTCCAGATAAAACTGCCGTGTTACATAGTCCTTTATAAAAAACATTTTTTTGTGTTGGTTTTTGATAAATCCACATATTTAAGAGTGGAGTGTTTCAGGGATTTTAGGGACTTTGAATT
Source organism: Dascyllus trimaculatus (assembly GCA_024666655.1). Lineage (NCBI taxonomy): Eukaryota > Metazoa > Chordata > Actinopteri > Pomacentridae > Dascyllus > Dascyllus trimaculatus. The sequence continues at coordinate 28,974,176 of CM045455.1, forward strand.
TGATGATGCAGACATTCTTTTGCATGTTTGCACTACAATCAGACAGCAGTGAGAATGACAGAAGATTATCTTTGTTCTCACTGGCTCACAAGTCTTTTTTCTTTAAGCATACTGTCCACAGTGCACACAGATAGAAAGACCTCAGTACACACTGCCAGACTCCGTGCATGTTCCCCTCAAATGCCATTAGACCCCTGTTGGTCTGCTGTGCCCCAGTAAAATGTCACGTTTGAGTTTTAAGATTGATAATAACGGGAAAATAATAGATTTAATAATAGACATCCATGCAGAGCAGTGTGCATGTTGTTGCTGCAAGAATGTGGGGCACATGCAGCAATACACTGATTAAAAAGCTGCACAACACAGGAACCTAGATCACAGTCAAGCCAGGGAATGCTTTGCCAAAATAAAAAAAAAATAGACAGTTTAATGCTCAAAAATGAAACACCTCAAGTCAAAAATAATGAAGAGAAAAGTAGGGAGAGCTGCACTGGGTCAAGAACAATAGCGCTGGTAGTTTAAAAGTGAAGAAAATACAAAATCAGGTGATGTGCAAGGATAGAGCAGTCAGCTGTCAGTAAAGAGGAAAAATAATGAGTGTCCCACTTTTTATTAATGGAGTCTTTAGTATTAGTCGTCAGTCCAATGAGTGTCTGAGGCGCTATGATTTTAAATATTAAAAATTCTTTATTATTACATGGATAAATCACCTTGTTTCGACACAGTCTTCATCCTGGTGCAGCTACACCCTGAACTCCCGACCAAAACTTCCATTAGTAAGAAATGGGACAGTCCTTATTTTCTCGTCTTTAATGAAGCAACTCAGTTTGGACATGACACTCAAACTTTTGAGGAATACTTTTACTTTTAGATTGTATATTTATAGATGTATATCCTGTATTTTAAATCGTTCCCCTCAAGTCATGAATGTACATTGTTTTATTAGTTATATGGAATACTGACGAATGCAAATGTGCAAGACCTTAATGACTTACTAGGTTTTATGTTTGTATGTGCAGGAAAAGACTTTTACACCTAAAATCATGTTGAGAATGTTCATAATGTAGAATAAAAATCTTTTTTTATAATGATAAAGCCACTGAGCTCCAAATGGTTTTTATTCAACTTCTGTCACATTTTTCCTTGCTGTAGGGTCATTTTTTATAGCAAAGTAAAGTCCTGCACCTCTGTGGGAACAGCACAATCACGACTAGAAGTCGAGGGAACTCAAAAATGTTTTTTGTTCACCTTAACAAAACTTAGAGAGGTTCACATGCCATAGATATTTTACTATTTACTTTTCAGTTCTGCAAACTAGCAGTTTTATACACGGCTCTACACATCAACTCTGTGCTGAAGGTATCAACAGTTTACGTCCCTGTACACAGTTTTTGAGCCATGCTGTGTTTATTTTCTTGCTCAAGTGTGCTTTATTTTGCCTTTAATCTCACTAATTCTTTCCGTATTGGTTTTGTCTCTACTGTGTAAACACAACCTGCAGTTCAAAGAATAAGTCCCTGAAGTTTTGTCAGGTTGTTCACAGCTCAGTCCATCATGGCTTCTCAGTGAGGTTAAGGAGAACATAATTTTTAGTTTTTACTGATTTTGGTGCAAACGTTTTTGGGTGAACATTTTTAATGAGACATGTAGAATGAAGTGAATGTGTTGAAATATCATGAATTTTATTCTAAATTTTGATTATTTGGACTGAACTATATGTCTGTTTTTACATTTTCTGGATCTGATAAAAGGTCTAATTTTACAATTAAAAAAGGAAAAGAAAATATGCCTTTCAAATCCACTGACAGCTTTTGGCATTCAGAGAGTTAATATCTGAACATCTTTACATTTACCTGCAGTTTTTTTCAGTTTCAGCAGGGGTGGTAATAATAGGCTAAGCAAGTAAAGTTCATATTGCTCATTTCATGCACGCAGCAGGCACTCAGGAAAGAAAACTCTGTAATTTGAGTAATAGCGGTCCTGTTTCCCCGTAGACCTCCCCAGTCACCTGCTGAGAAAGAAGGCATCCAACACATTACCAGAGCTTTGGATAAATATTTATTAATGGCAGATAATTGAGTGGAGGTGTGATGCGAAGAAAAAAAAAAACAAGTCGTGATTGCAAATGATTGCACCAGATCTCCCCAAGCATTTGGCAGTTTCTAACACACGTAGCAGGCGGTTTATGGAAGCTTATGCATATCAGTGTAATTTGATGATTAGTGTGTCATTTTGTGCAGATTTAAATGAGCAAACATCCTGGTCATAAGTGAAAAAGTCACACAGAGGACTATGCACTCTTTTAATAGGCAAATAAAACCTTGAGGAATTCATCTGTGGCCATTACTCTTCTTTATAGATGGCACTTAGTTTCTGGAACATTTCAGTGATAAATAGATAATGAAGGAATACAGGGACAGAGCTTGGGGGACCAGTTGTTAGACAGCCTTGTAACTGGAGTCATGCTGTAGATCCCATTAACTGTCCAGTTGTCACATTTCTATTCATCTTTGTAACTTCCTTCAGACCAAAATACAAGTTAAACAGCTGAAATTTGGAAATTAGAATTAAAGAGTGGTAGAATTTGTGCAGTTAAATGTCCCCAGTCTCTTGAGCTTGTGTGTGTGTAATCAGTGTGACAGTGTCTCAGCAGGAGTTTCTCACAGCAATGCTTGAGTGGTGCTTTTAACTTTTCAGAATTCTGCACTTCTGTGGAGAGACGTTGAGACTCGCTTTAGTTGCCATGTATTGATTGAACACGAAGATGAAAGGATTAAAGTCCAGCAATTAAAGTCGAACACGGTTGAACTGTGATGTTTTCTAAATGTTCTGCAGGAGTTGACTAAGCAGGTGAAGAGGCTGATGTTGAGAAGCCTCATGGGGTGTGGTCACGTTCAGTAGTGCAAATAACCTGATTGCTTCCTGTTGCTGTTGTCATGCTGTAATTTCACATCCATCACTAGTCAGCAGCAGTGTGAGCTGCTCTCTCCAGCGGTTCACAGCAATTTAGGGGAATATTAGTGGTACAGAGGTGTAATAAGAGGACTTGTTGTGTTTTCCTGTTCCTCCAGAGTGAAGATGAAGCCACCCACTGTGCCTCTTCTCCTCCTGGTCCTGCTCGCCGTCGTAGGTGTGAGCCAAGCCCAAGTCCAGACCTCTTTTCTGGACTGGTCCAGGATCCTTCCGAGTCTCAGCCGACCAGCGAACCACAGCCGCATCTTCTACGCCGTGATGTTTGATGCAGGCAGCACAGGAACCCGCATTCACGTCTACACCTTCATCCACAGTGACTCAGGTAATTGTGCTTTTTTTTTAGTCTTCTTATGATATCAGCATCCAGGGTTAGAGGCAGGTTAAATCATATGCAGGAAGAGTGTCGTATAATGTATGCAAATTTTCTGTAAAACACTTAACCTCATTGATTTACAGCAGAGTAACACGCTTGACTGTTATGTCAACTGAATATAAGTGGATATCTATGCTTTTCTGCTGCTCTTACAGCCTCTACATTCTCTGAACCTGTAAATTCTCACTTGAGGGATCATAGGTTATGCTTGAGTTCACACACTATTTCAGTAATAAGCCTATTTTGTCAGATTCAAGCAGATTTAAACCTCTTAATGCCTCTAATAGCTGCTGCATATTTGATGTGGGTGGATCTTGTTTCTTTTAGCGGAGCTGCCTGTTTTGGACAATGAGATGTTCCATTCCATAAAGCCCGGTTTGTCGGCATATGCTGACTCCCCTGAAATGGTGAGTTCATTGTCAAATCCAATCAATCATATTGAGCTGAAGGAAAAGGTCCACTGACTCTCTATTATACCCAGAAATGCTGCCAGTAGCCTCCCTCTGCAGGAATCACGTCGCTAATGAAAGTCAGTGGGAAGTGAGAAAAGCAAAATGACAAACAAGTGAAGATTCAGGCAGCTTGTTTTCTCATCTCTGAACAGTCACCCTGTTTTCAGGACAATGCTGTGCAGTTCTGTTTTGTAGTGATTTCTGTGTCTGTTTTTAAAGGCTGGACAAACAGTGAGGATGCTGTTAAAGGTGGCCAAGAAGACGGTGCCTCGTCTGGTGTGGAAGAGAACTCCCTTGGCCCTCAAAGCCACAGCTGGACTTCGGCTACTGTCTGCAGAGAAAGCTCAGGCTATTCTGGACCAGGTAAAACAGAGACAGTGGTGGAAGAAGTATTCTGATTCTTAAGTAGAAGTACCAATGCAGCCAAGTAAAAATACTCCATGGCAAGTAACAGTTTCACATGAAAGATCCTACTTAAGTAAAAGTGCATAACAGCAAAATGTAGTTAAAGTCCTGATTTGGTTCCTCTGACTGATGAATTATTATATGTGGCATCATTGGATTATTAATAGTGAAACATCAGTGTCTAGAGCTACTTTATATCCAGTTTTATATTCAGAGACGGCACATAAATGTCGGGACAAATTACATGATTCATGGGAGAGAAAAGAAGAAAAACTAAGTTCTGATCACAAATCTGTTGTCAGTTCATCTGTAATCTTTGCTTTTTGTTTTATATTGGATCACTGGAACATCTTCTGAAATGAAACAGAAGTTTACACAGAAAAATCACTGTTTGTTGGAGCTGTTGACAACTCATAAACATCTGAAATATGAGCCAGACTACAAACTGCTTTTCGATAAAAGCCAAAAAGGTTGGAAACTGGTTTCATCTGTAACTGTGTGTTGTATTTTAAAAGCTTGTTATATTATCTATTGTGTCATCTTTTAAAACTATATTAAATAAATGTAGGGAAGTAGAAAGTACAATAATTCCTCTGAGATGTAGTGAAGTAGCATAAAATGGAAAGGACCTCAAAATTGTATATATGTACAGCACCTGAGTAAATATGCTTGATTACTTTTGGTTATTAGCTCTTTAGGGCAACCTGAACCTTTGAATGTGTTCCAATTGGAAGAACCGCTGCTGTAGAATCTCTTTCAGGGTAGTTTTCCAGGTAGAAAAACTAACTACTTCTGTGCAGGTACTTCTGACACTCCTTACAAGCTGCTGTGAGAGTCTCGAGCCTTATTGGTTGAAATTGAATAAAGCAGCAAGCACCGATTTTCCCTTCTTACAATATCCTCGTCCTGTAGCGGCCTTCTCCTCTCTGACATCACCATCAACAATGTAAAAATCACCATGTAGGCTAACACAATTCTATTCTACTTCCTACATGCTGATAGAGGTGGAGTTATGTTGAGTAACTACTATTTGTTGTTGTTGTTTTGGTATACTGAGTTAGTGTCATGGTCGAAGCTGTCAAAAGTGGAAACAGAAAGGATGAAAGGCTCGATTACAGGGCTGCTCCTGTAAACGCCTGCAGTGGAAAACCTGCCTCTGGTCGAGATCTCTGAGGTGCTGTTTACACACTATCAACGTCCAGTGCAGTAGAGTGCAGTTCTTTATCAGAGGGGAGTTTGGCTGACTCTTTGATGGGAATGAACAACCTCTTTTCTGGCCCAGCAGCAGGCAGAAAAGGAAAGAATATTTCCAGTGTTATGGCAGGTAGTAGAGAGACAAGGAAAAGTATTGTTATCGGAGTGCTGGGAGCTTAGTGTGGAAGGCTCTTGTGGAGGGGATAAGATAGTAATGGATAGCCCCGGGGCACCTTGGAAGATAAATGATACTTTATTAATCCCCCTGAGGGAATTAATTAATCCTTTCAAGCGGAGGGCACCTCTGGATGAGCTCCCATTACAGTAGATAACATTAAGGCCTTTCCGGCACTGCTCTCATCCTGACTCTCCTCCCTCTCGCCCTCCTCAGGTTCAACATGTGTTTGATGAATCTCCTTTCTTGGTCCCAGACAATGGTGTCAGCATAATGAACGGCACGAACGAAGGTAACGTCTGCCCACTCTCCGTCCTGACGAGCAACACTGTCGCCACTTATCACAGCCACTCATGTCCTGTCTGCGGCGTTTTTGTAGGTGGCATCACTGAGCTGTCTGCCCTACTTTTTAGTCTGCTGTGCAATTTCACCAAAGAATCCTCTGTTTACCGAAGGGATTTAGCTAAATAGCTGTAGATTATAGCTGTCTTTTATGATGACACTTACAGAAAAATGAAACAGCTTTTCAACCACAAAGTCGTTTTGACCCTAAAAATCAGTAATTAAGTGTTGAAGAATGTTTTTGTCTGCCGTGCCATGCTGTAATTGATTTGTCAGCGTTTTAGCCTTCTTTAAAGAATTACAGCTCTTACTTGCGTGTGTTGGTATACTGTATTGCTGAATTTGTTGTCAGGTTTTCCAAAATGACTAAAATGACTGTTTTCTGTGATGATTTCTGTAAATGTAGGAATCCTGGCTTGGATATCTGTGAACTTTCTAACAGGCAAGTATTGGCAACTCAAGACTACATGAAAACATACAACACAGAAGGTTTTTTGCATGATTATAAGGGCTGTCGTTAACCAGATTGAAGTTGTACCTACTGCAGCAAGTACACCTGCTAACTTTATTAGCCTAAATGTATTCTAAATAAACATAAAGAGCTACTATTTAGAGAACATTAAATCATTTCAACCTGGTTATTTTATACCAAAATGCTGGGAGCAGGCTGGGAGCAGAACAGCTGCCTATAGTCTTATGATTTCTGGAAATAAAACTATCTCAACCGGTGATTCACACCAAAAACTATCGAGGAATAAAACACAGACAAGTTAGCTGCTGTTTTTAGATGATCTGCCATGTTGGTTGTTGAGCTGTGATAGAGAAAACTGCTCTTTATGAAGCTTACACTTAACGTTTTGAACAAAATGCTGCCACACTGACGACTTCTTTGACATGGTGTCAGTTAGTTAGGAGCCGATTCAGAGTAGACATTCAATAAACGTTAAATCAGTTCGACCTGGCAGCCTCCGTTAGGTTGGATGAGGTCAAAGTTGTGACAACTCTGAGGTGTTTACGGGTAATTTGTTCCTCCTATTACCAATAATAATAAATGAATCCTGCAAGGCTGTTGATGTAGCTTTTTTCTCTTTATAAAGTAACCCCAGCAGTTGTCCGACCAATGAGAATGTACTTGAATGACAGCATATCAACCAACCAACCCACTTGGAGACTGCAACTGATTGTATAGAAGTTTTGTGTTTTCTGATCTCAGCTACTGTATATCCAAATTTAACTCGGTGTCTGAAATTACACAGCCATGTTCACAAATAGAGGCTGAATACTATGAGGTCCTCGCCTAAAGGGGTTTGCTCTGATCTGTATCAGACTGAATGCTGCGATTTTATACTTGTGCCTCGTACATGTGTGCCAAACAGGCCTTTTGAAGATAGCATCTCAGGTGTAACTGATGAGCTCTTCTCTGTTGTGGCTGCTGGATTAAATATTTCCAGGGCACCTCAAAGCACAAAGCAAGAAGACAGTTGGGATTCTGGATTTAGGAGGAGGATCCACTCAGATCACTTTCCTGCCCAAATTTAGGGTTAGTTGCTTGTTCAGAACATTTCTTTACACATTAAATTAAAGTCTGTAGTGATTAGTAACCCATCGTGTGTTTCATATTTCTATAGAAAACAATTGAAAGTGCTCCTGTTGCTGATTTCATCGCCAGATTTGAATTCTTCAACTCAACATTTGAATTATACACTCACAGGTAACACGTATTAAAGTGTTGTTCTTTAATTCTTGATTTAATTTCCATTCAGCATCTTCTTAAAGTTTTAAATCAGCCTCCGCTTATATTACAAAAGCCACTAACTTTCTTGTAACTTCATTTGGATCCGTTTTTAATTAGACAAACTTCTAGTATTGTTTAGTCATTAAGGATGTGAATAACAGGCTCACACCACTCGTTTGGCTTATTTTCAGAATGACTTATTTGTTACATGCACAGTCTGTTCCTGCTTGTTTTGTAACTGCACAACAATCCTTTTGTTTCGTGTAGTTATCTCGGACATGGACTAATGGCAGCGCGGCTGGCCACGCTGGGCGCTCTAGGTGCAGAAGGTACTGTGCTGCAGTCATTAGTGTGGGTCATTGTTTGCATTGTGTCACTGAAGGTGGTCTCTCAGGCGATTTTTTGTCCCTGTTGCCTGTGTCTCCAAATACTGAGAGGTGTAGGTAACAAGAGGAAGATGCTTATGTGGGATGTGCTTCAAGTGCTCCTTCGTAATAAACAATACAAGTGATGCGCGGAGATGAATCACCGAAGGGCTTCAGAGGAAATTTAGTTGATGAGTCAGTCTCAGACCACAGCAACATTGTGCGAAGCTGTTAGAGGATTAAACAAGTCTTGTGTGTTTTCTCTCTCAGGGTTGGAGTGGCAGGTTTTTAAAAGTTCCTGCCTGCCAAAGAAGTTCAGGGATGAATGGAGCTTTGGAGGGCTGACGTACCAAGTGAGCGGGGACCCAGATGGTAAGATCCCATTTACTGTAAGGGGGCTTTTCGTTATGGTAACGTTTGTCCTCGCTCCCTTCACGCCTCTTCCTTCCCAGAGAGGATGTGAGGAAGAGAAGTGGGGACAGAAGCTGCCAAATAGGAAATTCTTTTGTTCCACAGCATCAGTTATTAGCAGTACCGTTGTATTACTATTAAATATCAATTAAGGTGCAGCATTTATACCACTTGATAAAACATTTCCACATAGGGTACACCTTTTTACTTTACTCCTCCTGAAATCTCCTTGAGGTGCTTTAAAGTAACTGGAAGATCTTTAATAATGGTGGAGGGAGAATCATTTCTGGAAGGACAAGTTAGCGTCATGAAAGACACTCCAAATAAAATAAGTTATGTATAGAGGGAATCAAATAGGATTTGGCAGAACTTCAGAAACATCCTTTGGATTTTCCCTTTCACTTCCTTCACATTAAACCAAATGGACCACAAACCTCTGGTGTAAATGAGGTTATGTGTCAGATCTGTGGGTCCTTCAAACATTTAAAATCCAATAATCTCAATGTTAGGCCTTAAAACATCTTAAATAAGATTTTGATAGGTTTTAAATCGATTGGATTATGAAGTTAGCATCACTTTAATGAAGTTACATTAACCCAAGTCTTGCTTTAAAGTGTGTTTTATGGAAACTTTTGTATTGATTACACTGTAATAAAGCTGCATAACATTAGAACATTAGAACACTAATGCAGATTGTGCAGCCTGGTCAAAATTTATCTCCTTAGTCCTCCTCATTGAAACGTTACTTTCATCTAATGTAAGTTCTGAATTTACACTGCATTTAGTTTTTGGTTGAAGTCTGTTGGAAATAGCAGATTTGAAGACTGATATACCTTATGTTTTATATATATATATATATATATATATATATATATATATATATATATATTACTATGTTATACCTTATGTTATACCTTTTGCAAGAAAATTAAGATCTTTGGATATAAAGGCATTTGTCACAGGGAAAATTAGAAAAAGATAAAATTGTAAAAAGTCACCAGTAATAACCCAATACTGTTGTGTATTCACATCGCAAGCATCACCATGTCCTTCCCCAGCGCCAGTCCCTCTTTACCAACAGATTTTCCTACTCTAGTAAGTGACCTGTGGACATATCGAAGAGCAAGGGCATGGCTTTTAAATGTGCGAGCATGATTTCTTCATTTTATGGTCAACCCTGCTCAGTGGAAACCTGCTCAGAACTGTTGCTGTTGCTGCACAAATGTCCTTTAGTTTGAGTGTATGTTCTCGCTCTCAGACTGGTTCTGTGCACTCAGGAAACTTCTTCTCTCAGATTTGTGCTTTTTGTGCTTAGATCTGTGTGAAACAACTCAGTCTGTTTACCAGTGACAGTGTGACAGACCTGCAGTTTGATGCCAAGTTGCCTCATTTTGATGCATCAGATTTCACTATAATGGAACATGTTTGTGTCATTCATTACATGTGATCACCAAATCATTGCCTAAACATAATCCATTTATTTCTGTTGTGTCAGGCTCAAATGTAAAACTATGAAATTCATTTTTCAAGGTTTTCTTCTCAGTGTAGTTTACCGAGTGACGTTACTGAACATAATTAATACTTGAACACCAGCCATATTATCGTGGATGTATTGCCATGCTGCAGTGTGCCTTTACAAATTAAATTTGAAGGAAATAGCACTAATTAAAATAATTACGTACTTGAGGACCTTGATTCGGGTGATTCATTCTGGCAGTGAGCTGCTGCACCATGTTAAACAATAGAACCTCCTGTAAGAGATGCTGTAAAAAAACACTCAGTGCCATAAAGGGAAGCTTTTATTATGACTATGGATGTCCTGATCAGATCAAAAAGATTCCAATCAGGGCCAATCAGAGCATTTTTTAACTGTTTGATCGGCTTTATTGGGCAGAAATCTTTGTTCCATGGTTGCTGTTACACCAGGTTTTTTAAAGGGAGAACACGATTTGTGACAGAACGTATTCCAAATGTCTGCAGTGTGGAAGTATTTTAAATTGGAAAACAAAAGCAGTCCAGCTTGTAATATCTGCAATGCAAATATTTTGAGACTTAACAGGGCTGCATTCAGTACAACCAGTTCGATACAACAGCAAAAGTAAACACTCCGGTTCACTCAGGTAAAGGCTGCGCCGAAGCAAAACACACTGGAAGATCATCTAAAAAGCAGATAGAAATTTCTTTTAAGACAGCAACAAGGCTGAAAACAGTCACAGAGAGGCTACTGAGCAGCCCATTGCTTAGTATGGAAAGCCAAAAATGCCATAATTCACCTCTGTTGGCACACGGTTTTAAATCAAAACACCACTTTTTACCCCGTACCAGAGCTTTACGACACAGTTTCTCATCATCTGTGAGGTCTTTTATCAGATGGGACTGGTGTTGCTTTAAACACTTTAGATTGCTGTTGTTCATTTTTAGTTAACTAACTTTACTACAGTGTTGCACTAAGAATTTGTTTTTATTTGTTGTGACTGTGCATGTATTACACCAATTAGACATGAATTGTAATTGTTTTACTCATTTTGTGTGATTTAATTTCACTGCACAATAACAACAATGCAACACTAAATCAAACTGTGGTAGAAGCTGTTTATAAAGACAGATTTTAATTAGTCTCCTTGCCTAATTTGGTAAACAAACAGAAACCAGTTCTGCACTCAGTGGAATTGTGATAAGTTTACTTTTACTAAAATCAAAATAGGATTAAGAACTTCTCCTTTTAGTTGTTAAGCATACATTAGTTTCATTTTAATAAGTTAAGTTTAATTAAAGTGTGCACTGTGTGACTGTATTTTGTAGGAAATTATATTAGTTTGGGACTCCATAATGGGAAATACTTAATATTAAATGACTAAACGAATGGGTTGGGGCCAAAAAACTTGATTGTGACATCGCTAATTATATATGAATTAAGTATTAGCTCCAAAAGTCCTACAGGAAAGCAAGTAAAGTATATATAAGTCCTGTTTGAGGGATGCTATAGGAGTGAAAGCGAGCAGAACCATAAGGAGGCATCAATGATTTCTTTGGCAATCTTGAAAGATTTGTTTCACAAAATTTTATAAATGTAAATCTGAAAACGGAAGATTCACGTTCGCACAGAAGCATCTGAGAGTAAAGAGATGCCCTGAAACTGAAGCACAAGGTAGTTTGAAGCAGAAGCCATTTGAGAGAGAAGCCAGGGTTTTGGAGAGAAGACGTGACATAATCTGACCGTAAATGAAGAAGTGATGCTGTCAAGTTAAAACGTCATTCATGCTCTTGAAAAAAGAAAAGAACTCCTTTTGGCCAACATTTTGCCATGGAATTTTACATTATTGAACATTAAAGTTAACAATAAAGCTGACTTTTGTTCTTTTTTGACAGTATGGGCATAAAATAAGTCCTAAATTGAATTCATAATGGTCTTAAAAAGTCTTACATTGAACTTCTTGAAACCTGCAGAAACCCTGATGACAGCCGCTAAACATTAACAGCAACATCAGCAAACCCCATTAAAATGGACTTAGCCGAATTACACATGATTTCATAACATCGCTGCGACATTAGATGCATAATTCACGCTGCTGTCTTGTATTTTTCTTCTCCTCCAGGTTATGCAGGATACAAGCTTTGTTATCAGGAAGTACTTAAGGTGGTGAAGGGGATTATTCATCAGCCGTATGAGCTCGAAGACAGCAATGTTTTCTATGCGTTCTCCTATTACTTTGACAGAGCTGTGGATGCAGGCCTTATCGGTGAGCGCACACACATGCTCGCACCCTCTGTACACACCTCGTATAATTATACAGACCCAGCAGGGTGTTATTACCCATTCCAATGCTCGACATGCGAGACAGAGGCAGAAAAATGTGAGTCATCTGCACCTGTCTCAGGGATTTGACGAGCTATAGGTGTGTGGGTATTACAGAAATTGCTATCCTCTGCCAGTCCAAGCTTAAAGGCCACAAGCTCTATTATTAGTATTATGGAAATGTGCATGTAGATCTGCTCCTGTAATGAATGGTATAGCATTTAAAATGTGAGTAAGACGACCCCGATCATTCCCCGTTGCAGATGGCGTCCAAGGAGGGATGCTGGAGGTCAGGGACTTCAAGAAGAGAGCCAAAGAGGGTGAGATGGGGGAAGGAATGCATCACGACTCTGACAGATCTGCAGCTCCCTGTACTTGAGACACTTTGTGCATCTCAATGGAGCTAGTTTCTATCTGAAATCCTGCCTTCGTCCTCTCAGCTGAATACAGATGACCGATTATCCATCCTAACAGACATGATTTCCCTTTTCTCTGCCTAGTGTGCAATAAGATGACCAAGTACCCTCCCATCAGTCCTTTCCTGTGCATGGACATGACCTACATCACTTGCCTACTCAAGGATGGCTTCGGCTTTAAGGAGAGCACTGTGCTGCAGGTGAGGCGGTGTTACACAACAAAACCAGCAGAATTAGGGTGTTTTTTATTATGCTAATGTGTCTCCTCGCTTCCTACACTCGTGTCTAGGGATTTCCCAATCAAGTTTTTTTCTTCCTCTGATCTGAGTCATTTAATATTTAGTATCTGCAGATGCTGAGTCCCAGTCCAATCCATTTTCCTAGATGATGCTCAGTTTAAGTTCATAAAAGTTACTAAAATCAGTTCAGTGCATATGCTCTGCAATGCATTAGGGAAAAAAATGCATGTCTGCATCTAAGCTGCTCTTTAATGTTACATAGGCGGTCAAGAAACGTTAGAGCTTCAGTGGGTCTGAAATGTAGTGTGGAGATGTTAGGGTGTACTGTGGCTCCACAATCTCCAAAAAATGTTTTTAAAAAAACTGTATTCTATACATGCATGTAGAATAAATGCATTGTACATTAGCTGCAGTACCTGTTAGTTTAATACTGTTACGACCAGAGTAGGAAATCCCTTAACTATGGGCAAAGAGAGGGCATTGTGAGGGTTTAGCTAGCAGCGAGCACAATGACTTCTGTGATGCTTAATGGCCTCTAGCCAGAGCTCATGAATCTACATCATCATTTTGGCATGAAAAAATAGCAGGAAAAAACTGGTACCTTGGCTTGCCATGCTTGGCACACATCAATTCTACTGATGTTTTTACATGCATATGGACTAAATGTATTGTAGATTAGCTGTAGTACCTGGTTAAGATAAGACAGAACTTTATTAATCCCTAAGGAAATTCTTGTGGGAGGTGTTTTGTTTTATTACTCTAGCCTCCTACTTTTAAATACTGTAGCAACCCAAGGAGGCAGTCACTTGGACTCTGAGCAGTTCCATGTTTTGCAAGCAGAGAACATTATGGGGGTTTAGCTAGCAAAAAGCATCATGATAAAGACTTCTGTGATGCTTAATGGCCTCCAGCCAGAGCTCATGAATCTACACCATTTTGGCTTGTCAGAATAGCAACAAAAAAAGAATTAGCTGTTGTGCCTGATGAAGATAAGACAGAACCTCATTAATCCTGAAGGGAATTCTTGTGCCAGACATTGCCTCTTATTTTCTAAAACTGTAACAACCTAAAGAGATGGCTATGGTCAGTCCTGTGTTGGGAAGCAGAGAGCCTTATGGGGGTCAAGACAAGTCAGAGTTGACTAGGACAGTAAGGAATGTGAGAAAGATGCAAGGATATAAATGCCAAAGCTGCCAAATGAGAAATTCTTCATTCCTTAGCATCAGTCTTAAACTGTGCTGCACAGGTTAAGTAACTTGCATCGTTTTTTCACAATCCTATCTCCCAAAACATACATTTCTATACAACTAAACTGCATTTACATTTTGAGAGAAACGTTTTGACAACGAAATGAAAGACTAGGACAAAGTAGGAAATGATTCCAATCAATAGAGCCACATGCATCCCATTAATCTTACATAGCTTCGGTTCCAAGGTTTGTTTTGCACTTGCTGTTCCTGAACGTATGTCATTTGGTTTAGAAAAATATTAGTTTGCATCAAAATATGACCATTTCACAACATGTTTGAAGCTTAATCAGCATTATGCAAATTTGTGTGGCTTGAATGGAATATAACAGACATTCATTTATGACAAAGTCCCACACATTTTTGAAGACCGTTCTGCAAACCTGATCATAAAGAGCACAGTTTCTATTCTCTCTGTCATAAGACATGAATGAAAAGAGGCAGTAATACACAAAATTCAGTTACTTTTTTATTTCTGTAAATAAATTCAGTCATTTCAGTGATTTGGTGATATTTTTTCTCTTCTCCTAGCTGACCAAAAAAGTGAACAATGTGGAAGCTAGCTGGGCTCTGGGCGCGACGCTGGACCACTTCCACAACCTGAAGATCCACTGAGGAGCAGCGAGGATCAGACACTGGTGATGAGACGCCGACTGAGGCAGCACTCACTAACAGAACAAGTAATGTGCACTACCTTATCTAACAGCCCCAGGCATCTGCTCTTTGTTTCAGAAAGGCAGAACTAACCTCGTGAGTAATTCTTAATTTCTTTTATTCTCAAGTGCTAATATGCTGAGCTGTAAATAAGCAATGTGTTGCCTTGCTCAGAGAACAAGTGAAGCACTGGAGGCTGAATGAAAGATGTTACCAATAAGGCTCAAGAGTTACTGGATACACAATTTGTTTGCAATGTTTTACAGGGTGGCCTGGCTTGTTGAGCTGTAAAACACCAGTGTTTACATACAGTGATGGGATATACTGAGCTGTAGCACTTTTTAATGTCAACTCTTTTGTTATTAGCAATAAGGATAACGGGTTTTACATGTGTCTGATACATTTAAATTTGACATATCAGCCATTAGCCGTGTTTCCATGACACATTTTGGGGTATTGCATTTGATAAAGTTCGTGGCAAAATTCAAAAACAGTTGCTAAAGAAAATTATTATGCTGATGACGTGAGATGGCTTAGACTTTTTTCTGAGTATGTTCTCAAATGACATGATCAGGCATTTCAGCATTTTTGTTGTCTTCCTTTCTGGACAACATCAAACATGGCAGATAGCAGCTGACATGAAAGATCAATCACTATTTTCCTAATTGTAACAATTTTTGAAGACGTCCCTCCTTTTTTCTCTCATAGATGCCAATGTTTAGTTTCTTCTTTGAGATTTTTAAGTAGCTGACAAACAACAGGTTTTGTTTCCAGCTTCTTCTGTTGTGTTTAAGCCATTTGTAACGTAGCTTATACCACAGCCTTCTACTGACACTACGCAGCCTAGTTTATTCACTTGTATTTAGGTTTTTAAAATTCTGTACAAGATTTTCAAAGTTTGCTTTACACTTCCATGGAAACACGACTACTGAGCTTTTGGGTTGTTTCTCACCATCACTGCATTTCAACCTCAGACTTTCTGTTTACAATGATGAATGCACGTCACAATTCCTGGTCATTATAGTCTCATAGAACCCGTCTCAGTATTTCTTTGGGAGCATTTGTTTTTCAAAAAGACTTGAGGAAAAATGTTGTTTTGTACAAACTTTGCCACTTCACACTTGTCAAAATAAAACCATCATTAGTTGCTAATTACAAATATCTACAAGGGTTAGAGTCTGTGATTAATCTTTTTACAAATAGACGTCTATGTTTAAGTCCACTGTGGCTGTGTGTCAGACCGGCGCTGCACAAACAGCCAGTGTGTGTGTGATGTTTGTTGTAACGGCCGACTACAGCAGAGCGACCACGTCTTCTCCATATGCATGGCCTTCCGTTGTCATGGTCACCAGTTCATGTGGCTGCGAGAGGACGACCACCGAGTCTGCAGAACCTATAAGGAAGGAGGCAAACGCAATGGTAAGTCCATGGAGGCAAAACTAGTGAGAAACACAAATGCTTACATAGCAAGATGTCACCACACGATATGCAAAATGATAAAAACTCGATTGCTTTGACAGATATTGCGCTATGAGTCACAGTTTTAGTGGGAATGGCCATTAGTACATTTTTTTCCGGCAGGAAAAAAAAACCATTTAGTAGGTGATGACATGATTTATGTTGCGGTTTATAAAAATCATGTTCCTTTGTGTCTGTAGAATATTATTTAGAGGCCAGGGCATCTCTGGGGCCCCAAAATGCTCCATTTATAATAATATTAATAATAACGTATGTTGTGACACTTTTTACCATCATCAAAAAAGTGCAGCTCCTCCGATTTGCACTTGTCCATATTGTGATGTTGCTAATGTTTTGACTACTTGGTCATCCCTAATACCTAATAATATCTAAATTAAACCAGACTTCAGCCTCTGTAGAAATATAACCGTCCTTGAATTTCTCCAAGCTTCTGGGATCAGGTTGTGGATGCAACTGGGACATTTCCAAGTAGTATCTTGGTCAGATCTCCAAAACAACCTCAGCCTGCTCCTCTTAATGCTACTGTGAGCTCCTCACCGTGTCCCTGAGAGTGAACTTTACAAAGCAAACTTGTTTTGGATCCCTATATCTGTACCCTTGTTCTTTTGAGTTGCTACCAGAGTTAATGGCAATCATAGCTAAAGAAAGGAATGCAGATCAGCTGCTGTCTACCCTCATTCATGAACCACAACCCCTTTAACTCCTTCATTTGGACCAAAAACCTCAGCACTATGGTCTCAGATTTGCAGCCAGCTACAAACCTCTGAGATTCGTTCTAAAAGCAGGGATGCAGACCAGACTGGACACACACCAGACCTCGGTTCTGTCTCAAGATCCAAATTAGTGCACAAAACTGTGCACTAATACTGTAAATGGCCTCCTTAAGCTTTGTTTTCATCCTATAGAAGGTCTAAAATCCACAGATCTTGGCCATAGCATTTGCTACTAACACGGTAGGATAAATTACCTTAGTAATGAAACCCTGAACTGGGATTACACTCCCCTCACAGATGTGCACACAGCCAGACGTGCAGTTTGAGGTTTTAAGCCTCTCCAGACCTGCACTCTAATACATAAATCTGACAGCAACTGAACGTGTCCCAAGTTTGAATGAGCATCTCACAAAGTCAGACATGGTAACATTTCTGTAGCGCTTTCAACACGGCACAAGTCTGAACTGCATGTTCAAACAGACATGCACAAACAACAGTACCTCAAATTGTGTGAAATGATTTAAGGAAGTTTTTTTTCAACATTTAAGCAGCAATATTGCTCCAATAAAATCACTGAGTATAAAAGACACAGCACCAAAGTCTAAACACACCTTTCTCATTCAATTTGTTCCGCAGTGTCAAATCTATTAGGCTACTGGAATGTCCAGAATAGTAAAAGTTTACTGCAACAACAACAAACACTAACAGCTTAGATTAATGAGACTTGCATATAATTAATTTAATCTCCTTTTTTCCCCCCTCCCAGTACGATGCTAACAGGAGCTGAAGTTTAGTTTGTTGCTTCCAGCTGTTTATAGAAGTTTATTAAATACCTGCAGCATCAAACAGCAGCAGGATCTACGAAAGTCTCCAAAGCAACAAACCAGCAGCTCTAGTAACTTCAATAATTGCATATAAATTATTCCTGACATCGCAGTAGTGTGCAGACACGGAATATGTAGACATTGATGTACTGCCCCCCAAGCAGAACAAAAGTAGTGTAATTATGAACGACTGCACGAGTGTTCACAAGAGTATAATCAAGGCCTAATACGTCAAATCTAATTTAATTAATACCCTGTCACCTACCTGGAGATGATACTGTACAGACACCAGTGGAATTTAATACTACCGACACAAGGTTTAGGAGGATCAGTAAATTCTGAGTTATTTTCCTCTGCAGACAAACTGTTCCAGAATTTCGCTGTCAAACTACAACAAGCAGAACAGGCACAATCAAAATGACACAAGAAATGGACTTCAGTCTGTGAACTGTCTGTTTGTAATCACTGATCCGCAGAATTCCTCCTGTTTTGCCAAGATTTGCTGAGACAGAAAACTGCAACTGTCTAAATGAGGGATGTTTCTGATGACTTATTTCCATGAACATTTATAGGAAATGTAAACTCAACTAGTCTAAAAGTGAGAAAATGGTAAAAAAAAAAAAGAGCATAATTTGAGTAAAAGTTTAACACTGCAATTATGTAACAGTAATTAAATGCTGCTGACATGTGGCACTTTGTGCATATGAGCATTACTTTACCCGACTAGTATTTCTAGTGTCGACTAGCAAGGGAAGAAACATTAAATCGTCTAATTGTGCACATCCTTTTTCTAAACCACCTTCAGAAAGGCTGTTTGACACCCGAGTCATGTAAACGAAAACATAACTTGGTCTTAAAGTTTGACAATTGCTATTTTAAGTACAAACAATGACACCTGAGTTGTTCAAAAATCCAAAAATAAAAAGTTTCAGAGGGAACAAAAGAAATCTATGCTGTCAAAGATTAACAGCAGTCACCCAAACGCTCACAAACATTGACTGAGAAACACTCAGTGGGACATTAGTGACTCCATGAGTTGACTCAGCACCTCAGGACATTATGAGCTTCACTAAATGAGTGTTTACTGCAGGGCTGCGGGTCGCATTGTCAGACGTGTTGTTATTCTGTCCAGCCTTTTATTTGACCGTGCTTTCTGCCTACCTGGTGACCTCAGCATGGCGTGATGGAGATTCATGGGTTCCACTGTTGTTGTCATGGTGACCATACCGTCTCCGTTCTCACCGTCTGCCTCCAGCAGGCTGCTTTGTGTCAGAGCTTCTCCTGTCAAAACACACATTAAACTTTTCTCTCAACTCAACGCTTAAGTAATAATCTGCAGTCTTTACAGGCGTCACAATGTTGATGATTGTGTGAGAAATTAATGCTAAAAACTAAAAGATGCTCCTTCCTTTCTCCGTTACCTTTTGACCACTGCGTGAAAGTTGATTTTTCTTTTCACTGTTTTGGTCCAGCACAGTCGGTTTAATTAATAATTCACCAACTCTGTTATGTAGAAATAACACAAACTACCCGTCTGTTGTGTAACTGCATCTGCCTTTGCTCTGCTTTTACAAAAGACTGGCCTCTTTGGGGAGGCTGACCCGAATAAATCTGCTGTTTATAATTAGAGCCTTGGCAGCGTTTCCTCTGTGGTGATTCAGCTGCGGTGCTTCCCTACTGCTACACAAATGTGACGAGGAGGCAAACGCGTTGTCTGCTGTCATTGTTCCACACTAAAAAAAAATGGATTCAAGCTTATTTTGTACAATTAGCCCAAATGCCGGAGTGCTAAGGGCGCTTTTAATCTGAAGAGGTGCTGAAAATGATACCGACAACAGACACAGGAGTGAGTTTTCCTCGGCTGCAGTGGGAGATTTACTCAAGCATCCTCTCATTTATCTCACTAATTTGTAAGTTGAAAGCAAAAAAGAAGCTCAGAGACATGAATTTGAGTTACAGTGCCATTTTAACTTGCTGCTGAGACGAGTCTGACCCCATCACAAGAGGCCTAACAGGCCTGTTTCTGAAACAGCTTTTCACAGTCCAACAATTCAGCCCCGAAGAGTGAAAATTTGAATGATAAATTTTTAAAGTGCTAAAAGTCATCAATAATTCAAGAAATGCTCCTAAATGTAACTTAAACCAACACTATCTAACATGCACATTTTAAAATGTATGTGCTGCTGGGAGCTACATAATCCGCAGATTAGCATATCCACCTACCACGCTGGGTGGGAGTGTGTGTGTGTGTGACTGACCTGTTTCTCTGCTTTCACTGCTGAGCCCCTCCTCCCCATGCCGCTTCCTCATGTGGACGTTCCTGCTGCCGGACTGAGAGAAAGTCTTGCCACAGATTCCACACAGATGAGGTTTCTCACCTGGGGACACCGACAGAAAGTGCCTGTGATAATATAACTGTAGCGTCGCTTATTTGCAGCTGTGAAAACTCTGTCTCACTCACCAGAATGCACGAGCATGTGTTTTCGTAGACTGGAATACTCTGCAAACGATCGCCCACAACCATCTGCTTCGCACAGAAAAGGCTTCTCTCCTGAAAGCAGCCACCCACCACACACATACATATTGTTTACCTTCGCAACACAAAGACCTAATTAAACTCTGAAAGCATGACTGTGTTCTAAGTGGTGGCCCAACACACTCTGTTAAAAAAAAAAAGGTCAGCAGCAGCTCATAGTTCTTCCAGACGTATGGGCATAATGTAAACAGAATATAGTGTAGCTGCTCTGCCAGCTGATCCCCAGACAGAAGACAGTGGAACAAGCCATCAAAAATCCTAATGTCACCCTAAATAAAATATGACAGAGTAGTGTTACTGATTGCAGCAGTGAAACGGAGGCGCCAGTGCTGCTGACTCTTCAAATCTCCAGCCTCGCCTGCACCAAGGAAGCATTAAATGAGCAAATGGCCTGAGTCAGTTATGGCTTCCAGCATGTTGGGGCTTTTTTAATACGTGGATATCTGCTCCTCCCCACCTGTGTGTATGCGCCGGTGGTTCTTCAGGTTTCCGGCGGTGGTGAACTTCTTGCCACAGTTCTTCTCCTTGCAGATGAACGGCTTCTCGCCGTTGTGCGTCCTCATGTGAACCTGCAGCCTCTGCAGCACGTAGAAACTCTTCCCGCAGCCCTCGGCGCCGCACCTGAACATTCGGTCGTTCCTGGGAGCCGAGAAAAGAAAAACCACACAAACAAACCTTGGTGTCTCCCACGCACATGTTTCGTTCGCAGCGGCCCACCACAAGGTCAGACGAGGTGACCACAAATAGAGCTGCACCGGTGTTAACAGAGCTCCCGCAGTACAAACACACTCCGCTTTCCAAGTCTCAGCTGCAATCCTCCTCTCTGCCTCATCCATCTGCCTCCAGCACCAATAAAACTTGTACCTGAGCTGTGAAACACCTGTACAGCTCAGATCCAGCATGTCTGTGACCTTACAACTGATGAACACAAACCCAGTGATATCTGAACTACTGTTAAGATAAGATGAGCCTTAATTAATCCCACAGTGGGGACATTTGCAGTTACAGCAGCAAAGATAGTGCAAACATTTAAGGAATGTAGTACAAAAATAAAAAGAGGAAAATATTGATATAGCATATAGCCTAGTATATGTAAAAAAAAAAAATATTGCACAGGTTTTTTAATCCTTTTTGTTATAATATTATTTTAATGATAAAGGTTTAAATTAATGTTTACATAGGCAGGGTTCCATATTAACTTTTCACATTTGTTGCAGCGGTGTGTCGTACATAATTTTGATACAGGAAAAGATGTTTCGCTGCACTTTTTGGTGCTGAATAAGACATTTTAAGCATTATTATTATGTAAATGATTGTAAATAGGACTACAAGTGCAGACAAACGTGTTATTTTCTATAAGAATGATCTGGGACCAGCTATTCTTTTGGCTTTATTATAAGCAGTGTGATTTATTACTCTTAGTATTTTATTATTATTCCTGACTCCTGGCTGCTTCGGTTTACTGCTGCAGGGATCTCTGCCGGCCACACACCTGTGCTTTTCTTTTTAATTCATAACTGTTCTCATCCACACTTTGGCCACACTCTGTGCAATAAATGCACAATGTTGGTTGTTTTGTCATGGCTGAGTGTTTCCCACAGGTTGAGAATTTATTTGTGGTTGTGGGTGGCACAGCGTGACTAATGTGCACACAGAGACTCATTCATATTACATCTATTCTGAAACTGTTAATTATGTTTATATAGATTTATTTCTCTTTGATGTTAAGTTGAAATTTTAGATATGCAAGTCATTTCTGTGCACACTGGCTATAGGCAAGTTAGTTTGCACACTGTACTACATCGTTACACACTGCGTAATCTCTGCACTGTATACTTTGCACATTACATATTACAAATGTTTTTATTACCTCACTCAAAGCTTTCAAAGTGCTTTAGTACTTCTGGGAATAGTTTTACGTTCAGTGTTAGATGTGGGTTCTTGACTGTAATTGTAGCTGCTGTAACAAGGTAATTTCCTGAAAGGAGTCAATGAACTATCTGTCTGTCTGTCTTTAGAGAGGAAGAGTGTAATCCAGGCTGTTTTGTGAAGCTACAACTTACAAATGTTCTGTAAATACCTCACATGCAGATTATCGGTAAACACTACAATGTAAACTGGGCTCACACTAGTTCAGTTTTAAAATCCTAAGATTTTCAAATCAGGTGGCATCCTGAGGGGAAAACAGATTTCATGCACACATGTACACACTTTAAGATCTGAAAATAATCACACCCTAGAGGATATTATTATTATTATATTGTGCCAGAGGGAGCAGAGCACCACCTCAGGTGATCTCATGGGGAAGCAGACAGAAACTAAATGGAGACTGGTGCAACAAGTTGCTGTAGCACAAACAGAATTTTGCAGTAAGACAAAAACAAAAGCAGGAGACAAAATCTGCCCTAAACTCCTGTAGTGTGAGTCCAGCCTTACAGATGTCTGCTGAACACCCAACATACATCAGTAGATGCAGCAATTAATCAATATTGGATCCCAGTATAGACATTGATTTAAGAAATTTAACAGTCAATCTGAAGGTCAAAGGGAAACACTGATTTGTTCAAAAGCCTGGAGGGCTAGGAAACTTAAACAAATGCTTTTGTCAGTGATATTATTACTTAGGTTGACTTTTTGTAAAAACTATGAATCTAGATTATATAGTTGAATATGATGTCTCATTACACCTTTGGGTTTGGTGTCACTGCAACATTTTCATGCACATGGAGCAGAAGCACTTTAGAGTGATTCCGCATGTGCTTTTAAATATCTGTGGTGAATTTGGTTTTCCTATGCGGTACTGGTTTGGAATTTCCTAGTAACAGCTAGTATTTGCACATATAATCAAACAATAACCTGTGTCATACAGTTGTGAATATTGGAAGCCTGTTTGTTTGTATTAATATTTTTCACTTGGCTGAATTTATCCAGATTAGGCAGAAATGCTAATGTAGATGGGGTTGAATCTTGCTGCTTTTGTACCTTGCTGGGACCACTGCTGGCTTCCATTATCTTCCTCTGCTGTGTGTGTGTGTGTGTGTGTGTGTGTGTGTTTAATGCGTTACCTGTGTGTTTTGAGGTGGTATTTGAGATGAGCCGGCCAGGTGAACGTCCTGCAGCAACCCTCAAACGAGCACCGCAGGATCTGCTTGGAGAGTGGGCGGCTGGTTCGAGACGGCAGCTCCCGCTTGTCCCCGTCCGCTATCAGACCGTGTGTGTGGTCACCTAGGCAACGGCAAGAGCAAAGTGAGCGAGGCCGAGCAGAAAACAATCCAGGAGTTCCAGGTGGCCGGCCTCTGGAGGCCGACTCGATAAAAGCTAATCATCGGTTACTGACTGAGACCTGCAGCCAAAAGAAAACAACCCTAAGCTGAATGCAATCACTCCCTTTTTATCCGACCAGACTCCCCGCTTCCAACACCTTTAACAGGCCCAATTTAGCTGGTGGCGTGCCGGCAGTAATGCACCTATAACTGATTCCCCACTGCTAAAGGAAACTTCGCTAATCTAATGCACGTTGGCGGGAGGGCACACATTACAGTGGTGCAGAAGGAATACACTGAAGACAATATCTCCTCAACACACTCTGGATGTAACACTGCACTGGTTTAGGAAGTATTTTAAGAGCTTTGTTAACTAGTAGAGCAGCTCAGAATGAGGTACATTTCTAGTTGTGCTTCTATGTGGAAACTCCTACAGTTGTGTAAAAAGACATCAGCTGGGTGCCTTCACATTCTGCTTTTGAAAATTACAAACTTTACCAGATTTCTCAGATATTTTAGACCATGCTTGGCATCTTAATTCAAACAGTTAGGGATTTATCATATAAGTAAACAGTATTAAAATCCAACTGTTAACATTTTTACATACTGGGTATGCCATCATGTTACCTCTATGCACTTGTATTTCCTACACAAATCAGGTAACAACAAACTCAGACAAATTGAAAGCACAAACATCTATACTTGTATTACTTCCCCTTAACATTTTGAATAAGTATTGTCCCCTATACCCTTATTTTTAGTCTCTTATAAATACCAAATGACATTGAAAAAACTTAAATAATTTATTTTTCTCGACATGGGTGCAGCTCAGTTTATTCATTGTGTTCCTGGAAATAATGGACAGTCATAAAGGTTTTGTTGCACAGAAAAGACAGTCTGTTTGCTCCATCTCATCACAATTCATAACTGTTCAGACAAGCGTCATATTTCATTATTTGTGAGGATCTGTATGCAAATAACACATTTTCTTTCAAACCAATTTGGTCTCAGTGTCTGGAATTTGGTGTAAATGAATGGCACAAGGTGCGGAGCTGTTTTTCAGGTGATAACATACAGACATACATGCAGCTCTGTGTAGGAGTCAACATTCAGCCGCCATAATTCTTGTCTTTCTTTCAATGACATGAAGCTCGCTGTGGAATGCTTTATCCAAGCGCCATGAAAAACATTCTGCTTGTACGATTAGTTTATTTTTAAGAATTATTCATTTTATAATTCAGAAAACAGAATTGGGAAATAGTCTGAAAAGAAATATATTTTCATGCTCTTTTCTTTTTTCTCCCCAAC
Organism: Dascyllus trimaculatus; assembly: GCA_024666655.1. Classification (NCBI taxonomy): domain Eukaryota; kingdom Metazoa; phylum Chordata; class Actinopteri; family Pomacentridae; genus Dascyllus; species Dascyllus trimaculatus. The sequence continues at coordinate 28,999,076 of CM045455.1, forward strand.
TTATTCAGGGAAGGAAATTACTAAAAATTCCATTGTGCACAGGAACACTTTCTCAAGGACTCGATCCTTATAGTCCTAAAAATGTCCTTTTCACTTTACTGTTGGGTTAGTCTGTGTCATTTCAGGTAGCAGCGTTGCTCCACCACCTCATTTTGTTCAGAGTTTTGGCTGAATTTTGAGAATTTCATGTTTTCAGACCTGGGATTTTTTGTAATTTCCACCCACAAAAAAGACATCTTAACCTGGAAGCCATTTCAAAAGTTCAATATCTCCAGAAATGTGACTTCCAGAGCCATGAAATCTGACCCTAAAAAAAAAAACAAAAACAAAAAAAAAATGGGGATCCCACTCGGGAACACTGCAGAATTTTCCAAACGAGGGTGGTATGTGGGCACAGTTGTGGTTTGTTGACATTGTGTTTTCTATTCACTGCCAAATCAAAAAAATTCTTCAGTCTACATTTCACTAACTTTAAAGGCTTCTAACATCAGTAGAATTTGATGTGGGGCAAATATGGCAAGACAAGGTTCCAATTTTTTGCTATTTTGACATGGCTAGAGGTCATTAAGCATCACAGAAGTCTTTGTCATGGTGCCCATTGCTAGCTAAACCCCCACAATGCTCTCTGTTTGCCAACACAGAAACTGACTGTAGTCAGAGTGACTTTCTAATCGGTTTGCTACAGTAGTAAATCTTTAGAACAAGTTTCATAACCACTTATGTAACATTGAGGAACAGCTTGGACACAGAAATACATTTTTTTTCTTAATGCATTGCAGAGCTGTTCAGTTGTCGAGCAGTGATTGACTTTAATAACTTTAATGTACCTTAAGTGGGTATATTATCTAGGAAAATGGTATTGGATTGAGACCCAGTATCAGCAGCTACTTAATATTAATTGACTCGGAGCAGGTCAGGGCACAAAAAAACTTGATCGGGAATCCCTATTTGTAACACCGAGCTGTAAAAATGCTCCTGTATAGCATTCACTGTTTGTTTTCTTTGTGCAGATGATCATCAACCATGTACAGCAGATCCAAGCTGGTAGAAAATAAACCTGAAGCAGGCCGAGATAGAAGAAAAACTTCCCACACTCCAAAATCACTTTTTTTTTTTAACCAGGACCTCCAGCAGCAATTCGACTCAGACGGGGTTCAAAGATCAGAGATGTAGCTAGAAGTCACAGAGCCTCGAATGTCATGGCTAAACTCTTTATCTAGCAGGCGGCCTGTGGAGGGAACTTGAAATGGTTCGTGATGTAGCCCCGGCTCCTGGTGTGGGTCAACAGCTTACTACAGCTCCGAGTGCTGCAGGACAGGAACGAGTGTTTTAGATCAGAGTCGAGGCTTTACGGTGAGATAAGATGAACGTGTGGACAGACAGCATTAAACAAGCAGCAGGTTGAGACATCATCTTGGCAGCTGTAAACAACCCTCCACCATCAAAGCCAAGACCAAGACGAGTGTGCACCGCTAGACTGGCTTTAACTGAGTTTTATTGGCTTCGTAAGTTGTGCATTTATCAAGTGCATCACTTTATCTGATGGAGTAGAAGTTTAAAGAAAGAGTTCAAGATTGTATCTGGTAAATGTGAGGCTAAAGCCAGCAGCTAGTGTTAGACAGCATCCAACATAAAGTCTCAGCAATTCTGCTACTGCAAATGGTTTTATTAGTGTTTACTTGAGGCTTTATTGTGATGTTTGTTACTGAATATACAACCACAGTTTTGGCTTTCTGGCTATTTGTTGACTATAAGCTGCTAACAGGCACAGTGCAGTTTCTACTATATTGTCTTTCTCTTACTGCAGTATTATTCACTGCTGATTATTTCTGCCTTTCTACATCAGCAGTGGCATCTTTAAATGACTTAGAAAATCATTATTCTTCTCGTTATCTCATGTATTCATGATGTTTTACACCTGATGCTCAAGTTGTTTGGATTCAGCTCTGGGTTCTTTTTCTCCTGACAGATAGTGATTAATATTCTAGCTTTTATGTGTTCTTAGCACTTTTTGGGGAATTTCATTGGCATCTTTCCATGAAAATGATGTGGGAACTATTCCGCATGGTGATATGGCACTTGAAAATGGGCTTTTTAATGTTTTCTCTGATGAATTATCAGAAAAAAGAAAACACATCCAGGATACCAATGAATGTTTCCATGAGTAAACTGCTGCAGTTTTGCTGTTGAAACTGATATATCCCATAATACTGATGCTCAAAGTTGGTTATAGAAAAAAATCTTGCTGATTGTGACACCTGGAGTGGATGTACAATGATCTGTCTGCAATTTTTAACAGGACTGTTAAAAGTTTTGGGGGTTTTTTAACACTGAAAATTGTATGTGTCTAACTCCTGTATTCATTAAGTTTTAAAAGCTAAAAAATGCTAGAAAAAGTCACACAAATTAAATTTTAGCCCACCTACATGTACTTCAAGAGCCTGTAACTCCAAAAACATTTATAGTATGAAGGGAAAACTTTACGTGAACTCATTAGATACAAAAACAAGCAAAAAAAGAACAGATGATTCCGACTGGGTCAGGTGGAAACCTTTTTCAGATTTAGTTGAGTTTACATGGAATGACCCTGTTTGTTACTATGCGTATCAGTATCCTGAGGTCAGTACAATATGCAGCTATCGAGATCAGCTGACCCATCACAGTTTGTATTTGTAGGCAGCGTCTCTGTATGTTCCTTTGTCTGAAGAAGAGTTTTAAACTTGACACATTATCAGGAATTACTAAAAAAAAGAAGGTTCTTGTGAGCATTAATACTAGTGTGGAGACTATTTCCAGGTAATGGCATATAGTTTTGTCCTGTATCTTCATTTCTAGGATTTCATTAGATCTGAACAGATTTCCTATTTGTCAGATAAATGCTATTAAAGCCTTTAAGTGCCAAACAATCTTTGGGGTTTTCACACACAACGCAACATGCACTGTGCTTGCTACTAGGTTCCAACAAGACTGTCAATAGAACATTATGTATGAAAACTACACATGTATACCCTCTTTATCCTAATCAAGGAATAGTAATAGGGCTGAGGGAACACAATGACACTAAGCCATATTTACACACATTACCCATCGACAACAAGCTACCTCACTGTTAAAATACACCTGGCAGGGCTGCTTGGATGGAAACTTGCTTTTAAGACAGGGATTTCTCAGGCTGCTGTCAAACAAAGAGAGTCTGGGTTGAAAGCTTTTATACACAAATGAGATATAATGTGTTTATTATGTTTGTAAAGAGCTGTTCTAGCTGTGTCTTCCTTTTCCAGTCTTTGTCATAAACCAGCAGGCTAGCAAACTAACATGAGAGAGGAAGTGAGCTACTCAACAATAGTACTGAACCTTCAACCATTCTGTTATCTATAAGCTGGCTTTAATATCTGATCATGTGTGGCTCCTGTCGTGACATTATGGTTTCTGCTTCTTCTTCTCTGCGTTAAACATGTCTGTCTTACTGTCATGTAGTCACTCCCCTAAAAGCCCATTCTGAGCCCGGAAAACCCCTAATAGTATTAAATAAACATTAAATCATCAGAGACACCGCTAACCACATGTACTGGATGACGATCAATGCCTCACAATGATGTGACATTTACGGCTCCACTGGATATTTGCCGTCACCCTTGTAAATCCATCCAGACAAAGCTACAAATTCCTTTTGATTGAGCGACTTATGATGAGGAGTGTTGAACACAGTTTTAGTCAGAGCTGATTACTTCACATTTTCATCTCGTTGCTGACCTCGATTCTCTTCGTTCCGTCTTTGATGCCTGCCGTAAGTAGACCAGCTGATCGTACCAGAAATACGCACCGCTTCCTGTACGCTGGCTTATTTTCTATTTTTATTCTCAAACTTGAAACTACATCACTGACAGCAGGACACAATGCTCACGACACCAACACTGTGCACAATTAACCCTCAGAACTCCAAGAGGTATCTGGACGTTTATTGCTCCTGTCACATTTTTCCTCACTGTGACTCACTTGTCACTGCAGTATAAAGTCCTGCACCTCTTTGGAAACAGCAAAACCACAGCTAGAAGTTGAGATAATTCAAACATGTCTTCTGTGCAGTATGTCACAGATAGAATGCCATAAAATCAAAAAAGAAAAAAGTTGAATTTCTTCGGTTATTTTACAAAAATTTTAAAAACCTGGAGTCAACATGTACAAGATGTTTCAAAGTGCCCACAGGTGTCACCCATACTAGAATAAAAATGGAAGCTCTACATGCTGTAAATATTCAACTATTAACATTTTTACAACCTCTACAGTGTTTTTCACACTACTACGAACATCAACTTTAGAAAGATGTTTGACCGTGCTGAATGTATCTTCCAACAACTTGTTGCTCCGTTTACTGTTTTTGAGCCATGCTGCATTTATTTTATCGAACCAGGGTATTTGATTTCCCTCTCATTCTCTTTGCTCTGTGTAAACACTGCCTGCAGTTCACCTGAAAACTCATATCAAAGATTTCATGTGTGATTTTGATGAAATAGCACAAAGTTAAGCTTAGATCTGGTTAATTTTCCTGATGGAACCACACATCGCACATGATTCGGGCAGTTTAAAATCCACAGTTCTTTCTGTTTTTACACTTTGTGGCTCTGAAAAATGCTGTAACATTGGCTTTTTAAAAGATAACTCACTTTTCAAATCGACCTACAGCTTTTCAGGTTCAGAGGGTCAATATTACTGTATGAACTTGTTTATGTTCAATCCACCTGCACCTTAAATGACTTATTTGTTAATCCAGCTGCTCTATGTGCCTTGAACTGCCTCCAGGGGACAAATTAAGTTTTTTGAAATGAATTGAACTGAAATTGAAGAGACCTCTAAAAACATTTCTGCTCGTGTTGATAAGACAAAGTGACTTACTGACAGTTGTAGCTCTTGCGTCCTGGCTGGCCTTTGCATCTCTGGCGAGTTGCGCCCGAGTGGCAGCGATCAAGCTGTCGTGAGCCAACTCCTGAACCCTCAGATACCAGGGAGCGCTGCCATCTATCCCATAGTCCCCCGATGAGACGCCCTCGTCGTCATCATCCCCGGCGCCATCTGCGGCGAAGATCAGGGACTCTGAGGAAGGTGTGATGCCTGAGAACAAAGAAAAGGCAGCATGAGAATCGCTGTGAAACAAGTAATTCAAGACCACTGCAGTGTTCTGCGAGAGCCTCGGCCCCTCGAGGTCACATCTCTGAATCCATTACTGTCCTCCCACCACGGTCAGCAACTTTGGGTTTAATGGCTTAATTCTGAAAGGCTGAGATGACACACACACATACACACCTCAAAAATTAAAAGACAAACCTTTCATTTAGAATTTGAAAAGAAAAGACACTAGACAAGTGATTCTGTCCTCTGAAAAGTCCTTCCTATCCTTCTCATTGCTTACTGACTCACTGCTCGCTGCACAAAAGGTGTATGTCAGGGGCTAAAATTAATTTTTGGACTCTCCTGCCAAGGGCTGACGAACCAGGAGAATGTTCCTGTCAAGGATCATTTCTTCAAGCCAAAATAATTCACTTTTTTTTAATGAAAATGTGTCACCCCATTTCTTTTTACTGCTGTGGGTAGAATCAGGAGCAGCATAAGACATAAACTGCACACAAGATCAGATCTGGAGTCTTGTAGTGCAAGATGTTTTTTCCATTTGGGGCAAAGCTAAATATTACTTTCATTATAGATTCATCTAGGAGCATTTTTTTTAATTAACTGTTCTAATTCAATGATCCATTAATTGTTTCTGCACTAGTTTCTGCCAACAGTATACCAGGGGTGGAAGAAGTATTCAGATATCTTATATAAAAGTACAAAGCAGCAAATTGTAGTTAAAGTATTGCAGTAAAAGTCCTGGTTTGGTCTGACTGATATGTTACTCTATGTGCCATCATTAGATTATTAATAGTGAAGCATCAGTTTCTCAGCAGCAGGTTATTGTTGGAGCTGCTGCAGGTGGAGCTACGTAATATTCAGTTTTATATTCAGGAAAAACAAATAAATTGTTCACGACATTCACAAGATTCAAAAACATTTTAAGGATACTTACCATTTCAAAATCATGTTCCAACAGGTTATAAGTTAACTTTAGACATAACGTTTTAATTGCGACATTGAGAGGGTGTTTTGAGGAAGTGGTCAGAGCAACAGATCATGTCAAATGAAAACAAAGGAAAAAACTTCAAACCAACATTAAAAAAATGTCTTAATCCTCCTGTTATGTTAGTTTCTCATGAACAGCAATAATGTTTGTGGGTCGATTTGACCTGGGGCATGTTTAATAATCTACAAGTGTCAGAAACCAAAAAATCCCAACAAACATTGTTTATATCTCATTGTTTACTCCATTACTAGCATTCCAATCAATATTTAGTGCAGTGGTGTTCTTTACCTCTCACAGATCATGGTTCAATGAGGATAATTCACTCGTTTTTCATTTAAAAAATTGATGTTAAAACTTTTTAAATGTACACTGGAAAGACCTACATATAAAATAAAAGTTTTGCACATGACAGATTTTTTTTATATATATATATTTTTTTCTTTTTAGTGATGTTGATAAATTAAGATGAGACGCCTCTTCTGTTTAGGATCAAATCGACCTGCTGACTTAAAATCAAGACAAATGAGTCACGAGGATTTGTACTGAAAGTAAAGTTGTTGTTTTTTTTTTTTTTTAAATAGAGCCTTACCTGTCTCTGCATCCCACAGACTGGCTGCTGATTCATCATTTGACCTATAGACCCCAGCCAAGGTGAGGACCTCAAATATGCATGTAAATGCATTTTATCCACCTCCCCCTCTTCTCCCCCAAAACATGCCTTCCTTCTAGATTAGTCATTTTCAGAATGATTTTCTGGATTGAGTTGGATGTGACCAGCTCAACAGCTGACCTGATGTCTGTCTAGTGGGCCCTGGCACTATCTGGATTATGTTTTTTGTAGATAGTTTTGCCTGATATGTATTTGGGGATGAAGACCACTGTATTCCACTATTTTTTGTTGTGAATGTCTTGCTTGAAGGAATATGAATAGCAGTTTCCTCATCTGGTTCATAATCAGAATCATCAGATCAGAGTTGACCTCCAGATAGTCTTCATCTTCAGACACATCCTCCTCTATTTTACTGTCATGATCAGAGGTGAGTTCCAGAGCCTTCAGGGCTGTCACTTCTTTACTTCTGCTGCTCATTGAGTGAAGCTCTGACAGAGAGGATCTCATATGTAGCTGCAGAGTGTAATGTTAGTCGGTCTGCCTTGCAGAGAATCTGTCAATGTTTTCCCCCACATATCATATGAGGTCAAGAGAATAGGGAGTGAGAGAGAGAGAGAGAGAAGAGAGAGAGTGTGTGTGTGTGCGTGCATGCAATTCTAAAATGAACCTTTTTCCTTCTTCTTTTCCGAAGTCTAGAGGTGTGACTTGCAGCCAATCAGGAACCTGACAGCTCTGTTGTGTTTTACTGGCTGTCAGTGGGGACAGAGAACCGACCAGATCCCAGAAACATATTTTAAACTTTAAAGTGACACACCTGTATGGCAAATGACACCATGATTATTCAAAAGTTACATCTCAGTGATTGCTAGGTGTGTACTTCAGACTTATTTTGCCAGTTTATAACTCGTTTACCTTTTGCGAGGTTCAGCAGGACGTAGGAGGTGCTGTCGGACTGCTGCAGGTCGTGGAGGATGGGTGGAGGGCTCGGTGAGGCCCGCTGGTGGGAGTGGGTCTGGACCACCAGCGTACTTTGATCCGACACTCCTCCGAACTCCGACAGGGAGGGGGAACTATCAGGCTCATGGCTCAGGCCTCCGTCTGAGGAGGAAGCCAGGGTTTGTTAGTTTTTGTTTAACACTATCATCTGCACAGTAATTCCCTCAGTCATCAGAGAATTGTCGACAGGGTTTTATAAGTGCTCCGTATGGATTTAATGGCAAGAATGTAGATAAGGACACGTCAATGTCGAATCACCAGAGATAAAAATAACCCTTTAAAAACTGCAGTGGAGATCTTTACATTGATCAGAGCTGCAAGTACTGATTATTTTCTTGATTAATCGATTAGTTGTTTGACCTACAAAATGTCAGAAAATGGTGAAAAATGTCCATCAGATGACAAAAGTCTTGTTTAGTCCAAATATATTCAGCTTACTGTCACAGAGGAGGAAAGAAACCAGAAAATATTCACATTTAAGAAGCTGAAAATACTAATTTTTGATTTCTTTTTGTAATTACTCAAACAAATGGATCAATTATTAAAACACTTGGTGATTAATTTCATAGTTGACATCTACTTGATTAATCTTTACAGTTGCAACTCGGATAATAAATTCACCTTAATGCTTCAACTCCAAACTTTACCTTCCTCAACCACATTTCTACCTTAAAGTCAGGCATTTTATACTCGAGTGTATCCTTAAGTTAGAATCAAACCATGATTTCTGATTTACTTCTCTCACAGTCAAACTCTAAACATCTGATTTCATGATTTGTTGCTGCTTTTATGTCACCAGTCGATGCCCGTCGTCTCTGGGAGGCCCCGTCTGAACAATCTACATCTACAGTGTCAGATGAACTTTAAGAAGAAGACCTGGCCTTCAGTACAGAGTTCTGTTCTATCAGTTCTAGATATGGATTAAATCAGTTTGCAGTCGTCTGCATTACTACAAAGATAAACTTAGGATTATATTTGAATCGGCTGCTTTCATGTGACAAATCTGGTACTTTTAAAGACTAAAAACAAAACAAAAAAACAACAAAAAAGATCAAAATAAAGGTTGCTTTATTTCCTCATACATACTGTATTTAAATTAAACACTGATGCTGTGTTGATGGGATGATCAGAGCACTGTGGACAGTGTCAAAGGTTTTACTCACAAAATAAAACATTATGCAGTGAGTTTCCTTAAACTGTCAAACTGTTTAAAGCTCCACCCTGAACAGATACTAAGTAAATGTCACTACATTGTGTGGATAAAACCTGTTTTACTTTTCACTTCTGAGTATGAAATTAATGCAGGACTTTGACAGCATTCTTACTGTGTGATATTAGAAGGTTAGTGAATAAAACAGTTGCAGTACTTCTTCTGCCACTGACACCAACATTCATTCAAAGAAACAGTGAAAACAGAATCAGAGTTTGTCTGCAGCCCCGAAATCACTAAATCCTGCTGCTCTGTGCTCTGAAAGTGAAACTAAAAATCTAAATGACAGCTAAGGTGATGCTCTAAATACGAACACAGTTTACCAAACGGCTGAAGAACATTCACTTTTAATCACTGCCTGTGTTCGTACAGTCTAGTTAACTCTGTGTTTGAGCTGCTAGCAAACAGCACACCAGGTTAGTGAGGGATGAGCTACGAGCTCAGCAGTCAAACGCTTCTCCGTCTGTACATGATGAACGTTTACTGAACGTTTCGACAGCCTGATCGTGTTTCTGCTCTGACGTGCAAACGACTTATAGCTCTTGTAGCAACAAACATTTTTCCAAACATTTTCCTGCAGTGAAGTTTGATCACGGTGCCAGACGTTTATTTCTCCTCCATCATCACCTGTGTGTTGCTGCACAGAGCTGCTCCTTCCTCAGACATCAACATCTGTTTTGGATGTGTAAAGCAAAAGTGCATCATAGACACACATATCAGACACGTGTCTTATAGTGATTAGATAGAATGTGCACACAACATTCTTCTTACGTTTGAAAGTACCGCTAACAGAACCGTTACCGTCTTAGCTTACTGACCTTCTGGTATTTAAAAATTTCGCCCGGGGCTCGGTACCCATCCCTAGCAGGGGCATCATCGCTGCACTGTTTGAGTAGTTTTTTAACAAATAATGTCTAAATGCTCTGATTCTAGCTTCTTACATCTGAGTATTGTCTGGTATATTTACTCCTCTATGACAGTACACTGAGTATCTCCAGTTGTTGCAGCTCTAGCTGTGAATGAAACAGCTTCGGGGTGTGGTGACAGGACGAAGCAGCGAGTGTCTGCTGACCTGTGAGCTCCAGCGGGCTGCACAGGGAGCTCTCAGCCGGAGTCAGCAGAGGCAGGCAGGAGTGTTTGGACTCCGAGTCTTCCAGACCCTGAACCAGGGGGATGGAAGCGTTCTGCACAAACTGCACCAGCAGCTGAAAGGGGACACAAACAGGAGAGTCGCAACTCAATATTCAATATATCATTCTACTGTAGTGTTGTATGGCAAGCTTGACAACCTGGAACTAAAATTACAGAAACATTTATGTGTATTAAGAATTACTTCTTACTTTTCTAAAGATTCTCTCTTATTTGTCTTTACTGAATTTTACTTTTACTATTCTATCAAACTCATACTGCATTGCTAATTCATTTGGTACTGCATATATTCTCATGTAATATGTGGCACAAGGCTTCTTTTTAGTATTTCAAGTTCTATCTTATCTTAATGCCATTTTTATTGAACATATATTTGTATATATGACATTCTAACCAGTCAACATTACAGAGATCTTCTGTAATTCAGTAAGGAGTAGACAGAATACTGGTTACACAGATCTCAAATGTCATTATAACTAGTGTGATTTGTTGCGATGATGCTGCTCATGTGAGGTTTTCCCCATCATTTGAACAGTGTTAGCAGAATTAATGGCGACTGCTGTGGTGAATAAGATCGTGAGAAAATGCAGTCCAACAGAAAGAGGTCATCAGCTAAGAGTTTGAGGAGAACAAGAGCTTTGTTCATCAGAGGCTTGTGGTCAAAATTTTTTAGAACTTCAGCCTCAGGCTGCTCTGACGAGACGGTAAAACAGCCGTCATATGTGAGTGTGGTTACAGTGACGGAGTAATGAGCAGCTGTAGTTTCTGGTGCATTTACTGACATCTGTAACATCTGTAAAAACTCAAATTTAAGATATCTGTAATTCATTTTGATCAGGCCGAATTCCAGTTTGAGAGAGCTACAATATGATCCTCCTGATCTCAAGCTAAATCTACGAACCTAAAAATGACAATAAAAATATCTTGAATCAAGGGGGATTAAAGATCTCTTGAACTACATTTACAACTACGGTAGTCAAATTTAACCTGTAGATATCTGAAACTTTTATCACAACTAGTCAAACTTCAGCTGCAGATATCCAGAGTTCACACTGCACATACCTACAGCTGAACTGCAGTAATCCATAATGACAAACGCCATTAAGTTGTACAATACTGTGAAAAAGTCTCAGGCCACCATTAGGTTTGTTGTTTTAGCAAAGTTATAATGAGCGTACATATGCATGTCTCAGTCTCGTTATATTTAGTTTGACCTATGTTTGCACTTCTGGATGTCTCAAACTTTTCTACAGTACTTTTGTGGTTTGTTATAGAAAGCCGCCTTCAGCGCTTCTCAAAGTTCATTTTTAGATTTAGGCAGTCTTATTTCCTTCTCTCTGACCAGATGACCCCGTGCAACTTGCATAATCTTCAGGTCTGGACTCTGTGGAGGTCAGTCCATCACTGTCGCCATTTTATCAGCGGTTTGTTTCTCCAAATCAGATTATATTGCATTAACAGGGTGACTGGGATCATTGTCAGGCTGAAAATTAACCCTGTGTCTGAAAAGTTGCCTTCTAGAAGGATTGTATGATAAATCTAAATCTGTATGGACTTTTCAGTATTCATGATTCCATCAATTCTAACAATATTCCAGCACCACTGACAGACATGCAGCCCTAAACCAACATTTCTTGTCACATATAGTTGATGACTGGACTCAAACATGTCAGGACTCTTTGCTGTTAATCTCCACTCCAATCTCTATGAGTTTGTACATATTGCAGCCTTTTAACCCTGTCCCTCTAGTGAAGAAGTGGTCTCTTGGCTGCTTCTACAGAGGCAATTCCTGACCAAACTTCAACTTGGCATCCAGACGAAGCTGCCAGATGTTCTTAGCTGGACTTCTGGTTTCTCAAAGGAGAATCTCTAAGAAACTTCTAATCAGACAGTTTTCTTGGCATTTCAGTCCTTTTTCATCCTTCACCTCCCCTGACCTTTACGTTTTAAAATAACAACGTGAATACTTTTTTAAAAATCCTTTTCCCAACAGTAGCTGTCCTCATCAACAAGGCCACAGCTTTTAAACATAATTATTATTATCCTTTTTCACACTTTACAACATAATTTGAGATTTTGCACATTTCTAGACAAATAAATTGCAAAATTCTGCACAATCTGTACCACTGTCTTACTTAAATACCATTGTAAATGTTTGTATGACTTTTATAATGCCATTGCTGTTCAACATTGACTTCTTATAGGACTTACAACACTTGCTTTTTAAAATGTTTCTATCTTTCTTTAACTTAATTGTCAGTGTTTACTGTTGACACCAAGTGAAATTTCTCTTTTGTGAAAACCTACTTGGCAATAAAACTGATTCAGATTCTGAATACTACATCTTAAGTACTCAGTTTGTTTGCTGATTTGACTTTAGGGAATTAGCCTGAACAATAAATAAAACACTTAAACCATAGAGCAAAAGATTAGTGCAGTAAATGGCATATTGTCAGCCCAGCAGAGTTCAAGACATGTTAAGTGCAAACGAAGGTCACACTAAATATTAAATTAGAACAGTTGTTTCATTCGTTGTGTGTTTTGAATACTGTGCACACACATTCTGGTTGTATCTTCATGCAGATACTGAGAATAAATATTTGAGGTCACTCTAACCTTGATAAAATAACAAACATTACTGATAACAAATAGTAATGTAGATAAGCGAAACCTTATTTCTAACCAGGAAGAATTAATTTAGAGATATCTGCAGAGCACAGTCTGTCATTTAAACAATAAAGCATCTTGTCACAGTGTTTTCCCTCTGCAATAAAGATGGAGCATCAAAATGAAAGATTACCTCTGGTTTGGAGTCAAGCTCATCAGAAAGCATGGGTCACCCTGTGTGGAACCTGTGGAGTAAAAACATGACTCACTAACGCACTCAGATTTACTACAACTGGATCAGGCCCAATCAAAACAATACACACCTCTAATTTGACCTGCTAAAAGTGACAGTGTGAGTCGGTCATGAGCTGCAGGTCATCTTTGAGTCATCACACGAGCTCTGCGGGCAACAGCAGGACAAAACGTCAAACTGCCAGTTAGCTCTGCTCGCTAACGACACGCTGCAAGTTTGACAATTAAAGATAAGAAACCAGCTGGTTGAATAAAGCAGATAAATGTGGCTGCGGTTCAACAGCATCAAACTGTTTTGGATGAAGGAGGCAGCTAGTTAACTCAGCTAGCAGGGTTAGCAGCACAGAACTAGCTACCGGGGCTAGTTGGACAAATGCTAGCTGCCCGCTGATTAAACATGGCCGCTACCTACACACTGAGCGTTTATTTAATTCCGTTAAGCCTCCGGTAACATTAAACTAATTACTTTACCTGGTAATAGTCGTGCAAACTGCGTTACAGCGTCAGAGAGTAACTTAGCTGGTTAATTGTCCCCAAACAGAGTAGCAGGTTAGTTCTACGGAGGCTCGGAGGCAGCAAATATACACTTCCGCGTTTTCGGTAAAATGTATACCTGGCGCCACCCAGTGGTCACAGCTGGAAACAAACGGCAAATTCACTGCCAGCCACACAGGTGTCCATTATAATAATGACCTTTAAATAAACATTAAAAACTTTTTAAAAAATAATTAAATACATTTTCGAAAATAATTTGAAGAAAAAAAGGTATACAGTATCGTTTTACTGTTTTTTATTTGTATATTCTTTTATATGAGCTTTATAATCCTTTCAACATCATCTGCATGTTGATATTTTTAATAGTATTCTGCTTGAATGTATGCACATAATCTATTGATTTAAATTTAAGATTCTTCTTTGGATATTTGATTTTTTTATTTTATATTATGTAGGCTATATAAATACAAGAATGCTAAAATCTGTGCTATATTAATGTTTTTGTACATGTAGAAAATCCTGTGCAATATTGTTGTTTTCCACATTCAGAGGAATCTGTTCAACATCTACATTTCTACATATAGAGGATGAATGAAACTTAAGTTGAGGGGAAAAAGCACTATTTTTGGTGAAGATGTTAACAATTAAGACATCTGAAGTTGGCATATTTTTTGGACACAAACATTTAAAGGTTTAATCTGGAACTATACGTTGTATTTTAAAAGCTTGTTTTATTTTTTAGCGTCAAATCTTCAGCTTAAAAAAAGCTGTCAGCTAAATGTAGAGGAGTTAAAAGTACAATATATGTCTGAAATGTAGTGGTGTGGAATTAGAAAGTAGCAGAAAATGGAAATACTCAGGTAAAGTAGAAGTAACTCAAACTTGTATAATCTAATTAGTTCCTTTCCACCTCTGGAAAAGCAAAGATTTCTGTTTACCTGTTTGCTTTTATTCAGGTTCTGTTTTATAATCTGCAATCAAACCAAGATTTAGCTGTTGATATTTTCCCCCTCAACAGCTCCATCCTTCATGTGCACACATTTCACTGTAAAATGAGGCACTAAAAATCAAATCCAACAACAACATCTTCTTTGGAATGACATTTATTACACAAGCAATGAGTCTCTACCCTAATAAAATGTACAAAAAACAGCATTTCTTTTTACATCAAACCCTTTCTCAAATTATTGATTTTTTGATTGATACAGCTGACGTGTCCTTATTTATATCCTCCAGGGCTTTACATTAAACTCATTCATACATTTTTAGAAAAGAAAACAAAAAGACAAACCACACTACATTCAGTCTGCACATTTCCACTAAATGAATCCCATCACAATTCCTTTGTTTGAGATAAAAAAAAAGAGCAATTAATTGGGCTAATTCTAATTTTGTAGATCACTATTGCTGCTGTACTACACCTGCAACATGTTGAAATTAAAGAAGGCAGACTGAAGCGCACTGAGAAATCAAAGCTGCCAATGTTTACAAAGGTGGAAACTTAAAATCCAGTGTTACTAAACTACAAGTGTCCTACTGTACATGCAAAACTAGTGTGAACTCTCTTGGAAAGCAGAAAAGTGCAGCCACGTAGCATGATCATGCATCAACAACAGCAACATGACACAGCATGTAGCATATAATAACAGCGGCTTGTGGTACAGTTCTGTCGATAAACAGGTGATCACGAGAACAGAATCCGAGAAAGAAGCTGCTCGGATCCAGCATTCAGGTTACAATGAGCTGATGGTCATAATCTGTTATAAAAGAACTTAAATAAGGAAAACTCTTTAAAAAGATGGACATTAACAGAGTTGTTGTGCTATTTTCAGCCAAAACATCACTAATTTATTCCACTTGTGGTGAACCAGCATCAAAACAGCAAAAGCTAGTTTCAGCAGAAGGCTGTAAAACCGTTTTTTTTTTCATGTTAACAAAGCACAGCATCAACTTCAACAATATTCTGCAGCTGTGTGTCGGACTGAGGAGGAAATGTCAAAGAAAAGAGTTCAAATGAAGCTCAGCAACATGTGTGAGATGTGTTCTTGGTCCAAGAAATAAAATATTGAAAAAAAAGGGATATTGTATCAGTGGTAAGGTCCCGAAACAGAAAACCAGCTGTAAAAAAAAGTATTTGTCTACGGCCACAGTCTCACCACTCGAGTGCTTTACTAAGGCCTTTGTTAAGGACACATGGTACTTAAACAAATTACTCCTCTATTATAGCAACAACAGCACAGAAATTACAGCCAGTAACACAACATTATGCCTCTTTTTTTGCATTAAAATATATTTAGCAAAGGTTGACAACTGAGATTAAGAGATACGTAGTAGAGCTGCAACTACTATTAAATAAATCTCCAACAATCAGGAGGCAGAAAAAGGAGCTGACAGGAAGGCATGGCGAGCGAGGACACTGCTGCTGTGCCACCGCCAGCAGGAGATCTCCATGCTAATGCTGTCAGACTCTGATGGCAAACGCCTCTCCTCACCTCCCTCTCTCCCTCCTGAATATTTTCTGGTTTCCTTCGTCCTCTATGACAGTAAACTGAATATCTTTGGACAAAACAACATATTTGTCATCTTCAGCTTTGGAACGACATTTTTTACCATAACAGACTCATCAACAATGAAAATAATCGTTAGTTGCAGCTCTGATACGCAGCATGAAATATGAAATGCAAATAATCGAGCTTTCAGAATCGAGGATTGTGTTGCCACTTTGCGCACTGAATTGTAAACTGCACATTTGAATAAAGGAGTCAAACAACGTCCATAACGCTGGGCATGTTATGCAAGAATTTACATTTGCAAAGCATGTCGTTATCACACAAAAACCCATTTGTAAATACACTGTGGATCTTCTGAACATCCGCTGGATTCTATCCATTAACTTTACAGCGCAGAGTCATGAGGGTATCTTCTCAACATCTTGTTAGTGTTTGTACAACTGAAAACTTATCTGAGCTGCTGCACTCATTAACCTGAACTCTGGTTCATTATAACTGGAAGACACAAGGTGCTTGTTTAAGATACAGCGATGGGAGAGTTGATGACAGATTATGCAAGTCAGGAATTTCATTTGGAGCCAAAGTAACTTCAAAACCCAAATTCAGCTCTATAAATAGTCGTCTCGAGTACAAAAGGTTTCCAACACGAGACTCAAAGGAAGGAGCTTAAAACTGTTGCATGTTACAGCTCAGAACTGCCAGAAAAAAACAGCTATGACATGTAAAGTAAGTGGAATTGTGCACATTGTTTTACATGTGCTGGAGATTTCTGCACCAAACCCAATCTTGAAAGCTCCTCTGGACTTTGTTGCACAGGCATAGAAGCATAGAAAAAAGGACTTTTGTGGTCAGTTATAGGACCACAACATCCACAGCGATGTTGGGAGGGGACATAATGAGCCGAGAGGACTGTACAACGCATCCAAGGCTGTTTTGCTGACACGGAAACTGGTGCACTGCAGTAAAGAAACTGGGTGGAGTAGTTAAGCTGACCTCAAACTTCTTCAGTGCAACCTCAAACTATCAGCCAGAGGAGCGAACAGCCAGTTAGTTCACATTAAAGCTTAAAAACAAAAACCGACCACCTAACAGACCGACGCGTTCTCTGCAGAGTCTAATATCTTGTTTGCATGACAGCCTGTGAACAAAGCAACAGGTTTCAATTCTTCACAGCACTCCAAATACACACAGCTTTCCAGAAAACCCACAATTCATTCACAAAATTAGCTCCACACATTGTGCAATGAGTTCCAACTCTTCCTAAATTAACTGCAGTTATGTGCATGGATTTCAACAGCAAGCGAAAACATAACGTACATAAAGTATCCCTTAATTACAAAGTTCCTCATGAGCCTTTGAAGTCAGCGTAAGCACAGCAAGTATTGTACAAATCACCACATCAAACATCATTAAAAGGCTTCATATAACACAGAATATCAAAAAAAAAGTTTAAAATTGGAGAAACTACTCGTAGTAAAACAAATAACTAAATTAGTATGGATCAGAGCTGCAACAGATACTTGATTAGTCGATTTGAGTAGTTTAAGAAGAAAAAAAAAAGTCTAAATTCTCTGATTCCAGCTTCTCAAATGTGAATATTTTCTGCTTTCTTTTTTCCTCTATGACAATAACCTGAATATCTTTGGGATGTGGAAAAAACATGACTTTTGAGGACGTCATCTCGGACCAACTGACTTTTTTAAAAAAACATTTTCTGATAGTTTATAAACCAAACTCCATTAATGACTGATAGTGGAAATAATCATTAGTTGCAGCCCCGACATGCATAAACCAGTAGTGTGCTTATAATGACTCGCTATGCTCTTCATGTAAGAAAACAATAATAAAAGCAACTTTTCCTGTCCATCTTATATGAGCTACAGTTTCATAGCTGCCAGTAAATTCTTTAGAATACTTTAGTGCAAATGCAAAGTTCTGCGACATACATTGGATTGGGATATTAAGGCCATAATTTAAAAACATGAAAAGTTAATAATAAAGCATCTTAAAAACTCAATAGCAGTTTTATATTTGCAATAACAAAAAATAAAAATCTGGACTCAAGAGGCCCAAAGTTGAAGCACAATGACTGGTCTTCTGGTCGTCTCAGTGGACTTAAAGTTCACACAAAGTATATTTCACACAGACGTAAACAGAAAGGAGATCAGAACAGAAAAATTTTGCACTTGAAGTTAGTTTGACAACATCGCCACGCTAAATTACACCCATGTGTATATTATAAAACACACACACACACAAGACCAGATGAAAGAAGTCAAACACAAGTCGCTGATAAATATGGTTTGATGACAGGAAACACCCTTTTCAATGTGATGTTGTTAGGGAAGCATCTAAATGGCTGTTATGAGCTCTACTTCCAGCCAGTTTGCTCAAGAACATCTGCCATCAACATGATGGGACGTTTAAACCATCACCGGGCCAAATCTTTCAACTCAAGTTTTAAAATGCAGCAGGAGCGAAAAAAAAGACACTTTAGGCACATTTGTCTATTTTGAAACATTCAAAATCTCCCTAATTCTCTCATAATCATAAATTTTAAACATGTTGAACTGCTGCATAAAGTCAGTTGGATTCTGTTTTCACTGTGAAGCAACAAATCAGTGGAGCATCTTTGAAACCTACCATGAATATCCACTGTAGAAACAACAGAAATGTCAACGTAATGAGACATTCTGCTGTCAGAATCACTACCATACTCATTTCATTTTTGATAAAAAAAAAAAACCTCCGCCAATGTGCTGCAAAGTTTAAATATCCAGTCTCAGGGGTTTAAATTATGCTTTGAGATTCTGCGCCTCCACTGTGCATTTAGAGAAAATTTGCTCACACTTCAGATCCAAGTCTCTCTGAGCTTGTGGGTCTTGAGCAACAGATTTTAGTGCAGCACAGAGGCGGCTTCAGTGGAAGAGATCCAGTCAGGCTCAGTGTGGTCAAACAGAAAGCTGTGGTTCTGGCCTTATTTGGTCCCCGACGCATCAAGCCAACAGCACAGTTCATCAGGAGACTACTTGAACTCTGTGAATAAGCTGGGAAGCTCCCTGACTGACCCAGCAAATACACTGTATACACAACAAAATACTGTTGTTTTTTTGACTCGGTTTTTGTTTTTCCAGAAGCAAAACACTTCTGACATCAGGGTACATCAAAAGCAAAGCGTACAACGTCAGGGGTCCTCAAGCATGGAGGAAGTTTTTGGAACTGGCAAAGAGGTTTTAACGAGCGCCAATATGAAAAAAGAAAAAGAACTAACAAGATAAACTTTTTTAACCACTTTTGCTAATTAGGGTTTCATTTATGTGAGTGTATTCGAGAAATAACAAGAAAATGCATAGATCTCTGGTAAACAAGGCAACACAGACTCTGACTCACCGATCATGCATATTTTCATACACAGTCTGGCAGAAAATACCCTTAATGTACACTGAATCCTTTAAAAGGTGATATACTGAGTTTACAACAGTCATCTGTCCATTTAATTGTCAAGAGAATTTGCCAAGAAATTTTAAAAAGTCACAAAAAATTAACCAAAAAGAAATTAGGCTTGGTTTTGTTAACTGCTTTAAAGCAAATAAATTGGCTGCGTAGTTTTGTGTGGTTGAACGTTACACAGTTAAAATAACGGAGGCAAAACCAGTCGCTTCAAAAAAACCTTGAAGATAAGAAACAAACAAAACTTAGAGGGGAAAAAAGAAAAATTAAGAGACGTCTTCAGGAACTGTTGTAAATCAGGAAAGCTGTAATTTTTCTTTCATGTTTGCTCGTATTGGATTTGTTTCATGCTGTCTGGAGACTCTTAAAGTACAGTTCAATATGTGCTATTTCAAAGGTTACTCAAGAAAGGTGCATTAAAAAGCGCATTAACTTTGTATTTCCCTCAAGAAGCTTAAAAACCCTTTTTTATGAATTTCCCAATTTTGCCATCTCCATCAAGTTTTTCTACTGCAAAATTTCAAAATACATGATGTAAACACGGCTAATGAGACTATTTGCACAAATTCAGTGAACAATAATACTACTGTAGCTTTCTTTGCTTCAGTCTACAGTGTTTCTGGATTACAAAGACAGATTGCTGTCTAAAATTGTCCTCTCACGCTGGTGCAGAACATATGTGCATGTTAGTGGTCAACTGGCTGCCTCCTGCACTGTTACTATGGGCTAACTTTTAGCAGAAGACATGAAGAAACAAAAAGTCTGCACTGGATTTTTTTAGGTTGGCTTGGTGTGTCAGGGCCCTGAGGCGGCCAAAATGTAGGCCACAGCTCTCTGTCTGTCTGGGAGTTGGGGGGTTGGGTGCGTTGTAGAGCACATTACTCACGGTCCATCTGTTTCAGCACGCGCCAACACCTCCCAACCCCGGCCTTCCTTTCCATCTCAGACTAAAGGATTACTGTCGAGCACTAGTCTGGGTCTAATCTGCTTTCAAGCCAGTCTGAACAGCTCTCTCCTTCTCTTTCTCCCGGTCCTCTTCCTGAAGACTGGCCTGCAGTTTCACACTGATGCTGGTGTCGCCGCTCCGCAGAGCCTGAAGGAAGAGGTCCGTGTGCTCCTTCAGCCGGTCCAGGTCGGTCTGGGTGCGTCGGTTCTGCCGGAGGAGCTCCTTGGTGCGCAGCGTGATGTCCAGCAGGCCAGACTTACTCAGGATGTTGTAGGTGTTGCAGAAGCGCTTCCTCTTTGTATCTGCTTCATTGTCGCTGAGGTTACATTCTCCTGCAGAGATGTTCTCCTGCGTCAGAGGACCACCAGGGCTTTTGGAGCCAGTGAATGACAGGGAAGTCATGAACTCCGCCTGGCTCAGAACTGATGAAGGCCTCTCCCTGGCTGGACTGCTGCAGGTTTCTGCTGTGGGGACGGAGAGTCGGCTCTGCAGCAGAGGAGACATGGTGCTGGGAGGAGCAGGAAGACTCGGAGTGGTCGAACCAGAGTTAACAGCACCACCGCTCACACTTTTCTGCTGCTTCTCTCTCTGACAGTGCTCCCGATGGCTGGAGGTCAACGTGCTACATCTCTCTGACCCTGAAGATGAAGATGAAGAAGAAAAAGACGAAGAGGACGAGGGGGAGGAAGACGAAGAAGCTGTCCCTCTCCCTGATGAACTGGAGCTGTCCCCGGGATGCGGTGCAATCTTCGGGTAGGATTTCAGGATTGGAAGATACTTCTTGGGGCGTCTGTGTCTTGAGGTGGCCTCTTTGGAGGCAGGGGAAGCTTGGCGAGAGACCACCGGCTGGAGAAAGACCACCTGAGGCTGCTGAACCACCTCCACTGTGGGACTGAACCCCCACGGCTTCAGAGCAGGAGGATTATCTCCAGGCTGAAAAGGCAAAATTAAGAGCTTTGAAAATCAGAACAAAACAGTCCTGCCATGGATACACAGCAGTTTTTTTTACTCTTTAGAATATTCATGAGACAAATGTCCCCATTAGCAGAGACTCCAGTCTACAAGGGAGTCACAGGCATTTCACTGCTAAACCACAGAATTATGTTGCACAATCACCAAATTAAGTTTCCCTTTCATTTTTCTTCTGCCCTTAGTAGCTCTCTTGCTCGCTCACATACATCAGTTGACTGTCTTCTTTCTCTGGAAACACACACATGACTTTTACAAACAAATATCACTGAATAAATTTTCATCTCTAATAGAGTCACCTAGTCGCTACCATCTAGAGGAGTTGGCTGACGTGCCCTGGCTTTCATTCAGAAACACTACATACACAGGTGTGACCCAAACAGTCTCCCAGAACTGATTTTTTCTACTTATATAAACTTCTAAAAAAATTAATTTAGCTCTAGATACACAAACACAAATAAATCTATTAGGACAATTAAATTTTCTGATCTTTTTGCACACAACATTCCACTTTCTCCATCTGTCTGTCTTCTGTGCGATCCGTCTGATTTAAATTCACCAAACAACACATCCCTACTCTTTGCTCAAGCTATCGCCAAGAAAACTATTCTCCTCAACTGGAAATCCAGACATCTGCTCTCCATACAGCAATGGTTAAACCTCCTCTCACAACATACAGCACTCGAGCAAATATCTGCCAAACAAAATAATCAAAACACTGAATTCTATAAAAAATTCTCATATTTCACTCAACCGCTCAATTTGCCGATGACCTAAATGCCACCTCATTCATCTTAGCTCATTGTTTTATGTGTCTTTGTTCTGTGTACGTTAAATAAATAAATAAATCTATTAGGTTTTCCTGCATAAAGGAATTTTTGGCGCCTCTTAAAGGTCCTATATGGTAAAAATCCATTCTTATTGTGTTCGTTTTGTGGTTGTCAAACTATGAAGATGTTTTCATCCTTTAAGACCTTGCCACAACTAGTTAGCCTCTCAGCTTTACAAGGGAGTAAGAATTCGACAGCTGTGGCTTTCAATCACAGAGGCTATACAGTCGTGGTTAAATGAACCATCATTGCAGTACTTTGAGCTGAAAAACTGAAAGACACAGTGTGGGGACATGTGAGACTTCGGTTTGTTTGCTGAAATGGGCACAATAAAAGAGGATTTTGAGATTTTACCAGGCGCAGAAGTGAAACCACCAGCCCCCAAATGACAAAAACTAAGAATAATATATATTTTAACCAGTTTTATTAATTGGGGTTTTATTATAGATTATAGACTCATTGCCTATAGTCACACACACTGATCTTACTGCTATGTGTATTCAAACCCCACCCCACCCCCCACCCCAACAAAAAAGAAAAAAGCCCATTCTGAGCAGAAAAAACCCTGGTGCTTTGAAGTTACAATTACATTTTACAGAAGAAGAACTGTAAACAGTGTTTTATGATAAAAACCATGTTGGAGGTAGGCGATTCCACGTTATCAACACAAATTAAAGTGTTTAACAAATATCATAGAGTTTAATTCAGTGAGAGTGCACAAAACTGCAATTCCAAACTATTTAAAACTTCAACAATTCCCTGTTGAAGTATAAATCAAGTAAGTGTTTTCTGTAGATAGAAATTTAAGCCAATTAGAGTTTTCCACATTAATTTAGCATGTGTGCTGCTGCTGAGACTAAATGTTAACTGTGTCACAGCCCTGTGTGAATGGTCGGTGTTTTTTTGGTTACACATTCCAGGCATTTGTGACTCGACTGCCACATGCAAGCTAAACAGGAACCGTGAAACTGGACCACAGCTTTCCTGTTGTGACCTGCCTGAAGTGGAAGAGTAGAGCTGAACATCCGAGGGGAAGCACAGGGGTAATTCATCCACACACATAATTTTATACGCTGAGATTTTATGTTTTCAAATTACAGTTCTTCTTTGTTACCTGTTTGAGCAGAACGTTGTTCATGATGATCATGGGGGAGAGATTAGAGTAGGAGCCTCCAACCACAGCCAACTGAGAGGGTTGGGGCCCCGAGCCAGACGTCTGTGGCCCCTGCTGCTGCTGAACAGGGTGGGGTGAATCCTCAGAGTCTGTGGTGTCCATCAGACTCATGTGCTCCGAGCTTGCATCTACAGCGCAGACAGAAGAGCAACCGAGGTTTTAATTAAGTGATATCCCATAAACGAACCACATAAAGCTGTGGTGAGAGTGTGGTCGAACCTGAGAATCCAGAGTCTCTCTCTGAATCGGCGCGAGAGTTGCCAGACTTCATGAGACACGGCCTGCTCGCCACCCTCAAGTGCATCTCTGCCTTCCTCTTGGTGCTCATCTTCTGTCCTGCTGCACTGACAATGTCCTCGGCACACCAAGCTACATCAGCATATTAAAGGCTACAGCTGGGGATTAAACAGAATTTAGACCCTCTTTTCACATTAGCCACAGAATATAGAGTTGCATAATGATATACACATTTAGAGAACTGACACTATGGTATCAAATTGATACCGAAAAACAAGATGCTTCTTGTTTTCTGTGGCACTAAAATTACCAAAAGTGCTGCAGCTGTCACAAGTGGCTTTCTAGAGATTGTCATTTCTCCAAAAGGGCAGTTTCACATTTGTAGAGAAACTCCTCAAACTTATTCGATCAGCCCACAGACGAACACTCAGTAATGTGCACAGAATTCAAGATAGTTTCATTTGTTTCTTTATGTTAACAAAATTTCATGAAAATGGTCAAATTACTGTTTCTCACAAGGAAACAGGACGAGTGAGTTTCATAACAAAGTACTGTGTTTTGTAAATACTTGAAGCTATATTCCACATTTTCTTTTAGTAATGTTAAATTTTTGCCATACACTTACTACACCTAGACTATTATTTGTATCCTTTTTTATATATCAGGCAGCTGGACACTGCAGTAGAAATGCTATGCCTCCATTAAAAAAATGTTTTTTATTTTTTGGAACAACATTGTTTTTGAGTGACAGTAAAGTCGTTTGTTTTTTTTTGTTTTTTTTTAACTTTTAACACTAATCCCAAGTTTATTTAAATAGAGGAGCTGATGTTGAAATACATTTCTTTCATTGGATTATTATTTGAAGTTGTCATTAAGAAGCATAGTATTTAGATGGATTTTGGGCTTTGGGAAACACAGATTGAGATTTTCTTTAACATTTCTTTTTATATTTTAGTCCGAACAACAAATCAATTAATCAAATACAGTAGCGGACAGATTAAATGACAATGAAAATAATCTGCCCTAGCTGAAATACATTGTTTTCATTGGCATATCTTTCCTGTGGTATAAAAATTGGCATTGAGAATTGTCGAATTTAAGTAATACTGGTAATGACAACCAAATTTATAGTACTGTGACATCCCTAGTTTTCGGTTACAGTTGGGCAACACATAAAGATGTGAAAGTGTATGACAGTTATTTTAACACTCTCATATAAACAATAGCTTCTTCCTGGTTTGCCTGCTTTAAATGAAATGAAAAATGAAAGCCTAACTTATTACTCAGCCCGACTGCTGTATTATTATTTGCTGATTTTAACTGGCTGATAAGGGCCTATCACAAACGTACTGGGATCAACTATCGGTTATACGATATGCGCTTATGATTTTTTTTAACAACACAGAATGCAGAAAAAGATGGTTGGGGTAAGTCAGAAGTCGTATAGTTTGTCTAGCACAACGGCTATGTTGTCTCTAATAATCTCAGCACTGCCTGAGGCACATGTGTAATAAACACAGACACAAACACAAAATGTAATATTCAATTAAGTTATATATATTCCTTTTAACATAGGAGGATAAGTATTTGTTGTTCCAACACACTGCATCTCTACAGCAGAATGGATGTCAAGACAGCAGCTGACTATTATTTACAGTACTCTCAGCAATGTTTGCAGCACAGCACATACTACATTTTTTACAGAGTCCAGCATTGTCTTCCTGGTAAGGTGCAAATTAGTTTGGGAGATGCATTGCTGGAAAGCCATTAAACGCTGCCCTAATCACTTCCACTTTGAATACAACTGTAACTCAGGCTACAGTATAAATGAAGAATTTCATAATTTTTCACTTCCTAAAATCAAAATTAGCCAAAAAAAATCCACTATCGGTCGAGTTCCTAGTAGCACTTGTTGGGCCTTTATTTTATGTCACAACACATAACATCTCCAGCCTCCTCTTGGTTTGTATTATTAACCAAACTGACTGAAAACACCAGAAAACTTAGTCAAAATATGAAGTTAGCTACACAAGTTAATTCAGTCAGTAGCTTGATAAGGCTAACGGACATGTTTGCAACCACAGACGTACTTTAGCTTGACATTAAAAGGTAGTTAATGAAGAGTCAAGTGAGTAAAGTTAAGCAGCACATTTTGGGCTAATTAGCTAAGAACAACTTTAAAACTGCAAAAAAAGGGGGGGGGGCAGGATGTACATAGGGTCCGGTTAGCTATGACTGCTAACACGACAACAGTTAAATGACAAGCTAGTGTAGGATAACGTTAACTCACACGTTGTACAAAATGTGTACAAAAACAACACAAAATGGCCGAAAATCATAAAAATATTTCACGTACTTTCTTTCCGGTGCTGCTCCGTTTTCAAAGCCGGCCGATACGAGCTTGCATCCGGGTCGAGTTTTTCGGGCTGCGTCTCGGTGACTTGTTCCTTCAGTGTGGTCGTCGCTGCTCCGCCGCGAGAACTCGGTGTTCCACGGTACTGTACACGAGACCGTCCGCCCCTCCCCTGCCCGCACGGTCACATGCGGAGCACGGTGGCAGCAGCCGTTAACGGAAGCTGTTTAGCCGTCCTCTGAGGGCTCCAAAACGGAAAGTGGGTTATCTACGGTCCGTGGGCGTCTCTCAGCTCACCTGCCGACCATTGTTTACGGACAAAAAACTGCAAGAAGGGGTGATTTTCGGTCCAGACGTTCTGCCATATTTGGAAATTAGGGGCGTGGTTTTCTCTGGAGTATCAGCAACGTCACATTCCTCACGGCGCTACGTGCACCCACCTGACCACTTTCCTAGCTTCTGATTGGCCGAAGCCGCCAGCAGCTAAAAAACGTGACTGCTGCCAAATGTGTGGCAAGTTGAGGACATTGTGTTCGTGGTGCAGTCGGAGGTGTACTGTACAACAGACATCTCAAATGTACCGCCGGGAAATCCAGTGACGTTAGAGCTCCTGGTGTGTTACATAACAGCGTGGCTGGCCTGCAGCTAACCCCAGCACCATATCTGCTGCATGTTTAAAGAAGTAAACAAAACGCCGGCACTCGGAACAAAACGTCCTCACATGCATCACAGTCATGCTGCATTGAGCTGTACGTCCACCCTCACTGCTCCTGTCGCTGCTGAGGATGAGGTGGCAGGTTGGTGGTGAAAGTGTGCACAGGGAGAGAAAACCACAGAGTACAGTATGAGGAACATGGCAGACCCTGAGAAACATTCCTGTATCCGCTTACATTTAAAAACATCTCACCATTAAATATTTGAAAAATGTTTTTTTTTAGCAAACTTGTGTGGGGAGCTTGATCATCCTGTTTGGTGAAATACTTGACAGTAGCTTTGCAGTTAAATTGAACCACATCTCTACACATGGGTGTGGATCTTGTTTGAACATCAGGGGCAGAATGTGTAATTGTATCACCTTACGGTAAGAGGATTACTCCTAAGTCTAACAGTGAGGTACTTTAAAGCTAACAGTTTAGATTTACTACATTGAAATACAGGCCCCATAGTTTACACACAATGTAATGCAGTAGTTTATATGTCTCTCTTTATCCTCAATGGCAGACTAAACTTTCTTTGCATGGAGGATACCAAAGTACCAAACCAGAGATGCTGATGTGACTATTTTTTCAGCTAGTCTTTGCTGGAGAGGTTATGTTGCTCTTTATTTCTCTTTGAAACACCCCATATTGGATTCAAGTCTTTCAACACACTTGGTCAGGTCACTATATTCATATTGTTCTTCTTTAGACACTTTTATGTGATTTTGGCAGCGTGTTTTAGATAATTATCATGCTGGAATATTCCTCTTTTGTCAAACTTCTGCAGACTGGGAATCATCTCATTAGCCAGTGTTTTTGATATATCCACAGGAATTTATAATGCCGTCTATAAATCTCAGCAACACTCTTTGCACTCATGCAGCTCCATATCATCACTCCCCCACCTCCACGCTTCACTGCCAGGACTATGCATTCACTGTGGTAGTCCTGGTCAGGTTCACACCAAACTAAGCAAACACATTTTTCTTGCTCTCATCTGACCAAATAAAGTGCTTCAGATACTCATCAGGCTCCTTTTCATGTGCTTCAGCAAAGTTTCATCTGGCAATTTTTTACCAGAGAGGAATCAATTTTTTTCTTGTCATCCGCCCATAAAGGTTGATGCTGTGAACTGTCCTTCACTCTGTCTGAGGTACACAGAAACTCTTAATTTCCACTGATGATAACCCCTGAAGCAGCTGCCCGTCTGTTTTTTACAGCTAGATTGTCAAAGTAGTGCACTGTCCATTGAGTCATTTTAGGAGGACGACCACTGCAGCGCTGATTAGTGGTACTATGGCTCCTTCTAAACCTCCTGATTACTGCTGCAACTGCATTTACACTGAATTTTATTTGGCCACTAATCACTGTCTATCTTTTTCCATCTTTTTGAAGTCTCACAGTTGGATTTTCAGTTTCTCTGGCAATTCCTTTCCATGTGGAGCCATGATGTAGACATGCAGATAAACATTATAACCACATTCATGCAGTAAGACTGATTGAACATCTCGAGTGTACTCAGTTTTGCATCAGTGACCAAAATTTTCTAACTTGTGAGTGAGCGATAATAGGTGTATTCACTTTTATTGTATTGAGTTCCTGCTTATGAGCCTGACTTTTCAGCACAGTCATTCTAAAGTTTATGATTTTGATTGTTCATAAGAGGAAATGCACATTTTCTAAACACTGAGTGAGAACACATCTCTGCATAGCCCATAAAATCTCTGACTATGCCTCTATCATCCCACATCTATCTGTGAATGCATTACAAATCAGTGGCCAACAGTAACCTATTGTGCTGTCTTTTAGCTACAGAGCCTGGTCAGATGAAGAGTTCACACTGTCCTCACATGGTACTGACTACAATGATCTATAAATGCAAATACAGAGAAGACAGGGGTTCCTTGTATTTGGAGTGAATTTTATTTCATGAGCTTATCATGCCTCATAATTAGGCTGAGCATTCTTTAAAAGACATTGCTATAAAAATAACAACTTATATACAAAAAGTCACACAGATGACATGTTTCCTTCATTACAATAGAACTGGTGTCATAGCAATGTAAACACTGAGTCATGGAGGAAACCTCTGGCCTCCCTGTGAATGTTACCATTGATCTGACAGTTAATCAGTGAACACTTAGGGATAGATGGACACTTTAATCCTTTCCCCAGGCAACTGAAAAGCTCAAAGTATTCCATTATCTCTATGTCTACTCAGTATAAGTGGTCTTAAAACCTCACACAAGAACAGCTAGATTTAAAAATGAAACTGACATTGGTTTCTGTAAATGAAAAATAGCGTTCAAGGCCAAAAGGTGTCTGAAGACATACAGGCTAGTGACAAATAAAGGAAATACCTGAACGCTTTACCCCTACAGCGAGGAGATCCCGTGGCTCTGTTAGACTGCAGGAGACATTTTACTGGCATAGTTTGGGTCATCTTGTCCCCTGCAAATCAATGCAAAGTTATTTTGAGTGACCACGTTTATCCTGTGATAGAACATTTCGGTCTCTTCCATCCAAAGGACATGAGGGGTCACTGAGTGGTTTGATGGAAATGATGGGCGTCATTTGCTGTGTTGTTATGTCTGTGGAGGTTTTCAGTCATCCAGGTCATGTTAATCTTAGAAACTTCAATAAAAAGCAAGTCCAGCTGCTTTTTACTGAAACTCCTCAGATTCGTATGCTGTGGAAGTTACCAGATTTCAACCCAACATATGTTAGACAGCTCTCCGCCATCAAAACACCAGATGAATCCATTTTTTTGCAAGAATCTTGTTAATCCCTCCGATAGAGTTCCAGAAACTCTGAGAATCAATGCCAAGAAGCACTGAAGCTGTCCTGGCAGCACATGGTGGCCCTGACACACTTTGCATTGGTTTTTCCATTAATTTGCCATTCGCCTGTATACACATGTATCGGTAGGCTTTGTTAATACAATCTAAAAAGAAAAAGATGTCATTGAGAAGATAGGAAGTCTTGATGAATGTAGATTGATGTGCAGACAGGATGAACAGTCAGATATGATCAGTGCATATGTGGCGAATCTCCAAAGTCTCTCCTCCACATTCAATGAGGATTTATCTTGTTTTGAGGGGACTGGCACCTGAAAAGACAAAAAGAAACCATCGTTTAACCCAACACTATTTATTTGAATCCAACTCAGCTGCAGAGGATTCAGTGTTAATTAACAACAATTTTCATGTGCCACAAAAAAGCTCTGGCCATTCAACCTGAAACAATCAATCGATCAATCCAACTTTATTTATATAGCACCTTTCATACAAGAGATGTAACTCAAAGTGCTTTACAATAAAGGAAATGCACCAAGTGCTTCACATAAAAATAAAATAAGCAAAGCAAAACAAAACAAACAAAAGAACATTTAAATGAATGTAATAATTTGAATTAAAATCAAATAAAAACATTTAATAAATGAATAAATAAATAATTTCTTATAGTGCAAAGTGCAGAAGCAATGCCAGGTGCTAGTTAAAAGCTAAAGTGAAGAGGTAAGTTTTCAGCTTGCTTTTAAAAACATTCAGTGAACTGCCTTCCCTGATGTCTCCAGGCAGTGTGTTCAGGAGCTTTGGGGCGTAATCAACAAAAGCTGCAGCCTTTTTTTCTCTGGCTGTTTGTGACCTCCAATAAATCAACAGAAGACGACTGCAGTGTTCTTGAAGGGTCAATATGTAACAAGTGTGTTGCCAATGTAGCTTGGTCCTAACCCATTTAGAGCCTTGTATACAAGGAGGAGGACCTTGAAGTCTATTCTGTATGTGACAGGAAGCCAGTGCAGAACAGCTAAAACCTGGACTAATATGCTCTCTCCTCTTGGTTCTGGTTAACAGCCGAGCCGCAGAGTTTTGAATCAGCTTAAGTCTCTCTGTGGTCTTATAAAGAAACATATAGACTACATGCTAGAAACTCTTATTTATGCTTCTTATTTATGCTTCTAACATTCCCTGCTCACTGGAAAAGTCTATAGTAAAACTACAGTGCAGGATGGTCTGAGTCTGATGTACACTCAAGCAGTAATTCAGGGGACCTGTCACTGCCCCTTAAATGCAAGGTTGCAGGATAGAAATGTAATTAGATGAATAAATCTAAAGATTAAATAAGATCTTTTAATTAAATGAGAGTTCAAACTTTAATCAGATCAAGAAGGTATGTTTCACGTATCAGAGCACTTGGATTACATCTCTGAGTCGAAACCATCCAAAAACTAGCAAGTCTTGGTTGTCATCATTAGTTTTCCTTTTTTCTGGTCACAACATCTGTAGATCCATGACCTCTTCCTTAACTTTATATCAATGTCTGTGGGTTGTGGGTTAAAAATTTACTAGCATTACAAGTGAGCTCACTGACATGGTTCCAAACTGCACATGACCGTTAGGAGAGCAGCTAATGAGCTAAATGCAAGATCAGCACCGCAGATCTCCACCCAGATGATCAGTTTGACATTTATATAGATGGATGACTAAGCAGGTCAGCAATGCAGAGGCCATGAGGTCAAAGGTTTCCCAAGATGGAGCCTCTATGTGAAGTGACATTTCTCATTCCCACAACAGAGTAAAAACTGTCCTCCTGAATGACCAAAGTAAGAGTCTAAACGTTGAGTTTGAATGAAGCCACCATGACAGCATCAAACGGAGTGTTTATCCCCCTCAGCTTTTAAATGCAACTCTGAATCTCATGGAAGAAATTAAAACTGTGTGGTCCTGTACCACTAAATATATGGTTGTGAGATGGTGGTCCTGCAACCTAAAGCTTTTGTTTACAAGGAAGTAGGAGTCAAAGTGCAGCATTAACCTTTTCTGACCAGAAAACGGCCACAACAACAAGACCACACACGTTCCTAAAATAGTTTTGTGGGGAAACCTGCAGGCCACCACCCAACTCGACCTTCCCCCACAGTGACCTCCAGTCCAGAGTACAGCTTTTAGTGAAGAGCATGGATTACTTTCTGAGTAGGTTAGGGCTGTTGGATAAGAAGATGTTCCCACTACACTCTAAAAAGTTATCAAGGAGACCTATTCTCACAAGTTAATTAAATACATGGTTGCAAGTAGGGATGCCCCGATCAAGTAATTTTAGCGCCCAGTTTGATCCAAGTCTGAATCTGATACCATTTTCCTACACAATACACACTTCCATTAAAGTTATTAAAATCAGTCTAATAAATATACTTGAAAACTGAATGGCTCTGCAATTCATTTAGAAAAATATTGCATTTCTGCATCCAAACTGTTCCTTAATGTTACGTAGGTGGTTGGAAACCTTGTTGTAAAGTTAGACAAGGTGTACTGTAGCTCCACAAGCTCTAAAAGACAAAAAAAGCCATATTTTGTACATGTATGTCAGAACATTTATTGTATATTAGCTGTAGTACCTCTTACTGTTTAATACTGTAATGACCAGATAAGGTGGTCTCTCAGACTACAGGTAGTTTATATTGGCTAGCAAAGCTAAGCCAACATAAACTTAGGAAATTTAGCTAACAACGGGCACCATGACACAACCTTTTTTGACGCTTAATGACCTCCAGCCAGCACAGCATACTCTACGCAAATAGTCCTAGTTGATTGTTTGGTGCAGATTCAATCACTATATAATATATGTAGTTGCGAGATTAAAACATTATGAAAAATCTAATTTACTGATTAAGATAAACCTTTAAAGGCCCAAACATTATGTTGATGGCTTAGGTTGACATATTAACCTTGATAATTGCATCAACTTAAAATTGTGTGTAATTTAACCTTAAATTTTTGCATTACTTAAATAAAAACTAAATTCAGTTTGATGTAACTTAATGAAATTGGCCTGATAACATAATTTTCCTCCCCTAATTTAACAAGTCTGGACAGTTTCAGACGGTTAAGACTGGTAATTTAAATTAACCAAGCTCATTTCTCTATCATAACTCAAAAAGACAATTTTTTTTGTTATTGTTGAGCTCAGACATTATTTTTTATAGTGTAACAGAGGAGGTGGTGAAGCCCTGCAGCAGCTGTTTCAGACAGTCGACCTAGTTTTCTCCTGATAGCTCACAGATCCACTTCATTGTTCCTTGTACCGAGAAGGAAAACATCTTGTGTGACTGAGGCAACATCGACACTTCAAACACTGATAACCACTGAGTGATTACTGAATGCTTGAAGGACAGACTCACATTTATTCAGCCCAAAGTACATTTTAAGACTCACTTATCACTGAAACTGTTACTGTCTGTGAAGGAATCCCTCCATAAAGTGATTTCTGGCTCAGCTGAAGCCAACGTCAGGCTTCAACACTCGCAATTACACGAATCAGACATATTTCTTCTGAAGTTTTTGTCTCCTTAGTGCTAAATTCTCTCCTTGTGTTACCACAGTGCTCATTTGCTGAGTGGAGGTGGGGACATTGTGATAAATTTAATTTCTTCTTTGGACTAATGAGGCTAGGACTCTGGAAGACACCCAGGTGATGTGACTAAGTGAGAGCTCACACTACATTTCCACATCTCAGCACTTATTAGCTTCGGCTAAATGTCACAGTGTAATAAGAGGAGGAATGTAAAAGAAGTCTTTTCTTAGCACTGATTAAAAAACTCTACATAGATGTAGGAGATGATTAGACACAAAGATAAGATTTTAAAAAGGTGAATCTGTCAAGCAGCTCAGCATTAAGCAGCAGAGGCGTTGGTTGTTGTGTTTACCTCCACTTTTTAAAAAAAAAAAATCACACCCTTCCATCAGTAACGAAGACTTGCTGTTAGAAATTTTCTCTCCAATGCTCAGAATAAACTGATCTCCATGTGTAAAATGCAGAGCACCCCTTTAGCAGAACCACCTCTTAACCCTCTGACCTATACAAGCAGTCTCTGGGTGTTTTTCATTCCTGTCATATTTTTCCTTACTGTGGGCTCATTTTTCACTGCGATGTAAAGCCCTGCACCTCAGTAGAAACACAACAACCATGAAGAAGGAGAGAGAAGTCAGAAATGGCTTCTGTGCAGAATGCCAAATGTCATAAAAAAAAGAAAAAATGAAAATTTTAAAAAGTTCTTTGACTATTTGTTTTGCCAAAATTGAAAAAAGCAACAGCAAACTGGACTCAACCTGTACAAAATGTTTCCAAACGCCTACAGGGGTTGTCAATACTGAAAATGAGTGTGACACTTGTTTTTTGTGCAGCAAAACAAAGTTATAAAGCCATAAATCAATAAAGAAAAGAAAAAACAGAAGTTGAACCTGTTTGAATATTTTACAAAAATTCAAAAACCTGAAACATCTTCATCCAAGTTCATGCTGAAAAAATGGAGGCTTCACATTTATAGATCATTTTCCACTTGTTTCACCATGCTGAATGTATCTTCCAATGGTTTTTTGTCCCTATATGCTGTATTTATTTTATTGATCCACTATGTTTGATTTTCCTCTCAGTCTCTCATGTTTTCTCTTTGTGTGAACACTGCCTGCAGTTAATTGGAAAACTCTCTGAAATTCTATCTATTAGTCACAACTAAGTAACTAATGGATTCTCATTTTTGCTATGGAGCACAGAATTTTTATTTATTTATTTACAGGATTTTTATTTTTGGTGAATTTTTTGAGTGACATGTGAAATGAAATTGTAAACGTATCTTTGGCTATTTTTCCTGACGTGTACATCACACATGATATGTTCAAGGACCGTCAGAAAGTTGAAAATCAGACAGTTTTTTCTTGTTTTTACTGCTTCTTGGTCTGATAAATAATTTAAGTTTGGCCCTTTCTAAAGAAAACAGGCACTTTAAACCAGCCGACTCTTTTTGGGGTCCAGATGGTTAAAGCTTGAGTGTTTTGACTTTTACATGTAAATGGTAAATGGTCTGCACTTATATAGCACCTTTCTACCTTAGTGGTACTCAAGGCGCTTTACAGTGTGTTCCTCATTCACCCGTTCACACACACATTCTGACACCAATGGCGACAGACTTCCATACAAGGTGTCTGCATGCCATTGGGAGCAACTTGGGGTTCAGTGTCTTGCCCAAGGACACTTCGGCATGTGGAGGGGCCGGGGATCGAACCGCCAACCTTGCAATCAGTGGACAACCCGCTCTACCACCTGAGCCACAGCCGCCCTGTAAATGAACGCCTGTTACATACAAGCCAAACAAGTCTATCAGCAGCAAGTAAAACTCTGTATTTTACAGAAAACCAGAGTTTTAAATACTGTCTGTCTCACTAAGTCCAAGAAAAGAATCTGACAGTTCAGCTAAAAAAGAAACTCAGCATTAGTCAACAGTATTTGTGTAATTACTCTCACTGCCAGAAAAAGGGGACAAAAGTTCCACACCACAGATTTAAGATTTCAACTGTGTTTGCTCGTATTGTTGCTTGTTGTTTATTTTAGGCAATTCTGGTTACACAACAGTTTCCCTTGCAAAGAAAAATGCAACAGAGAGGAATGAAGAGATTAACTGTAACACAAATTGCCCTTTTGACTTTATCTGGAATTAGAAAGCCAACAGAAAACATGACCACAAATAAAACTCCTGGTTGTGTCTGTAAAATGGTTGGTCTAATATTGCTCTGGGACCAAATTTATTGGGGTTAAAAGTTCACCAAGTTCCACTTTTAAAAGTTTAATTTTAGCTTGTGCACAAAGCAGATTTGGCTGCTTCTTGGATTTATCTCTCGGATTCTTAGTCAAAGCCTGAGCTGAACTCTGCTGCTGCATTTTTAATTCGTACCTTTATCTCCAAATGCCGACAGCAAGTCTGATTGAGGCAGATGAATACTGAGTAGCTGCGCATCGATCCGCCACAACATGGAGGCTGTACGTGGTCTAAAACAGTGTCTGGGTGCCAAAGTGACATCTGCATGAATGTCCTGAACATCATACTGCCCATCCTGCTGCAATCTTAAGGTTGGGCGAAACACTAAATTCTAAGTTGCCCCCTTAAATGGCAGCTAATGTGCAACAAATGCATCATCTGTCCTGGGATTGTGTCCAATAACAACTGCTCACGTGGATCAGAAGGGATGTAAAGCACACTGTGAAGGGAAGCAAATCAAAAACAGCTCAACATGACCCTTGAGGGGCTTTTTACTTTTGAAACACAACACATGGTTAAAGATTTCAGATGTGTATGAGTCCAGATAGTGATTTTCCCTTCATAACTCCTGTTTCATTTCAATAAATGCTCTAATGATCATCAAAAATCAAAGAGAAAAAGTCGAAAAACTAACAACGTCTTGAGCCCTCAGATTTATCTGCTGTTCCTGCTCCACTACCACTGATGAGTAACTATGTAGCTATGTAGCTATGTAGCTGCCAGCCCTCCTGGACATCTACAGCCAGCGCTGCAGCAGGAAGGCCAAGAGGATCCTTTCTGACCCCAGCCACCTCAGCCATAGACTGTTCATGCTCCTGCCGTCCGGCAGGCGGTTCAGGATCAGACTGCTAAACAGTTAAACAGACAGACAGACAGACACACACACACACACACACACACACATACACACACATACACACACACACACTCACATACACACAACAAACACACACACACACACACACACACACACACACACACACGTACACTCTCACATTCTCACACATTCACTCAAGCCCACACCCTCTCAGACAACAGTTACACTCACACAGGTACACTCATTCACACTCACATACACACTAACACTACACACACACTCTCTCAATGCACTAACCACGTTATAATAATAATGTGAAATGACCTTGCACTCAGCTATCACAATGCACTCTGGCACCGTGGACTTTATTATTCGCACCTTGGTCTTTATTTTATTATTGTTATTATTTTTCTATTGTTCTTATTTATGATCTTATTTCTATTTTATTGTTGCACTGTGAAGTTGAATCGGACACTAAGCACAGTAAATTTCATTGCTGGTGATGATGTTACATTATTACAAGCACATGACAATAAAGAATCTTGAATCGTGAATGTGATGGAGTGAATAAGAAACACAATGTAAGGCAGTTTGAAGAAGTTTTCAGCCTCACAGCAAAACGTCACAGGAGAAAGATTGCTCTAGCGTTATTTCCCAGCATAGTCTCCTCTTAACTTCAGTGTTCATGGTCACATCTTGAGTCTCTGGTTTCTCCTCAGCAGCATGCATGACTTTATTATCGCTCTGAAAATGGCGCAAGTGGGATTCAGTTTGGGAAACAGAAGTCAGAGGGTGCAGGTCGGGTCAATAAGGTTCATAGAGTAACAGCTCAAAGCCACATTTGGCTGCTAGCTGATGCTATGTGGACGGACACATTATCCTGGAGCAACAGCAGCTTCAAGCTTTACGCTCCTTGTTTCTTGATTGCTTTAACGTTCAAGTTTTTGTGGACAGTAATATAAGGCTCTAACAGTAACTCCAAATGGGAGTTCTGCCCCTTGTTTCCAGGTGAGACCGAGAACTTCATAAAGTACCCTTGTAGCTAAGGTTAAAAAGCACTAGATACAGGACATTTGCTGTCCACCTGAAGCAAAAATAAAAAAAAACATGATTCATCAGACCAGGACACATTAAACAGGAGCTGTTTAATGCTCATATGTCCATTGTGGGAGCTTTTAGTGGTGGACCAGAGTCAGCATGGACTTTCTGACCAGTCTGCAGCTCCATACACTGATCAGTCACAACATCATGACCACTGACAGGTGAAGTGAATAACATTGATCATATTGGTACTATGTAGTGTTCTGATGGAAAACCTTGGATTTTAACATCCATGTTGATGAGACTTAGACACCCAAATAAACATTGTCCCACAACAAACACACTCCCTCATGCAAATGGAAATCCCAAATGTCACTGGACTACCCCTGCAGGAAAATACACCCCACCACATGGAAACAACATCAACCAATCAGGAACATGTTGAGGAACATGACAATGGCCCAACATGTTGATTTGACCTCCAAACTCCCTACACCTCATTCTGATCAAGCATCAACAGGATGCAGTGGAACAAGTTGGATTGACAGAGGCCCCACTGCACAAGCCAGAGTACCCAAAGGATCCACTGCCAACGTCCTGGTTCCAGACCCCATAGGACACCCTGAGAGGTCCTCTTGTCCATGCCCAGTGGTTCAGAGCATTTCTGACCACATATGGGGGACCAATACAATGTTAGGCAGGTGGTCATAATGTTATGCCTGATCGGTGTATACAGCAAGCTGAGATGCTTTGTGGTTTCCAAAACCTTTCTATGAGCAGCATTAGGCTTAAAGCAGTTTGTGCTACAGCAGCTCCTCTCTAAAATCAGACAACACCAGTCAACCCTCACCCCTCCTGAGAATTCTGTACTTTATATTTATTCATCAAGGACTGTGTACGAAAACACTAAAAGGAGAAGAGGTTAGCTGCTAGCTTACTTTCATCTGCAATCCCTGGGCAGGTAGGTCCAGTAGGAAATAGAAACTACAAATACATGTCCTAGGTAGACCACTGAGCTCTCCGGTTCACCTGTTGTCTCTTTTTGGACCATTTCTGGTAAACACTGCATACAAGGAACACCCCACAACACCTGGAGATGCTCTAACTCAGTCGTCTACATTCACAGTTTGCCAGGTTATACCAGTTTTTCCTGCTTCCAACGCACCAACATCAATAACTGACTGTTCACTTGCTGCCTGATATCTTCCACCCACCGACAGGAGCCATTATAACGAGATAATCAATGCTATTGCTTCATCTGTCAGCAGTTTTAATGTGGTTAATTGGTTTATTCATTGCTTTACATGACTTGGTTCCCTGTTCTACAGGCTGAGTCCTATCACTAGTTTTTACTGTTCTTCTTCCAGTTATTATTTATTTTTACTGATATGTAAATCAGGTTCTTTTCAGTCTAAAACTTTAGACCTGCTGTCCTCGTTTGAAACTATTGCCTTGACTTAGTGAGCCACAAACTCACTGTGACCTTACAAAAGCACCAGATGATCAGATGTGTTTTTGGATTAACCTACAGCCGTGATGCTGTTTAATCTCCTTTGTCCTTGGTAGTCTGGCAGACTGGAGGAAACTCTGATAAATGTAGCTGCAAACATCCAAACATCTTCCAACAGAGTGTCTGAGCGCCACAGGGGGGCAATCAGTGTCTTACTTTTCACAGCCGCTCGCCGTCTTCTTGTGTTTCCGCCTCCGAGGTCTGTTCTTGATGGACTCAGTGATGCTGTGGAGAAGAGCAAAGTGCAGTAAACATACCGATGTGTTCAAATCTGACAGATAAAACACTCATTCACTGACCTTTTATGATTTTGAAGTGGCTGCCGGTCTCTAAAAACAGGAAAGAGTCAGAATTATTAAAAAATCTGTTTACATCTGGTGCTTGATAGAAAGATGTTCAGTAATTTACCTGCATTCACATCTCTGGTGTTCTACAAATGTGAGTTCGACAGGTTGTGCAGACGACATGGGGAGAATCCTCATAACCTGACAAACAAGATGAAAACACCCAACAGCTTGCATTCATCCTGTTGAGCTGTGACAACTTCTAATGCAATGATGTTCGATCAACAAGAAAGATTTCAAAGGCTCCTGCACTCAAGGTGGAAAAAACATAAGGTAAAAAGCCAATTTATTTAAATTGCTTCAACTTGAAGGTTGTTTTAAATCAGTTAATGCAGCAATTTCTGTTGAAATTACACATAATATTAAGTTGCTGGTGGTGTAACAAACAGTATTTTTATGTCAAAACCCATCAAAATAATGTTTTAACTTCAAAGGTTTACCCACATCAGTAAATTTGATTTTTATCCTGCAACCAAGCAACTAATTACCTGAATTACTTCTTAGAGATTGTATGTATGTATTTCTATGGTAGAACACTTTAAAAGAAGAAATTATGATTTTTAAATGAACATGTTTTTGATGAGAACATTATTTACAGTTTTGGCCTTTTTTACAGTCACCGTGTAAAAATAAAACATTTTTATGTGCTTTTAGGAGATATTGTATGTAATTTTAAAAAGTTAAAATCTTTGAAATAACAATTTAAAAAATTATTTATCATTTTTTAATCCTTAATACACTTTTTTCAAATATCAGTAAAATAACAGTTTTTGCTGATTTAAATACAGTAAAAACATTTTTAAAAAATTTTTTACAGATGTTTTTGAAAAGGTAATGTTACTAGTTATTGTGGCATTTTAACAAAATAGAGAAAATCTGTAAAATATCAGTTTTTAAAAATGATTTGCCGTTTTTTATTTTTTTGTTGAAAAAATACAAAATAAAAAAATCATGTACTCTTACGGTCAAATGCTGTAAAAGAACAAACTACCAGTTCTAAAAATATACACTTTTGATGTGGACATTATTTCGGCTGTTTTGGTTTTTTTTTACTGTCAGCATATTAAAAAATAATACATGTTCATGTGCTTTTAGGAGATATTTTCTGTAGTTTTTTGTTTTTTAAAAAAAGGTAAAAATATTATTTTATTTTAAAAATGATTGCAATATTTTTTCCTTAATATCAGCAAATATCTGTAAAATAATATTTAGAATTACATTATTTTTCTGTGATGTTACTAGCTATTTTCTATATTATACAAAACAAGGAATAGCTGTAAAATAACAGTAAATTGTTTTTAAAAAATAATACAGCCAAACACAGAGTGAATGTGTTCCTTCCTTTCTGATCCATCATCTCTGAGCAGAGATCCTGCCTCACCTGTAGAGTGATGTTGCGCGCTAGCGTCGGATGACACTCCATCTTCTCATCGCCACAGCAACCGGAGCATCTCCACAGCGACACGCAGGCGGGTTTGTACAGAAACTCCACCTCCTCTGGAAAGTCTCGCTCCACGTCCACCAGCTGCTCCATCGGCTGACACCGGCTCTTCTCCAGAACCTCCTGGAACTCCATCACTGCAGGAGAACGCTTGTCTTTAGATCCTCTGCTCCAAGGTAGAAAACTCAGAGGGGCATGAAGAAGAGCTTCATCCTTACCTGTGTTACCTGTGGAGTTACCCCCAGCTGGAAGGTGGAGCATCTGCAAAAATAATAGAGATCAAACCGTCTGCGTTTCATAGAACTGATGCCAATGATGGAGACAATCCAGAAAACCCTCCAAAGCAACTAAAAACATTTACTCAAGTACAGAACTGAAGTACACTTTTGAGGTATTTGCACTTTACTTAAGTATTTTTATTTTCTGCAACATTATACTTCAACTCCTTTACACTTCATACTATCCTTGCTACTCCACTACATTTACCTGGCAGCTTTAGTTACTTATAAGACAGAGGTGTTGTTAGAGGCTCAGCACAGAACAGAAATTTGTGATTTTAATCTGATAACTGTACAAATAAAAAAAACAAGTTGATCATACACAGAAGTTATTCAAAGTGCTTTACGTACATAGGAATGAGACAGAAATAAATAAATAAATAAAAGAATGAATAAATGAATGAACAGATAAATAAACATAAGAAATTAATGAACTAATTAATGACTAAATGAATGAATGAAATAATAAATAAAAATAATAAATAAATAAATTAAAGAATAAATGAATTAATAAATAAATAAATAAAATAAAAAATGAATGAATGAATGAATAGAAACAATTAAAGAATTAATTAACTATTCAGTTAATTAATTAACACTAATAAATAAATAAGAATCAGTTTAACTTAAAACTTTT
The DNA here is from genome assembly GCA_024666655.1 of Dascyllus trimaculatus. Taxonomy (NCBI): domain Eukaryota; kingdom Metazoa; phylum Chordata; class Actinopteri; family Pomacentridae; genus Dascyllus; species Dascyllus trimaculatus. The sequence goes on from CM045455.1 coordinate 29,040,335, forward strand.
GAATAAAGTATACATATATCTATGGAGTAACTAAAACTGTTTGGCTAAAACAACTAAAAAAAGAAGACAAGAAATATAAAAGAAAAATAAAAGCAGAGCAAGATTTAAGTGTGAAATAAAATAGAAAACAATCCAAATTTGGTAAATAAAAAAGCAGACAGGTAGGATCCAACTTGTATGTACTTTTGTAATAACACTGATCACCTAAAACAAGTGAAAGAGAACAAATGTTAGGTCACTCTTTAAACAGCATCATCATCAACATGTTTAGAGAACTTTATTTTGCCTTCAAGTAGAACATTCTGGGAACTAAAACTAATTTCCAGCTGAAAACATGACTAGAACTGTCTCAGAACATTTTTAGAACAAACAAATGCTAGCTGAGAAGTAGATCTGGACCTAAAACATTGACCACTTGAGTATTTAATTAGTGATATTGTTAAATGATCTTGACGAACAAAGCTGCTGTTTTAAAAGGAGGCTTTAACTCAGTGGATAATACAGCAAGATTTAAAGTACAACAGAATAAACCAGTGAATTCTAGCATTTTTAGCTTCTTCCAGAAAGCACTGTAGTGGACTAAGGAGCAGAACATTCCAAGTCAACACACAGATAATCCAGAGACCGTTTCTCAGAGCTGTAAATTTGGTAATAAACCATTTCAGGAGACAGCTGACCCAAAACTCACACCTAAATGCAAAATCTACAGTTCGGATGTTTACATCAGGATGGCCATTCACCCCCTTTGGGAGACAACAGGATGTCTCCCTCCTCCACCACAATCTGATAACAAGTCATAAAACACCAGTTGTGAGAAAACCACACCTCTGGAGAGGAGGAGATGGCATTCTTCACAGTGACCTGCTGACCTTTCTCTCCTCCTAACACACTGAACTTTCTACACAGGAATGAATTAAACTTGTAAATCCAGGAATTAAGGAAATCCAGCATCACTGGAGTGATGATCCCAAAATCTGGACTCAATCTGTGAAACCAGGATGATCAGGACCAGCAATGAAGAAGAACGCAAGTGTTTGTGAAGAATCACACGAGGCACAAACATCCCCTCTTGACCACAGCCATAAAAGACACAGAGAGACTCTTAGCTCAAGCATATATGCTTCTTATCTCAAAGTCTTATTTTCCTTATTAATGAATGTATATGCTTGTATTTGTAGTTACATTAATAGTTTACTTTCATGTAGTCTAAAAGTCTACTATTTGTGAGATTATTCTTGTGTTATATCTTTTATTATTATTATCTCAGGAACCATGTGAGATAAACATATCATGTTTGGTGTCGTTTTAATCACACATTTAGTGAGATTTCAGATCTGTGATCATCATAGATATTTAACAATTGGATTTACATGTTTAAGAAATGATCTTAAAGGAAGTTCTGAAGTCTATCTGGCCTCTGATCTCTCCTGGACAGTGAAGCTCCAGACCTCCCCCTGGGATGGACACAGCCACGATTGGTCAGATGCTGATTTGAATTTGGCTCCAAAACCTTTCTAGATAAAGAAAGTCACTGGAATGCAACTGGGGCTTCTTTTTCTTATATTGGGCTTCTGTTTTATTTTATGGGCTTCTCTATTTCTTTATACGGCTTAACTTTAAACAAGGGTTCTTAATATCTACATGAGCTTTGTTTTTCTAGGATTAACTTGAAGTTGAACCTCTTAAGTAAATTTTAATAATACAACAGCACGGACATTTTCTTTTTAACTATGAGCTTCAACTCTTAGTGTTTGTACTTTGGCACATTTTTACAACATGACTACACCAAAGTGCCTCCTTATCTCTGCGTTCCTGATCCGACGCATCCAGCAGACCATCACAGCTGGACATCCTGCAGTAGCCTCCCTCTCCCTCCATCAAAGGCTACATGAGTATCATTTTACTTCTGTTAAATAGGTGAATTTATAAATTACAGTTGGCTTCCAATTCCAAAGTTATTCTAAATTCATCACCTTTCTATCAGCTGCTTCCAGTGACGATCAGTTAATTAGCTTATCTGCATTCATTCATTCATTCATTCATTCGTTCATTCACTGTCTGTTGTTACGTCATTGTTGTTTATTGTTTGTTTGTAGTGTTAGTTAATAAATGTTTGTGTATAATTATCATCGGTTCTGCCGTGTATTTCTTTGTTTGGGAACTGGAGGTCAATGAAATCAGAGTTTACCACTTTTGGTAATGAGATTGATCAGTGCAAGTGGATTTGATAAATTTATGATGACTGAACCTGAAATATTCTTGATAAAGGTTTCTTAGATGCCTAATTTAAATATGTACATGGTACCGCTGATAAACAAGTGCAAATTTAATCACTAAGTGTAGTCTCTACATGTGTGGTGCAGCCGTGCATGAGGCTACATACTATTATTATTATTATTATTATTATTATTATTATTATTATTGCTACAGCAGGGTGTAGTCAGGCTTAGATTTCACATGTCTATGAGTTGTTAAAAGCTCCAACAAATAATTACATTTCAATAAATATTCAAATGATCCAACATCTCAGCAAAAATCGCAGATTAGGGAACAAATTTTGTTGCTTTTCCTTCTTTCTGCTCCACTAAATAGTGATTTTCCCCTCATTTCATCTCTATAAATGTTCAGTTGACCCAGTACCTGTGTCAAAATGTAGTTTGTTCTTCTTTTCTCTCCTATTAATCAAGTTTCCTCAGATTTATCCTCTGTCCCTGTATTTAAAACTGGATATGAAGTAGTTCAAATAGTAACAATAATACATCAGTCAGAGGGACCAAATCAGGACTTTTACTGCAATTCTTTAACTCTAATTAGGATTTTTCTACAGAACATTAACTTGTAATCAAGTGGTTTTACTTTGCTTTGTTGGTACTTTTAGTTTAGTAAAGGATCTGAGTACTTCTTCCACCATTTATAATGAATATCTCGCGCTTTAAAATTCCTGTGCAATATCTAGTTTACTACATACACAAGAACACATGCTATTTCCTTAGTCTTTGTACTTATGTACAATGTGTGCATCAATAGTACTCTATCAATATTTTTCTATTTATCAAAAAAATGTGTGCAGCACCACTGATATGTACAATAAAGTAGTCCTTATGTATATTTTGGTCTATTTTTAATGTTACACCATCAGTTCTGCAATAGTGTTTCTTCATTGCAGAACAAAGTTTGGAATGATGGCAAAGGTTTCAGTAGCAGTATTTTCAATGAGCAGTTGCAGAGCGCCCTCTAGTGGCCAATAAACACCAGCGCACTGACTTTAATCCAGTAAAAACAACGATGCAGCTTTCAGGTTTCAGAGCTCCACAGTCAGCAGTGACATGAGCCAGCCGACAACAAAAGCACTCTTGATTTCTCAATTGGTTGCAACACGAGAGGGTTTATTATGACAAGAAGCGAAAACCTTCAAAGCATCCAAAGAATAACAGCAGAGAATAGCAGCAGCCTTCACTCCTGGGACTTTAACACACAGTAAACACGGTTAAAACAAAGGCGGCTCTGAAAAGCCTCAGGAAACAGCGTGAAGTTTGTCAAGTTCTCAGCCTCCACTCAGCATCCAAACTCACAACTTTCCCAACAAATGGAGCAGAGCCCAGTTGATCTTGGCTCTGGTCCTCTGTTGAACATCAGCGATCTGTTTCTGACTCCTCACCTCTCTGCTGATTCCTCTGATGAGAACTTTTTCTGCTTCAAAGCCTCAACAACAATAGTAGTTTATGGTTTCCTGGACTTCTATATTTGCTGTTTGCATACATCTAACAAAGAAAGCGGCTGCAAACCACAGCTGTATTCAGCAGAAAGAGGTTTCTTATGTTCCACATGATGACCTCCATATCTATAATATATAAAATACTGTTAACCTTAATACTAAAATAACCCAAAACCTGCACGTTAAGTTCCCTCATATCAGCGCTGAGTCAAAAGAACTCTGGTAAAATTAACTACTTGTCCTGGTCGCTGTTTTCAAATTTGATCTTGTCTTTAAATGTTGTAATGATTTGCACACCTGCATTGTGGAAATGACATGGAATAAGTAAACAGTCGTCTTAGATTTTTAATTTTAAACAATTGCGGTGTTTATTTGAACTGTAGTTATCAAAATGGAAGCTAAAACCATTTGAGATGATTTCTGGACATAAAATAAAATGTAAAAATCATCACAAAAACAGCTCCTACTTACTTTCTGTTTCCTCAGTACTACAAATTACACGTGGATGTTAGTCTGAATTACATATTTTGCTGCTAGCCGATATTAAATTACTGTAAAATAATAATATGTTGTGTTCTTCTGTACTCCTGTGATTGTTTAGGTCTATTAATGTATGTGTACGACTGTGAACAACGTCTAAATGCTTCACCTCCTCTGGGGACTGTGGGAGTCGCAAATCTGTGGTTATTTTGGGGTTTGAACACAGAAAGGTTTGGGAACTTCTGCATCAGACAGACAGACAGAGTTTACTGTGACCCTCAAACCACTGTGGACTCAAATCTGCATCTTAGAAAGCTGTCAGATGAATGTAGTGGAGCAGAAAGTACAGTATGTTAGTATGTAATGCAGTGGAGTGGAAGCAGAAAGACATGTAAAATAGAAATACTCACGTAAAGTTCCACAAAATAAAGAGTAGTTGAGTAAATATACTTTAAACCAGTAGATACAGCAAGTATTTCCATTCAAGATCTGTGACTTAGTCACTTTAAACATCTGCAAAACGGAAAACAGAATTCATCCTACGTTTCAGAGTATTTTATATGACTAGGTGAAAATCACTGAGACAGATTTTAGCTGGTTTTATTGTCCCGACATATAATGAGACATTTACTGCAGCTCTCTCTTTAAAAACTACTCAGTATAAACATTTGGCAGCAAAGGTGCTGGAAAAACATACGTGAAGAACTGTGGAATAATATAACGTTCAAAAACCGTAAAAATAAAGTCAAAAATTTGAAAAATATTCATATTTTTAGTGGATTTAAAAACAGTGTAAGAGTTTAACTTTATGGCAACATATTGTAAAATAAATAAATAAATAAGTAGTACTACAGAAACTACACATTTGGCTTGTTTCTGTTGTTTTTTCTACAGTCAACATGTAAATTAATACATTTTTCCGTGATTTTACAAGATATTATCTGTAATTTAACAAAACAGGGAAAATCTATAAAGTAAGAGTCTGAAAATGATTTACCATTTTGCAGTTCTTAATAGACAGGACTTTTCTTCAAACAAAGAAAAATATCTATAAAATAATGACACTTAGTGGATTTAAATACAGTAGAACTGTGTCATTTTACAGTCACGCTGTAATAGAGCAAATTAATATTCTTGATGTAGCTAGCATGTAAATTAATACTTTTTCCTGTGATCTTTCCACATATGACCACTTTCAATCTTTTTTTCTTTCGACTAATGATCAATAATTACTTCAATCACAGATCTGAGCCCAGGTTAGGATTTCCACTGTTTTTCTGTCTTGTTTCTGTTTATCTGAGTGTAAAGTGGATCAGCAGCTGCTGTTAGAGTCAGCATGAACATGGAAACTAAGGCTCTGCATGCAGATGTTGGAGCTGAACAGCTGTGTGACCGAGGAGCTGACAGGAGTCACACTGGAGACCCAGAAACTACATAAACTAATCAGAGGAACCTCCAATGAGTCTTTAAGGTGAATAAAAGCAAAAAAAAACCTAGATAGACTAGTCTTCTAATGACTTTTCATTTAAAAAATCATAAATAGTGAATAAAATTTCTCACCTGAAGGAGAAGAAAAGATGACAAGTAAAGCAGAAAGTGGTTTCAGAGTGAAACTGTTTCGGTTATTTACCTGCGCAGGTATCAGCTGCGTCACAACAACCAATAGGAGACTCTGCATGCTGCTGACGTCCTCCTGTCTCTTCTTCTTCTTCTTCTTCTTCTTCTTCTTCTGGATGAAATGAAAAACGTTAACGAGCAGCAGCGCAAGACCTTTATGTGCGCGCCGCCCCACCGTGCACGAGCCCAGCTGTGCTTCGGAGCGCGCGAGGGCATGAATGAAGCAGCTGGTGATCAAGAAGAAGAAGAAGAAGAAGAAGAAGCCGCAACAGGAAGTCAAGTAGAAGTGAGGTTTTATAAGTTTTATAGCTGAGTGTCTCACACAAATAGCCTACACACTGTAAAAAAAGAACAGTTTACTGCTATTTCACAGATGTTTTTACAGTATTTAAATCTGTAAAGAAATATAATTAAATTACCGATATTTGCCTTTATTTTAAAGAACAAATGTGTTATTATATGAATGAATAATAACACATTAAGGATTTTTAAAAAGAGTAAATCATTTTTAAAGTTTTGTATTTATCTAACAGATTTCCCTGTTTTGTGAAATTACAAATGATAATTAATACAATCACATAAAAAGTCATGCATTTCACATTAAGACTAAAAAAGGACCAAAACTGTAAATAATGTCCACATCAAACATGTGCACTTTTAAAAATATTAAATAGTTCTTTTTAAATGTTTGACCATAACATGACTCTCTATTTAAAGTATTTAAATCAGAAAAAAACAGCATTTGCTGTTATGTGAAAGAAAAAATTTCAGGATTAAAAAATAGCATTTTTTAACTTTTTTTTTTTTTTTTTTTTTTACAGATTCTTGTTAAATTTCAAATAATAACCAGTAAAATCACAGAACAACAGTATAAATGTACATGTTGACAACACCAACATCCAAAATCTGAATTTTTGCAAATGGTAGTTTGACGTTTTACAGTATTAGACCATAAAATCACACCCTAATCAGCATCACATCTGATTAATTTACAGGTATTTGTCTTTACTTTCACAGTTATTACAGTATTTCACCTTTTTAAAATGTATTTTCCTCTGCTGTTGCAACAAACTGACATAGTTTCTTCTTGTTATTCATTATAAGGCTGAAATTCTGACTGGCAGCTCTCTGGATCTCTGCATTGACTCCCAGTATACAGATGATGCAGCGCCACTTCTGAATCTCAGTTTAAACAGTCTGAATCCTCAGTCCTGTTTTTGCACTTTTGCCCTCTCAGTGTTGCCTGTTTAGTTTTTGCACAAACGCAGCAGAATTGAAGTTTTCAACACTGAACTCCGAAAACCAGCAGAATGTCTCAGAGCGACTCTTCTGTTCTTGATGTGTGTTTGGTTCTGATAATATATCCGTTAACATCGGTCAACATCTAGTTTTCTTTAATGTTTTAATTTCCAGTTTAGATTTTGTTCACGTCCAACAGGTGCAGAGCTTCCAGCCTCCTCTCGTCTTGTTTTCTGCTCTTCTCCTCTCATCTATTAGGGGCTCAGGTGGTTTTTCCTCAGTCAGAGTGATTTACAGGATAATTGAGCTGCTGTGTTGTGAGTTTGAGCCTCAGTGGGGAGACAACAGAGATGGATGAAGCCTCGTCTCTCGCTCTTTTAATGCTTTGAAGTTGAGCCAGTTTGGGGAAGAATCATGTTTGTATCTCATTAATTAAAGCATGAATAATTTAGCCTGTGAACCACCTCGTGTTATAGAGAATTAAGAGACAAAAACAGTAAATTCAGCAGGTCTAAGAGGAGTTTTCTATCACAATCTGTTTTACTGCCAAGTAGATTTTCAGATATGAAGAACTTGACTTGATGTTTAGGTTCAGACACTGACAAATAGAACATTTTTTAAGAAGGATAAAAGATTTAAAAGGCTAATTTTGTTGTTCAAATTAACACCAAGTGTAACAGGACAAACAAAAAGCAGTTGTAGTGAATCTAAAGCGTTATAAAAGTAATGAAAGTGTTTCTATTAGGTGTTGTTTCTTCTTTTATAATAAAAGTATGCTGTAATCTTGGTTCTTGTGCTCGATCATTTCTGATTTGTTTGAACATCTCCAAACTCTCAACATTTAAAATGATATTTGTGAAGTTTTAACTTGATGTATCAAATACCTCCAGAGATCATTTTCATTCTGTAGTTGCCCGTCGACCCACTGTCAGCTGTTTTTTTTCACACATTGAGAAGTGAGGCTGTTTGAAAGACAATATCTCAGGAACTATTAAAGACACAACCTGAAATTTCCACCGTTACTTCTCATCATGTCACTGACTCAGAATCTGCAATATCGGACATATAGACTGAATAATCTCTGAACATGGGTGAGCTGAAATATGAAAACAAAAACATGGTAAGTCCCATCTTTGAGCACACATGAACAAAAACACTGATAATGCAGAAGTTAACTAGTGATACTTCATAAACAAAACGTAGCCGCATGTCACAAAAATACAAAACATATAGAACACTTTCAATATGAAACCATAAAAAGTGAATGAAAACTTACAAGTTGTAGCACAAAAACTAAACTTATCGGACATTGAACTGACATGTGGGCTGCACGGTGGCTGGGTGGTTAGCAGTGTCGCTTTACAGCTAGAAGATCCCTGGTTTGCTTCCCGGTTAGGACGCCTGGGATCTTTCTTTGCATGTTCTCCCTGTGCAGCGTGGGTTTTCACCGGGTACTCCAGCTTCCTCCAAAAAACATGCTGAGGTGAATTGATGATTCTAAATTGTCCATAGGTGTGAATGAGAGCATGCTTGGTTGTCTGTCTCTATGTGTAGACTGGTGTCCCCTGCCTTTACCTGAGTCAGCTGGGATAGACTCCGACCCCCCGCGACCCTACAGAGGATTAAGTGGCATATAGATAATGGATGGATGGAACTGACATGCATTTTCAAAAAACAAGTATCTTGGAAAGTGTTTGATACATCAAGCTAAAATGTCACATCATTTATAGGAGCTATTTAGTATTCTGTATGTTTCCTTAATATCTGTTCATTTGTTTTTGTTTGGATGACTTGATCATATTCTCTTTGTTAGTTATTTGTGTAGATGTTTTTTTTGTGCTTATTTATCATATTTTGTCTGGGTTCATTAGTAGCTTATTTTGTGGGTTTATTTATTAGACTTGGTTAACACTATGGGCACCTGGGGTCTATTTAGGTCGGTAGCAGGCATAGGACCAGCATGCACCTGGGTGGGCCCCTGGGTGAGCAAGAGAGGCAGCAGGAGTATGGGGCCTTCTTCTTTTGTTTGTTTGCTTGCCTGGTATTGGATAAAACAAGAAAAAGCGCAACAGTCTGGTATGGACAACGACTCATTTGCTAGCATAGACCACATACCCAGACAAATATTCATATCTTTATAAATATCCATATTTTAAGCCATGAAAATCAGAGATGGTCGGGCAGAAAATGTTTTAAAATTAGATTTATAGTGATGTGCAAATGATGATAATAACGATCCTGGCCTAGTGATCAAGTTTCTAGTCTTGTTGAAGAGGCCAGCTGAGCTCAGATTAGACTCATGATACTGAGGAAAAATGACATTGCAATATTTAGTTTTTCTGAGATATCTAGTCCAAATTAAGAAACACAGGAATTTTAATGCACTCAACTCAATCTGGAAAGAATTTATCTCTCTACAATGACTGTAGTGATTCTGTAGAGAACATCTGCAGAGAAAATTAAAACCCATCTGAATAAGCTGTTGGAATCTTTCTGATATTGTGGAACACCAGCAAAGACATCAGAAATGTTATTTTTTGCCTTGGCTCAGATTCGGATCTGGCTCAGAGGTGCTGATTTAAAGGCTCAAACAAGTTAGACGTGTCAGGGCCGCCGTTTAGCTCACTGAGTTAAGGCGATGCCACATGAACTCAGTCCCTTGGCAGCGGTCATGAGTTCTGCTCAAGACCCTTTGCTGCATGTCACGCTCCTGTTCCCCCGACGTTCACTCTGCCTCATGCTTTCCAATAAAACGGAAAGAACTCTCCCCATAAAAGTAAATGGAAAGAAGTGAGCTGTGTTATCTACGAGACACTGCAGACAGAGAACCTGTTTTCGTCAGCGTCATCCTTTCTACAGCTGAAATATTTCCATTGTTTTTGCAGCCCGATCTTCCTCTTCAGTGTTTCTATCTTGTATCTTGGAGCCTGAATGTCAACCAACTCTGTGTTTTCAAAATAAAGTTTAAAAAACCTCCAAGAACCCTTAAATCAGAGTAAATGATGTCATATCTGACAAACTTTTCTTGTTGATTAGTCACGCAAAATGAGAACTTTGTGGGTTTTGTTTAGTATCAACCAGCAAAACAATGAAGTTGCAGCATCTTGAGCTGATTTGTCTTCACATTTCCTGAGATATGACCAGTGCACACATCACTGTATCGATGCAGACACAACATATCATGCAGTCCAGATGGTGTGCAATGACCACTTATGGCCATTTTACAGATCTGAGGACTGAGTGAAGCTCCAGCCTTCACCCACTTTCCGGGGTTCCCTCCACACAGCAGGAGGTCAGACCAACAGCTGCTGCTGCTTCCTGCCTCTGGGAACCAAACTGATGCTGCAGTCCCAGTTCAGTCTGGGGAGGAAGGGGCTTCCCTCCGAGGCAGCAGGTGCTCCAGATCCTCAGATGTGGGCGAGGCCACGGCTGTCTTTACCCAGAGAAGGATCATGTGAGAAAGATTAGATTCCAGTGTTATGTAACCACAGATCCTCCAGCAGCAGGTTTATATACATGAGTCAACGAGAACTGAGCGCAGGATCGAATGCTGGAACTCATTTATATTCAGAAAGAGCAGCTTAATACTCCCATCTGAAGGACTGTGTCCACATTGTCTCAGTATTTTAATATCATATTGCTATATCCATATCCAACCCATAGCCCCCTTTTCTATATGCTACTTTCTCCACTATATTTTATTCATTTTTTGCATTCTTACCTACTTTGTAAAGCATCTTTGAGTGTCCTGAAGAACACTACATAAGTATTATTATTATTATTACTATTATCATTATTATACCAGACAACGGCTTAATGAAACCATTTTTGTAAATAAATGAGTTGCTACCCAACTTTGGACTTCAACATTAATGGTCTCGGGCATTTAATGGTGATGAATGCAGTTAACCAGCTATTTTAATTGTGTTTTTATTACCTTTTTTGCTGTTCCAAACAACAAAAGAAGACTTCTCTGCTTTTTCATCTCTTTACTATTTAACATTTAGACTAACCAAAATCAACCCAATCTGGCAAAAGCTGTTACCTGGTCCCCTCAGAATTATTTTTTTATGTCTATATTAGAAATGTACTTTTACACAGAATAAATCCTCTCTAGAAGATGATCCTGCTATCAAATGTGTGTATAAATGAAACTTTCATTTGCTCTAACAACCACCTATCACACATGCTGATATGAGCCTTGAAAGTTTACCCAGAATGCACTTTTCTCTGGTTAATTATCAGAAAACAGAAACACATCCAGGGGACCAATGATTGTTTCTATGACTCAGTGTCATAGACATTAAACTGCTGCAGTTTGACTGTTCAGACTATGATACATCCCATAATATTGATGCATCAAGTTGCTTAAACAAAAACCTGATTTAGTTTTTAGATTGTGACACCTGGAGTGGATGTAAAACTGATTTGGTTTCAGAACACAAATGTGTTTTTCATGTGTGTTTATCTGCTGTACTGATGAAGTTTTTAGGGCTGTAAATACTGGTTAAAGATACGCAAACTGACATGTGAGGGATCTTGACCGACTTCTATTCACAGTATGAGGTTAAAACTTTGTATGACTTCATTAAATATACTGAAGTTACTGTACATAAAAACAGCTGATTCTGAGGAGGTCAGGTAGATGATTTTTCATGAAATGAACCAAAACACTGTTTTATCCATGGTGCCACTCAAAGGCAGCTTCTAGGGAGGAATGTCTTCTTGCATGCTGCTCAGTGCATAAGTGAATCAATCAACACACCTTAAATATCAATATGACAGATCTGATCATTTGGATCTGATCATTAGCAAGTCTTTTTGCTTGCTATAGTGATGACTGGACCTTCTTGATCTTAAATATATATAACAGTTAGATTATGCAAACTGTGAATGCTGAAGTGTTACATTTTTCAAAACGAGGACTCAGATGAGGAGCAAAGCTGTAACACTCTTCTCCAAAATCCCAGTGGAGACGGAAGAGGCTCTATATTTCACCTGGAAACAGATGTGGCCAGCTGTTCAGCTACAAAAAAGTTGGGACATGAACTGATGAGGGGGAAGTTGTTTGACCGTAAATACAGGGGCCATTTCTGTCTCAAATCATCACATTTTTAAACCAATTGCAGCTCAACTGTCTCAGATTTGCCTGAATTTTTGCAAAATAAAATACGGACATTTATAAAGATATTTTGAAAATTTTAGCTTGATGTATCAAACACTTTTCAAGACCATTTGCCTGTCATCGCACATTCAGCATGTGTTTTCACACTGAAATTCGAGCTTATGTTTGAAAGACAATATCTCAGGAACTATTAAAGATAGAGGCCTGGAATTTCCACTGCTGTTTCTCATCATGTCATTAATTCAGAATCTGCAATATTGGACAAGTAGATTAATTAGTCTCTGATTAAGGGTGAGTTGAAATATAAAAAAATTGAATCCTTCATGAAAACCCCCATGTTTGAGCCCACATTTACAAAAAACTGTACGATGCAGATGTCAGCTAGTGATACTCTTTTAACCACATGTAGCTGCATGTCACAATAATACAAAGCTGAAAAAATTAAACACGTCTATTGTCCATTCAAAGCCTCATCACTGCAGTCTGTAATCCTTTTCTGCTCTGCATTTGTCCATAACTGTAATCAAAACCCAACCATCCACTGATTTCCCACACTTTACTGCCACTCGTGGAGCTGCAGGTGCATTCTGGGTAACTCTACCAGTTCCCACAGTAGCTGGACAGAGAAACTCGGAGTGATTAATGTGACCCAAAAGGCCCAACAGATGCGGCTCCATCGCAGGACGTCAGAGAAAATCAGCCACACTGAGCTGTGAACACACTTAGTCTGCTCTCACTGTTCATAAAGCTTTCAGGAGGAATTAGTGTCCATGAAAGTGACGTTTTTTTTAGGTGATAATTTGGTGCAAACTTTCTTCATATTCCCTCGTACGTTATTTGGAAATTAACAAACACGTGAGGCCTGGAAAAATGTTGTATTTCACTGTGATACTGAGCTAATTTTTAGCTCAGAAATTCAGCGCCTGAGGCAAAAACAGCAACTTTTTCTGGGTTGACAGTTAGACGGTGCTATGAAATTGAAACTGAGAAAACTGGTGAAATGACACAATTCATCCTGCTGGTATTTGCAGCTTCTAGAAGCAGGTCTGTGGACTGGTTCATGAAATGTGATAGTTTATGGTGGTGTTTATGAGCTATTTTCACACAAAAAAGATTCATTTATAAGACATACAAGCTGAATAATGACTAAAAAGCAGGTCTGACTCAATTCTGAGTATTTATTTGTTGTAATGAGGGTTTTTGAGCATTACAGAGCAACATTTCTGCTTGAAGGATGTTTTAAATGACCCTAAAATACACACACAAAGGTAGTCCCAGTTATTTTCGGATTAATCCTCATTAGGACACATGGCGATGGAATAACCACCTCCCCAACTATTTAAATGCACCTGTAGCGTCCACACTAATACAACTTAATGTTAAAAAGGCCGAAACGATCCTCTCAGAAATATTATGTGTGCAAACCAACACACCTAAAAATCACATGTACACTGGGCATGCAGGTCTAATAATGCTGCAGAAAACACTACCGAGGATGAGGAAAAGTAAGAGCAGAGATTTCTTTAACTGCAAAACGGCTGTTAGCAGAGACAGCAAGGTCAGCAAACATCTGTAATTTGTTATCCATGTTGAGTTAATCACTCGTAGTCAAGGCTGATGTGTTAGTTTTTTCAGGATGACAGCGTTACCAGCATGACGAATTAAGGAACAACATGTTGTGAAAGTAGAAAGAAAACATGCGTCATTGTTTCTGAAAGTCTTAGTTTCTGGCTAAAACAAAATCCAAAGCTTTCCAACAACAATAAGGTCTTCATTTTAGAGTCATAAAATGCTGGAGTAGTGTGGTCGTGCATAGTCAGACCATTCTACAGCACTGTGTTGGTGCTACCGAATGGTCTGCACTTTACTGTACAATCATACTGCCAAATGGAAAAAAGATGCACTGACATGTTTGTATTTCAATTACAAGTATGTAGCCAGAGTCGAGATACTTCCTGTTTCCAGTCTTTCTGCTAAGCTAAGCTAAATGTCAGCTAGCTGGTTGCCCAAGACCTCAAACTGCTGGTTCAAAAAGTCACCATAGGACACAAATCTCAGGAGCAACGTATCATTTGGACCCTTTTTGCACAAAAATTATCCTAAGCTCAGTAAACTAAAGGATAAATTCAGCGTAAAAGCCCAGTTTTTTGGCGGTGTGCGATCATAGCCTGAGTTGTAGCGACAAGGGGTTGCTATGTGGCAAAGCGTCTACGCAATAACATACTAGGATGTAGCCTCAGTATGTGGCAAAGTAGCATGGAAGACAAGCATGAACGTAGCAGAAGTTATGCGTCTTAAAATGAAAGTGTATTAGTGTGAACGTAGGAGAAAATGTTTGATATTAAACATTGAGAAAACCTTTGTGTGTTTGCAGGAGTTTGAATGCATTTGAAGTCACTTCACACAGTACAGACAATAAATAAATGGAACATTTTCCTTTTTTGAAAACTCCACGGGGCATGATGATCAGAGCTACACATCACACTGAAGTAACGTCTGCTGTCTCCAGAGCTGAGCAGCGTTTTCTGTACTTTAATGTATGACTAAGTTCAACTTCGTCTGAATGATTTCTGCTGAACACAGTGTTTTACAGTTTAACTGCCACCAAAACACAGAAGAAAACAAGAGTGAGAGGAAACTCGTACAGACTCAGTGTCTTGCTCACAGAGGTGGCTGCACGTAGCACATTTTAAAGTTTTAACACTGTAATATTTCTTGTGCAATATTAATGCAACAGCCTAAAAATCCGACTGTCTGCTCACCTCAGCGTCAAACAGACCACGATCGGTACATAGAAAAACATCAAGTTAACTACCCGACACTGGAAACATGTGAAGCTGTTTGTGTAGTTAACACATTAGACCGACAAGAGCAGAGATGTTACATGAAGGTTTACTGAACCGGAGTTGAACTTATGTTACAGCGTGTTCTACTTCTCTGTGGAGAACGCTCTCTTCATTAGTGGAGGTGGAGTTTTTCCTGCTTCGTACAAAGACTCAGGAGGAGGCGAGCTCAGGCAGCACCAGTCTGGGATGCGTCCAGTCTGGCTGTAGTAATCCCTCGACACCGACCTGCTGCCCAGGATGTCCTGAAGAGCCCCGAAGATGGCGCCTGGAGAAAAAAAGTATAATAATAAATAACTTTACTTACATAGTAGCTTTATAAAACAAAGTTAGAATGTGCTTTATTTTTGACAAATAATGGCAATTAATTTAACGAAAAAATACAAAAAGTAATGGTTAGGTCTAATGAAGACACGCCAAGACAACAGCTACTGTGTCTAAGTGTCCTCCAGTAAAAATGATTATCACTGGTGTCATGAAAGTAACCCAACAAGAACAAACACTGAGTTAAGACTCTGTAGTGTTACTGATGAGTGATTATACTTGAGTAATTTTCGTATTCGGGAATAAACCATACAAAAATGTTATAAAGTGTTATTTTATGACAGTGAAAACATAAGATAAGATAAAACTAAAGAAAATTATTTTGCCAGATTTTGCTCAAAAAACCCAAAAAGACATAACCTAAAAATGCAGTGCCTAAAAAGCAGAAAAGCAACAAGATACAAGTACAATACATCACTACCAAGTAAGATAAGTAAACTAAAATAAGGCAAGAATAAAAAAGCATTAAGTACTGCTGGCAACTGTACTGAGGTATTAAGTAATATCACACATAACAATGAAATATTCTGCATGAAATTAAAATTTTGCACCTAAAAATTTTAACACTGCACATTGCATTGACTATGTTGTGCATTCAAATGAAATATTACACGACACAGAAACTGATTTGGTACAAACAACTGAGAAAAGTAATATTGCAAATTATATAAATAAGTAACACTGGCAGTTATTCTGAGGTAATCAGTAATATCACACATGATAATGAATTACATCTGAAAATGAGATGAAAATGAAATACTGTGCATTACACTGACAACATTGTGCTTGAAAGTAAGATATTACACATGATAGTGACATAGTACACATTACATTTAAATACTGCAGCCAAATTAAATAAGAAACACTGTGTGTCACATTGACAATGTTCATGAAAGTGAATACTGCACATCAGACACTTAGATCTGAACAGTAATATCAATATCATTTATGTGCTGGATTTATTACTTTTCTCAGTACTGTGTAAAATATCAGTTGTAGCTTCATGTGTAACATTTTGATTACAAGTGCAATATTTCACTTTCAGGTATAAAATAGTCAATGTAATGTGCCATATCTCATTTTTCAGGTGAAATATTTCATCAGCATGTGTGATATTACCTGTTACGTCATTATCATTGCCTGAATTACTTAGGCACGGCATTTCTTCTCATGTAATGTCATCTTATTTTTCAGAGCAACATCTGGTATGAGACTGTCCTTTGGTATCAGTAAAGTTTGATCTTATTTTATCTTTATTTGACTATAATACATATTAAGGCTAAATATCTGAGTTATGGAATAAAGAGGGAAGTTTACAAATGTTATAAGAGTGGCCACGGACAGTATTTTTACTGAGGTGTTTATTAAAATCTGACCTCCGAGCCAGGCGGTGCAGTTGGGTTTGGCTGGAGGAGCGTGGATGCGGAAGCTCTTGCTGGCCAACACGTCGCTGTACTTGGGTTTCTCCACCAGGAGGCGTATCTCAGCCAGCAGGCGGTGCAGGAAGCCGGGCAGCATGGCCGTGCCTCCGATCACCACCAGGTTCTCAGACAGAACTTTACGGGTGTCGATGGGGCACTGAAAGACAAACAGGAACGTTGTCAAGAGGGCTGCCTCTCTAGGTCAACAGTTAGTTACCACACAGGTCCACACTGACTCTGAATGTAATGGGTTAAAGAACTTTTACTGCAGTGTCTGCTGTAGTGTGAGGAGCTCCATTAATGTCTCAGAGGAGCTGCTGTGTAACAAGATTCATTGAAAATTTAATGGCATTACAAAGAAAAGTCTTAGGCTAAAGCTGCTCTACCTTATGAGATTAATTAGGCTGTTCTGGACTCAGTTGATCCCCACAGCTGAACAACAACACTGTTGAGGAGCAGCTATAACAAGTTGAACTGCTTCACTGCTGTTTCATATAGAGAGAGGAACAGGACTGGGAAATTCTTCCTGATGAAGATAATTAAGATTTACAGCAGGATAATTAGGCGTAAACTAAGTCCACCAAAGGGAATAAATAAATTAACCACAGATCAGCCACAACTTTAAACCACCTCTACAATATTGTGTAGGTTTCTGCCTCTGATTGGTCAAGGTCTAGACTCCACAGACCTCTTAAGGTGTCCTATATCAAATAAAAGCAGCTCTTTTAAGTAATGGAAGTCCCAAAGTGGAACCTCTAGACTCGTTTCTCCAGAACATCCCACAGATATTCCACCAGAATGAGATCTGGGGAATTTGGAGGCCTTGAACTCTTTTTCATGCTCCTCAAACCATTCCTGATCGGTGCAACAACACACCGATCAGGAATAACATTATGACCGCCTGCCTAATATTGTGTTGGTCCCCTGTATGTGGTCCAGAATGTTCTGAACCATTGGGCATGGACAAGAGGACCTCTCAGGGTGTCCTATGGGGTCTGGAACCAGGACGTTGGCACTGGATCCTTTGGGTGCTCTGGCTTGTGCAGTGGGACCTCTGTCAGTCAAACTTGTTCCACTGCATCCTGTTGATGCTTGATCAGAATGGGATGTAGGAAGTTTGGAGGTCAGATCAACATGTTGGACCATTGTCATGTTCCTCAACATGTTCCTGATTGGTTGATGTTGTTTCCATGTGGTGGGGTGCATTTTCCTGCAGGGGTAGGCCAGTGACATTTGGGATTTCCATTAGCATGAGGGAGTGTGTTTGTTGTGGGACAATGTTTATTTGGGTGTCTAAGTCTCATCAACACGGATCGCAGAACACCACATAGTACCAATATGATCAGTGTTACTCACTTCACCTGTCAGTGGTCAGAATGTTGTGGCTGATTGGTGCATACAGGTGTTAAAGTAACATCCACATGAATGCAGGAGTCAAGGTTTCCCATCAGAACATCTTCCATGACCTTGTCGCTGTTTCACTAGTCGCCCTTCTTTGCACCACTTTTGCGAACCGCTGCACACCAGGAACACCCCCATAACACTTCATCATCTAGTCAACAAAGTTTGTCTAAATCACTCACATCCTGCCCATTTTTCCAGCTTCCTGCACATCTACTTCAAGAACTGACTGTTCACTCGCTGCCTCATTTATCCCACCCACTGACAAGAGCTTTTGTGACGAGATAATCATTGTTGTTGACTTGTCAGTGTTTTCAACAAGTTTATTACGCAATACACCTCGACAGCACCACAAACTGCAGCCCCCAAAATGACCATTCAATGACACCTCTATAAATGAACAAAAAGTGAACATTAATGAAGACAGGATTTACAGTTGGGTTGTTGGCATTAGAGGAATCATTCATTAGCCCCAATATAACAGAAAGGACTAAACTAAGAGTTTGTACTCTTAGTAAACACTGTTGCCCTTAGATTCTGCAGTTTTTCAAGCCAGGAAAACTGTCAAATTCAGATTTTTCCATGTAAGTGAGAGCTGAGCCTCTTGTTTTAAGGCTTACTTCTTACTTGATAAAGAGTGATCATGTACATAATTTGTAGACTGAATCCAGTATTCATAAATATAACATCATGCTGTCAAACATGACTGAATGATTAACTTTTCTCTACCTTGACCAGAGCGTCGAGTATCAGAGAGGCAACACTCTTCTCTTCGTTGTCCTGCTCAAACAGGATCTCCATCACAGAGTCCCTGGGAAAAGAACAAAAAATACTTGACGAGGTAAATTTAAAAGACACAATGCAGGCAAACTGAAACAGAAAATAACAGCTGTAAGACCTTAGTTTCAAGGAAATGTGCAGAAAAGTAGGAGCCACATTGAAAAAGCATCAAACTACCTGATAGATCCTTTGACATGTAGGATTTTCTCCCCATCCAGAGGATAATCAACATCTGGAGGAGGGGCTGGACGCTGTAAAGACGAGTGATAAAGAGCTTTACTCAATGCAAATATTAGTTTACAGTTTCAGGATAACAGTAATGACCGGAATATAAACACATCACTCACCTCTGCTGTTCCGTCCAGGTTAAATTTGGCTTCTTGGATCTTGAGGCCTCGCTGCAGGTCGCTTACAAAACATGTTCTCACTGCAGGAAACAAAAAAACAAACAGCAGTCATACATACAAACTAAAAAACAGGTGACACAGAGGATGAGCAGAGCTGAGGAAATGTTGAAGTAAGAACATGTCAGGATAAAAGCAGCAGCAGCCGCAGCTAGTTGTGAATGTGACCAGAGCTTAATTCATTTTAAGTGACCCTCAGCGCATCAGTGCAAAGAGTGAAATAATGTGGATCAATTATAGCTTGGATTTCTATATGAGGGGGAAGCTGCCTATGGAGGCAATAAAAAAGGATCCATGAGCGTCGTGGGAGAAAAGCAAGAGGTGCAGATTTTAAATTTGAAATAACTCAGTGAAACCTACCCTTGATGTCCTCCACGGTCTCTTCTGGGATGGTCCCTGAGGAAAAGATGAAACGGGATATAGGAAATGAAGTGAACATTAATTTTCTTTAGTTCACTTTTGCACCAATCAGCCATTTTTCGCCACGTTGCTTCCGAGTCAGATTTATGAAGAAGCTGAATCAACGGTCGGGAAAGCTGACACTGCAGCAAAGGACAAGTGTGACTGCCTAGTGTAAAACAAATCTGGCTGTAATTCACTTCAGAAAATCATGTTTTTTTGGTGTCATTGTCATTTTATGAATCCTCTGTGGACCTCACATCTTCTGGATCATGTTTTAAACGTAATTACGGACACCTCAGTTCGTTTGAGCTTCCTGCAGAGTTTGGTCCGGTCAAGTGAATTGGCCTGCTGTCTTTTTTTAAATATTTATGTACTTAAGTGTGGCTTTCTCGCTCTGCCTCAACACAATACGTCAAGTTTTTTCCTCCATGAAGATAAAGTGCAGAGAGAAAACTCTAAAATAGTGCATATGTATAATTCACAGATGGAGAGAGGGATTCACTCAATCGGCACACTGAAACAAGTTCTGCTTATGAATAGTAAATGATGCATAATGGGTCACTGCCACTGAACTTTTTCTTTTTCTTTTTTTTTTGCTCTTGGCACTGTAACACAAATCAGTACAGTTATGGCTTCATCAGTGCATCATTAAAAAGACAAAGACAGATGGTGCGTGGTGACTTTCTGTAATTACCGATGACAGCTGGTACACTCTGTCCAGTGGTGGTGTCGGTGTCCACGGTGCACTGCTCCACAAGGAGTCCGTCCAACTCTCTATAGCAAACAAACACATATTATGGAGTGAAAAAAGCACATTTAAACCAGCAATCATGAGTGCAACAGAGGTGGCATTTTTAAAGTCTACGCTCTCTCTTGGAGCTACTTACTTATGGATGGCCTTCCCTCCCAGTGGCAAAGCCTCCCAGGCTGGAAGAATAGGAGTGCACTCATATACCTGATTTACTTCAGTTAAGTCAGGTAACAGAAAAACGTAAACAGCAAGTTTATGACAGGACTACAAATCTTTTTTTGCATTTCAGAAAAGACAAAATAGTTTGATCACATAGGAAATCAGGAACTGTTCTATTGCCAAGTAGGTTTCTCACATACAAGGAATCTGACTTGGTGTTTAGTGCGTAACAATAAACAGTAAAATATAGACTAACAAAGTGTTGCAGGTCAGTGGACAGTAAGTGTTAAAAGACAATAGAAAGCAAGTGCAATCAAGGGACTAGAAGTCATAAAAAGTTCTAGAAATACTTCCAGTGGGCAGGAATGTGCAAATTAATTGCCTGAGAAAGTGCAAAGTTATATAGTATGTCATGTAAACAACTTGAAATGTGCAAAAAGATAACAATAAAACAATTTAAAAGCTGTGTGCTAATGTAATGCTGTAATGGAACACACAGTCTGTATGGTTTGGCATAAATGTGAACTGTAAGTTAATTACAAACAGAGTGAAATACAATTTTACCACCACTGTTAAACTAACAAACTAGTAACTAGAAGGGCACTCAGAGAACGCCGCCACCCACGAAGAACACTGCCAGAACTGCACCATAATTAGTTGACCATACTCCACCTCCTCACCAAGCGTCACCAAGTTCAGTCTGGTAGGTTTTGTGTAGTCTTGTTTACAGAAAAACAAATAAAAAACATACCTCCACCTCAGTGAGGAATAACTCCCTAAATCTTAGTGCAGAATTTCTGTGACAATATATGAGCATTTGTGTTTAGATTCAAGCTGGACAATGAATCATATTCAAATTGAAACTGCAGTTTAAAACAACGCCATTAACAGGTTCAAAAGATGCAATTTAGGATATAGATTATGCAGCACATCTGGTCCAGGGTTTAAACTCTCACGTCAGTGTTTTTTAATAAATAAACGTTTTCTGTCTGATGTGACAATCGGACAACAAGATGATGGTAAAAGGATACAGGCAGCACCAGCGTCTCTGTGTGTCCACAGTCCATCACCAGTGCAGAGTTGATGCCCAAAGTCATGATGGCCATGAGGTGACTCGGAGCAAACAGCACAGAGGGAACCTGGAAAACAAACACGAAATAGCACCTCAGTGCAGGCAGCAGTTTACTCATCACACTAGAAACACCTACTAAGCTAAAAGGCTGTTAGTTTGTAGTTAGTCGTGATCAGACTTGCCAAACTTAAGTTGTTGAAGTTTCAAAGGGGATGTAAAAATCGCACTTTGGCTGCTGAATTTCACAAAGGGATGACAAAAATAGTGTCCGTGGTTACCAGCAATCCCACACAAACCCAAAATCACCACTACTGCTGTCAGCGATGACGCAAAGTGATGAATAGTGTCTTAAATTTGAATGTGGTGTTCATTACTGTTCAATATACAATGAGTAGTGAGTGACTGAACGAGGAGCCTGGAGCTTCAACATAAAAAGGAAATATACGTTTATTTTAAAAGGGAGGAAGCGCATCAAGTAACATGAATAACAGCAATGGAATAGTTACTCAGTTTAAATTAAGACGAATTACAAATGAATTACTTTTTAACAAGAGATAACTCCTAGTATCAGTTTTTATGTGCTTCATAGTAACGTTTACTCCACACAGGAGATTCTGTTTTAAAGAAACACTGATCTGTTGGGCTGCCGTATAGCTCGCTGAGTTAAGGTGTTACCACATGGACGAAGGTCGCCAGCAGTGGTCGTGAGTTCGAGTCCGGCTCATGACCCTTTGCTGCATGTCTCTCTCCTCTCTACCCCCTTTCACCCTGTCTATCAATAAAACTTGAAAAATCTTTCCCAAAAAAGTATTTAAAAAAAAAATACTGATTTGTTTTGTTGTTTTACCTCAAACTGTTTGAAGAAGACCTTGGTGAGAGTCTCCCTGAAGTGGGACGGGCAGAGGATGGACTCGATGATGACCACTCTTCTGTCGCGAGGGTTCACCAGCAGGTGCCTGGTTCAAGCAAATAAGACACAAACTTTGACTATACGTGGCTGCATCACTCTGTTGTACTGTATTTTGTGTATGTGGCCACTTTGCATTCCAGATAGTTCATTTCACCCTCATAGTCCAGTATGGCTGATGAAAATACTGAATGGACAAAGCTTCAGTCTTTCATTGCAGTGCAAACATGTGAAATTAGTCAATGCATTTGCTGATAAATTGATGAATACATTCCTACGTACTATTTTAACATTTACAAAAAACCAACTGATGCAGGAGATGCTTACCTGAAGTACAGTATATGGATAAACTCTTTGAGGATGACATAAAGCTCTTCTGTGTTGATGTTGTACTGAACCACTTTGATGGCCTGAAAGCAAGACATCACATTTAGATATATTTCGCAGGTTCCACACATTATTTAAAATGATTATATCAGCAAATCACGGCAGCGGAGTCTCACCTGTTGCTGTCCCGGTTTCCGGATCTCGCTCGGAATTATGAACCTGGGCCCCGTTTCCCCTGCAAAGCCACATCTACAAGAAGAAGAAAAATGATTCAGATTCCTGTCAAGTTTGATTCTAGTGAGTGTTATCAGAAATCTTTTTAATGCTCCTGCATATACTTTAACTTTAGCCAACACTGTGAACAACGTCCAAACTAGGGGTCGACCGATTTATCAGGCAGGCCGATGACCAAATCCTATATTCAGCCGTTTTCTGATTATGGGTAACATTTTTTAAAATTCTTATTAAACATGATTCACAATGAAATAAACACATTTAAAAATGCACCACTTTCGCTATGATGCAGCCATCTCTCTATCTGTAGTCACCACTATGGTAATTTTGTTGCAAATGCATATTAATTTGAACTTCCAAATATTGGTTATTGATCTCCTTGATATCTAATAATCAGTATCAGAATCTGCCCTGAAAAAAAGCCCCATAACAGTAAGTGCCTAGTATAAACAAAAATGTAAATATGATGCATGTTAACAATGCAATCAGATTTTAGGGAATAGAAACTTAGTTCAAAATAGGACCGAAAAAAATTGAAATTGCAGTATCATGCAAATGGCAGGAAAATTACACAATCATTTAAAAGTTTATTTCTAGTGGGGAAATTATGCGCAAATTAGCATTTCCACTTAAATTGTGACTCAGACCACAATTGTGACATCTATCCAAACAATCTCAACATAATATTTCAAGCATATTGTTCAGCTTTAGGTCAAAGGAACACATCATCATTCTATGAAAAGGCAAAAAAACAACCTCTAAGTGCAGTTGTATATAAATAAATGAACAGTGCATCTCTGTGTCAAATGTTGTAGGACAGTAACTGCACACAAAGACATCATTATTTAAAAAGAAGAAAACCGCCCTCTTGATCTTCATGTGACATGCTTCAGGTCAGTTTATCTTCAAGCAACATTACAGTAAAAAGTACTGCATGTTGTATGGGTCATGGCAAATTGCAAGTGCTCAAGGCAAATATCCTAAATATTTAAAGATATACAGGACATAATGACAGTTGAAATGACTGACTTTCAGATTACAGGTGTTTTTAACAACCTACTTAGTTCCATTAAACAGCATTCATCATTAGGAGAAACCTTCATCTCACAATGAACAGAGGCAAGAAGTACGGAATGTTCTTTGATAACAACAAGAAATAGATTTGCTGATCGGTTGACCTGTCTTAATTACATGCACTGTATTTCAACATGTTAATAAAACTACTCGATCAATAACTTTGACACAAGTTTATCCTGACACATATTTTTATTATCTCGTTCTCTAAATTGAACATAGATGTTAACGTTTGCGTATTATTGTGCATTGTAGTAACTCTCATGCCAGTGGTGTTGACCGTATTTGTTTGTTTTTAGCTTAGCGTTGACAGATTTTTTGCTCTTCATTGGCATTAGCTAACGGTAGCACAGCACTGACATCTCTGGTTAGCCTAGCATTTCCAGGAGTGGCTCAATACTGCATCATTCACTACCACAGAGATGCAATGTGTGTTTTTGAGGTTTAAACCATTTGTTAAACCTAAAGTGTCAAGTTCTACTAACTACATCACAGACGGTCAGTTTATTGAAATTCTAACGCTCCTGCTCCAGTTAGCTGCATGTTAGCACTATGCTAACGGAGATGCTCTGCTAGCCCGGTGTGCTAACGGCTAATACTCACTTTGTGTATGCTGCTCCTAAATCAATGACAATCGCAGTCTTCTCTCCTCCACTTCCCAACCCATCAAATAAGGGCATTTTACTGTTTTGCTCGCCTCTGGGCGAAAATTAAACCTGTTATCAGCGCCGACAGCAGAGAATTTGCATCGTATTAAAGCTTGGACGCTTGTTGTCTTCCTGTTGGGCTGGGCGGGGTCTTCAGAGAAGCGTTGAAGTCACATAGGGAGGGTGAGAGCTGCCTGATCAAAAATATCTGCAAAATGATAACATGAGTGTAAATATGAGATTTCTCAGAGAGATAACCGGTTGGAGTAGGGGTAAAGTTAGATTTAGGTAATGGATGAATGTAACTCAGATTGTTTATTCAATTACTGTATTTAAGTTAGATTTTAATGTACTTTTAATAAATATTGATGATGCTCACTCCATATTTAATTATTATGAAGATTCACATTATTAATATAGAATACAAACCAGCCAAATAAATGCTGTTATGTTTTTATAAATTAAATTAGCTAGCAGTAAGACACAGAATTATAATTAGCTCCAGCCGTAGTATATTTCCCTCTAAAAGTGGTGCTGTGGAGGGACAAAGCAAAATGGAAATACTCAGGCAATTTACTTACAGTGCTTAAGTAAATGTGGTTAGTTACTTAGCAAAGCAAATCAGATACACAAAAAAGTACCAAAATGGCATTTTTACAAACCTGCATATGCATGAGCCCAGTCTAAACACAAATACCTTTGTTCACCATAAATGTTATATAATGCAGACGTCTTTTTTCAACCAAACTGACAACAATGACTTCAACATGTTGGCACTTTTTTTTGTTTTTGTTTTCTATTTTTCCACTGATATAAAAATAAACAATACTCTTAACTGTTAAAACCAACCTGCACATGTTTAGACCAAAATTTGATTTAAAAGAATTCAAAATGAAAACCGTTCATCTGCTGTCACAAGTAGTGAGAAGAAAACAAAATTACATATCATGAGCATAAATGTACTTCCTAGTAGAAAAACAATAAGATACAAGTATGAAACATTACCAAAAATAAAAATAGCTAAGCTAAAACAAGAAATTAAAATAAAACTGTTAGGCATGATACTGCACATTATTCTGAGCTAGTAAAGTAATGTTACACATGACAAGAAAATATTACACCTGAAATTGAAATATCTATAAAATGAAATGAAATGAAATATTAAAAATTGTTGCTATTAAATATTCAAACTGAAATATTAAAATACCAAAAATATTATATTATTATTATGAGATTATTGTAATTTATTGTAATATTTCCATCTTCTGCTACTTTATTCTCCAAAACACTTCAGAGGAAAATATAGCACTTTACTTTAATAATATAAAATATAACCAAATAATAAACTATGATAATAAAATACTATATATTAAGATAAGAAATTAAGGGGGAATTCACAAACAGCTCACATAAAGTAATTAAACCAGATGCAGCATTTAGGTAATAAATTCATCTCTGATTATAACCTATTAACAGACATTATTCTTCTAAGGAATACTTTAAATATATTTTGATGCTAATATTTTTGCACTTTTACTCAAATAAAATATAAATGCGTGGCTTCTCCTGGAGTCTTTCTTGGTTTTCCTTCCTGCCCCTGGCGACCTTTACCTTGAGGATAAGCAGCTGTCCATTCAGCACCTCCTGCAGCCTCATGTGACCCTCCGGCTCAGACACACTCCGGACACCAAACCTGCTCCGAGGACCAGACAACAAGCAGCTGATCACAAAGCAGCTCCTCATAAATCCTGCACATCTGAGGGCTTCGGAGGCAGCACTTGAGGAGCAGCAGACGTACGTAGAGAAGCTGCACAACAACACGCCTCTCCTCCGGCTTCAGCTCACATCCTGCATTTTGTTTTCCTGCGAGAGAAGCTC
The DNA here is from genome assembly GCA_024666655.1 of Dascyllus trimaculatus. Lineage (NCBI taxonomy): Eukaryota > Metazoa > Chordata > Actinopteri > Pomacentridae > Dascyllus > Dascyllus trimaculatus. The sequence continues at coordinate 29,067,135 of CM045455.1, forward strand.
CTGCGTGCACAGAATGAACTCTGGGAGGTAAAGGCAGTTTTATTTCTCTTAATTCAATGCAAACGTCGCACTCAGCAGCAGATTGTGGTGCGGTTCAAGGGGCTGCATCGAGGCTATGAATAGCTCCACTGGGGTGTTTGTGGGGATTCGGCACCGCAATGTGTTGACAGACCAAATGCTCGAGCGATCAGGTTGTCAGGTGATCGATCAGCTGCATTGATCACGGGGGAGAAGTTGATTCTATTCTATCAGCGTTGTGTGCATCATCAGTGCTGCTGATCCAACAGAAGGGTGTCACCCTGCAAACATAAAACGTGTCGTTTCTCTAATTTGAACACATTATTAGTTGATTATCATCATTTCAAGCCACACATGCACCAGCTGTTTGTGTTTTTCTGCTGCAACGAGGCTTCAGACTGTGCACATATCCTGCAACATTCATGCAGCCTTCTGAAGAGACTCCTGGAGGATAGAAAACCTGCTGCTATTTATAGGTGAAGTGGGTGCTGAGGATTGCTGTGTCAGATTCTCTCTCAGTTTGTCACTCTGCCTCTCAGTGTGTGTTGCCTTTCCTTCTGTTTATACAAAGTGAACACAAGACCCGGAGATGAAAGGGAATTTCATCCGAATTTAAGCGCCGCATCAAAGCAAAGGCGAGCTCAGCTTAATCCTGTTCTCTGTGGTTATCACGGCCTCTCGAGCTCCAGCAAATTAAAATGCACTTTAATCTGCAGTTGCACATCACTTCTGCTTTGTCTGCTGGGTGGGTGACACGGTGTAGAAGCTGCAGGTAGGGCTTGTTCACGTCTCCGTTAAGCCTGTTTATCACCACTTCTTCCTCCTGTCAGCAGCCACTGAGACGACTCAGAGATGCTGATGTCCGGGACGCTCCGTCGCCTCCTCATAGCCGGGACCTGCCTCTGCGTCTGCGGAGCCCCTTTCCAGCCCACTCAGGTCGGATCCTGTGAAAGAGGACAGTGTGCCGGATCAGATGTGAAGTCTGCAGACGGAGAACATGTGATGCTGGATGTAGGTGCTGGAGGTGGGGCTGGCCCACATGGACGACCTGAGGGGATAGAACCGGTGACGCAGGCTGGAAACGGGGGCAGCCTGGATGGGAGATCTGGGCCAAGCGAGGCTGGTGGAGAGGCATGGAGCCAGAGGAGCGAGGCGGAGAGGACCGACAGCACGTCTGAGATGGGAGAGAGGCAGGTGGAGGATCTACCTGCCAACAGTGAGCCTACAGGTGGGAGAAAGCTGGACATGGATACTCCTGGTGGATCTTCAGCCTCCACTACACCTCAGCTGGAGACATCAAACAACCAACAGAGCAACCCCGGTGAACTGTCCGATTCCCTCCAGGATCCAGAAACAAACTTAGCATCTTCTCCAGAACCTCCAAACCCCTCCGCCTCCTTCTGGACCCAGACCTCCCTCAGTCCCATCCCTCCACTGGTGTTCGTCACCCCTCGGACTGCCACACCTTTGACAGTCTGGGGCCGCGATGGAGCTACGAAATCATCCCTCCCAGACCCCTTTTTACCTGAAATCGGACCCAGAGAGGAGGGACCAGAGAGCCTGTGGACGGAAGCAGCAAGACCTGGTGGAGGTAAGTCAGAGACGTGCAGCTAATGTCAAAATGCACGAACTCATCATCCACAGAGGGCCGTCAGAGCAGCGTGAGGTTAAGCTCTGCAAGCCAGTGACAATTCCTGCCACAACATGTTTTTCCAGCTTGCTAGGGTTTTGCAGGGTTTCATTAAAAAGTGAAATGAAAACGACATATCTGGTGGCAGAGATTGCCTTTGATGATTGGCAAAGAAGGCGCCTGCTTTTCCACGCTCCACTTTGAACCCCAGCTGGGACCCGTGGCAGTCTAATTACTTTCTATTCCTGACTCGAGACTGACAAAAAAAGAGAGCGCGCACACACACACACACACACACAGAAACACAAACACACAGCAGCAGCTAGGAAAAGGCTGGTGGCAGGGTGGGTTATACGAGTCTTTGGAGGATTGGATCCTCCCTCCAGCCTCGTCTCAATCTTTGCCACCCTTCAAACTCCCCATCCAGAGCCAGGCAGGTTATTATTCAGTGAGTCAGGAGAGGGAAATGGATTAAAGGAGTCTGTCTGAGCCGCTATGTGTGTCCATATGAGGATTGTCTGTTTGATGAAGCTGACACACATAAAAAAACACTCAATTTTCAAAAACGGTGTTACGTAAAAAGATTGCAGAGATTCTTTGGACTGAAGGTGCTGCAGTCTTCTCTTCATCCCACTGTGATCTCCACTCAGAGAAAGCACAAGTCCTTCTAATGAGGAAGCTTTGTGCACCTGTTTCAAAAGTCCATCATAAATACTAAATAAGCAAAATGCTGCATGCAGTTGCAGCTTTTCGGTACCAAACATACATTTTTCATTCTGGCTGTCAGCCGAGTAGGAAAACTTGTCATCGTTTATTTGCCCTAGTTTTTCACTGTACAGAAGTTGTTGCAGTATCACTTAAATGCCAAATGATTCGACATCGTGTCACCTTACATAACTGCATTACTTCTAAGTAGAACAGCAGAGTGTTTGCTCGAATGTCAAATTAAAACCCAACAGTCTAGAGTCACTATATTAAAAATTCAGGCGCCACATAGGAAATTGAAGCACCTAAAGTCAGCACGTTTCATTACCGAGATGAAAATGTTTTATTTTCTTGATGCTTCATATGTCCACCTTTATTTCTGATGACAGAATCTATCTTTCTCATCGTGGAGGATGCCAGAGTTGCACAAATTTCTGGAGAGATGTTTTCAGTTGCTCCCTGCTGGAGGGATTGTGTTGCTACAAGGTGACATAGTTGTCTGGTCGTAGTTTGCACTTCGTTCTTCTGTAGAAACTCTTGTGTGATTTGTGTAGTTTGGGTGGTTTTCATGCTGCAGCTTTCCTCTTCTTTAATCTTCTGCAGACTGGGAGTCATCTTGTCAACCAGTCTTTTGGTCTGTCTACATTTTTGCCCCATATCATCACACTCCCACCTCCGTGCTTCACTGTCAGGACTATACATTCACTGTGGTACTGCTATCCTGTTTTACACCAAACATGCTGGACTCCATTGGCGCCAAACACATTTTTCTTGGTCTCTACTGACTAAAGAATGTGCTCCCAGCATTCATCAGGCTTCTTATTATGTTCTTCACCACAGTATCATCTTGCAGTTTTGTGCCAAATAGCGAGTAAGGGTGTTTTTCTTGGTTGGCGTCCATAGAGGTTGATATTATAAAGTGTCCTTCAAACTGTCTGAGCTTCACAGAAACTCTGATTTCCATTGATAACCCCTGTACCAAGGCCAAAGCTGTCTGTTTTTACAGCTAGATTGTGGAAACAGTTCACTGTCTGTGGGATCATTTTAGGAGGAAGACCACTGCAGCCCTGATTAGTGGTACTATGGTCCTTCTATAGCTCCTGATTACTGCTGACACTGTGTTTGCACTGTTTTTAGTTGCTCACTGATCTTCCTGATTGATTTCCATCTCTATGAGGCCACACAGTCAGACTGTTCAGTTCCTTTGGCAACCACATGGAACCATGATGCAGGCATGCAGATAGACACAAAGTTCTGGTGTTTACAGCTCATTTTATAACCACATTCAACAAGGTAGGCTAGAGGGAAATCACGGTTTTACTCAGTTTTGCTTTTACTTCTGTGCTTTGATTTTCTACTTTGGGGTTTGTATTTTTCAATACAGTCAGAAGAGGAAATATTCTACTGTTCAACTCAGAAATACTGCAGTTATTAAGAGGTGATTCACTTTAGAATCATTTGACATTTAAGTGATTTTGCACAGGGGTGTGCTAACTTCTGTTGTATTCTGTACAAACTGCAATATTTCAGTGGCTTTTACCAGAATGTTTCAATCAGGTCTGCCCTTTGGAAATTAAATTCTCAGCCCAGATGCGATGACCTTTGGTGTGTCTGTGCTTGTGTTGACACAAATTGCAGCCGACACTGCGATCCCGCTGTCTCAAGATGAGGCCACAGAGGCCACCATGTCATCAGAGGCTCTCCCTCTCATCTTTGAGCCTTTCGAGGATGTGACACCAGAGGGAGGAGCTGCAGCGGCGGCGGTTACCATGGTGCCAGGTAACGCTCAGCCTCCTGGTGCCATGGCGACCGGAGGGCTGCCTCTGTCAGACCTGGACCAGCTGGTCACCGTAGAGACCGACAGCGGTGGTCCTTCACATGCCCCGCCGGTGCTGATACCAGACTGGACGTCACCCTGGCAGACATCCGGCGCCGAACTCCTGGAGCCAATCAGCTCCTCCGGCCCATCTGTTTCACAGCGACAAGTTGGAACTGAACCAGAGGATCAGTCAGAGAAAGGTGAGCGATAAGGACAATAATTAAAGCTGCAACAATTATTCGATAAGCTATCAACTAATAAATTAATCACCAACTATTGAGATATTTGAATAATCAGGTTGAATAATATTTTGAAGAGGAAAAAGTCAAAATTATCAGATTGCAGCTTCTTAAAAGTGAATATTTTCTGGTTTCTTTCCTCCTCTGTGACAGTAAACTGAATATTATACAAATTTTTGGACTTTAGGAAACACTGATCAACACTTCAAACCATGTTCTCATATTTTAGAGACCAACTAAGCAATGAATCAAGAGATTATTCGACAATGAAAATCATCTTCAGTTGAGCCTTAACAGAGTAAATGAGTTTTGTGACCTAACATTCTGCTGTTTTTGCCACATTGAGCCTATTTCATATAAATAACAAGCTCTTCATGTTCCTGCCAAACACTTTTCAAACCATGCTTTTTTAAGAATCACGACTTCAGAAGTTCAGTACACTAAGCTGCAATAGAAAACACATTTAACTCCAGTGGAAATAGAAAAACAGTGCCAAAATAGATCATGACAGTTTTAAAAAGTAACAGCACAACACATTTTTAGCTTCACTTTGATGGAAGCCTTTTCCCCTCCAGGCGCCCTCTGGTTGAGAGTCAGTCAGTCCAGCTTAGTGAATGTTTTGTCTGTGTGTGGGAAGACTTCTCTGGACCACTTTACAAACTTCACAGCATCCAAGTTTGCCTTTTGTTTTGAATTATCCAACACAGTTTGCTGCTTGGTCTCTGACCTTTGAAGTTCTACGTTTCTTAATGGTATCAGAAGCTGAGGTGCTTGAACTTGAGACATTTCACAGCAGTCGATGCTTTTACCACCATTATCCCACAATGAAACTGTAACTCAGCTAAGAATATGTAAAAAGATTAGCCTTTGTCTATACAAGTCTGACATGAACTGACACCAGTGGATGCACAGATAAACACATGAATCACACAGCAAAGTGTTTTGCAGTCAGGATCATTTCAAATTTAGTTTTGTGAATGCTCATATATGTTCCACATTTTTCCATGTAATTGCAATAAAGACAGAGTCTCTCCTGTAGCAGAATTAACATATTATTGAGCTGACTCTTATCAGCTGCAGACATTGAGTGTAGACAGAGTTTCATCGAAACCATTGTCAGGCTGGAATAAATAATTTTCATGGGAAAATACATTTAAAAAATTTAACCTGATACACAAACGTGAGGTTTAAGTTTTATCAATGACCTGAGAGAGACTTTAAAAAATGTGATTGTAGGTTTAATTTTACATTATTTAATTTTTTGCACATTCAACTTGTGGAATTTTTAAAAAAAATAATTTTGATTTAAAAAAACATATTTTTAATATTCTATTTTTAAACTTTTAATTATTATTTTTAATATTCATTTTGTACTTTAAATTATGTATTATTTTGTATTTTTTACTTTTAGAATTTTGTATAATGTTAATTTTTATGTACCTTCAATTTTACTTATTTTTGCTCTTTTAATGCATCATTCTAAAAATTGCACAGTAAATTGTATATTATTTTATTTTAGCACATTTAATTTTTGGATTTTTAAAAAAAATTTAGATTTTTTAATTAACTTTTAATATTCTATTTTTTCACTTTTAATTATTATTTTTAATACTCATTTTGTACTTTTAATTATGTATTAATTTGTATTTTTTACTTTTAGAATTTTGTATAATGTTAAATTTCTTCCACCTTCAAATTTACTTATTTTTGCTTTTTTAATGCATCATTTAAAAATTGCACAGTAAATTGTTTATTATTTTATTTTTGCAAATTAAATATTTTATATTTTGTATTTTATTTTCTAAGTTTCTTATATCAGTTTTTGCACTTCTAATTACATAATATTTTATACTTTTATTCCTTCTCAATTTTGCATAAGAGTACATGTTATAAAGTTAAAATTTGGTTTTTTTGCTGTTTTAATTTTTTGGAACTTTTTTTGCTATTTTAATTTGAATTTTTTTATTGATGTGCAGACAGTAACATCTTGTGTGTGCTAGTGTTGTGTAGACCTGTCTACATGGGGTGATACACTGAAATACCACAATTTCAAAGTCTAATTAAACAAAAAATCAAACAAAAATCCTCACATATTCCTGCTAACTCCTTATTCTGTATTATTTCCAAAAATGTAGCTGCTGCGAGGACACCAAACCTTGAGGAGAACTTGCCCTCCATCAGTCCCTCCCTCTCATCCTTCCAGCATGCTAGGACAACGGTAACCATGGCAACCCATCATCCAGCGCACAAATCCAGATCAGGGCTGGAGGAGATGGAGTCTGAGGGTAGGACGAGTTTTTATCGCCGACTGCAAAACTGTTTCAGTAATTATAACTTTGTGAAATGACTGTTTGCTCCTCCTGGGCTGCTGAGGAGATAATTTGTCTTAATTCTCTGCAGAGGAGCAGGATGAGGACGAGGAGGACGAGAACTCAGAGGAGTCTGTGGAGGATGAGAGCGAAGAGGACCTCACAGAAACACCTAAAACCTCCTCAACACAGCCTCCGTACAGCCTCATCCCTCCACCTCCAGTCTGGGTTCAACGCAACCAGGGCCTGAGTACGCTTCTGTTTTACCAGTATTCAAACATTAATCATGTATTTAATGCTCCTAATGTTGCCTTTTTAAAAACAACCAGACTAAACTAACACAGATAGATTTCAACTCTCACCTGTAAACACACAGAAGGAGTCCTCAGGTGTACTGAGCTGCTAAATCTATGGTTCTTTTCTTCCAGTGCGTAGCTGGGTAGAGCTGATCAGAGAAAAGGTAAGACTGCCCCCTGCTGTTACTAAAAAACTCCTGCTTGTCCATCAAAAACATAATTCCTTCTTTCTCTGTTCTTCTTATTATCAATCAAATCTGTAGAAACAAAAATGTACTAATCCTTTTTACAGGTTTTTTTGTTTTCTTTGGTGCCACAGGGCTTTTAAAACCATTTAATATTCTCATGGGTCATAAATATGAGCACTGTCATTTATGTTGACTGGAAATCACACATATAAAGGAAGATTTTAACTCATGTTTGAGCAACATTCATGAAAAACCACAGAAGCTGTTCAAAGAATTGCCACAACTTTTCAAGGTAAGTCTATACATAGATCAGCCACAACTCTAAAACCACTGGCTTGCTCCTGTCAAGAGCTGGGATGTGTTGTTCTTGAAGGTGATGTGTTGGAAGCAGGAAAAACAAGAATCTGAGCAACGTGCACAGGTGTTGTTTGGTGTTCCTGGTATTCACTAGTTACCAAAAGTGGTCCAAGGAAGGACAACAGATGAACCATAGACAGGATCAAGGCTCATTGATGGGGAGTGAAGGCTGACACATGTGGTCCGATCCAACAGAAGAGCTGCTGCAGCACCAACTGCTAAAAAAAAACTTAATGCTGCTTTGATAGAAGCATCATCTTGGTCATTGTGGTGAAAACTAAACCTTGTGTACAGGCTGTCAAACTGGGCCTACTTGCAAATGCATAGAAATTACATTTAAATAATTAGTGACAGTCAAAACTGGCAGTTGAAAGGTGCAAAAGCAAACATTGTTGGATTAAATGTTTAAAAAAACAGATTTTTAGGTGTTAGTGAAAGGCTTACTGCAAACCTGCAGATTATCCTAGTATGTGGCTCAGTAACTGGTATTTATGAGACACGTAGCATGTTGCATCACAACTTTTTGGTACAAAAACGTCACATTTCCTGCATTTTTCGCTGTGGTGAGGGTCTGATTTACATGGATGTACAAAACTACCTGGATGATGTCTTCCTTGGGGCGAAGACAGCGTCCATGATGACACCTGGGCACCATTAAAAGAAACAACAATGGACACATAAGCATTAAAACTGGACCATGGAGTCATGAAAGAAGGTAGTCTGGTCTAAAGAATCAGTTGTCCATCATGTGGACACTGAGTGTAATGAGATGGTAGCATGATTGGAAGACGGAAAATTAGAGGAGCCAGTGTAATACCCTAGGGAACCTTGGATTCTGCATTCCTATGGATGGTATTCTGACACCGACCTTAACGTTGCTGCAGACCTTGTACACCATTTAATGGCAGCAGTATTCCCTGATGGCTTTTTTTCTGCGGGACAGTGCTTCCTCACACACTGCAAACACTGTTCAGGAATAGTTTGAGGATCTTGGAAAAGAGTTTAAGGTGTCACCTCGGCCTCAGAACTTAATCCAACCAAGAATCCACGGGATGTTCTGGAAAAACGAGTACGATCCTTGGAGTCTCCACAGCCCAACTTCCAGAACCTAAAAGGTTCTTCTGCTGACGTTTCAGGGGACGTTCACAATACTACGATATTCACTGGTTCATATATGTAGTTGCAGATGGGTGGCACAGACAGTATGGAATTCGGAGTCTACGTAGAGATGGACATGAATCCTTCTTTTCAAAAGATATAGTAAGGAAGCAATAACAAAAGTATAGAATCACACCAGTCATAACCATTAAAGGCTGCTTAAGTCATTTTTTTAATTCATTAGTGCAAGTTTACCTGAACTTTTCATGTATATTTTGGGCTAAGGAGACATTAAGTGGACCTACCACTAGTAGAAATGCTTACAGCTGTGCCTTGTTTCTTTGACTTCTGTCTTCAATCTCGACAGGCCGGTTATGTATCCGGCATGTTGGCCCCTGTGGGCATCGGCATCACAGGTGCTCTGCTGATCGTCGGCGCCCTCTACAGCATCAGGATGATTCACCGCAAGAGGAGGAACAGCTTCAAACACCAGAGGAGGAAGGTCAGGCAGCCAGAGGTCAATACCCCAGTCGCTTATTACTCTTCTCGTCACAGTGTGTCCAACATTTTCCTTCACTGTGGACTCATTAACTTCAATATTAAGTCGATTTTTTCCTCCACAGCAACCTCGGGAGCCGGGAACCAGCCGCCAGGACCAGGCCATGCTGCTGGCCGACAGCTCCGAGGACGAGTTCTGATCAGAGCCCTTCGAGGCTCCTTTAATTGGTGACCAACAGCCGAAGCTCCTGTAAGTCACGGAGTCTCGGCGAACATCCCCATCGCTACGACTACCGCATCTCCAATCACCCCTGCCTGTTTGGGTATCTGATCCACAGAATGTGAACGAGTTTAGGGCACAATCAGCTTCGTAAGCCCCCTTCTTTCCAAAAGAACCAATGTGAGCACTTTTCTAAATGTTGTCAGGCGACTCTAAAGGCTTGGTTTGGCACTTTGACATGAAAACATAATTGTGCTGCTCTTAAAAACAAGATGCATTAGCACAGATTTATTAGAAATACAAAACTGTTGATGGTGATGGTTTTGCAGCTTTGTGGAGTGGAGGGGGAACATAGGAAGGTGTTGTCAGGTAATAAAAGGGCTGTAGAAGAGTTGCATTACGTAAACAGTGTAAATAAATGTACTGTACGTGTAGCTGACTAGGGGTCAGTCGTGTTAGTGTAAATAAAGTTTTATTTCTTGCTAAACATGTAGGATATTTAAAGGAATATTTTGCTTTTTTGCTGGGAGTTGGACTAGAAGATTGATATCATTATCACATGGCTGTGAGTCCGTCTGTCCAAAGGTACCAAAACCTGCCTGCCAACACTTTTAAACCTGATTAATAAGAAACCTGTTGGCTGCTGTTGTTACCTTACAACTGCTAAACAAACAAGATAGAATAGTGAACTTTGGAGGTGCTGGCAGGTTGGTTTTGTCCCTGCTGAACAGAAGGTGTCCTGTTTAGTCAGGTTTGACCGATTACCGTACCACATATTTAGCATTTGTCTGAAAAAAATCAATTCCAGATGCAATAATTTAATTTAAAGATGTGTTACTTTGGCTCTGAAGTAGCTGTCTATCGCATGTGCTGCCTTCAAATGGTGTGGAATTTACCATGTTCACAAATGGGGTCCATATGAACACCTCCCTCTTGTAGGATTCACAACCCAACCTCCTGTGGAAATTTTCCAAAAACTCTAAGTTTACCAGAGTTTGCTGAAGTTTTCAGAAATGGCAGAGCACATGGAAGTTAAATTTTGGCTGGGTTGTCAGATAGTATTTTATCATTTTGTTAATATATAGTTTTGTCTGCCGGTCGTGTAGATATTCCCATTGGCCTCATTTTTTCAGTAATCATTCAATAAAGTCTATGCAGCTTTAGTGAACATGACTTCCCATGTGGTAATTACAGAGAGAATCCACATGAACACCCACTTCTTATGGTACTGCCCAGCCTCGTAAGCAAAAATTTTCCTTAAAGTATAAACTTTCCAAAAGTTCCAGAGTTCGCTGACGTTCTCAGAAGCAGCAAAGATCATTTAAGTCCAATTCTTGGTGGATTCGAAGTTAATATATTATCATTTTGCTTGCGTAGAGCTTTTCTTTGAAATACCATGACATGTTGATATTCTTAACAGCTTCATCTTTTCATTGTGTCTTCATTGTGTGTACCTTAAGCTACCTGCTTGACAATAATATCCATATTGCATTGGTGTGTTTGATATACATGACTTCACATGTGGTAGTTACAATAAGCTCTTGAATTCCATTTAAAGGCAGCCATCGACTGTAGATTAAAAAAAAAAGGAGGTAGCCACCTTGGCGTCACCCCTTAACCTGTAGACTACCATTTCAAAGCATTGTGTGGAATTTAGCTGTCATTATCTTGGTATATTGAAACCAGACCTTAGGAGAGTGGTGGATCTAAGAAACTGAGGACACTACATGTGCCCATATGGTGTCATGGTAGCCATTTCCTAAAAAATACCCATTTATTGTCTATTTTCCTCTAAATGGGACCATAAATTACTAAAGTAACATCATGCTGTATTGAAGGAGACTTGAAACTAGCAATTAAGACCACAGACTCACTGAAAAACTCTTTAGTGAGGTAACAAATCAAGTGAGAAGTCAGCTCTTCTTTTTCATAGACTTCTATATAATCAGACTTCTTTTTGCAACCAGAGGAGTCGCCCCCTGCTGGCTGTTAGAGAAAATGCAGGTTTAAGGCACTTCTGCATTACCTATATAAATTAAGATAAAAGCTGAAAATTATTATTGTCTTTAAATTGAACATATGCAAGATCTAAACAAATGCACTTTAAAGATGTTGTGTTGAAATTTGTGTTATTCTAAATGTTGACACTTTAACTGCAATTACCAATCTCCTTTATTATGGATGTCATTATTATTACTAATAATGACATCCATCAACCACTATTCCAGTCTCTCCTTTAGCTTCACCTACAGATATGACTGTGGTATCAAACTTCGCATCCAACTCCTGGTAAAAAAGCGAATACGCCACACCTTTTAGTAGCCGTCACATACAGTTCATTTGAATTACTGCCTGTTTTAAATGTGAAATTTGTGGAAATGCAAAATGTTTTATTCAAAGTCATTTGTTCATAGACTGTGAGAAGCACATACAAAATACCATCATCCTATAAAAGTATGTAGCATAAAACAGATTTGGATGTACAATATACTGTAACTCTGGTAAGAACTCATCGCCACTTGCAAAATTTTCTGTTTTTTCTTCTTCTAAGTGCATGATTGTCCATACACAGACCTGTTGCAGAGACTTCTTTCTAAGGAATGAAGCGTATCTGCTGGCTGGAGAAGCACAAATACTGAAGACAATGGAGCAGAAGTTCATATTTTCACAAGTTAAAGATCTTTTTGAACTAGTTCAGCTTCTACAATGGTGTGGTTTTTGTGTTCTAATCTGAGAGCAGATAAACGAGAAGCGTTGCTCAACACTTTTGGCCCAGAATGTCACGTGAAGGTACAGCCAGGTTGTAGTCAGCTTTAGCTTTAAACTTTTGGAGGGAAAATAAAATGCCCAGACAGAAAAGGGAAGTATTTCTAGTAATTTGAGCCATATTTGTAACACCAATGATGTTATTTTCTGTAACTCCATGAGCCATCTGACATGCTTAACGTACAACTGCCTGTTTATATGCAATAATACTGTTTTAGGTGAGTGTGATGTAAAATAGTGGACACTTTTTTGTCTCTTTATGTAGATATAAAACAAGGTTGTGATCAAATAAACAACTCTTTTAGACTGCGACTCCCTCTCGAATCGTGACTCTTTTGTTTTGAAAACCACTCCACACAGCAGCAGACAAGATGAGCCCAGCTTTACAGCATTAAAAAAATCAAATAATTTATTTCTGTGTTCTTTTTCCACATTAAATAAAAGCTATCGGACATTTCCAGATCAAAATCAAGAGAGGGGACAGGGAGGAGGAACAGAGGGAAACAGACATGCAGAAAAAAACTTTTGCTCTACCCTTTGCACACTTCATGGATGGCGGTGGAGGCAGGCGCCCCAGAAAAGACTGCAGGAAGCCCCTGTGGTTGGTCGGTTGTGTTGTGGGGACCACTGCTTATATAAATGGTAATTATCTGACCGACAAACTCTGGAGGGGGAGAATCTATAAATGTAGGTCAGGAATAGCACAGCGGACGTCCAGGATGAGGAAATAAACTACTGCTGTGAACACTGAACTGGCATGTCAAGTCAAAAGTGATTCCGAACGCAGAGAGAAAGCTGGTAATGCAACACCACAAGCCGTGGCAACAAACTGATATAAGATGACGAAGCCCTTCAGTCTGTGATCCAAACGGCTGTAATGCCCATAAACCTCGTGGTACTGCCAGAGTTTCACAGGATTTAGAAAAAGATGCTGAACACTCATTTCCTTCCAAATCCCTCCTTTTCCTAACAGCTGGTTTTAAAAGAATGAATTCAGCTGTCAGCGTGTGAAAGAAGCCTGAACAGCGAGAGAACACAGAACAAAGGTAGAATCAAGTGTCCAACGCAGGGACAGAAGACTGAATGAACCAGGAGGAGTTTGAACTTGATAATAAAAATCTAAACAGTGTCTGATGAGCAGCGGAGATTCAAAGTTCAGGGTTCTAGATTGTTTTTGCTCATCGTTCTCACAACACCTCTGGATGGGCTAAAGTAGCACAGAAATTTAAAATAAAAATCAACCCAAGTCGCCCCCAAACCCAACAGATGATTCACGAACAAAAAAAAAAGAAAGACATGCTCTCAATATATCCGATGAATAGAACAACACTCGTATACAAATCTGAAAAAGAAAAGAAAAATAAGTAATCTGATCCATTGTTCCAAACGCACAGACATACAGACAGAACTTTGTGTGGGTGGCAACTCTGTAAACATTTACTCTCCCTTCCATGTAAAATCTCAGCTGAAAAGGGGAAATAAACCCGAAACAAGGTCCTGTAGTGTCATTCAGCGGGATTCAAAATGTTTGCTGGAGACTTTTGTTTGTTCTGTTGCCACTGTTTGTAGCAGACTTCACACGTTTTTACAGATGGCAGTGTCTCGCAGTGCTTTCGACTGTGAATATTGTAGACAAAAGCACACACGTCCAATTGCATAATGTGGGCTGCTACAAGCTAGAGGTGGGCGATCTGATGGTCTTACATTGCGGACATACTGTCTGCTTTTTAGAAGGATTGCACAGTTTGCATCATTAAGGGCACTAAATCGAAGCATTTTATCTCAGTTTAGTTGCTGCTTGCCTCAAGTTGCCATCGGCTATAATTTCCCTTCATGTTGTGGTCTTGAATGTCATTTAGCTGCCTCTTCAGTGAGTCTCTTGTTCCTCAACTCGACTATAGTCCTTGTTCTGCTCTACAGCAGACTCATTGTGAGCTAAATGACCACTTCAACCATAGTCTCACATAGCCAGACCAAATGTCCACAGAGCTGTGTAGAACGGCCTGGCTGCACCTCATTATCATTCTGCTCTTAAGGTAGAAAAAACACTCTAGTTTGGTTTTGATTCCAATTTCTATCGCTTTGCGTGGTATTAAGCCCAGGATGCAGTGATGGTGTCCCTGCAAAGCAGTGCATGTTTTACACAGAGGCAAATACTGTCTTAGTGCACGACCCAAAACTTCTGCTTGGACATTGTTGTTTCTGTAGCAAAGGAAATTTTGAAACACCCACATGGTGAAAGGGAAGCAGAAAACTGTGTGAAAGGTGAGGCTTCTATCTAAAGTCCACATTCTGTGTGTCAGACTGCTCCTGCCAGAACCTGCAGCAGGTGGAGAACTGGTTCATGCCAAGTTTATGGAGGTTACAGAGCAGAATAAGTACACCTTAAAGTCTGACAGTGATGAGACAGTCAACTACCTTGGCCAGCTGCAGTCCAACATGATTGGAGTCGGTTCACGGTTTAAGAGACTCAGTATAGAGGCAGCTGAATGACAACACCACCAACCTGCCCAGCCTACAGGTGGAGGAAACATAAGGCAAGACAGGGCTAGCTCGCTAGCAGCTTTAAAAAGTGGCCGAGATACAAACGATTACTTCTAGTCTAAACTTTAGACTAAAAATCAGAGTGAAAATGAGCTTAAGAGATTCATGAGTCGGCCCTTTAGCCTCATTTCACTGATTATGTATCACGGCAACCATGATCACATGACTTAAACTAAATCTGTGATTCAGATTGTGATCGTCACATGATGATCTTCATGTGATCTTCTATCCAGATCGCCCACCCTGACTACAAGCACAACAGAAATTGCATTTATAGCCTGTGATGAAGGTTGTTTTTCCTCGTCTGTGTTTCAACATGAGCTAAGCAGATTCAGGGTTTATTCTCCCTTTAACTATCATTCTAATGTTCTTCATTCCTTCGCTACAACATCGAGCACTAACTTGAAAACGCAAGTGTCTGCCCCTGTAACTAACAAGTCCAAAACGCAGCACCACAAAGGCTCCGATTTTCCTGCGCGAGGAATCTGAAAGCAGAGAGATAAAGTCTAACAGAACAGATCCACACCACTGCTGAAACAGCACACGGACACATTCATACAGACACATACACACTGCAGCAATATCCAAAGAAGTGCATCTGACCTTTGTTCATTTTCACTGTTAAGAAAAAAAAACACAAAAGCAGTTGAAGCGAACTTTCTTTGCCAATTAGTGTGTGCTGGAACATCTGGGTGCATCTACGATGAGTTCCAGGATCTCAAAAATGTTAGCGAGGTTGGCTGTGCATCAAGTTAGGGCAGCTGGGAAGTGCATTATGGACTCAGCCGCTCATGAGCAGCATGAGGTTATACAGGTGTATAGTAGACAAATCTAAATAAACTGAAAGCAAACAAAAGAATACAATATAATCTGCTAAGAGTACTCGTCTATTTTCCTTTTTTAATCAAGAGATAAACACACACACAGCAAACAGGAATCCAGCATTCGCATCGCTTCGCCTCGATCTTGTGCTGAGGCTGACCGGACGTGTCGCCCATCAGCAGGCAGATCGCTGCAGTCGCGGCTGTTAGTGCTGACGGACCGAGTGGCACTTGCAACGAGGAGATTCAGGGTCATAATTAGTAAACAGAGATATCTGACCACACCGTCATTGGCAAGGAGTCTCTCTCTTAGAACGACACTGTTTTCTCCTTTTTGGAAATTTTGCAGTGGCTGGCAGTGCATTTAGGGGAAAAATGAGTTCTGATCTGCAAAAAAAATAAAAAATTTAACTCCCCAACCACACCCACATCAGGGTTTGATTCAGTAAAAGGACACTGAAGCGAAAAAAGGTGGCAGATCCACAAGTTGGGCAAAGTGTGAGGTGCTAATGGAGTGATTTGTTTCTGCTCTGCACCAACATGCTGACACCAAACAGAGGAAGGAGCCTCAGACTGGGTTAATCGACACACTCCCGCACTCACGTTAAAATAAAAGCATGCATATCTTTACAGGCTTCAGTCCTGGAGGCTGAGGCAGGTGATGGAAGCAGCAGCAGCAGAAGCAGCAGCAGCAGCAGGGAGGCGCTGCGCCCACTGGACACGATGGGGAAACAAAAACACACACAGCAGCATGCGCTCGCACACTCGACACAAACCAACCGCAACCGCATTCACTCGAAAAATAGCCACTTGCTTTCCAAAAAACACACGAGGCGGTACAAACACGCAGTCATACCATAGCTTTTTTTTTTTTTACGTCCCCTGCCCAAAACTTACAAGGTTAAAAAAGAAACACAAAAATAAACTCCACAAATATTTTCTTCCCAGTCTGTGTTTTACCGCTCGACTTCCTTGTTTTCACATGTTGTTGTCGGCTTTGAGTCTGTTTTGTCCTGCAGGATGATTTGGTGTGGATCCTCGCCTGAGCTGCCTCGCGTCACCGGTCGGCGAGGTGTCCAAGCTTCAAGGTCAAAACGTCATATAGTCCCTGGTCAAGGTCGTCCCAGAGACCGCCCTCGCTCGCTCGCCTGCCCCGTCCTCGTCACAGAAAGTATCAGGGGCCCCTTCATGAAAACATCTGGTGGGATTTTCAGTCCATTTTCTGCCTAAACAACAGTTGTTCAGAGGTCAAAGGATAAAAGGAGGGTGTGTCTGTGTGTCTATGCATACCTATGTGCATACTCCTTACGTTTGTACATAGGTGTGAGTGTGTGTGTGTGTGTGTGTGTATTTGTGGAGATAAGAGCGAAATGACCAGGGCAGAGCTGAGGCTGTCAAGCTGATAGTGTTCGAGGTGAACAGCACCTGCTGTCCCGTCGTCCCCCGTCCCCTCTGATTTCCTCTAGCGGAGCCACAGTTTGAGCCGCAGCGCGTCCACTCCGTTCAGGTAGTATCTGAACAGCCGCTTGTCTCTAACAAAACCCAAGTTCTCATACAGCTTCAGGGCTGATTTGTTGGTGATCTCGGTCTCCAATACAACCTGTGGAGGGACAGGAGTCAGTGAGAGGTTTTGGTAAGTTAACTACTTTATTCAGAAGATGCATTTGTATTCAGTTGTTTCTGGAGCCTAATGACCAGTTTATACTTTTGTTTTTGCTCCATTGATGGAGAGCATGTACCAATCAAAGCTCCTCCAAAGTCCTGCAGCAACTACTTCAATTACAACTCAGTTAATGATGAATTCTAAAGGTGTGGATGGCTGAGAATTTCCTCTTCTCGTACCCAACATTTCCTATAAGCACCACTTGTTTTCCTGGCACATACACAGCTGTCGCTCTTATTTGGCGTGCAGCCCAACTTTGTGCCCGTGTGGGCATGGGCGGTTGATGAAATTTACATCACCCCTACCCTTGCAGATGCGGAAAGCATGAAGCATGAAAATGTCACCATTATTGGAATTTAAGGACGAGGAACTGATCGATTTCAAACTGAAATTTGGAACAATAGAATGAACACAACTGCTGCAATTTAGGATAGACATTTTGAAGTACACTGAAGCAAACAGAATTTAAACTGTCATGTCAGCGGTTTAACAAATCCTTGTGAGGCAGCCTCGCTTTTGATGATGTCTCATGTGGTAGTGCTGCATCACGTTTTTAATCTAGTACACAGTGGTTATTGAACTGACACCTGACTTTCAAAGAACTTGATCACTAGTCAAACGGAAATATGTGGCAGAAAAATTGTAATTAAGACATTTTCCCCACATTGATCAGCTGCAGATCAATATCAGATTTCATCTCTGCTGGTTCAGGATAACAATACTCTGTGTATTTATCCTGGAAGGCAGAGAATAAACAAATCTACTGTAAACCTGCCATAGCTACACTCTATCTTGTTAACTCGCATGCTGGCACTATGGGTGGAACGAATCGAGCAAAAAAGCCGACCTGTTTGGTTCACTAGCCCCGATTTAAGGAACGTATGTATTATTGTGTTTATTTGATGAAATGTGAATTAAAAAATAAACCTGCGATCAACCCAATAAAACTATAAAGTCTCGAGTGCAGCTGTCAGTTAGCCTTAGAAATAACAAGAGGACAAGATGAGTTAGAGAATCTTCCTGCAGCATTTCGATCTGCTGTACGGGAACACTGCGGGTTTAGTGTTACAGATGGCAAAGACAGAGAAACTCTGGTGGATTAAGCAGAGACTGTACAACATGTGTAGCTTAGGCAGGCAGCAATACTTCCAATATCACGAACCGCTTAAGAAGACATCCCCTGAGTGTTTGTCCTCACAGTGTAAGGAGGAGAGTCGGGCAACAGAGTGGTTTTGAACACAGTGTCCAGTGTGTGCTTGATGGTCTACAATATGGCTAATTTCACATACACATAACAAAGCTGCACTAATTGCACTAATTAAAAAAAACTTCTGGGCCGCCCTGATAGCCTAATGGTTATGTCGCGTGACCCAAGTGCAGAGGCGTAGCGGCTGTCCCAGGTTCGACTCCGACCTCGGGCGTTTACCGCATGTCCTTCCCTACTCTCTCCTGTTTCCGATTCTGTCCACTGTCCTATCTGATAAAGGCACAAAAGGCCAAAAATAAATCTTAAAAAAAAAAACTTCTATAAATGGGATTTGACCATGAAGAAGATGAAGTGCTTATGTTTTATATGTTCTCTGAATTTTGTTACAGACAAACAGCGGTTGCCCTTTTTGGCAGCATTAATGAAAAGCATGTTGTAATTCACAAAGACCTCTAATTTACCAAAAACATACCAAACAAAAATGAAAACCATGATAAGAACTGAACTGTGATTCTTGCATAACTTCTCCTCCCCTACTGGTCGTTAATACCCGTTAAAAGTTAGCTGCCTTTTGAACACAATTCCATAAAGAAGGCAAAGGCAGCAGTTAGCTTTGAGGAGTGAAAGGAGTGAACTTTAGCAGCAGCTGAAGCATGTTTTCCAGCAGCTTTTAGGCACAACAATTATTTCAAACATGCTAGTGAGTGATTTTAGATTACAAATACCTCTAGTCACATATGTTTTTTTTGTGTCACAGATACGTTAATCTGTCCTAAGGCGGTTGCGAGAAGAGAGCATTTAGTGATATTTTTAAGGTACTTTTGAGGAAGATCTGATATTAAAAGCTACTGGGAACACCGGACCTAAATTTAGTCATGCAGGGGCCTGGAAGACCTTTAAACATTTATGATAATCTTTAGAAAATAGTTGGCAGTCGGTCAGTGTTCAAAAAAATCTTTGGTACATTTTTTTAAAGAAAAATTGGAAAATATATTCGCTGTATGCACACATTCACGTCAGCATATAAATAATTACTGGGGTGAGTCACGGTGTCGGCCCTCTGATCTCAGCCACAAAGAGACTGCACAAATATTAATACTGAATCCTTTTTCATCAGTTTACTTTCTAATGATTTCAAACTGTGTGAAGGAAACACACTGAATACGAAGCTGTTCAAAGAGAACCAAGGCTACTGTGAGCTTAGATAAGTGAAGGACAGAGCAGGAAAATCGGACCTTGAAATAAAAACGGTGTATTTTCTTCTTGTAGTTCACGCTCACACATGCAACATCCAACAACAAAGAACCAAATACCAGCGGCACAACTCTGTTTTTTACGCATTTATCTATGAATTGTGCATATTTTATTAGAATGTGTGAGGACGTTGGCACAAAGCTTGCAAATGTGTGCCAATGTCACGTATAAATCTTGTGTTGTGGCTCCATGCAGACAGGAAATATGCTATTATAATTAATCAAAAGCTTAATAAAAGATGGAATGTTAGAGAAATCTGCTTTACCTCATCACAGTCGCCTTCCACCATGGCATAGATGGCCTTTTTCACCAGATTAGTACCTGAAACGGAGGAATTCAGCGAGTCCAGGTGAGAAACGAAACAGAAACATTTTGGAAAATAACATTTTTTTTCTCCGTTTTCTGTCTCAGTGCCTGGTAACATAAGCAATGTTATTTAAAACTATTATTCTCACCAGAAGCACAGTTATGTACACTTCATACTCCTGCTTCTTTGGTAAATTTATACTACCTACATGACATAAAAACTACCACAACAGCACAAAAGTAAAGCGATGTACTGCTGCTGATGGCATTTATATTTATATGGATTCAATTCTAATCTAATAATCTAATAAAATCCAAGACGGAAGTAAAGAACACCGAAAAAAAGGAAAATAGGGGCAGCAGCTAAACATACTTTATTTATCTAAAAAAGTCAATGTCGGTTGTGTATGGGCTATATTTAGAATAATTTCACTGCTTTTCTTTGCCGTCAGACAGCTCTTTCCAGTGGGGAGCTGAAGCAGTTCAAAGCCACCAGATTCATTTGACAAAAGCAGCGATTTTACGTCACGGAAAACAGATGATGCTGATCTTCTTCTGCGTCAGTTAGTTGGTTACGTTCTTATTGTGTGATTGAGGCAGCAGAACAAGAGCAACTCCTGTTAAAATACTCTAAATATAGTGTACACTTAAACTAACAATGAGCTTTTTAGGTGGATGAAACATGTTTGGCTGCTGAGTCCATTCACTTCAGGTCACTGCTTAGCTTCCCTCACAGTATTTCTGTCTCTTTCTCCAAACTGGGGGCGTACAGACTGTATATAAGTACCGCAAACAACCCCACTTCAAAAAATCTGAACTCTGATAACATAATACACTGTGTTTACTGTCTATAGACTCTCTTTCTGATAAGTCCATCCTCCTTTTTCTGGGTTGCTCTGCAGTGCAGGCTGTTGTTACTGCTGCTGCTGCTGGAACAGCAACTTTTCCTGCCGGATTTTGGATAGATAGACACTTTATTTGTCCCCGTGGGGAAATTTGGTTTGCAGTAAAGTCACATGGTGCTTCTTCACAATGAACAGAGTCACCAGTGGCCATACACTTCCTGCATACGTTGCAGCAGATTTTAAATGATCAGACCAGTCGGACATCTACTCATTATTACTATTATGCTTATTACCAGTTTAAAAACATAATAACTTTAATTGAAGAGGGCATATCGTGAACCATGTGTCAACAAATCAAATGAAAAGGACGGGGGTGAGGGGTTTCTGTGTCTAAAAGGACATGCATATGTATTGGCATTTGTATAAAAGCTGATGAAAACAACGCCCTTTATCTGAAAAGTCATCAGTTACTGTTTCTATAGCTCTTAATACACCAGATAAGCTATCTTTAAAAGAACAAGCTGTTTTCATAGATAAACATGCACATGCTATATTTTCTACTAGATGCGTATATTTGATATTTGCACATTTCTTACTGCACTTTTAAAATGTTGTGTGAATGCACTGACAGGATTGCTGCTTAATTGCGTTGTACACTGTGCAGTGACAGTAAAGGAATTCTATTCTGTTCTATTCTTAATCCAAGATGGGTTGCAAAAGGCTAGTTTGCTCTCCTACCACTTGAATTACAATAGGTGGTTTTCCACTGCAGGAATTTGTGACAGTTGTAATTTTTTATGGCAATGGCCTCCTTATCGACTATTTCAGCGTCCTTTGTTGTGCAGGATCTGACAGCTTTGACCGTGACGTTAACTCCGAGTGCGTCCAAGCAACGACAAGTATTATTTACTTGACATAACTCCACTTCTATGAGTACGTAGGAAACAGAACAATGGAGGTTTGTTATGTGAGCTGGTATTGTGAATTTTCCGTTGAGAATAGCGATATTAGAGAGGAGAAGGAGGACGTTTGTCATCCTCTCCAAGTTTAATCAATCAGGTGATCAGCGTCGAGCCCCACACAGCACTTTTTCAAGGCTGCTAAGAAGTACCCACCCTGGAGTAGGCACTTTTTTCTCCATTGAAGAGCCCCGAAAGACGTTCTACAGGGGCGGATCCCGCAGTCAGAACACCCTTAAAGGTAAAGTTTCTGCAGTGGAAATCAGCCTCATATGCTGAACAGTTTTACATATTTTTGCTCAAATTACCGCCTACTGCAGCTTTAAGTTTAAAGTTGAATCACACATGAGCTCAGAGAGTATAACTTATCTAAATAGTGTATTTCCATAAAGAGATTTGGTTGCCAAAGACAGCACAGAAGATCTCACCGATGCTTTTCCTTCTGTGTTTCGAGTCCACAGCCAGCATGGCGATGTAGCCGCGTCGAAACATCTTCTTATGCATGTCAAGCTTACATACGATGGCTCCGACACACTCCTGCTCCACCATGGCCTGCGACGGACACACAGACACACACAACAAACAGTTAAATCCTCTGAGGTTGCCACTGAAGAGCTGACCAACACTTTCTCTACAGTTCCTGTCATCCTGCCAGTTCTGTCGGCTCCCCGAGCTGACCCCTGACCTTTATTTCGCCGCACTTCCGCTTATGTCACATGCGGCGTTCCAGAATAACTGCAACTGGGAAGTTTACGACCTTGAGGCCAGGAGGATAAACAAAGACAGGACAGCGTTTTTTGTAAAGTAGAAAACCTCAGCTGGACTGGGCAGGTGGAAGAGGAAACATCTAGTTACAGCACATTACAAAGCTTTTATATCTCTGTGTGCTCTTATAATTCTATGTAGATGACTGAAGAAGAAACACTGACATTCCTGAGAAACTAAAAAGTGTCAGTTTATCGATTTGACAGCTATTAATACAGGCTTATATGCACAAAATGAACAAAAGTGGGGGATATCTGACAGTTAAATGGGTTGAGTAGCCTGCCAGAAACTAAATTACTAACTCCAAACCAATGTGTTGCCACTGACGGCTTTGCAGCTTGCTCTAAAACAGTTGTATACAGATGACTGGAAAAGAAACCCTGACACTGCAGATGAACTAAAAACAAACTCAAAGGTGTCACTTTCTTGATTTGACAGCTATTAATGCACATTTATACCCACAAAACTGACAAGAGAGGAGGATTTGCGACAGTTAAATGCGTTGAGTAGCCTGTCAGAAACTAAAATACAAGCTCCAAACCAATGTGTTGCCACTCAGAGCTTCAGAGCTTACCTTGCTCTAACATAGTTGTATACAAATGCCTGGAGAAGATTTCTTGACTTTGCTGATGGAATACAAAGGGTGTTGTTGCATCACTTTCTAGATTTAACAGCTAATAATGCAAATTTATATCCACAAAACTAACAAAGGTTGTGGATTTCTGACACTTAAATGGGTTGAAAAGCCTGGCAGATGCTACACTACTCATTTCAAACCTGCGTAACCTTACCTGCTCTAATATAGTTGTATATAAACTACTAAAACACCTATCCTAACATTGCTGATGAACTAATAAAGGTGTTGTTGGATCGGTTTCTTGATTTGACAGCGGCCAATGCAGACTTATATCCACACAACTAACAAAGGTTGGAATTTGTGACACTAACATGGGTGAAATATCCTGCCAGAAACTAAATTACGAACTCAAAACGTACATAGCTTTACTTGCTCTGGTATACTTGTATACAAATGACTAGATAAGATATCCTAAACCCCCTGATAACACAAAGGCATAAGTTTCTTGATTTGACAGCGATTGACGCTGACTTATATCTACAAAACTAACAAGTATGGAGAATTTCTTACAGTTAAATGGGTTTAAAAGCCTGACAGGACCTAAATTATTACCTTGAAGCCCTACATTACTGTATTCACTCTAATGTAGTTATATACAAATGACTGGAGAGGAGACCCTGACGTCCGTGATTAAACTAAAAAGTGGCAGTTTTTTGATTTGACAGCTATTAATACAGTCAAAACTAACAAGTATGGAAGATTTGCAACAATTAAATGGGTTGAGTAGCCTGTCAGAACCTAACCTATTACACTAGTACCTCAAAACCCATCTAGCTGTATGCAAAAAACTGGTGAAGATATCCTGACAGTGCTGATGAACTAAAAGGCATCAGCTTCTTGATCTGACAGCTACTAACACAGACGAAACTAACAGGTATGGAAGATTTCAGACAGTTAAATGGGTTAAGTAGCCTGTCAGAACCTACTTTATTAACTTGAAACCTATATAACGTCATTTGCTCTGACATAGTTGTATGCAAATGACTACAGAAGAGACCCTGACATCCTTGACAAACTAAGAGGTGTCAGTTTCTTGATTTGACAGGGTTTAATGCAGATTTATATCCACAAAATGAGCAAGTACAGATGATTTGTGACAGTCAAATTGAAGGTTTTAGCCTGCCAACACCTAAAATAAAAGCTCCAAACCTCTGTGCTGCCACTGAGGGTTTTACACCTGTACTTGGTTTGACATACTTACACAAAAATGACTGGAAAAGACACCACTACTGATGAAGTAAGAAGGTGTTGTTGCGTAAGTTTTCTAGATTTGACAGTTCTTATTGCAGGCTTATATCCACAAAACTGACAAGGACAAAGGGTTTGTGGCAGGTTAAGTAGCCTGTCAGAACCTAAACTGCTAAGTTGGAACCTGTAAAACTTCATTTGCTCTGACATAGTTGTATACAAAAGACTCGAGAAGATATCTTGTTGAAGCAAAATATCGGCATCTTGATTTGACAGCTATTACTGTACACAAAACTAACAAGTATGAAAGTTTTCTGACAGTTAAATGGGTTAAGTAGTCTGCCAGGACTAAAATTACTAACTCAAAACCTACATAATTTTACTTGCTTTAAAATAGTTGCACATAAATGACTGAAGAAGACATCCTGGCATTGCCGATGGACAAAAAAGGTCAGTTTCTTAGTTGACAGCTATAAATGGAGACTTAAATTAACAAAACTGACAAGTATGGAAGATTTCTGACAGTGAAATGGTTTGAATATCTGTCAGAACCTAAATTACTAACTTAAACTCTATATGACCATATTTACTTTCACACAGTTGTACACAAACGACTAGAGAAGAGACCCTGACATTGTTGATGAACAAAAAGGTCAGTTTTTTAGTTTATAGCTATTAATGCAGACAAAACTAACAAGTATGAATGATTTTCTAACAGTTAAAATGTTTGAGTAGCCTGTCAGAACCTACACTATTAACTAGACACCCGTATAATTTCATTTGTTCTGCCATGGTTGTACACAAAAGACTGGAGAAGAGATGTTGATGAACTAAAATGTCAGTTTCTTGATTTGACAGCTATCAATGCAGAGTTACATCTACAAAACTAACAAGTACGGAAGATTTATGACAGTTAAATTGTAAATTCTAACCTGCCAGAAACTAAAAAAACAAGCTCCACACCTTTGTGCTGCCACTGACACATTTACATATGTGTGTTTATCTGCAGAGCCTATCAGCCCTATGTTTAACTGCCTTTGAGACACACTGACAGGTGAAGACAAGCAATGCAGTCACACCCAGTCCTATTAATGCAGAGCAGCTTTATTCCAGTCCCTGGAATAAAGGGAGTAACTCTGATTCTGAGCTGAAAGTTAAACAGAAGATATAAGTGATTTATGCCTGTTTTAGACTCACCAGAAAGCAGAGCTGCGGCCAGTTGTGGATGAAGTACCTGTACGTATAAATTGAATAAGGCTCAGATAAGTCCTTGGTGATCAGTCTCATGATCCACGGCATCTGCAGCTCGGACTCGTAGCGGACGTATCGGATGCCGTGACTGTCGCCCTCCCCTCGGCCAGGGGAGCTGCTCAGGTCGAGCCGGGCCAGCTCCGCGGCCGGCGGCTGTTGCTGCGGGTCGACGCGGCTGCCCTCCCCGTCGGGCCCGACATCGTCCGGCGGCTCGTCGCTCGGCGGTCTCGGGGGCTGCGTGTGGTCGAAGTCCCCCTTCCCTTCGTGGGCCGCCTCCGTTCGTGAGAAGCCCGGCATCCCGTTCATGCTATTGTTAACCAGCGGAGAGTGGCTGCCGTTTTTGGAGAAGGGGCTGTGGCCTTCGTGTTGGCAGTGCTCACTATTGTTTCTAACGGCCGGAGCCCCCTCGTTGCTGCCGCTGCTGCTGCTGTCACAGTTGTCCACGGACGCTCTGGGATTGTCAGGCCGGTTTCCTGCGTGTTGGTGGCCGTCGGGCTCCTCCGAGGGGCTGGCCAAGCCGTTCAGCTGCTGCTGCTCTCGGGCTTGCATTTTGAGGTGAAGCGCCGCCGGGCTAGCCCTTGCTAGCATGTTTTTCTGCTTCTTCTTCACCGGCCTTTTGACTTCGCTTAACGGCTGAGACTTCGTCCCTGTGCCGGCGGGTACACAGTCCTCCCCGTGGTAGGCCGGCTCTCCGTCTTCCACCGCCGGCTCCGCGCTCCCAGCCCCGGGGAAAGGAGGAATCTCAGCCGGGGATGCGGGCAGTGCGCTACTAGGCCCAGGCGGCACTGTGGCCATCCCACTGCATTAAGGTGGAGATTCGCGCTGGGAGAACGTTGAACACAATTTCATCCACGAGGCCAAATGATATACAATCAATACACGACGTATTCGACCGAATATCGCGTAAATCCAGCGCTTTATCAGCCGATAGCGTTTCCGCTGTTTGTCGCTGCTTTCTCCTCGATTTCCCTGCTGCCGCAAAGTGTCGTCGCACAAAACTCCATCACGACAGACGGAGACGCTTTACGGCAGCAGAGGAACGCATGACAGTTGCAGCTTATTTTTCTGACAGCAGGATCAATTCCTGTCATTCATTAATCACTGAAATAAAGAAATGCGTCCTCTTTTATCTATTATTTTCTTTATATGACAACAACAGGATTAATGAATCGCACTTTAAATGTAATCTCATGCTATTTAAAGCTATATATGATCAGCTATTTTAGATTTTGTATGATCATCTCAACAGTGGAAGAGTCCTGGAAGGTTCACTGCCCCCTAAGTTCAGCAACTATTGACCAATACCCAGTGGTGGAATGTAGCTAAGTTCATTTACTCAAGTAAATGTATACTTAAGTACAATTTTTATACTTAAGTATTTCCTTGTTATTCTATTTTCTACTTAAATATATTTAGAAGCAAATGTTGTACTACACGTTTCTATTAAGCATTTAATTTTTTCCACATTCATTGCACATGATAAATATACAATATAAATCAAAAAATAAATGATGCTATATTATTGTAGATTAAGCTACTCAGCAGTATATGAGGTCTTTAAAATTTACTGGATGCACACATTAATTAATAAGTGATTATAAAATTCAATAAAATTAGATAACATAATACATATCATTCTGAAATTAGAAATTCTGCATAATGAGTACTTTTAATTGCCTTTAAGTTTTAATTCACTTTGAAATATCTAATTTCTTTTAACACACCACATTGTTGCCTTTTAATTATTTTATTTTTTTTAATGACTTATCTGTTTTATTTTTCTGTCCTTGTGAAGCACAAAACTTGAGTTTTGAAAAGCAAGGATGATACTAGGGGTGTAAAATTATTATTATTATTGGTAATAACAACAACAAAAACAACAATAATAATAAATTGTTAATATTATTATTAGTTTTGGTACTTAATTTTTTTATATGCTAATACCTTTGCACTTATGTAGAATTTTAAATAGAGGACTGTCACTTGTAACAGAACATTTTTACACTGTAGTATTGTTAATGTTCGTAAGCAGACAATACAAATACTTTTCCTACTATTGCCAAATTATACTTTCTATGCAACAGAGGACTCTGACAGAAGTATTTCACAACAACTACAGTAATGCAGTTTCTCCAGCAGATGTCGCCAGTCGATCAGTTTGTTAATTCACTCTACAAAGTAAGTTCCTAAAGATGAGTCTCTATCTTCAGTAATATCCAGATGTAATTCCACTTCACTGTTTTCCAGAAGAATGATAAACTTTTACTTCATCACTCACTGTATCTGACTGTTGGGTCTATGAAGCATTTGCAGATTAATGAATAAGACATGCTGTGTAGTCAGGGACTTATGGTTACAAAATTAACAGACAAAATAATTGTATAAACCCCTTTTTTTCGTATTAAGGCACAACAGGAAGGTTATTTAGATGGACTCAATAAATCTGCTGCTTGCAAATCACCCATCAGGCATCAAAATAATTTAATATTATTCTACTATATTACACCATAATTTAAAGGTTGATTATATTTTGCATTATAACTAAATCTGCAGGTTATCAAATAAATGCAGTGGAGTAAAAAAGTGCAGAAGTGCCTTTGAACTGTAGTTCACACTGTTCTTCGTTAAACATTTGCATGTTTTACTTAAGTTAAATACCTCCCAGTAAAAATACTCTGTTACAAGCCTCTGAATTGTAGTGGAGTGAAAGTGCAAAATACTAGACAACTGGAATACTTGAGTAAAGTACAAGTTACTCACTACATTATAATACTTAAGTAAAAGAACTGCTTTTTGTTGTCTTAGTACTTGTTCTCTGTACAATGACAATAAAGTTAAATCTAATCTAATACAAAACAGTAAAAACACTCTGTTACAAGCAAAAGTCTAGCATATACAACTGTCCTTCAGTAAAAGTATGTAGGATTTATCATGAAAAGTTTTTTTTTGCAGGATGACCAGGTTCATCCAGGTGGCAGTGTTGCTCTATTTTGCCCCCCAGCAGGTCCATGTACTCTGAGGTGGATCACTATTTGGCAAAGACATGGTGAGAAATTTTAAAGTCCAAGTGCACAAAACATGGATGGATGGATGGACAGATAGATCGATAGATCAATAGATCGATAGATAGATAGATCGATAGATAACTTGAGAACTGGGGAAGAGCCTCCATGTTCTGTTTATAAATATACATTACAGAGAGAGAGACGAAGCGATAGAGCGGCAGAGAGACGGCTCTTTTAAAGCTAAGCCTCGAGGCTGAGAACTCTCTGAAGAGCTGGAATCAGACATGCACAATCAGTTCCCCTCTTCAAATCTCCTTTACAGGCCTATCTACTTGAACAGGCTTCTCTTAATTACTTTCTCCATCACTTAGCGAGCTGAGGCTGGGACGAGCAGCGGCAGCGTCTTGCCAGAGACATTTGGCTGGTTTGAACCCATATTTATACGGGCCTATATCTGCTTTCTCACAAGCTCGTCCCGGACTTTCCCTCCCTCCTGCTTTCATTGTACACTGCTCTTGTATCTCGGAGGCTCTACCCCTTTCCAAATATCTCCAGGGTGCCAGTTGCGTCATGTGACTGGTGTACTTGTGATTACAGCAGTTGGCACGAGCTCTAATCTACGAGGAGGAGCCCAAAATACCTTGAAAAAAGGCAGCATGTAAAGAAGGTCAGCGTGGAGCTCAGGACGAGGGTCGACCAATGAGGTGTTTATAAGGGCCGATACTGCTTATTAGTATCAAAAGAGACTGAGAAGCCATATGTGGAACCGATACACAATGAAAACCTTGCTGTTGAAATTTAGAACAACAAAAAGTCCAACAATAAACTTTAAAATGTCTTTGTTTCTTTGGGTTTTCATATGTTTAAAGCTGGAATTTTACATATAAATGAATGTTTCTTACATTTAACCCAGGCAAGTTCACACAATGCTGATTAGGTCTGTCAGCTCCAGGGAAATCTTTCAGCATTTCACAGCATGCCAAAGTTCTACATCATGTTTCTGTGGTGACATTTCCACCATGTGTCAACCAGCAATGGTTGGTTTGCCAGATCTGAGGATGGGACTGACTGAAGAGATGAAGTAGCTGTAGCTGAGAGTTCGGTGTAAAACTTCAGAAATGTCCAAGAAAAGTTTCTGATGCTCCAGATGAAAAAGAGGGTGGATTACTGCCTAAAAACAAAACTGATTAATGTCAAGGCGCATGTCAAAAGCAGACATTAACAATGTTTATGTCATTACTCTCGCTGCCAGTAGGTGGAGACACAAGTTTCACACTTCAGGTTTAATTCAAAAAAGGCAGCACAAGACGAATTAAACAGAAAAGATAACGTATAAAAAGATAACATATAAAAGTGCAAAACTTTAGGCTTAACTTGGAAAATATAACCTGATCAAAATAAATCAAACAGAGGACTTGTTATTTATGTCAGTAGCGCAACACCTAAAGAAATCCAAGTTTCTAATAAACAAAGTAAAAACGTTTGATGGACAATGTGGATAGTAAGCAACTGCTTTTCTCCCTACTCTGTAATTGTTCTCTTACTTTGATTGCATCTTTGAATTCAATGAACATGCAGCTGAATTCACAGCACAGCCATCTTCAAGTCGTGTGTTTGGTGAGTTTGCTGTACAACGTTGCGGTCATGAAATCCAGATTTTAGCATTGCAGAGCAGCAGCCTGGAAGGGACTGCTGGTTAACATTTAGTCTTAATGAACCTCGTTTCAGTCACTATTTCAGACCTTGTTCGTTGTCTGAAAGCAGAAAAAGAAAAATCTGTAAATGAGCACAGAGAGCAGGAGAGAAGTAAACAGACGTAAAGTGATTTCTCTTCAGTTTCTCTTAGGGCGTTGCAGTGTGCTGCCTTAGAAACTCCAGACAGTGTACAAACCATCCTTTTGTCTGCACTGATTTAAAGTACTCTCATACTTTCAAGTACTCTGGAAACTTTTACACCAAACTGAATTGGACTTTGCTGCAGCAACAATTTTCTATGGCTCCAATCACTGGTCATCTGACAACTGACATCATGACACGACAAAATGTGATACTGAAGAAAAACATTTGTTATAAAGAAACAAAGTGGGAAAAAAAATGCATATTGATTCTGAGACATTTTCAGCGTCATTGTCACTGATTTTGCAGACTAATTGTGGCAGCTCTGCTGGAAATTACAGATTGGTGACTACAGATAGTTGAGCATTTAGAAATTAATTAATCTCTATCAGGAATCTGTTTTTAAAAAATGCAGATAATTAAAAAAATTGTGAATATTGCATTCGATAATGAGCCATCCCCTAGTCAGGAAAACCCAGTTTGACACTAAAACCCAAATTCCCTCGTCCTTCGATTATGTCTCCATCTTTCTGTCTGTCTGAACCGGTCTCAGGGGCTGAAGGCCAAGCTTTGGATCTCCGTCCTCCCTCCTTCTCCTGCCCGTCACGTTGGCCTGCTCCCCTCTCTCCTCCACATCCCTGTGTCCTCCTTCTCTCGTTTTTTTTTTTTTGTCTGGCGTCTGGTCCACTAGAGCTGTATTTAATTAGTTTCTGTTGGGTTAATTAGGGGCTAAAGTTAGGGGGTCGGACCAGAACAAAAGCGGGTCAGGCTGGACGGATGCAGGTGCTCCGGAGTGGTTGCCAGATTCCACCGTTCAGATTAAGATGGCTGCAAATTGTCTGGAGTATTGGAGGAGAGAGAGCGAGCAGAGAATCACAGGGGAGGAGGAGGTTTTCCACCACATATGGGATGGCAGCTCCTTATACACCCATGCTGGCATCATTGTTCTTATTATGTGATGAATTTCAGCATCCTTTCTTTGCGTTTTTCCACAACAAACCGCCTCGATTCATGTGTCCCCCTCTCATATTACACCGGTTGATCTAATGTATGGCGAGTGATGTGTCTGCCAGCCTGTTTCCCGGCTGCTGTGTTCATATCGCTCACTTTTATTCATGTACGAGTGGCAGCTTCACCCCTTTTTCTGCTTTGTCGCTGGGAAAAATATGTGAGGAGGACATCAAATGGCCCAATCCAGACAAAACAAGTGAAGTATACATAAAATGTGCAGCCTGTGAAGTGAACATCAGTTGCTAAAAGAATGAAGTGATCACGTAAATGAAACAAATGTAGCTTCAGGCTGCTGCACTTTGAAGATCACCTGTTTTTTTTTCTTTTTTTGCAATTCACAGATATGTACGGGCTATACGTGTAAGTTTGAGACGCAGTTTGACCTTTTCCCGTGGAGATGAAGAGGGAGCAGATACGAGAGGAAGAAGAGGAGGAATCTCTGGCATTGGCTGGAGCCCCTCGGTGCAGGAGGGTCCTGGGGCCCTTTAGACAGGCGCCAGCCCAGCAGGGAACCAGAGACAATCACGCAGCACCAGATTCAAGCCACAGAGATGGAGGGATGGAGGGGAGATGAGGAGACGCAGAGGGGAAGATTGAGGGAGGAGGAGGAGGGGAAAAAGACAAAGAGGACAAGGCGAGGAAAAGGTGGAGGACACGGCAAGGAGGCGAGAGAAGAGGTCCGGGCGGAAACGAAGGCAGCCGAAGCGACGGATCAAGAGGAGGTGAGGGGAAGAAAGAGACGAGCTAGAGGGAGATAGCTCGTATATTCCCTCTGTAACAGTGTTTATCACCGGCCCAGATCGTGGCGTATGAACAGTGATCCAAGTCAACCATCTGCTGAGGCTAGATAAGCCTGGGAGAGCTGGGTATTGAGCTGTCACTCAGGGAGGAGTGCAGGGAAAGAAAGAGAGGAGGGGAGGCAGAAACAGTGGAGAAATAAAGACAGAACAGGGGTGAGGGAGATGGAGAAGGAGGGAGGCAGGGAGAGAGGCAGGGAGGGAGGGTCTGTGCAAGGTAGAGGAACTGAAAGGAGAAGATTTGGAGTGGAAAGCATCCGTCTTGTTAGAGAAAGACTTAACGTCAAATTGATGTCCAGCCCCGTCCTGCCTGATGGAGAAATAATCCCTCAGTTAATAAGTGGAACAATAAAATTATTTGTTTTCATCTTCTTCAGCCCACGTCTTGCCCGTATGTACGCTCCTGAGTCTGTTCACGTCACTGCTTTTGATGCCTGTTTGTTTTCTGTCACTATAACGCAAACACACATTCGAACATGCAAATTTGAGGTGAGTTGGTCTCCACTATGGAAGATTCCCCGACTGGGCTGATTAATCTGCACAGAAGTTGGTTTTGGTAATGTTTCAAGACAAAAAAAGTCCGAATTCATTGATCTCATCTTTCTAAATGTGAATATTTCCTGGTTTTAGGCTGAAAAACTTTGGTTTATGGACAATAGAATGGTTTGTTTTCATCTTCATCGGCCCACGTCTTGGTCTTGCACGTATAGACGCTCCTGCATCCGCTCATGTCACTCCTTTTGATTTCTGTTGGTTTTCTTTCACACATAATTGAAGATGCAAACTTGAAGCAATGCTGCAAAAAAAAGTACCAGGTGAGTTGAGTTCCCTCCATAGAAGATCTCCAGACTGAGTCAATTAATCTGCACAAAAAC
The DNA here is from genome assembly GCA_024666655.1 of Dascyllus trimaculatus. Taxonomy (NCBI): domain Eukaryota; kingdom Metazoa; phylum Chordata; class Actinopteri; family Pomacentridae; genus Dascyllus; species Dascyllus trimaculatus. The sequence continues at coordinate 29,100,242 of CM045455.1, forward strand.
AATCACTATTTTTGAGAAGTGATTAGTCAGTTTGAGTGACTTTTAAGACCAAAAAGTCCAAATTCTTTGATTGTAGCTTATAAAATGTGAATATTTTTAGTTTCTCTGGATTGTAAGCAATCAAATTGTTTTCCTCTTCATTGGCCCACTCACGTCACTCCTTTCAATGGCTGTTTGTTCTCCGTCACACATATTCGAACATGTCATCAAAGCTGAAACAGTTCTGCGGTGAAATTACCAGGTGAGTTGTGTCTCCACTGTGGAAGATCTCCAGACCGAGTTGATTAATCCTAATTAAAAACCTAATTTCTGTTGCTTTGGACTACAGCTGCAATGATTAATCTCTAAAACACTGTTTTGAGAAAAGATTTATCAGTTTGAGTTATGTTTTAAGACAAAAGGCATCATAATACTTTAAACTCCAGCTTCAAAATGTAGAGATTTTCTGGTTTTAGATTGAATATCTTTGTATCATGAACAATAAAATGATTTGTTTTTATCTTCATGGGCCCCCGTCTTGCATTTATACACGCTGCCGTGGAAGATCTCCAGACTGGGTTGATTAATCTGCACTCAAACCTCGATTCTGTTACTTTGGACTAGAGCTGCAGTCTTGATGAATTTAAGACAGAAAAAGTCAATATTCTTTGATTCCAGCTTCCTAAAGGTGAATAATTTCTGGTTTTAGACTTAATATCTTTGGATAATAGACTATAAAACTGTTATTATTGCACTCTCCTGCATCCGTTTACGTGACTCTTTTTGATGGCTGTTTGTTTTCTGTCACACATTCAATTCATGTCATGAAATTCAAAGCAACTCTGCAATAAATTTACCAGGTGAGTTGAGCCTCCACTGTGGAAGATCCCCAGACTGGGTCGATTAAGCCCCATGTGCAGGTGATTAACTTAAATCCCACTTAAAGATACCCCTTAAAACCACTTTATGTATACCTATGAATGTCAGCATGTGTGTGAAAGACGGACAAAGTAATAAAAAATGAATCCGTCCTTTTTAAGACGTACATGTTGGATCCCAGCTCGGATCTGTGTGTTTATAGTGTGATACTGTGATGGTAGTATTGGGGTGTGAATTAAGGCCGGGAGGGGGGTCAGGCCCGGGAGTGGGGGTTAGAAGGGGATTAGCTGGGGCCAGTTGGATCATTTTACAGCCGGAGGACCCCCCTTCACCCTCTGCAGTCTCCTGGACAATGAGGATTAAACTCCTCTTGTTCCTCAACTCCGAAAAAACGGCAGGACGACAAAGACAGTATTCCTCCCGGGTGCCCTGGCTGAGGCTGGGAGCTGAGGGGAGGGTGAGGGAAGGGGGGGAGGCAGGGAGAGGAGGCAGGGGGTCCATCATAAAATTAATCCCTTCACAGTTTCCTCTGGGTGCAAAGTGAGATATGAGGCAGACATGCCTAATGAAACGCTACAGTCATCTCAGGGCACAGCGATAAAGGCACATATTAAACTAATGGAGCTCGTCATTAGTGGCTCCATTAAGCGGATCGAGATGCTCTGCTTTGGTGATCGGCAGCGAAGATGAATCCAATCCAAGAGATTCCACACATACGCTGATATTTCATCACCCGTGCAGCAGCTAGGTGAAGATATTTAAGTTCATAATCCTCAGTGTTGGAAGTATGACGACACTAACTTTAAATGTGTAGTTTACAGAAGAGGAATAGTTTGATAGTTTGGTTTCATCAATAACACTCTCGTGCTTAGCTTATCTTAGCATAAAGACCTGAACTGAAGGGAAACTGCTAGCCTGGCTTCATCTGAGGAAACAGAATTCACCTAACAGCACTCGTAACATCTTCTTTATCTAATCTGCACATAAAACTTCAGGTTTTTACGCTTATTTGTTTTGTACAGATACAACCAGTGTAATATGATGTGTTCGTTTGTGAGCTTTAGGGAGCCAGTTATTGGGTTCTGTCACTTTGGATTAGAGATGCATGATTAATCAACTACCTGTCAACTATTAAATTACTGTCCAACTGTTTTGATAATCACTGAATCAGTCTGAGTGATGTTTAAAGCAAAACAGAAGTCTAAACTCTCAGTGCAGTTTCTTAAATGTGTTGTTTCCTCGTCTATGACAGTAAACTGAATACCTCTGGGTTGTGGACAAAACAAGGCATTTTAGGACGTCGTCTTAGGTTTTGTAGAACACTGATCGACATTTGTCACTATTTTCTGACACAAATAATTGAGAAAATAGTTTCGCTTTGCAGCCCTACTTTGGACACAGCTGTTTCCTGAGAGTTGCTTCAGGTGGTAGAGCAGGTTGTCCACTAATTGCAGTGTCGGTGGTTTGATCCCCAGCCATTCCACTGGCTGAAGTATCCTTGGGCAACACGCTGAAGTTGCTCCCGATTGGCAGCTCTGCAGCCATTGGTTTCTGAATTGGTCAATGAGAAACACACTGTAAAGACCTTTGCAGAATCTAGTGAAGGTGAAAAGGCTCCAGATAAGTTTAGACCTTTTAAATTTGCCTCCTGTTTCCAGTCTCTGTGCCACGTTTAAGCCTCAACTTGAATTTACTGTACAGAAGTAAGAATGTTACCAGACTTATAACTCTAAAGTGTCCCCAAAAGTTCAGAAATGCTGTTAAGAGCGATTTGATTTTGTGTTTTAAAATGAAAAATCACCAACACCACACAACAACACCAAGAATGAATGACTCCAGAAACATTTAGACTGATGTTGCATCTGGGTAGAAAATTAGAAACAAGTTTAAAAACTGACAAAAGCTGTTTGGAACCATTCTCATATGGTGTAACACTGGTAAAGGCCTCAAAAATAGCTTTTACTTTGGATAACACTTCATTCTGGTACAGACATAACTTTGTGCTGTTGTTTTAAATGTGTGTGCTTGTGAAGTGTACAACAGTTGAAAGACAGTGCTGACAGAGAACCTGCCTTTGATCATCATCCTTTCCGTAGCCAAAATATTTCCATGCAACGGATGTAGTTTAGCTTCTTTATTTTCAAAGTCTCTGTTATGTTCTTATGCACATGTGGAGCCTTCACGTCAACAAATTCCTGAACAATGTCTTTTAAATAAAGTAAGAAAGAGAAAACAAGAACTGTGTGAGCTCAACCTGCAAAAAAAAGTTGTAGCATGATGCGTTTGAGTTCATTTGAATTGCCTTAGTGTAGCTGTAGCCAGTTTTTCTGCTAAGCTAAGCTAACCATCATCTGGTTGGTCTCCAAAATGTCAAATTACTGCCCCAAAATTTACATTGCAGGACACAAATCCCAGGTGCAATGTATCATTTGAACCCTCTGTGAACAAAGCTCAGTAAATTGAGGGATAAATCCTGTGTAAAAGCCCAGCGTTGAGCCGTGTGTGATCATAGCCTGAGGCCTGGTGATTAGGGATCCCTATGTGGCAGAGTGTCCACCCAAGGACATACCACTGGGCTCAGTATGTGGCAGAGTGTCAGGCTTCCAGAAGTGTTTGCAGTTACAATTACTGTAACACTCGCTGCTTCTTCTACTTCAGGGGATCGAGGACAAAAAGTAATTTTTTTGTGATGTTGTGATGCCGGGGATCAAAAATTTACTGGTCAACATCCAAGTGAGAGGGGGACAAAGAAAGAGGAAGACAAAAGAAACAGAAGTCTTTTGGTTTTTAATCTGAAAAAAGAGGAATGTAAAGAGAGGAGTGAAAAAGAGAAGGAGGGCGAGCAGCAGCACAACAGAACCAGGGGGAGTTGGAGGAGAGGAGGGGCGCTTATACACAAAAATAAAGGGGGTTTCTTTTACTAAAAAAAAAAAGAGCAAAAGAAAAGGCTCTTCTCGCCTCCTGGACGCAGTGTCAAACCCAATCAGTGTCTGGCCTGGCAGCGCTGCTCGTCTCCCAGGCACCGGCTCACAATGGAGGCGATTCGAGGCCGCCACACCTCTCACTTCCAATCTGCCTCCTCCGGGACGAGGCCTGGAAGCTGAAGGCCGACAAAGCAGCTCCGATGTTCAGATTCTCATAAAAAAGAAAAAGGTCCCAGTGTGGCGAGAATTGGATTAGCCAGCAGAAGTAAGAAACACTCTCAGATCAGTTCATGTCGATTTGGACAGTTAATATCAGTTTTTATTGTCAGGGAAAAAGCTGGAATAAGTTGAGGCTTTTCGAGGGGGATAAACGTCCGGTTGTAGGTAGGTATTGTTCTTAAAGATGCTCAGCAACAAAAATGGGACTTAGTGTCAGGGTGTGTATGCATAAAGCCAAACACAAACATGGATAAACTGCACGAGCAACAATCCCCGAGTGCTAATAAACGTGAGCAACAAGGCTTGATCCTTAAAAAAAATGAATAGACACCCCCCCTTTAAATCGCATTGTTGAGCAAATCCTGTATTAAAAGGAAAAAGGGTAACTCTGCGTTTATACTCTTGAAGACTTTAGTTAAGCCACCGCCGCCGCCACTTTGCAGCTTCGTCGAGTAAATCCTGCATTTCAGTGGCGATTGGCTGAAGCCGAAGGGGCCATCGTTTTCACACGCTTCATCACTCGCCGCCTCCCCCCCGGCTGCTGTTTACCCATCAGCAGACAATGGCTGGTTACTGGCAATTAAACAGCATTTTCTGAGGAATCCGTGGCACTAGGTCTAATGGCATTACTGTTGGATGATTCAATCCCTGAATAGTCAACAGGATTTTGCCTCTCACCAGGAAAATACTGCTTCATCGAATTACCCGTATTACATAGATTTACCCAAAGCTTATGATTCAGGGTTCACAGATTACCGCGAAAGGAGCGACAGTGGGCCAGAGCGGCGACGACTCCTCCCGCCAGAGCAGATGTACAGATTATTAATTTACTTTACTTTCTTTTGCTTTTCCGACTTTAATATCACACGGTGCATGCTCGACACACATCAAGCACGAACGGAAAACACAGCAGCCAAACTGCACATTGTTGGCCTTTGACCTTCCGCGGGTCGAGTCGAGCTGGGCAGCTCGAGGAACCAGGGAGGATCGGCCAAGTCCATTATCTCACAATGAAGGGCTAATTACTGGGCCGGCAAGCCTCAAATCACACGGCAGCAGACCGCCTGTCTCTGTCCTCCGCTCACCCAACATCTTAATTGCTCTTTTATTCTCTCTCTGTTTTCGCCGTGCCTCTCTTCCCGACTCGCTCCTTCTCTCGCCTCAGCCATTTCCGCACATAAAAGCGAGATGCTAATTGCCTGCTATGGAAATATTGGGCCCTGTGATTAGCCCGGCAGAAGGTTTTTGGTTGGCCCAGAGTCTGTGCGAGGGACTGTCAGAGCCAGAGCGCCCCACGTCAAAATGGAGAAACTCTGCGGCAGTGAAAGGAAATTCATTTTTTCTTTTTTTTTGTCCGTCATTTGCATGCGGAGCGAGGTTGAAAGCACGAGAGCTGTTATTGTGCTCCAGTGGCAATTTGTCAGAGTGCTATGTTGGCAAAATGTTGACAGGAAATCAGCTTGAACAAAATTACAGGAAAATTAGTTCAGCTACTTTCAGGCAGAGTTGGTGACGGCATTATGAAAGAAACTATTTATATACCACTAATGGTTTAAATATCTGGACGGTGGTGTCTGGCTAGCACACTCACTGAAATACTGTAATACTGACCTATCAAACACTGTAAAAAGTGTATCTGAGCTGCAGTTGAGGTAAAATACAGTTCTGAAAGAACCATAGCCATTTACTTTTGTGAACTATATCCGCTTTAAATTATACTTTATTTCTTTAAACTGATATTCTAACTTCAGCAAAAGTACAAAAATGATGTTTACTACTCCGTTAGCATTGCCTGTTTAACCTCGGTTTTCATCAAGTAGGAGTAAACAACAAAGTCATGTTTTATATTTTACATTTTGGGACAACACATCATTAAGTTAGAGAAAGTGGACTTCAAGTTGGTTTTCCTCAGAATAAAGCTGCAGCTAATGAAAACTGATCATTTGAGAGGAATCAAATGATTTATGTAGATCGAACTGAAAAGCCAGCCTGTCCAACATACAAAAAAAGTAGTTTCAAATTAATCTTCAATGAATCTTATTGACATAGATGATGGCAACTTACTTTAGTGGATCTACTAAACTAAACTGGTTTCTAATTTTAGTTAAAGTGTAAAAGTTATGTTACCATGTGTCTGACATCATGATGTCCACATTTCTTCCAAATTTTCTGCGGCCACTCTTCTGCTTCAGGTAGGATTAGAGAGTAAAGAAAAGAAAGCAACAAAATCATATTTTCCATTTTACGTTTTGGTAAAACAAATACTTAAGCTGGAATAACTGGAAACGCCAAACTGGTTTTTCTTAAAATTAGGTTGCTGCAACGCACACTGTTATTTTACAGATCGGCCATGTTTCCAGGTAAAATCACAGGAAAAAGAGTTTTCCTTTAGAAGTTAATAGTATGAAAATTGGGCCTTGTGAAATCTTTATGTCACAGTGTTTGACAGTAAAATTACACTATTTTTTCTACTGTATTCAAATAAGCGAAAAATAGAATTTTACACATATATATAAGAAAAATATGTATGTTAAGGACTAAAAATAGGTCAAATATAAAACCCCAAACAAACTATTAAATCACATGTAAAAACCAGGCCAAAATGTACATAATATCCACATCAAAAATCTGTATATTTACAAACAGTCAGTCATACAACGTTTGACCATAAAATTACAAAAAATTTAACAGCAGATAAAAAAAACTATTAATTTTCAAGTTAAAAATAAAAAATAACCAGGTACAAACTGTAAATAATGTCTAGGGCTGGTTTTGTTGTGGTGGTATTTGAATAATAATTTTGACATTCGAATATTTGTGCGTGCCGCCGCCGGCCGCCACCGAGCGTCGCCACGTGCTGCCGAGCGTTGCCAAGGCTGTAGTACGCCGCTGAGGCTCTAGAACGCTGCAGTGCTTCTAGTACGCGGACCTGCCAACTCCGGTGTGACGCTCCAGTGTCCCACCCCCCCGGCCGACACCGCGGTACGGACCCAATATTCAAATATTTGGCGATATTGGATCCGAATATCCGGAGCACAGATGTTGCTATTCGGATCAGCCCTGATAACGTCCTCATCAAAAATCTGTATGTCTACAAATAGCTGTGTTCTTTTACTATGTGTGACTGTAAAATCACAGTTTTCCTGTACGTAAATGATGATTATTTTACAGACTCTTGCTGTTATTTTCGCATTTTTTACAGTTTTTGAACATCAGAATTTTCCACCATTATTTTTGTTAGTTTCACATATTTTTTTCTGGCACTCTGGCTTCACCTATGTTTTGCAGATTTTTTTTTTTTTCACAGCGTAATTCAACACGTCTGTTAAATTTATGTAAACACAAAGTAAAACATGGACAAGCATGGACAAGCATTTAATTATAATTTCTGACACAAGACTTATGTCAAATAATAAAAAGGGGAAAAAAAACAACACAAAAACCAGTGTAATCATGTTGAGGTGATGAATTTCTATTCAGGTGTAGTGTTATCGACATAAAGCCTCATTATTTTCTCCCCCCTCACCTCCACTTATTATCTCCATCAGTAGGTAATTAACTAATAACCATCTAACAACACAACAGGGGTTTGTTAATGAACTCCATCTTGAGATTCATATACATATGGAAATGAGCCTCAGAGGGGGAATTTGCAGGATCCACCTTATAACAGCATCCTCTAACCTTCTTTTTCACCAGAGAGCAGCTTCTTTTACAAAATATGATCGGAAAGAAAAGGAATCAGAAGTTTGTTAAGTGTGCGTGCTGCAAATTTGTACCATATAACACAGCAGCCTTCACTTCTCTGCTGTTGTTTCTGTTGTAATTCGTCCTTGGTGACCTTTAGCTCTTTTCATTCCCTTATTTTAGTAACTTTGACTCAGTCACAGTCACCTGCCATTTGACCTTGGCTTTGTCCCAGCACCAAACCAAAGCTTTTTGAGAACCTTGGCGGATATTGAAATGCTCTTTCAGACGAGTTCTCTTTGCAGCGCTTTGTCCGAGATGTTGGAAAAGATGGAGAAGGAGGAGAGAGGCCGGTTTTTCCCAACGGTGGCAGCAGCAGTGGAGTGGTTGATAGTAGTAGTGGTGGTGGAGGAGGAGGTGGGGGTGCAGGTCGGCTGTTCAAAGGCTGGCTTTTTACATTGTTGGTCAGTTGGGGATTAAGGTCCTCTGTGCAGCAGAATAGCCCCTCTAATTAAAAAGGATAAGAAGGCAGAAAAATAGCGAGAGGCACGGGAGGAAGCAAAGAGAGAGGGAGAGGGGAGAGCAAATTTGCAGAGAAAAGAAAGAAAAGAAAAACTGTTTTCAGTGTCACTCCTGCAGCCGGGCCCGCCGATTCAGACTGGATTAACTTTACACTCCTCCTCCTCATTTCTGCCTGTCACTCTCTCCACAGTCGCTTTCTGTCTCGCAATTTCCGAACTTTACTCTCCACATGCACTTCATTCTCCTCGATGTATGCATTCAAAACATTTAGCAGGACCCCAGAAAGAAGGCCACGTCTGTATAATCTTGTGGCTAAACCTTGATGTGTGTTGCAGCTACGGACGTTAGCAGGGTTTCCATGACGTGTTTTTGAAGTGTTGCATTAGAAGAAGTTCGAAAATGCTTCTCCAAAGTTTTGTTTGAATTTCAAGCTCTCTTAAGGAAGTTTTCGACTTTATCGAGAAAGAGTTCATGAGCGTCATGTGAGATGGAAGCTCCTATTTTTTAACTCACAAGACTGATCAGCTGTTGCATGAAAAAGTCAGACAGCAGTTGACATGACAAGAATAATTACAAGTTTCCTGTTTCAAACCAATTCCTGAAGACATCTCTACATTTTTCTTTACTCCATGCGTGATATATATACACTTATATACACTATAAGATAAAAACATTTTTAAAAATCTGGCAGCGAGGGCGCCAGAAATAAGAAACATACGTAGAAAAACAGTGGAAATACCATAACATTCAAAGACTGTAGAACACAGTGAAAATAATGTCCGGAATGTCTGTAAAATGTAGAAGTTTTCTTTGTTTTTTCCTTTTCTTCGTGTTTTTTTTTAGCAGTCATCAACTGATTTCGTGTCTGGCTTCTTCTACTCTTTTTATTACAGCCATGTGTAATGCAGCCTATAGCACCACCTTCTGTCAAAATACTTTACAGCCGTGTTTATTCACACCAAAGCAGTTAATGGTAACAAACCTGATTCACTCTATCTTTGTTTTTTTTTTACACTTTTTGCAACATTTCAAAAGTTTGCATAGCCCCTTGATGCCTGAATTTATTTGCAATTATATAAAAAACAATTATTTGTGTTTTTGCTTTCAAGTTGATGTAAAATTAAGTGGTGATTGTTAATTTGTCTATAGCACATACAACAGATATAAAGGTGTAATGCAACAGGCATTAATGGTAAATTTTGTTTATTGATGCCACAAATACCACTCCAACAGTCCTAAGAGAAACCAGTGCTTGCAAAAGGTTCCTAGGTATGTACTGAATATGCACGAACTGGCATTGGGGGAATGCATACGCTGTCTCGGCTGCAGCGGTATGTTGCGAATTTGTGACAATCGAGGTTAAGGGGTTAAAATTTGCTTGACAATTACACGGAAACACAGCACATGCAATAGCTTTAAAGTAACAATACCGTTGGCGTTTAGATCCATATTCACCTACTTTCAACGAGAAACTCTGTCAGCCAAACGTTCTGATCTCCAGTGAAAATGTAGACTTGATTTAAAGTTTTAAAAAACAATGTGAGAAATTGTGTAAACTATTGGGAAGCTCATAAGAAAACAGAAAAGCAGTGGAGCCAACTGTATAACTACATAAAACCAGAAGAAATGGTTAAAAAGTTGTTGGACAGTTGAGGACACCCTGGTTATAATAAAATAAAGAATCTCTAAAATGGGTCTGATGGGTGGCAGTAAGGTTAATAACTATATTTTGACTCATGATATCAACTAGCCAGATAAATTACAGCTTATTTTGAAGGATCAACAACAATGTCAACAAGAACGTAAGGCATTAAAGAAGTATATTTTCAGGCCAAAATCAGTGTGTGTGTTCATGAATAGAGGTGGCACAAAATATCGATACAGCAATATATCATCGTCCCTCCTCATGTGAGATGAATATCGATACACTGGCAACAAATATCGATAATTTAATTAATATAATAAGGCGCTCTAAACCCTGCCACCTGCCATTTCCCCAGCATCACTACTTAATGACTCCACACGGTGGCGTTTATCACATGAATGAGGGAGACTTGAGGGGAAATGAATTGGCTGAAGAAGAGTTTGTAGAGGTATAATGGAGGACAGCAACACTACCGTAAGAGACGCCCCATCCACGTTTAAGTCCAAAGTGTGGGCAAGCTCAACAAAGACAATGCCATATGCATGAACTGCTTCACAAAAGTAAAGTACAGACACCACACCACGACCATGCAGACTCACCTGCAACGCCACCATCCTGAACTCCTGGTCCAGAAAGTGGCTGATGCAGCTAATGTTTCAAGTCGTGCTTCCTTTCTCGTCCCCGAGGGTCGCCAGCATTACAACGTCTATCACTAGGTTCATTTGCAAGGACATCCGCCCGTACAGTGTGGTCGAAAATGAAGGGTTTTAAAAAATGCTACACAAATCCAAGTCATCTAAGTTATAGATATCATGATGCATCATTATGTGATTGTTTTGCAATATGTCAATATATCGATTATCACAGTATCGCCGTATCGTGATAGTATCGGTATCGTGAGCCATGTATTGCGTATCGTATTGCGAGGTACTCTGTGATTCCCACCCCATTCATGAACCGGCTTCGGTTCGCTGGATCCTGCTAAATTTACAGTAAATCCAAGAGTTGCACCTGACTTTGCCTAATTCTGAGTTTCACTTTGGTTTTTGTGGAACTTATCAGTGAAGTTATAGTTTTAATGGCAGTTCAAAGTTCTCCACCACACTGTCTGTTCCAACGACACCTGAGGAACTTTATTTTTTTCAGTCATTCATTCATTTGTTTCACTGCAAAACAGTTCATGGAAGCAGAAATAATTTGATTTTTTTTTCTGGCAATTTTTAGTGACATTTCAAAAGTTTCCTTCAAATTCACTTTGCAAATATATGAAAACATGACCAATGCAGCTCAGTTTTTTTTCGTTTACCGTCAAACAAATGGTCCGTATAAACTTTCTAACTGAGTGGTATAACAGTTTCTCATTCCCAGATTTACACACACATCAGCATAAATTTGTTTAGTCCACAGCAAGGAATGGAAACAGGAATAATTTGCATTTTTAAAAGATTTTTAGTGACATTTCAAAAGTTTGCTTCAAATTCATTTGACAAATAAGTGAAAACATGACCAATGTAACACCTCAGTTTTCAGCTGTAGCATAAACGAATAACCAAAGTCTGTAACCGAGTTTATTCCCTCCAAAACACTTAATAGAAACAGGAATAATTTGCATTTATTATACATTTCTTGCAACAATTAAAAAGTTCTCTTAAAATTCACTTGATTTGAAATTATACAGAAACACGACTAACGTAACAGCTCAGTCTCCAGCTACAGTCAGAAAGTAAAACTTCTTATCAACAGCTACACGTTTTCATTACATTGAAGGTTTGAATTTGTGTTATTTTGCATTTTGCATACAAACTCATCAGCTGAGTGTATTTGCTTCAAAGTAGTTCATGGAGACAGGAATAATTTGCATCCATTATTACATTTTTTGCAACTTTTCAAAAGTTTGCTTCCAATTTGCTCGACTTGAGGTTTGAATCTGTATGTTAGGTTGCATTTTGCATACAAACTAAGCCACCTGCACCTATATGTGTGTCTGTGTGTGTGTGTTTGTGTGTTTGTGTGTCAGTGTGTGTGTGCTGCTCACTATTTGCCGTCATCACAATGTGAATAGCCGGGCTAGCAGGGACAGAGGGGCTGTGTGCTGTGGCCCAGATGCCGGCTGACAGTAGGTGGGCTGTTTGCCGTGGGGATGCCAGGTTGTGTTTTTGTTTGGCCCTCCTCTGTCCCGCCTGCCTCCCTCCCCTCACCCGGTGGGGGGTCCGGGGCTCCTGGGGCCAGTCCCTGCTGACCAGTACCCAGGTATGAGGCCTCTCAGTTTGGCTAACACTAGCCGCAGGCCGTGGGAGGTTAACGAGGTACCAGCAGGCACAAGACATTCAACCCTCCCAGGGGCAAACCACAAGTGGTGGATGTATCTCAATGAGGGCCATGAATGTGATGAGTGATGTGGCTGCAGAGGGGTTCAGTGGGAATACTACACTGCAGGTGAAATATAAAATACAGCACTCACACTCAATCATCAAAGACTGATCTCCAGATGTAGCAGCTGTTAGGTTCAGTCACAAGCACTTCAAATGGTTAAAAATTACAGGAACATGAATTCACTGAATGTAATAGAGGTGGATTTACACACAAAGAAGCAAATCTGAGTCCAGCTTTGGTGAAGTCTGACACACAAATGTGCACCATTTACACCAAGGTAACGAGGACGCTATTGTAGCTTATTGGATCAACTTGTATTTAACTCTCCTTTGCAAAACACTAAAGAGGGCACTGATACAGGAAAATGTTTTTTGAGTAGCAGTTTTTTTTAACATTTGTTATGTGAAAAAATGTCCAGTGGTAAAGGGTGCCAGAAAAAAAACTACATTAAAAACAGTGGAGCACTGTAATGCTAAAATTGGTTAAAATATGATTTAAATACAGTAAGACATGTTGTAATTTCATGGCCACACAAAAGAAGATGTTACTATTGGTTTAAATACAGATTCTTGATGTGGACATTATGTACAGTTTTGGCCATTTTTTCTACCATTATAATGTAAATAAATTTTTTTCTGTGATTTTGCTATTAATTATTTGTAATTTAACAAAACAGGGCCATTAAAAACTAGTTTAAAAAGAAAAGAAAAGTACATTCCATTCATTTTTTCAAATAATTGCAGATATATACAGTAATCCCTCATCGTGGGGGTTATGTTCCAGAACCCCCCAGCGATAGACGAAAAGTATGCAAAGTAGCAACCTAATATTTATTTTATTATTTATATATATTTTAAGGCTTTATAAACCCTCCCCACACTGTTATTAGCCTTTCCTACCCTCTTAGAAACACTGGCTTCGATCATTGCCGATCAGTCAGTGACCGACTAACTCAAGTGGAAGTGGCCATAGCTGTGTTCTCCATAAGTGTGTCTACTTATCTGCTGTACGCTACGTATTTATATACAGTATAAAAATATGCGATATAGTGAGACCGCGAAAAGTGAACCACGATATGGCGAGGGACTACTGTATTTGATTTAAATACAGTAAAATAACCCACATTGTAAAATGACTATTTTTATTTGTAAAAAGAAATATTTTTTGTAATTTAAAATATTTTTCTATAATTTTACAGATAATATCTGGGATTTAATAAAACAGGGTGAAAAATAATTCCCATTTTAAAATCCTTAATATGCATAGATTTTCTTTCAAATAACATCACATATCTGTCAGATTACAGTATTTTTTGCTGATTTAAATACAGTAAAAGAGTGCAATTTTACAGTCAAACACTGTAAAAGAATTAATTACAATTTATAAAAACACATTTTTATGTGGCCATTATTTAGTTTTGTCCTGTTTTTTTAGTGCTAACATGGAAGCTAATGCTTTTTGTTTTTGTGGTTTTACTAGTTATTATCTGTAACTTTACTAAACAGAGGAAACTGTAAAATACCACTAGATTGCTTAAAAATACTATTAAAAAGGTTAAAACTATGCCGCATAGTTGAGCTCATTTGCTCCAAATCAGTTAAGAAAAACAAGCCTAATAGGGCCACCGTAGAGCTCGCTGAGTTAAGGTGCTACCATGTAGGTGCAGGTCGCCAGCAGTGGTCATGAGTTCGAGTCCAGCTCACGACCCTTTGCTGCATGTATTTCTATCTCTGCTGTACCCTCTTTCACCCTGTCTCTCTCTCCTGCTATCAATAAAATGTAAAATCTCCCCCCAAAAATCATTTAAAAAAACAAAAACAACCCCAATTCACGTTTTCATTTATGTAACATTTTAAAAGTTTGCTTCAAATTTGCTTCACAAGTGACACCTAAAACACGGCTTGTGACCTTGAAAACAACTACAACAACCTATTTTTGCATCATCTCTGTTGTTTTCCTCTCAAACACCTGCTGACCAAAGCTCACACAGACTCTTCTGATAACACAGCTCAATATTTACAGACGCTTACTTTGGTTTCTTGCAATCATCAATACATGTATGGCTTCTTGTGGCATCAATAAATCTATCAGTGTTTGGTGCAGATGGCAAAAGAAACCCCATCATAGTGTCCGATACAGTGCTGTCAGTGAGGAACAGATGGGGTCGGTGGAGTCGGCCAAGTCATTGATTTGACCTTGACAAAGAAGCTGAAGGGAGGTGAAGAGGTCGGGGGTAAGATGAGGATTATTACATGAATTTACAGTGAATAATAATGCCGTTTGTAGGCCATTAGGAGCACATAAACAGCTGCTTCTTCACACTAGCTGCAGCATATGAATATTTTTTCCCAGATATGACTTCTGAGGATGTTTCTGTCATCGTTTAAGGCAGCAAACAAAGGCTGCAGGAGGCGAGAGGAGGCAGCACATCAGGCTCTCCTCATGCCAGCCTGCATTATCCAGCACACTGAGAGCGAGCGGCATCTCAGTCCCACGATTCTTAGCCTTCAATTCGTCTCCCTAACAGCAGGAGAAAGCGTGACTTGGTCGATTCGCCGGGAGACAGGGGGAGGGCACATTGCCACAGACATTAACAAGCGACTTCACCTTTTAAACAACCACGGCCCCGTTTAGCTGAAACGCTCCCCAGGGCTATTAGATATTTTCCGATGAATTATATATCAGAGCTGAAGATGAAAGGAGTCTGCGTGAGCCAAGAACATAGCTGTGGGACAACAAGGGGAGCAGATATTTAAGCCCGGTTAGGCTGTTTGTTTTAGTGCGATCGCTCAGGGAAAATGGGAAAACTCCACTTACAGTAGACCTGCACAGAAAAGAGCTTTTAAAAACTATTTTAACCTATTAAATCATCAATATAAAACATCCTTTGTCAATACACAGATATGTGTTTTTTTTTTGCTGTTTTTTGTTGTTTATTAGTTAAATAAAGATGATTTGAAAAGATTTGTGCTAATTTGAATTTAATAAAGTGTTGTTACACTGTAAAAAAAAGTAATGCTACAGTAATTTTGAGACTGTAAAAAAAAGTGAAAATAGCGGGAAATATCTGAACAATAACATCATTTTTAAATTTGAATGCACTAAAACTGTAATTTCATGGTCAAATATTATATCATACTAGAACAAAAGACTATTTGTTAAAATACACATTTTTGATGTTGACATTATTTATAGTTTTGGCCTGTTATTGTTTTTTTGTTTTCTTGTTTTGGCTTGTTTTTTTTTTCTACAGGGAAATCTGTAACATAACAGCCTTTTTGCCATTTTTCAAAAGTTTTTTTTTTTTACAGTTAACATGTAAATGAATACTTTTTTCCTATGATTTTAATAGATATTATGTGTAATTTAACCAAACAGGAACACAAAATACTGAGAAAAAAAATCATTTACCATTTTTAAATCCTTTATATACATTTTTTCTCTTTCAAATAGCAGCAAATACCTGTAAAATAATCACACTAATTTATTTAAATACATTAAAAATGATGTCATTTTATGGTCACACAATGTAGAACAATAAATACCATTTTTAAAATGTATTTATTTATTTACCTATTTATTTAATTATTTATTATTTATGCGAACATGTAAATTAATACTTAATACAAAAAATTAAAATAAATACAATTAAAATTAATACAATGGTAAAACAATGATGTGTTACCATTTTCCAGACCTTAATAATATACATCTTTTTTCTTTCAATTAATGAAAAGTGCTGGTCAAAGAGTGGTTTTTCCAGATTTTAAAACAGTATTGATTGATTCATTTTATGATCAAATGTAAAAGAACACATTACTATGTGGACTGTTTCTGGTTCGGGCCTGTTTTTTTTTTATTAACTTTTTACAGTCAACATGTACATTCATACTTCACAGTTAAAATAACAGTGATGGTTTACATTTTTCCAGTCCTTTAAATACATAATTTTTCTTCAACGTGTATCTATCAAATAGTGCTTTTTTTCCCACGAGATTTTATGCTGTCAATGTGTAAATTAATATGATATAGTAAAATAACTGATGGTTTATCATTTCTCAGTCCTTAATATACAGTTTTTCTTTTATTTCAAATAACAGCAAATATATGTAAAATAATGGTATTTTCTGCTGATTTTATTACAGCAAAAAAAAAAAGTGTAATTTTATGATCAAATTTAATAAGTTAAATAGCTTTAGAATTACCATTTGTAAAAACAAATACTGATAAAAACCTATTTCCCCCCATCAAAACATCAGACAAGCGGCTTTTGTTAATACCAGCAATTAAAACATGAATCTTACTCACTGTTTCTTATTAACTTCTTTAATTTTCGTGCTAGAGAATGATGCAATTGCACCTAATAATAGGGTAAAAGCAGCAACTGATTGGTCCTAGCATGGAGTCCACAGGTCGTATTGATTCCCGGCTTGTCTAACAGCCCAGCAGCTTCACAGTCTGTTCATCTGGCACTCAGACTCCTAATTAGTTCTCTAACCTGCTGCTTGTTTGGGAGCATCAATCAGAAGATTCATTCACAGCCGCCCAGGCCAAAGTTCAGTTAAAACGCAGGGAAATAAAAGATGTAGACTGGAAAGAAATCAGAGCAGAATTATGCAACCTGCTGGAGAATACGGAACAGAAAGGTAAAAGAAAGACAATTTATCACGTGGTTCATTAGTTCACATTCAGTACACACAAGTTACGCTGCTGTTTTGTTGTGTGTGTGTGTGTGTGTGTGTAGTAGTGATCGAGGGTGCAAAGCTTCATGCATGGGCCAACATTTCTCCTCTTAAATCTCCTTTACAGGGTTACACAGAATCAAAGCGTGACAGATCCCTGAGAAGGTATTTTCACCTCCTGCTACAAAACACAGCAGAGCTCCAGTGAAATGTGCTGCCTCAGCTCGTTTCATCTTCAAATTAAACCATTTCTTCTGGCTGCATCCTCTGACTCATTCTGTTCTCTCCTCATGAGCATTTTTAATTCATATCTCTTACAGATAATAGGTGGGGTTGATTCTAACGGGCTCTTGTTAACTTGGGGCATCACTTTCATTCTCAAAGATTATTTTGTTGATTAATCGATCAGATATTTGGTCTGTAAACTGCAAAAAATCATAAAGGATGTTTCTCAAAGCCTAAGATCACATCTTCAAACGTCTTGTTTAAGCCAAAACCCAAAGATATTCAGCTTAATGTAACAGAGGAGGAAAGAAATCAGAAAATATTACCACTTACAAGGTTGCAATCAGAGAATTTTGACTTTTGCTCCTGGAAGGTTTACTCGAACTGATACACTGATGACCAAAACAGTTTGTGACGAGTTTATCAGCTGACAACTAATCAACTAATCATTGCAGCTGCAGGGTAAATGAACTGCAAACATCTGATCAGCTGCTGATATGTCTGAAATACTTACTGTGTATTTGAACTACACTGTAAAAAAAGAACTTAAATATAAACAAATAAAATACATTGAAGACGAGTAGAATACTGTATTATTCAGAAACTGTACAAATGGTAAAGATAACAGCAAATATCTGCAAAATGATATTTTTTAGAAGATTTAAAAACGGTAATTTTACAGTCACACACTGTAGAAAGGAGAATTCATCATTGTTTACATAATGCTTTCTTATAATACAGCACATATTTGTAAAATAACAACATTTTTGCTGGTTTATATGCAGCAAAAATAGTGTAAAAGACTGAATTATCATTTCTAAAAGTACAGACTGTTGATGTAGACTTTTTAAAAACAGTTTTGGCCTTTCGTTTTCAGTTAACATGTAATTTGATACTTTTTTGTTAGTTTACTATTTATCTAATAAAGCAGAGAAAATCTGTACAATGGCAGTAAAGAGTAAATCACAGTTTAAAAATAAAATACTTCTACTTGCACCACAACACCAAGTCATATTCCTCATATGTGAACCCCAACTTAGCAACAAAACTAATTCAGGTTTTGAAATTAAACACTATCGAAGCAACTTTTTCCCACTATTTACAGTCACCTACAGTTATTCTAACACTGTAAGAAGTTTAAAATGAACTCTGTCCAACACTGAGATGATGCTCTAAACTAGTGTCACAGTTAGATCAACCACATCACATGACTACTGGATGTAACACAAATAACTCTAAAGGTGTAGACCATCTATAGCCATCAATTAAATAACACAAGACCACAACTTGCACAAAAACTATGGTTAACAGCATTTAGAAACACAGTTCAAGTTAGAAGGATCATCTGAGCCTGACTTAGTTTCCTCATGCTCTCAGTGGTGCTGATGTTGCCACCATCAGGCCACTTCTCCTCCAGCTGCATCCTCTCACACCTCTGCTCATCACATCTCCTCTCATTTCCATTGGCTGCTAAATTTCCTCTCCCGCCTCCCTCCATCTTTATCTGTCACACTCAGACTCTTCCTGTCACCATAAATGCTCAGCATCTCTTAGTATTAACCGCATCCAGCGAGGTTTAACCGGGAGGAAACTAATGAAAGCAGGCTTCACAGGCCTCTAACTGCAGCCAAGAAGGAAGTAAGTGGCTTGTTCTATACGTTTTTTGTATTTAAGACGGGTGCTTTTAAATGTAGTTTTCTATTTTTAAGAGATGGTGAAGTCCTCCGGGAGCTGTGAGACGTGGAAACGCAGAGAGCCTGCAGGGAGATAATTGGGGAGGCGTGTTTGAGAGGAAACTTTCCTCCCTCTCTGGTCTCTGCAGGCTCGGAGCAGAAAAAAAGGGGCATTGAGGCGGTGAATAGCAGGACAGTGGAGCAAACCACAAGCTCACATAACACTCTCCTACTGCTGGATGATGCACTGGAGACTGTGGAGGCACCAATGCATGTCAGACATTACTGTACTGCTGTCCTGTACTGCAGTATAAGCTTCTAATTCTAATTGTAGGGTACAAAATTATATTTTTTTTAAAATATCAAATAAAAATCACAGCAAAGGCTCCACTTTATGTCATCACACATAACAGAACTTCAGATAAACTACTAGAAAAAAGACTTTAAAAACATTTTATTGATAATTAATTAAGAAAATAACGTTTAATGTTGATTTTACTCATTTTTATAATAAATACTTTTTTTAAATTGTTGGTTAATTTGGACTTTTTTTTAGATTAGATTTCTCTTTTTTGTAAATTGCACCGAGGATTAAGATAATAAAATCCAGTTTAGCATCTAAGCAGAAGTGCAAAAGCAGCAGAAAAAGTGCAGAACAATGCAAGATGTCAATGTGGAAAAGCTTTAAGAGGATTATGAATGTGCTAAAATACATACAGGATAAACAGCGCGTGTAAATATGCAAGATAATATGACAGGACGTTTGCAGAAATATTCAAAATATTCAGGAAAGCTTGTGGAAATTATTGCAAATTATAAATGCACTAATGATAATAATAATAATAATAGGAGTGTGTCAGTTTGGGAAAGTGAGTTGTAGTGATGGTGGGGTATTAGGTTTGGGGGAGGGGGGGTTGTCTGGCAGTCAGCTGGTCTGATAAATACAATGCAGGTCTTTGTTTTATTTTCGTGACGCAGAAAATTAAGGAGGCCTGAATGCGGAGTCGAGGCTGGCGTCCTGTAATCAGGCCAGCGCGTGCCGTCCGGATTATCTCGTTAATTTCTTACAGAAAGAAAGACGAAGGGGGAAAAAGCCCTGGTAGCCAATAATAATTAATACTTGGGGCATTTATTATCGAACTGGTGTGGAGCAACCGGTTGCCCCGGGGAGCAACAAATAAAAGAGGGGGACAGATTGAGTGCAGGAGTGGCCGTTATTGGCTCTATAATATAAAACGAGGGTTAGAGGAGCAGCCTGGACGCTTATTCTACAGGTAGGTGAGACTTTTAGTTCAGTTAATTAGCAAATATTAAGGCGCATTAAACAGTGGAAGTGGATGTGTTCAGTATCCTTAGTTATTAAGGCCAGTGATGGTTTAACCCTGAAAAGAAAACCAATATGATGCATTATAGAAGCTTATAACACCCTGAGCTATAGGTTGGAGTACTCACATTAATGATCAAATTAAATACCTAATCTCTAAAGAGTGAACCTTAAGGGCCTTAAATGTTCCTTTACAAGTTATTTAGATTACATTATTTTGTCAGTTTTATCAACTTATCTGAGTATTTTTTTTAAATAGATTTCGTTTAAACATTGTAAGTGGGGGGAATTTTGAGCATCAGACACTGAGTTTCCTGCGTAATGGCGAATTTTTACGCACCAATTTCTACCTATTCTGCATCAATTTATCCAGGAAATGTTTTTATTTAATTAAAAGAAAACACAAAATTCAGGCTCAATTATTAAATTCTATAACCCTCTGATTCTTTCATGATTTTTCCCCCGTTTTCTAGCCTGAAATCTACACCGATCCGGAGCATGAATCAAAATTTAAAAAATTCAAATATGAGGCTAAAATGCGGATTTTTTTACTGTAAACTTCGTTTCTTTTCCAAAACCTGTGCCAGCTCCGTGTTTGTTCAGATTAAGTGCTCCTCTCTAATCAACACTCCTCCATCGTCTCACCTTCCAAATCTAATTACCGGGAGCAATTCATTAGGGAAGGAGGGGGAATCACCCCGAGGAGTCTCAATAATACGACCAGAATCGAGCTTCACTTTTGGGGGGGTGGAAACGTCTCCAAATTATTTGCCATAATAAGTTGCCCTCTTCGTATTTTAATTTCGTTACATTTGAATGTACAAGGGTTTTAGTGGAAACCAACAATAGGCCCGATATATATAAATGAAGATGTGTTTGAAAGAGCGCTCAGTTTGCAGCTCCTTGCCTCTTTGTTTGTTCCCTGAAGTCTTTTGTTATCAGCGCTACTTTATCGGTCAACACTGCGCTTTGTTTCCGCAAATGGCCCCCCAATCAGCTGTCTATTTAGCTGCGCCCCAACCTGTGGGTATATGCTAATTGAGGGCCCGGTTGGGGCCCAGCGAGTGTGCGCATTTTAACGACAATGTTTTGTTTTTGGTGGAACCAGGAGAGGAGGAGCGGAGCGTGTTTGGGTGTTGTGGAGAGAGGGGGGGTGATGTGATACGGGGCGGGGCTGTAGTAGCAGTTAGCGGTGGTGGAGAGGTGGGGGGGTTGATGGCGTAAACGCCTGTCAGCCAGACAGAGCATCTTCAGTCCAGCAGGGACAGCTGGGGGTCTCCACTCTGCTTTAAGAGCCCTGCGCGCTGAGGACGCCCACTTCTTTAAACCCACCGCTGTGCGTAAAGGCTGTGCGTAAAAATCGGCAGACTGATCCGAACACTCCTAAAAAAACTACATTTTTTTCCTGCTTCAGGTTCATGTGGACGACTTGATTTTACCAAACGGAGACGAGAGAGGATTAAGGCATCATTCCTGCCCTGCTTTTCTTATTTCTTTTCATCGGAACTCCTTCGACCGGTCGCCAGAATGATGTCCTATTTGAAGCAACCGCCGTACACGGTGAACGGACTGAGCTTATCTACCTCAGGAGTGGACCTGCTGCATCCCTCAGTGGGATACCAAGGTAATATACCCGGTGGCCAAAGATTCAGATTGATTTTGTGCAATTTGTTTAGCATTTATTTAAATATTCGAACCAAAAACTACATATAATTGGTTTATTTATTATCTCAGTTTCCCCCATTTCCTTTATTTAATTTTAAATCCAATATTTTCAGTGTTTTATTCGTTATATTTGTCAGTTTTCTGGAATCAAGTTACAAATTGATCTATTTGATTTTAATTGTGCCGCGCGTAAAATCAAGATGCGTAATTTGGCTCCAGCCCTCACCACTCATCTCCTCCTCTCCTTACCAGGGACCCCTCGCAAACAGCGGAGGGAGAGAACGACCTTTACCCGGGCCCAGCTCGACGTGCTGGAGAATCTGTTCGGCAAGACTCGGTACCCAGATATCTTCATGAGAGAGGAGGTGGCCTTAAAGATCAACCTGCCTGAATCCAGAGTGCAAGTAGGTCACCAGCATCTAAACCTTATGTAACCAAACCGTTTAACACGGAGGGTCGATATTTATTCATTGTGTGTCTGAGAGGGGAGACTGTCCACTTCAAGTCAGAGTGTCCTCTCCACTTGTAGGAGATGATATCATTTTTACTCATCGATTTTCTTTGGGAACTGCTCAGTCACAGTCCTAGAACCGACTAAATAATTCTTCCATCTTGATATTTGCAGAATAAAGTTTACGCACTGTTTACGCACACAATGGCTCTATCTCTCCAGGAGAAATTTTAAATTTAGATAACGATCTTTTTTCTGCTTGTAGATAATTTAATTGCATTTCCCTAAAAACAGATAAAGCTCTGTAAATTAAGTAAATTAAATGATCCTAATTCTAGTGCGTTTTATCTCCAGGTGTGGTTCAAAAACAGACGAGCCAAACACCGCCAGCAGGCCCAGCAGACCCAGAGCGGAGTGCAGAACAAGCCGGTCAGCAGGCCGGTGAAGAAGAAGGGCTCCCCGGTCCGAGAGGCCAGCTCAGAGAGCGGAGCCAGCGGCCAGTTCACGCCGCCCTCCAGTACCTCCATCCCGGCTGTGAGCAGCAGCAGCAACAGCAGTAGCGGCAGCAGCGCGGCGCCCGTCTCCATCTGGAGCCCGGCCTCCATCTCCCCGCTGTCCGACCCGCTGTCTACCTCCTCCTCCTCCTGCATGCAGCGCTCCTACCCGATGACCTACACCCAGGCGACCGGCTACAACCAGGGCTACACGGGCTCCTCGTCCTATTTTACGGGGATGGACTGCGGCTCCTACCTTTCGCCTATGCACCACCAGCTATCCGCCGCCGGCTCCGCCATGAGCCCCATGGGCAGCAACGGGGTCTCTAGCCACCTGAGCCCGGCGTCCTCCCTCTCCTCCTCGGCGTACGGAGCGGCGGGGCTCGGTTTCAGCGGCGCGGCAGACTGCCTGGACTATAAGGACCAAACAGCCTCTTCGTGGAAGCTCAACTTCAACGCGGACTGTTTGGATTACAAAGACCAGGCAGCGTGGAAATTTCAAGTGTTGTGAGGAGAGAAAAATTAAAAAGGGACAAAAATTCAGACTATGAAGCCCAAAATGTGGCGTTTTTCCCCCCACGAGGCCCAAACTTCTACCTCGGGCAGCGCAGAGCAGGACTGCCAGGCGGTTGTCTCTCTTGTTGGGTTAACTTATTGAACACTGAGACTGACTTCTCCCCAACTTTGATCAAGGGCACGGAACAAATTTGCTGACCAAAAGGAGAAAAAAAGGGATCAAGAGAGCGAAAGATCCAAGCCTAACTTGGTTAAGTTTGAGGGATAGGTCAGGGTTTCTTCTAAGCTCCTTAAAGACTCCCCTCTTGTCTTCTTTTTTTGAAATTTTGTTGGCACACTAAAGGGCCCCTTTGATCAAAGCGTTACGCATGAGTGTGTGTTTTATGTGTGTGAGAGAGCAGCTCTGACATGGATGCACTATTTAATTTATGAGAACATATTAGTTATGCGACAATCAGTCTGTTTGAGTGTGAGAATAAATGTCTCTTATGTGTTTTTATTATTATTATTTCCCCTTCAATGTGTTAGTTTTTATTTTTTAAACGTGTGATTCTTTGTACTACCTGTATGCAATTTTTTTCGCTTTTGCGCATTTCGTGCGTAAACAAGCCAGCTGTGAATTTGGTAGTTTTATTTCCATGTCTCGAGTGTTAAATGATAAATTATTACGAGGACATATTAGTTGAGTGAAATAAGGAGTGCGGGAGTGAATCAAGCCAGCAGCAGAAGGTGCATCTGAGCTGTAAAGTGCGATGAAAGAGACACAAACACACTAAAAAACAATAAAGATCCACTTGACCTGATCCAACTCGACTGCATGTGTGAATCCATCTGATCCATTGTCTGTGTTTCCAACACACTACAACAGAAAAAGAACACTTTCCCTGCATGTTTGTTTGGATTTTTTCAAACCTAAATCTTCTTTGTCATCCTTTTTACGCACCAAAATGTCTTTATGTTTTCCTCACTTTACTCCACACACACACACACACACACACACACACACACACACACACACACACACACAACAGCAACACAGTCCACGATTTCTGTCACAACTGCCCAAGCTGGGAGGAATGTGAATTATGAGAGAGAGCTATGTTAATCCCGTCTCATAAAGCGGATAATCCAACATTTTTATTGACGGCTTTGGTTCTGGGCGCACCGCTGGCCAGTTCACACGGAGCAATGTGGAATGAGCTCTGCTGCTGCTGCTGCTGCTACTGAACAGTCCGGGAGCAAACACGAGTTGAAAGACAAAATAATGCAGCAAACACACAGAATAAAGCACGTTAAACACGAAGTCTTAAAGTGAGATTATTATGAGAAACTGACACCTAATAAAAGAGGCCTATTGTTTCCCAAAAAAATGAAGATATCATATATTTTGGCTGCATTGTAGTGAGTGAAATTTCAATTTCAAGGCAGTTTCTGGGTAAATAAAGCTAAAATAAATGGAAATAAGTATTTAAAAATCAAAATCAGCCTGATGCATGATGAAAAATTTAGCAAAATCTATTTATCAGGATGCAAAGGCTGCAGGAATGGACATATGTTTTTCTGTAAAGTGGACCTAAACCTGCAGAGAGAGTCTGAGCATTAACTGGTGCATGGATTAAAACAGAAGAAAGCTGGTGTACTTGCTAATTAGGATGTGACAGGAGATGTCAGAGTGACTTTTTGCTGGGCTTTGCATTGTCAATTTAACCCCCACTTAGCACTAAAAGACACACAGTTATACTGTAAGAGGCTACAGTTTTATGGCTGCAGAATATGACAGTGATGTAAGCCTATTTCTTCTTACTTTTTAAGTCAGTAACACTGATTAATGTGGTTGTAATCAGTTGAAATTGCAATCATGGTGGAAAAAATTGAAGTTAAAAGACAAATAATGAATACGTAAACACAACAAAGCAGCTGGAAAACTGATTCAGACCCAATTCCTAATCTGAGCACTATAATTTATGGAGAGAAAAAACACTTCACTCCCATCCTAACAAAAAGTCAAATCTGCTTGTCCATGAAGATTAGTATTTTATTCCACGGATGGAAAAAAAAACAAAGCTGCTCCTGAATAAACTGCATCTTTCAAACCAATCCTCCCAGATTCAGAGCTTCAACAGGTTTTCTAATAAATGTCAGCAAAGAGCAGTAAGTCAGTTCCAAGCTGGACCAACCGGGGGGCCAGCCAGGGGCCCTCGAGTATCCATTCGGTTTTAATTAAGCACAAGCGGCACTAAAGAGGACATATGGACCAGGCAGACGCACTTCATTAATCCTCTCATCGCGTTTGAGGATGTTAAACAATAAAAAGAAGAAGAGCCTCTTCTTGGCCGCACATTCTTGTCGCCCGGAGGCAGACAGACAGACAGGCCGGCAGGCACGCAGGGTTTCCCCCGGGCGGCGGCTCCTCATCGCGGTCAGGGATCTCCGGGTTTCCCCGCCGGCGGAGAGAAGCTCCGACCGACTGGAGGCTGCAGAGGCTCGGTGCAGCGGAGAGCGACTGCAGCACTAATCTCCTGTTTGACTGCTGATAAAAACGCAACAGGAGGATGATCGAGTGTCAGAATACATGCTTCTTTATTAACAACATTTATTTTAAATTAACTAAAGGTAAAAACAAGCTGGATTTATGACACTGAACTGCGTAATTGGGCTCCAAATGAACTTCCCCCTTCATAAAATGTGCTGATAACATTCATAAATGTCATTTTTGTTCTGATATATTAATATCCTTATAGGCATTATGATTACTATTAATAAACCAATACAACTGCACATTTAGAGCCTACTGCACACACAGTGCACTTCATCCTGCAGCAGACAATACAAGTCAACACTAATGATTGATTTCAGTGTCTAATATGTATTTAATGCCAGTCATTTCATATTTTCTTCCAAATTTGCTGTGATCTCCCATTTTGATACATAAAATACAAACAGGCTTGAACAGAAAGCCATAAACAGAGTGATGTGAGAAGCAGAAAGCGACTGGATTCAGGATTTAGGCTTTGTGTCTGACTCACACAGACAAAAATCTGTACTATAATAAAAAAATTCAAAGTATTGTCAGCACATCTACAGGTTACATAAACCAAGTGATTGTCCAACACATGTCTCTCAGTACAGAGACAACAAACAATATAATCCTCAAGTAATATTTGCAGAACTCTGCCCTCACTTTGAAAACAGCTGTGGTCATTCTAATGCTGCTGAGCAGGTTTTATTTCAGCATCCTGAGGCTCAGACAATGTAAGTAAGATAAAAATGAGTCAGTAAGGAAGAGACAAAAGTGATCTGATAAGAGAAAATGTTTATTAGAAATGGGAAATGTTAATCATAATAAGTTTTTTCTGATATACTACTGTAGTAGGATATGCCTTGGAGGTGAAAGCACAGGTGTAGTGAGTATTACTATATCACTACCACTAAACTGGAAGGAAACAATCACTAAGTTTATTGATGACACCTTCTATCCAAACACAGGTGCAGATTTTAAGGGGATACAAGGGATTTATCAGATAAAAGATGCCTCAGACAGGGTGGTGAGTGACTTTTCTTCAGTAGTGGGACTACTTTTACTCTCAGAATATGAATGATGAGCTTGATCAACCACTAAGTCTAGCTTAATTAGATCAATAAACACTGTACGGTCACTTAGTGCCTGAATTTTGTATTTTACTTCACTTAAATTCAGATATTTTCACCACAAATTGATACAGACAAAGCACAAACTGGTGCATGAAAATGCTCCACACTGTAAAAAGTGTTTGTGAGCTGCAGCTGAAAAGCACTGTTCCAGATGAACCTCATTTATCTCTGTGGTTTGGAGACAGCAGTTTAGTTGTATGGATTCTATAAACTTGAAATGACATCTTTTAACTTCAAACTAGAATTTTGATTTTGTTAAAAGTTTCTCATTTCCTTTGCTAGTCCTTCAGCATTGTGCATCTGACATCAATGTTTCTTCCAACCTTCCAACTCACGTTGTACATTTTATGTTTGGGCAAAGTGGATACTTCAGTTGGAAAAACTGGAAACTTCAAGTGAACTTTTCTTATAATTTTGTTGCAGCAATGCAAACTGTTAATCTGAGAGGAATCAAATGATTTAAGTATATCAGGTCCAACAGTTCTCTTTCTTTCGATGTAGAATAGAGGAACTGTAGTGCTTGACGCTGAAATGTTCCCGGTACAGGACCCTTCGATCGATGCATTACCTGCATATTTATTCAGATTTTTGCTTTGAAATAAATCCCCTTGACCTACATTACATGTCAAATGTCAACTTTTACTCAGCAAAAGGTTAAGATGTTTGTCGCTTACATAAAGTCCACGATTCCTATCACAACCCTTTACTTTAAAGCTGTTTTTTGGGTCATTTTAAAAAGTAGCCATAAAGGCTGCAGCTTGTGTTTTTTTTCCTAGAACACCCCAGGTCATCCAGATATTCCATTATTGGCATGATAATACATTCAGATTGTTTAAATGACTCATCACGGAAAAATATTATATGACTGCCAAATATATATATATATAGGCCTATATATGTTTATATATAAAAATGTTTTTCATGTATCTCATCATAAAATGTTGGCAGTAGAGATGTCTTTTTAAAACTGTGTAGGGGAGACTGTCTGGAATCTGGCATGCTTAGAATTATGGTTTCTATTATTGATGATTTTAGAAAACTGACCCCTTCCTTCTGATCTTTACGCTAAGCTTAACCATTTCACGTTATTTCCATGCAGTGAAATGACTTGCAACATGTTTCAAATGCATATACATGACATGCAAAACGTGCAGTTCCATGATATGTTAATTTAACTGTGTTGCCGTCTGTCTTGTCCTCTTGTAAAACAGACACTTAATCTAGTAGAGACTTTTCCGGGTTACATAAAGGTTGAAGTATTTTTTTAAAGAGCCAGTTTAGGGACTGAGACTTGAGGATAATTTTTAGGGACCCTAATTCCCAATTATGCTTCTTAACAAAGCTGTTAAATTAGAAACTGAACAAAGTGTTTTAAATCTGAAAACTTTGACCCTTTTGTATCTGATTGCATCCTGATAGACAAGTATGTCCACCACTGACTAGAAATATAAAGAACTGAAGGACAGTTGATCAAAACAGGTCTTTCAGAGTGATTTTAAATTAGAGCTGCAATGATTAATTGATTTGCTGTCAACTACTAAACTAACTGACAGCTATTTGGATCTTCAAATAATCAGTTTGAGTAATTTTTTCAAGTGAAAAAGTTTAAATTGTCTGATTTCAGCTTCATAAATATGAATATTTTCTAGTTTCATTCCTCCTTTTTGACAGTAAAGTGAACATGACATTTGAGGATGTTCTCTTGGGCTTTAGAAAACACAGATTACGCAATTTTACTGCTTTCTGACATTTTATTGACCAATCAACTAATCAGTTAATCAATGAAACACTTTACAGACTAATTGACAATTCATCTAACCGTTAGTTGCAGCCCTATTTTAAATAAGGGACACTATTACCAGCTGTACAGTGTCACTGGTTCGTACGCGACTACAATAAAGAGTGAAAGTATTGGGGTAACTGGGCCTCCTCCACATTTGAATACCAACGTTGGCGATATGAACAGATTTCTCGACAGCAGATACTGGAAGCACACGATAAACTGAATGGACTTTATTTAATGAAGAAAACAAAATTTGAGATAAACGGCCGATGGGTGAGAATATAACTGAAGACTATTGTTATGCATAAGCATGTGTCCTACATTCCCAGGGAGGCAATGTCTATCACATATCAGCACAGCAACACATACATAATTCATCTGCAACAACAGCAGTCCTGGAATCTCATTTAAATGAATGAGACAATAGAGTGTGTGTGCTCCCGTCAGACTGGCGGTTGAGGAATATGGTAAATGGTTCAAAGTGTGGTGTGAACACGTCGTGACCCTTTCTATCCGTGCTAAGCCATGTAATGTTTAGAGTGATTTCGTCTCGTGGATTACACTATTTGATGAGATTAAACTAAATTCTATGGGATGCACACGCTACATGTCGCCATGTGATGTTTTAATGGGACTTAAAGCAGGAGGCGACATGTTCTTTTAACTGCTCCGAACACTGAACGCAGAGTTTACAGTAGTTGAGCTCATTTTAAATTCGCTTTCATTTGAACCTCTTTTGTTGTGGTGTAAATGCTGCGATTGTTTTCTGAGGTGTTTTAACTGTGAATTTATCAGTAAAAGCTACAGGTAAAGTACCATCATTGGTATTATTGGTTAAGTGTAAGAAAAAGCTCACAAGTAAAACTACTTTTTCTGTTTAAAATTGATTTTATAACCATAAAATTTCTTTATTATATCGTTTAATCAACACATAAACAGTATTTTACTGTTATAGCTGTTTAAGTAGGAGCTACTGGCTTCACATACACTTTGTTTAGTCCAGTGTTTCCCAACTTAAGGTTCTGGCCCCATCTGAAGGATCACAGGACAAATGAACGGAGTTGACACCCAACTAAATAAATTGAATTATCTGTAAACCTCTTTGAGCTGCTAAAAGTTCTTGAAATGAAACAGTCCAATGAGAGGAGAGCAAGCACACCTGAAATGCCAGAAAGGTACCTCATGCACTCATAACATGTTCGTTCAAAGACGCTCTGATGAAAATCTTGGTTTTTCCTTTGTTAATATGTCCGTGTGATATTTTTATATGCTAGAAGACTTATTCTGAAGGGAATAAGCAGTCGACACCATAGCTAAGTGAAAGTGCACTGTATCAGTTTTAAAAACATGGATTCACACTTCCAGGGTTTCATTACAAACCAAAGGAACTCATCCTGTCAACATGCAGGAGGTGGCTTTCTGTGTCAACACTGTTCTTCAGAATTGGTGTCCGGTTGCCTCAAACTTCAATACTGCAACTTGCATTTGTGTAGCATTGTTTTACAGTTATGAACAGAGTTGTAGGGGAGCTGGTGTGCTTGAGCTGCAGCCAGAGAGAGGATGGTACTTCATACATCTGCACAATCTAGAAAAAGCAACATCTAAGCCATTTTAAGGCAGCAGGACGTCATTTTCATGGAAAAACCTTCTGATTATGTAACTCTAATACACAGAGGTGAGTTTTGAGGAGTTTAATCAATGACCAAAGAGGGATCTGAATGTAAAATGTCAATCTGAGGGGCAATTTGCAACTATAGCAAATAGTTGCTGTAGTTGGTGGAGTAAAAAGTGCACTATTCCTCTCTGAAATGAAGTATTAAGCAGGACAAAATAAATACTCAGACTCTGAAACTGTGTTTAGGGTAAGTCCAGGGTTTTTCCTGGATAGATAAAAGATAGAAAATGCTAATTTTTAAACCAGTTCTTTAAATTTGGGTTTCATTTACTCACTATAATGGACATTTTTTGTTCCTTAAAAGGCCAGATATAACAGCAAAATGAATAGATTTCTGTTAAATAAAGCAACACACACTCATTGCCTTTAAGTCGTTAATGATGTTTATCGTCTTGTGTGGTCAATTCGCCCTCAAAGGCAAACTGAGAACAGGAAAAACCCTTGACTTCTTCAGTAAAGTTCAGTAAACATCAAGTTATTAGATTTGGTGATTTATGTGGGTTTAAAGTGTTCATTTATGTCAAGTATTGCACATTTTTCTGCACATTTTTGCTTGGTTTTCATGGTCCAGTGATGCCTTATACAGCCAGCATTATCACTGTTCTACAATGTAAACAAACTGGTGTTAATCATGAGCATGTTTGGCATAATAGAGTGTTTTCCTCCCGTCACCTGCACACGCCCCACAGGATGATGGGTGTGTTATGTTTATCACAATGTTTCTTTGGCTCTTTTCCAGTTCAAGACGGAAAATGCTGCAGAAAATGCTCACTAACTGGACCTCCCGAGTGTTGCTCCAATAATAATAGCTGCCTTCGCCTTCTGTCGTTGCTATTTTTGCGTTGCAAACGTGCCACACTGCATGCAGGTTTTTAATTTTACATCGGGTACCGTGACAAACCTGGCACTGCCCCCTCAACACACAGTGATCCATTTTTGAAAACATGAGATGTAACAACTTCCTCCCTATGTTGTCTGTGCAGCATCACACACTGTTATGTTTCTATCATTAATAAAGGGGCCTTTAGTAAATAATTTGATTTCTTAGTCATCTTTTTAAACCATTCAGGTGAAGAAAATCTGATTTCTATCCTAATCTTTACATTAATCTCCTCTAAATCTCTCAAATTATGTGATTTTCAAGACATGAGCCTGTTATAAATGTATACAAACCTCTTAAAAACATGAATTTTCTAGTATTTAAGTGGAGCTGGGAGCTTCTACCACATGGCTGGAGTTACACGTGAGCCAAAACCTCCATAATGCAGACATCACTCGATGAAACAGCTCTGTACAAAAACACGCATATGTTGCGGACATGAAGCAGAAAGCTGATTACAGGTTTAAATAAAATCCAGCATATGTAAAAGAATGAATTGCCATTAGAGAATTAGTGCTTTACATGAAGTTAATGCCTAGTTAATGTTTCTTTCTTTATTTTTTTCCTATCAAAGCGTCCATTTAGCTTCAGACCACGCTGGATTATGTTGACGGTGGACATTCAGCCAACAAAGCACTCCTGCCCTCATGAGAACAGACCATTAGCAGGGGGGGTGGAAATATACAAATCTCCTTATGAGAGCAAATGGGAGATGTTTTAATAACAGATTACATGCATTTAATGGCCAAATTTACATCCAAGAGCTGCAGCTAAAAGCATTTGACGCAAACAGATGATTGAGGGAAGCTCTGTCAAGGAAGTTACTGTATAGAACACAAGAGCGTCAAGAAGAAGAAGAAGAAGTGTGAGAACAAACAGAAAACTGGTTTGTTTGAAGCTATCTGAAGTTTCACTACAGGCTTTTTCTGATTCATCGTCTCAGGTGCTGAACAACTAAAACTAATTTGCTAAGAATCTGAACCTGTTTACACTAAGAATTATGTGTATTCATCCCAAAATGAATGACAGTTATTGATTACATCTTATAAACTAGACTAAATCAAATAGACTCAACTAGATTTCAACACGTTCTTTCAACTGTAAATTTTGTCACCATTGTCTAACATGGCTTTTAAAATACAGTATGTTCCCACAAGATTCCTCAGCTTCACTGGTAGGTGGTCAGTTAACAAAACTCTAGTTTAGGACCCACATCCAGGCCACTCCGAGTCACTGTGGTTCCAGCCAGACATTCTGGACAACATAGTTTGTTTGAACCACTGACTGTAATAAAAGACAGACAAAGCCTCTGTAATGTCACCTAAAAGCTTCCTGAAGAGCAGTTTGGAAACTCAGTGGGTGATTCTCATCAGGCTAGCTAAAGTCTTGATCTGTTGTGGACACCGCACGCACATTGTTGCTGTTATACTACATTATATTCTGCTGGGGGACTATATTCCAAATGCATTCCACACATACACACTACTGGTAGAGTAGTCGCTACACGGACACACATTTTGGGCCACAACACGATGTAAATTACGACACTTGGACCCTTGCGTACTGGTGGATGTGGAACGTAGAACACTGGCCTTGAGCTTCATTAAAATCCTCTCTCAGTCTGTGACCCTGAAATCGTTCCCTCTCCGCCATCATGGAGGATCTTCCAATTACTACACCTCAAAGGGAGAGGAAGTTTCCAGAGGAGCTTAAAGTGGGGGGGAAATGGGAAAACGGGTGTATCCTCCCATTTTGTCCTTGCATCTATCTCTCACACACTTCTGGGAGGAGCTAAGATGCAAGAAGACATGTTAGGACAATAAAAAGCATCCGGTCTGGTTGCTCTTACGTCTCGGCTAAATCAAAAATGAGCAAAGAGGTAAGACTGTGAGTGGAGGGGAGGTGGGTCATGCCAATGTTAAGGCAGCCCCGTCCTTAATTTATTATAGTTTTAAGTCATAATACAATATGAACAAGTGAGTTGTATAAAAATTCTCCCCTTTTACAGTTAGGGTCAAGGAGCAGAGAAACTAGAAACCAAAAACATTTTTTGTACAAGACAGTAAAGATGTTTATTTCTGCTATAAAGTTGGACATTTAAAATGGAGGTATATACGAAAGACTTGCTTTTGGAGCCTCAAGTTGACATTCAAGGATTTTTGGCACTTCATTTTTTATGTCTCTAGCTTGCTGCTTGGTTTAGACCAGGGGTGCCCAATCCTGGTCCTCGAGGGCCCCTATCCAGCATGTTTTAGATGTTTCCCTCTTCCAACACACCTGATTAAATTATCAGGATGGTTATCAGGCTTCTGCAGAGCTTGATGATGAGCTGATCATTTGAATCAGGTGTGTTGGAAGAGGGAAACATCTAAAACATGCTGGATAGGGGCCCTCGAGGACCAGCATTGGGCACCCCTGGTTTAGACTATCCCTTTTACTCAAAGGAAAAAAAACGGACCCAAGTTGCCAAAAAAGAAAAGATCCACTAGCATCTAGAGCCAGGTCCTCAACTGGTCTCTCCTTATTGAACTCGATTTTTTAAAGCTTTAAACTGAATCTTAGATCAAAAACAGATACTTTATTCTCCTACAGGAAAACTTGTCTGAGGATTGAAGCCACTGCATCGTACAGCAAACATGTGAAAGTCAACAATAATGCACATTCATGCAAGTACACAGATCATACAAACAACCTCATTCAAAAAACATACATCCAAAAAACATCCAGAAAAACAACAGTTTCAGTGACTAAAAAGCAGATATGACCAAACAGGAGATTTTTAAAATAATGAAAGTACTAATAGTAGTAAGCCTGAGCAATTCACTGAAATATTCTTAAAATTGTAATATTGACAAGCACAACATCCTAAGTTAAAGAAAGGCAGAATGTAAAAGCATTGTGGTGCTACAGTGATGTTCTGGTCTGTAAATCATATTTTTCAGATCAGGTAGGGAACATGCTTATTTGGTTTCGACTGCACCAAAACTTACATAATCATTTTTATATTTGTTTCACCGGAAAAAGAAAACAGGAAACCCATCGCACTAAAATCATGACTCATGTTGCTATATCTGCCGAAATAACCACAATATGACGTTGTTTTTGCGCACTGCTCATCCCTAGATAGTAGTTTCGAATAGTAAAACCTGCCACAGTCAAACCAGTGATTCTTTAAAAATAGTAAAAAGTAATAAAAAAGGTAAGAATGGCAATAACAAGATGCGAGAACACCTTGTAATAAGGTCACATCAGTGCCGACAGCTCACTAAGTGGACAATTTGTTAGACACGCAACTGCCAGACCTCTCCTGTACTGCTGCGACAATACAGAGGTCAGAGGTCAAGGGGCCTCCCATCGCCTGTCAGACAACAGAACTGCATAGAAAATCTTACAAAAACCACATTCATGAATTCTGTCCAGTGCAAGAATAAAAAAAAAGTGGGACAGTATAATAAAGGGGGATCAAAAATACAGCTACAGGAGAGGAGGCCTCATGATTACAGTGTCCTAATACCCACTGCCTCACTGACCTTTTCCATTCTTTCTGCCATCTCTCCGGGGCAGATGGAGAGGTAGTGTATCAGAGGAGGATGAGACGCACAGTTTGTCGACAGATGCCTCGCCGCCTTGCCCCACCCCGACTCGGCCCACCTGTTAAGGCCGGCAAGTGAGCTCCTGGAGGCGAGCGTGTCTGTTGCGGCCTCACGCAGGGAGGAGGTGGCTGGACTGGAAATGCTGGCACGTGCTTCCCCGCCGAGCTCTTTCTTCGGGTTTGACATATGTATGTGTGTGTTTACGGTGCGTGTGCAGTCGAGTGCAGGTGTGTGTCTCTATGTGCTTCCTCTCCCCTGAGGTAAAGCATGAAGCAAGTGTCGGTCAGTGTGTTTGGGGGTCTGTGGATGGATGTTGTGTATGTGTGGGTGTGTTTAGGGGAGCAGGGAGGAGTGTGCCCCCTCTGCACCCCCACAGCCGCCCAACGCCTGGCCACCTGCTCTGGGATTAGAGAGCATGCGGATTACACGCGTCACAATGGAGATACACAAACACAAATATGCCCTCGGCCAACAAAGGACACACTCGCACCAGACAGCCTCACCGCTAATCACTTTTAGCATCTTCAATATTTTCACACTTTTGGGATGTTATGACTCTGGACGCAGCGCGTGTACACGCGAGATTATGTTAATGCCGACTGATGTTTTCAGGTGTAAGGGCGGAAATTTGTGTATTTCCTTGCTGTGGATTTGTGTTTATGTGCGTTTGAGGAAGGCTTATGATGCCATTTACAGCACGTGTGTGTGTTGGTGTGTGAGCTGCCCAGTGAGGTGTTTTGCCATCATGACCCACTACAGACGTGCTGTCCTACTTTTAAACCATAAAAACACTGTGACGTCAACAGATCCAGAACAAGGAGAGCCTTGCAAAACATGGCGTCACCATGAAGAGCAGCACGCACAACATAAACACAACCAGAAATCTCATTCACAACAACTAAAGCAGCTCGCACATGCAGTACGTATTACTCAATAGGCCTGAACAACAGTGAGCTTAGGGATTTAGCAAAGCATAATTAGTGTTTTGTTTCAGTCTGATGTGTCAATTACAGGCTCTTTATGACATGTCGGACACTTAGAGACTGATAATATTACACATAATCACTTCTTAACATTACTGTGAAACCTGCTGGGAGCTTTGACTCAGTTCCTCACAATAATTTAAATAGGTATTCCTTCTTTAAAGTCCTTCAGTGGCGTTTTTGGACTTTAAGTTGAATCTAATATGTTTTCATTTTAACCCTATAAAGCCCAAAACCTGCCAGTAGGTAAGTAATTCATGTTTTTGCCAAGATTCCACCATCAACACACAAATTACTGTCAGATTTTCAACTTTCTGACGGTCCACGGCCACCTTTAATTGTGCATTGTGGATCGGGCGGCAGTCGAAGGCGGGGGCCTCAGCAACCCGATCCCCGGAGACAGCTTCTAACCGTTGGGACTTGGAGCATCCACCAGTAATAATAACCTAAATTTCTTTAAAATCAGTTCATTTGACATGTTTCCTTGCCCGAAATAAGCCTTTTGCACAAGATCCTATAAAAAAAATTCTGTTCTCTTCAGCACAACTGAGAAGCTATAGTCTAAAAACTCTGGTGTTACCCTTTAGTCTGGAGGGGCATTTACTTTCTGATTGGATCTTGGCGTCACTATGTTTGTTCAATGATTCGTTGCTGATAAAAACATCACCCTTGACTGTCAGCAGTTACTTCAACGGGGTTAATGAATTACAGGTGTTACTGACCTTGTCTCTGCCAGCAGCTGTTTTTCCTTTGTAGTATTTTAAACAAATAAGCAACCAACTCCTTGCTTCACGTTTACACCTATACATGTCCAATGTATGTGCCTACGTGTATATAAACTAATATGTTTAGAGGTGTGTAGGTATCCACAGAGATTTTAAACACCAGGAAATACACTTGAAAGCATCAACTTAAAGTATTCTATCAAATTTGAGGCCCCTAACTTAATTTAAATCCACAGAAATGTGAATATTAATTAATCTTTTAATAATACTATTAATAAAAGTAATGGAATCTCTGTAATTTCAAACATGAAAAGAAAAAACTTTTTCAAATTCAAAAAGAAATTCAATCAATTGGTTTAGGTTTCTTTTTCCTTTGATTGCATCTTCTCAAACGTGAATATTTTCTGCTCTCTCTCCTTCTCATTGACATTAAAACTAAATATCTTGGGTTGTGGACAAAATAAGATGTTTGAGGATGTAATCTTGGACTTTTACAATACATTAATCAACATCTTTAATCATCTTTTGACATTTTATAGACCACACAAGTATTTAATTAATCGAGAAAAAATAATCAACAACCAAAACAATCTTTAGCTGCAGCCCTGTTCGTGATCATTTTATTTAGAAAGCACTTTCTAAGTGAAGCTCAGATAAAATAATTCAACACAATAAAGAGAAACGGGCCTGTAAAAGTACAGGAAAAGTACTGTGTTAGTAGCAAAACATACACAAATAACTTTTGTGAAGTCACATAAAACAGGGACATGAGTGAAAAATGTCACTAGTGATGAAATAAAGGAGGAAAATCTTGCAAACATCATCCACAGGGCTTGAGAGTAGCCATCAGTTGCTTCCATGTAAATTTCATTGCCATCATTTGCTTTTGAGTGCATGATGTAACCTGGTGCTTCAGTGTCACCTAAATATATCTTAATGACACGTTTTGAGGTAAACCTACCACAGAAATTACAGTAAGGTGATGTAAACAGACGCCAAGCCAGATCCTGACGCGCAGCCAAAAAAAAAGAGCGCTCAAGGATATTTAATGAATGTGACCTTGTTTGTTGGGAGGCGGTGAGGAGCAGTAAGAGGCGGGTTGTTGAGGAGCCACTGGGCTTTTGATTGAGTGTGTAAATTCAGTCATGGCTGGGTGGTGGCATGGAGATGGAGGGGGAGGTATGTATCTTCCTCCACTGTCTTCCCTGTCTTGCCCCATGGGGTCGGGGGGTTTGTTTTGCTAATGACCCCATCCCGTTGTGACCTCATTCAGTTTGCACTCGGTAATTGGTGGCACACTGACACACTGCGGTGTCGGGGGAGGGGCCGACACGCCTGGAGGGGGGCCATCCCATTGTAAACATTCCTCCCCGACAAATAAGGTATTGTTATTGATGATTAACGGCAGCGAAGGGGTGTGTGTGAATGTGTGTGTGTGTGTGTGTGTGAGTGGAAAAGAATGAGGAAGATGAAGGTGAATGATTATGACTTGAGATGTTACTGTTAAATAGCAGTAATGAAAACAAATGAGATAATAGTAGATTTTGTTGACATGCCTTGTTGATACTCTTTCCAGTTTCAGTTGTTGACATGCTTTTACACAATGTACTAGAAATCAGCCCTTATCACTTTTGTGAATGTCACAAATCTTTCAAAAATAAGATCAAGATCAGGTCTGGGCTATGACTCTGCACCTAAGTTCATTCACCTTGTTGTGTTTAAACCATTTCTGTGTAGCTTGCTGGAAAAACTATTTTTATTCTCCTGAGAAGCACCCCCAAATTATAATGCTGCCACCACCATGCTTCACATCATATCATGATGTGAAGCATGGCGGGGATGGTGTGTTTGTTTGAATGTGCACTATTTGTTGTCCGCCAAACATAGCATCTAGATTGATGGCTAAAAGCTCAATTTTGGTCTTATCACACCAAACAACCTTTCAGTTGACTTTAGAGTCTCCCACGTGCCTCCTGGCAAACTCTACTTGAGATTTGATAAGAGCTTTTTTCCACAGTGTCTTTCTCTTTGTCACTCATCTATAGGGCTTTGACTGTTGAAGAACAGGCAGCAGTTACATGCACATTCTCTCCCATCTCAGCCGCTGAAGCTTCAAACTGCTTCAGAGGAGTCATAGGTGTCTTGGTGGCCTCCCTCGCTATGACCTCTTTCTTGCTCGGTCACTCAGCTTTTGAGGACGACCTGCTCTAGGCAGATTTACACATATTCCTTCTATTTTCTAAAGATGGATTTAACTGTGTTTCAAAGGATATTCAGTGACTTGGAATCTGTCTTGTATCCATCCCCTGACTCATGCTTTTTTAATAATTTTTTCACAGAGTTCCTTGGAGTGTTCTCGTGTCGTCATGATTCACCAGTGACTGAACCTTCCAGATACAGGTGTGTTTATGCTGCAATCACTTAAATAATATTCACTGCCCACATAAGCACTAATTATATGACTACTAGCACCAGAATAGATGAGTCACTTTAATGGGGGTGAAGACAACCACATATTTTACATTAATATTTACACTTACTGGACATTACTTTGTAGAAATACATTTTCACTTTTGACACGAAAAAGGCCTTTTTAATATATAAAATATTGTCAAAAAAGCCCATTTAAATTGACAGCGATTCAATGTTGAAAACCAATAAAAGAATAACACTTCCAAGTGAGGTGAACCCTGTTTTTAGGCGCAGTATAAATAGCGACTGAAAAATGAAAATAATCATTTGTTATGTCAGTGGGAATAAAACCTTACTCTGACCAGGGTTATTCTGTTTATAGCACAATGTTTAATTCATTTATAGTAACAATATTTGCTGTTACCATTATTGGTCTTGTACCTAAATTAATAAATATTTCCTTGCTGAGTATTTTTACAGTGAAATATTGCTGCTTTTACCAAATTAAAAGATCACAACACTTGTTCCACCACAGCACAACGAGAACATCTGAATATGTTGCACTAATGTGTTGGATATAGTTATTATCTATGACAGAGGGGCATGGGTTTCTGTCTCAGCCTTCCCCTAAATTTTCATTTGACTCGCCGATGGAGGCCCAGCGAGCAGGGAGGGAAGGTGAACTATTAGACTGGTAATATGGCACAAAATTACACCCTTAAGGTTTGTGTGTGTGTGTGTGTTTGTGTGTGTTTGTGTGTGTTTGTGTGTGTTTGTGTGTGTGTGTGTGTGTGTGTGTGTGTGTGGTGTGTTAAGTGGTTGCATCCCTCCTGTGAGAAGCGCCTGAGGTCATTTGTGGGTTTTTCTAATGTGTCTGTCTACATAACATTATTCAAATGAATTCAAGGGGAAGTGTAGCGCTGTGATGTGAAGCTCCGCTGAGGAAACCCACCATCAATTGCACTTCAAAAAACTCACATGATATCTATCAGTGTTAATTATCATGTCATCTATATGTAGTATGTAATTACACATTACATCACATTACATTATTCCTGTTAATTATAGAGCATTTATAAATTAATTAACATGTATTATGTCTTCTTTGGGTGTGTGTGTGTGTGTGTGTGTGTGTTTGCATGGGCTCTGTGTCAATTGATTTGTCAGGTTAACAACTGCTGGTGTTGCATTCCCTGTGGAAAATACTGACAACCCCCCCGCCCCAGAGCTTTCTCTTTTTTATTGATTTTGAACATCGAATCATGGTCAATTTAATTGGACTTTTTGAGGATTTACAAAAAAATGACGTCAAAAACACGTCAAAGTGGAAATAGATTTCTACAGAGTCATGTCAATTAATTAAAAATGTATAATAAGTGATTGTATAAGTATTCACTCAGTTTAAAGTAGCTCAACTGGTTCAACAAAGGTGCAGCCAATTGGTGATGGAAGTAACAATGGATCAGAAATTGTCGTATTAAGACACCTGTATCTGGAAGGTCCAGTCACTGGTGAATCAGTACTCCTGCATAGAACTACACCATGAAGTCTAAGCAACACTCCAAGCAACTCCATGAAAAGGCCATCTAAAAGCACAAGTCAGGGATAGATACAAGAAAATTTCCAAGTCAGTGAATATTCTTTGGAGTACAGTTGAATCCACCATTAAGAAATTAACGGAATATGGCATATGTGCATGTAAATCTGTCAGGATCAGTTCGTCCTCAAAAACTCAGTGACTGTGCAAGAATGAGAATAGTGAGGGAGGCCACCAAGACACCTATGACTCCCTTAAAGGACATACAAGCTTCAGGTGCTGAGATGGGAGAGACTGTGCATACAACAACTGTTGACTGTTCTTCACCAGTCAAAGCTTAATAGAAAGAGTGGCAAAAAGAAAGACACGGTCGAAAAAAGTTCATATTGAAACTTCACTAGAGTTCTCAAGATAACGTGGGAGACTGAAGTCAACTGGAAGAAGGTTCTTTGGTTTAATGAGACCATCAGACTTGATCATATGTTTGGTGGACACTGCATGTCATCACAAACACACCATCCCCAATGTGAAGCATGGTGGTGGCAACATCATGATGTGGGGATGTTTCTCAGCAGCAGGTCCTGGAAGGCTTGTAAAGGTCGAATGTAAAATGAATGCATCAAGGTATAGAGAAATCCAAGAGGACAACCCAAACAGTCTGCAAGAGATCTAAGACTTGGGAGAAGACTTGTTTTCCAGCAAAACAATGAGTTGAAGCATACAACTAAAGCTACATAGAAATGGTTTAAAGACAACGAGGTAAATGTTCTGGAGTGGCCGAGTCAGAACCAAGACCTCAATCCAACCGAGAATTTGTGGCTGGACTTGAAAAGAGCATCTCTGTGAAACCTGACAGAGTTTGATCAGATGTGCAAAGTGCTCAGTGTTGTAATTATGGCCACCAGGTGCCAGCTCCATGTACTGTGTATCAGAGTCACGTAGCCTATAGCGCCACCTTCTGACCACTCTACACAGCCTAGTTTATTGATTCCAAAACAGTGAATTTTCTTTCTTTTATTTATTCAAGACTGACATGGCAGGAAAAAACATGTATAATGTTTGACCTGAAATGCGTCAATCACAGTGTTAAAAAACAACAACAACCAATAAAATATTACAACAGTTAAAAATACAATTCTTACCTACGATAAAACAGTCTTAAAGCTCAGGGGATAAAGGACATTTCATGTCTTTTAGTGTTGCTCTTCTTGACTGAGATTTGTCTTTGATTTCTGAGCTCGTACTGAGTGCACGGGTTTTGAGACAGGAAGGCGAGCAGAGACGAGCTGTTCTCCAGGATGTTGTGAAGGGTGTGCAGTGGGGCCTCATCCCTCCTCTCACTCAGAGTTGGGAGGGACGATGGTGGGATGCCAACAATTCTGCAGCACCTTTTTTGTACCAGCTCCAGTTCGACTGACAGGCCTTTAGTGAGCCCACCCCACACAGGACTGGCATATCCAGCACAGGGCTGATGAAGGGCAGATAGAGCTGCTTGAGGACATCAGAGGGGAGTCCAGCTCTTCTGGCCACACTCGAGTAGTGTATCCTGGGGCGCGTTTCAGAGAGCATGTATCGCACATGTGCATCCCAAGATAAGTCAGAAGATATCTGGACTCCAAGAAGTTTGAAGGTGGAGACTCTGTCCACTGCTTGACCACTGATTTAAGGTGGGGGAGGGCAAGGGATGTTACGCTCTCGTCTGGCGCTGAGAAGCATGTCCTTGGTCTTTGTTCCATTTACTGCCAGCGAGAACCAAATTAAAACCAAACTAATTTGATTTTCTATTCGCATTTACAAGTTTGCTTCAACTTTGTCTATTGTGCAGGTCATGCAGGTGAGCACCACAAACCCTCCTACACAAAACAACAATATAAAAAACACCAAGACATGACTTCTGCCTCTGAAAAAATAAAAACATAACACGTGTGCACGTGCCCCTGCAAATATGCCCACAAATGCAACAACACACATTGCTTTTTACTTTTAGTG
The DNA here is from genome assembly GCA_024666655.1 of Dascyllus trimaculatus. Lineage (NCBI taxonomy): Eukaryota > Metazoa > Chordata > Actinopteri > Pomacentridae > Dascyllus > Dascyllus trimaculatus. The sequence continues at coordinate 29,142,728 of CM045455.1, forward strand.
GGTGGCAGAAAAAGTCATCTCTGCTTCCCCCCCCTTCCTCCTCACCTCTCCCCTCTCTCCCCTCTCCTCATCCCACTATCACATCGGACAGGGTCTACTTATAGTACCACGCCAGAGAGAAGAGAATGGGGAGAGAAAGGGTATTATGACAGTGAGGAGAGAAAAGAGAGGGAGCGAGAGAAAAGAAGGGCAGACAGGGTATTATGAGAGAGAGGGATGAGAGCAGTGAAGGCATTTGGAGTCTTTATTCGCCTTCCTAAGCCTCGGGCTCTGCTCCCAATCCGATTGGTCGATACGGCCAGCCATGTAAATGAAATGCAAAGCAGAGAGACCCTGACTTCCCTTTGCCAATTTGTGGGGCCCTTTCTCTCTTCCTCCGCCGATGGCTTCTTTCTTTTATCAGTCTGTCTTCCTCGCAACGTGACGCCTTTCTTCCTCAGTATCACAGTCTGCCGCCTTCAACCTCTGATTCTTCCTCTCTCTCTCTGCAAGATAATGATTTGCCTTTTTTTCCTCTAAGAGCTGAACTCTGCACTTCTCTAATGTTCAGCTCGAAGGATTTAATCCAGCAAGGCTTTTTTATTTCCTGGGAAACTCCAGTGGTGATTAAGCATATGCTCTTTTTGCATGTGTGCAACAATGTTTGTGTGTATGTGCAGGAGCGCACACGTCCTCTTACACTGGATTTGAGGCCATTAGAGGTTGTTTGCTCTTTGGGTGCAGTTTTCTTCTAACTTGAATGGGAGGAAACTGCACAGGTCGTGAACTTCTCAACACATTAGAGCTGCAACGATGAATCGATTAGCCACTAATTACCAACTATTTTGTTAACTGAACAGTCTAAATTCTCTGATTCTAGCTTCTCAAATGTAAATATTTTTTTCTTGTTGCTTTCCTCCTCTATGACAGTAGACCGAGTATCTTTGGGTTGATGACCAAAAAAGACATTTGTCATCTTGGCCTTTGGGAAACATTGACATTTTTTACCATTTTCTGACATTGTATAGACCAAACAACCTCAACAGCCCTAGTACACATTGTTTGTTTGGATTAAAATACTCCAAATCACTTTCTGATGGTTGGACATTTCATTTACCATCTGCAGGAGGAGGGTCTGTCGACACACTAAACTCTTGCGGTAACACTAATGCGGGCCCTGGCTGTGTAAAGCACTGGCTGTGAGATTTAGGCTGCTCTTTATTTATTTATTTTAAAGAGTCTAATCAGCTCCAGCAGTGTTTCATGTTCTTCTTCTATTTTTTTTTTAACCGGATGGGGACAGGGGTGACAGGCCAATAGATGAAGGGCAGGACTGATGACAGTTTTAAGTGCAGACAAATGCCACAGTCTGTCCCGGATTAAAGTTGCCCACTACCACTGTAATCCCTGTAACGCTGCCAAATTGGTATTTCCTTCCCTTTGCTGTGCAGAGCGTCGCTGAATGAGCAGAGATTGGGGCGAGATAGAGGGCGAGCATCGCTGTGAGACTCATATGGCCTGACCTGAATGAACCGGCCGGCCCTGTGTAAATTCCTTTAATTAATTCCCCTGCAAAAACACGGTTTGTGCCAAGAGAGCATGAATGGGAATTAGTTTCAGGCATGTGCTCAAAAAGGAAAATATACCGTGCTCAGTGTAACTCTGTCTGAGCAGAGATGTGTGAAGGCAGCTGCACCTCTAAAAACAAACAAAATACCAAAGAAGGACAAGAGAAGCAGAATAAGGAGGTGATCAGGTAAAAGAGAACAGAACAAAGCGGAGAGCAGACTGAAGTCCAGCGAGGAGAAGTGGTCAGTGTTTAAAGGCTGCTCTTAGATTGTTCGTCATGCAAACACTGCCACCTGCAGGCTGCTGCTTAAAACAAGCATGCAAACAAACTTACATGAGAACAATTAGGACAGAAAACGCAAAGAGCCTCAAGAACAACCTCACTTCAAATCTGAAAAACTGGCATCCAATATATAAAAAGAGACTAAATAAACTGCCCATGGTGCGATTCTATTACTGACAAACTACTGAAAACACTTCTTGAAATAAAAAATTGTGACTGTCAGTTTAACAGAAATATCAGAAAAAGGTCAGCACAATCGAAGCCTCTAAATATGTATGACTTGTTATAACATTGTATGTTAAGTCACATTTTTCAATGCTAAAAGCATCACCAGAGAGAGTTCCCAACTGTGCACACATCCAACCAAGTGTTTACAAGGTGCAAGAAAATTAAAACCACAGGTCAGAAAGAGGTCTGCACAATTTTCGCCTCTAAATAAGTAATTTAATTCTCTTTTAAAGATTACTCTTCAAAAGCAGCGTTTGTAAGAGATGTACCTCAGGCAGAAGAGATAATCAGCTCAAATCATTATCACCTGCTGATCAAAAAGGAAAACACAGAACAGCAGCAGGCGATAGTGATTTGAGCTGATTATTGCCTCTGTAACAAATACCTTTTTTTGCCTGAGGATGACTTTTTGGATCGAAATGTTGCCTTTGAAAACACTACTTTAAAAGAGAATTAATTAAAGCCTACTGAATTGAATTAACTGACTTACTCGGTAGGTGCGCAGACCCTTCTTCTGACCTGTAGCAGTAGGGTTGAACGAATAATGAAAACATTGTCAAAACTGAAGCACAGCCAAATGCAATATCAAAATAAAAGAAGCTGCAGTTTTTTGTTGATAAAGGCAAAATGATTCACATCATACCATTACTGATGAAGCGTTGTGGAGCTACAGTAGTGGCCTACAAATCTTGTTCTCCACACATAAGCAAACATGCTTGTTTGGTTAAGTCTGGAGCACAAATCACAACATCATTTTTATATTTCAAATGCAAAAATTCCCCCTAAAATCGTGACTCATATTGCAATATCTGTCAAAACAATCACAATGTGATTGTTTTTGCATATCATTTGCATATATTTGTAGCATGTGCACACATTCACTACCTCTCTAGTCACAGTTTTTGCAATACAGAATGTAACTTGACGTATATTGTAATAACAAGCCAAAATAATCCACACTTAATCCACGCTGAAGCTTGTGATAACTCACTTGCTGGATGCACTTGCAACCAGAAATGGATTTAATTTTCACTTATTATGACAACATAATAAGTCATCACATTTTACATTGAGAAATGGCATCAGAATCCAAACAACAAAACCTTAACAAAATGTGAAAACCTTTTCTGTTGCCTGGTTACTAGATTTTACTAGTTGTATGACATTGTGATTTGATCATTATTTCTACATAGGTTTATTGAAGTTATAGACTGTTTTTAAAGAAAATTAACAACTTATTAAAAACATATTGTCAGTTTTTTGACAGTGACCGAGCAAGAGACTAGTGAGGGAGGCCACCAAGACACCTATGAATCCTTTGAAGGAGCTACAAGAGAGTATTCACCACCATGGTTCACAGTGGTAATAAGTTTGTAATGACTCGCAGTGACTGGAGAAGAACAGACAACAGTTGCTTCTCCCATCTCAGCTGGTGAAGCTTGTTACTCCGCCAGAGGAGTCATAGGTGTCCTGGTGGCCTCCCTCACTAGTATCTTTCTTGCACTGAGTTTTTGAAGACTGCCTATTATAGGCAGATTTACACATGTTCCATATTCCTTCAATTTCTTACTGGTGGATTTAACTGGACTCCAAAGGATATTCAGTGACTTGGAAATTTTCTTGTATCCATCCTCGGACTTACAATTTTCAATAACCTTTCCACAGAGTTGCTTGGGTTCTTTAGTCTTCACGGTGTAGTTATATCCTGTAGTGATTCACCAATGACAGGACCTTTCAGATACAGGTGTGTTTATACTACAATCACTTGGGACACATTTTCTGCACTTAGATGATCTCAGTCTTACTGATTGTGTGACTTCTAGTACGGCAGCAATCATTTGTTTTACATTTTCTACATCTGTCATCACTTTGTAGAAATCTCTGTCTAATTTGACATAAAGGAGTTTTTTCTTTGTAAATTCTTGTCAAAAAAGTCGAATTTAACCGACCATGATTTGCTGCTGAAAAGCAATAAAGGGGAAAACTTCCAGTGAGGATGAATGCGTTCTTTAAAGCACTGTGTTCTTAAAAGTAGGACACAAACCAAAACTATCTGCATGGTTGGATGAGAATTCACTGAGACTCGGGTAAAGCACAATTTTAACTAATTCAACCTGTTGTGGCGAAAACCAAACCTGGAGATGTGTGTGTTAGTGTGTGTGCAGATGGGCAGCATGTGGGAAGCTACACAACAGCTTCCTGACAGGAGGGAGGAGTTCCCCCATAACACATGTCAGGCAGCCACACACAAACGCACACACCCTCCTCCTCATCATCATCATCCTCTCCTTCCTCGTCCTCCCATCCACCCTCTCTTCACTAGTTCTCCCTTCCTCCTCGCCCAAAAACCCCCCTCACTGCCCTGCCAAGCTGACAGCTCCAAGCTCCGTGGAAAATGAGTCTCGCTCGTATTACAATCGCGCAGGACAGATTCCATTAGCACTATCTGAAATTGAGCACGGGGAGCAGAGAGCGGGAGGCAGCGGCGCAACGCCCTTATCAGAGCGAGAGGGTGAGCGCCGCCGCCGACGTCACTAATCCACCGGGTGGGATTGAGCAGGCACCCGGTAAAAAGACAACTCGGGGAAGACAGAGGATGCACTCTTTTATGCACTCAAAGACAAACAGGTAGAAGGAAACATATCTGCACAAACAGGGAATGAAAGCCTCGCAAACCCACACAGATACCACGAGCTGCACTTCCTACGGTGCAATGAAAAGGAAGCAAAAATTTGCATCTCGCTAAAGGACATGATGAAACTGGAGGAAAACAGGCGACACATCAGCTCCGTGTTGAGTGTGTCAGTGTTTTCCTGAGGAGTGCTGGCAGGTCTGCTCAGCGGTGCTGCTGCCGGGATTTGTAACATGTCAGTCTGAGATGAAACTGAGCCTCTCTCGCTGTGTGATCTCCCTTCCACTCAGACACACAAGCATCCCTGCCTACATCACATCCCACATATATGTGCACTTGCAGGGACACCCCACACGAACCCCCCAGTGTCCTCATCCTCATAGCTATTAACCCCTGACACATAAATCCAAGGGTATGTGGGTGTGAGATATTAGCTGTGTGTGTGTGTGGGAGGGAGGATGGGGTTAATCTTTATGTAGTGGGGATCTTTCACACAAGATCACTCAATTTAAATAGAGCGGGAACACTTTGATGTCTCCAGCCCTCCCTCCTTCCCTTCGCTCTCCGGTTCTCATTCACCCCTCTAATTTGCTTCGTGTTGCCCCCCTCTGTGCCCCAGCGATAAGGTGTAATGAGAAATGTTTTCAAAACGGCTCTCACCTACCATGCGATGCTAATTGAGTGTGTGCTTGATACAGCCGGAGAAGGGGAGCGCTCATCCCTGACCACTGAAGGTGCTGAGGAGAGGGAAAAACAGAAAAGGAGCACTTAGTTTTCCCCAACCATGAGCAGATAGCAAGAAAGTGAATAAAAAGCTCGCAACAACTGAGCAACCGCTGACAGCCTCAAAGACAAAAAGTAATGAGAGGAACTACCATCTTCATTAGTTGTCATTTACAGGGGAATTACAGCGATGCCTCCTCGGGGCTGGTATTGGTCACGCAGTAAGAGCGGCGTCAGGGAGGGAAAGAAGGAACTTTGGGAAGATGTGGAACAGAGAAATGTTTGGCCTACATTCATTTAGCAGCAGGAGCTCCTCACTCAGCAACATGGAGACTAATGAGTTTAAACAGCAAGGTACTGAGGGACGACAGCTCGTATTGAACACAGTGATAAAATACTGTGAAATTACAGCCCATTTATAACAATCTTGTACAGTTTTTACAAAGTACAGCTAAAAAATGTTAAAACTGATGCCAGTATTTTACTGTAATTTTACAGGCAAATCTGTTAGATGGTTGGAAGTAGGGCTGCATGATACCAGAAACAATCATATTGCAACATTTAGTTTTTCTGTGATATGAAAGAAAACCTGGAATTTTCACAGGACTACTCATGACTCTGCTGAACTATCTAGAGAGAATTATTCGTTCTAGAATGACTGGGATGATTTTGTAGGGGATTTGTATTTCTGCACTGAAGATAAAAGAAATTTAAAAGAGGCCAAAAGCCTTTCTGATATGGTGCAAGACTGCCAAAGGCATCCAAAATGGGTTTTTGCCTTAGATTGCATTCAGATCTAGCTTTGCAAGCGTCACATAGACCTCTCTGGTGCTGATTTAGATGGTCAGTCAACTTAATCATGCTGCCCTGTGTTTAGGCAACAATTGTAAGACATAGTACCTGTTTCTGGTAAACGTTATCCTTTCCACAGCTGAAGTATTTCCATAAAACTGTGCTTCATTTTACAACTAAATCTTCCTTTTCTTTGTTGTCTCTAACTCATGTTCCCGTGCACATGAAGAGCCTGCATGTCAACAAACTCTGTGTTTTGCAAATTTAAAAAAACTCCAAGAATGCTTAAACAAGAGGAAATGATGTTCTATTAGACACATTTCTCTTGTAGATCAGTCATGGAAAGTAATAAAAAGGGTGAGTTGTCAAAGTTGTAGTATGATGTGTCCAAGTTAATTTGCCTCAGTTCACATTACACCTCCTGTACTGTGACTAACCTGCACAGCGTTAACGTCAATGCAGAGACAACATATTGTGCAGTCCAGTATCCAGTACCAATGTGGTGCATTTGCAAGAATGCAGAAATACTAGGATGTTATTAATAACAGTCACTGATTCCAGCAGGGAAATGGATGTAGGTGTGTTTCTACAGTAAACAAACACAATGACCGTACTACTGGTAATCACCAACAGAGTGTGTACTAGCAAATGTCACTAATTAACAGATCGCTGATATTCCAGAATGGTAGCACTGATTGGCTGAATATTTCCACTGAATCGAGTGACCAAACTGAGGTATTACACAAATCTACAAGCCCTTCAAAACAAAACTAATCGAACAGGAACCAATAATGAAAGATGAACTAGCTCACTTCTATCTACAAGATTCAAACAGAGAGAGGAAAAGTCACCTAAACGCTGACGACACATCAACATGAGGTATTCATTTAATAAAAGTTTTAAGGTGTTTTTTTCCGTATGATTAGATTTGTATTTTTGCTCAGCACCTGGAATTCATCACATCACATGGATGCGAGTGCTTGTTTTATATTTCTCTGAAGGCATTATTATATTTAAACATACAGTATAGAACATAAAAATACTGGAATCAGTATACATATTACCCACTCTGTGCAGTTCTTTCACCGTAGGTCCCCCCAGGTTGCCAAAAACTACCACAATTCCAGAAATATTACATTACCACAGTGTCAACTAGCTCCAGTAATATAAATACAATTAAAAATAACGTGCTGGAATGATGCAAATTCTTGTAAACTGTGTACATATGTGGAATTTGAGAGGGTTTAGTGAGTACATAAAGACATAAAAAGTGAAGCAGTGTCACTATGAGGCTTCTAAAAACTGACAAAGTATCTTCAAGACAGGCTGAACAGGTTCCCTCCTCCGTCATTTTCTCATCCACCTACACCCGGGTTGGGCCTCCCCCTCCCAAACTGTGATGACAGCATCCACGGTGGCAGAGCAGGAGAGACACAAGACAGTCTGGATTACCAATCCACCGCCACAACATCCCCTCCCTAACAGGATAACACAGCATAATAAACTCCATAAAATAATCAAACTTATTACAACTCTTAACCCCTGTTTAATGCTTTCTGCTCGGCTTACGTGTGCCGGCATTCACCGCTAGTCAAGTCACAAAAGAGAATAGTTTTATAAGACTAGAAGAACATGGACAGCAGATTGTGATGCCTTAATATTGCCTTTAATTGGATTTGTAAATGATGTGGCTATATTAACACTTCTTGCAGCTCGGTGACTTAGTGAAGTGTTTAGAAGGGAAGGAAAAAAAGGGGGTGAAAGTTAATTAATCATTTGTGGCCCCAGCTTAATTAAAGTTTCCCAGTGTTTGTAGTTAATGGGTGGATTGATGGAACAATGGCATGAACGCCCCCCTGCCACCACGAGAGCAGAGAGGGTCCGCAGAGAGTTCAGATTTCACAGCCTTTGATTAACACACACACAAACTTAGACACCACTTTTTATGCACACACATAGATGTATGAATGAAAACACACAGGGGCAGGAGAGTCCCCTTCAAACTTCACAGATACCATTGCTCCCATTGAGGGATTCACATTAATTAGCTGGGATCAAAACCTACAAATCCCTCCACTGAGAATTCAGCTGCAAACGCTACCTCCATCATCTATGCTACGTCCCTTGATGCACACTAACAGAACATAGCCACATATCCGTGCTAGGGGGCCTGGGTGAAAAAAAGAGCTGCTGGGGCACCTAATAAACATCCTTGTTCCTCCTCCGGTGTTCCTATGCTGGAATGTTATTTGGCCTCAAGTTTACTCTGCTTAGAAACAAATTAATTCAGGAATATACACTACTAGGTCAGCACAAAATCACTTGAAATACACAGTGCAGTCTTACAGCTAGATTTTTCACACAGAAGCCTTCCCAGAGACAAACATTACTCTCATATTTTCCTTGTTTAAAGGCATCAACCCTCCAGAAAAGCAATGGTGTTGCCACATTCCTTCTCTCCAGAATATCTCAGTTCCACAATGCTAATATAAAGCTTTAGTAAAGTGTATTTTCCATTTTTGAGTGCATTTAAGTGAAAAAAGTTAGGTGTCAAAATGTGGGAACCATATTTATTAAAGGAGAATTTGCAGTATTGAAAACTGCTATCTAGACCAATCATGTCGATATGCTGGCAACTGAGAATGTGCCACTCATTTCAACACATTAATTTAATATTACAGTGTATTTCATGTCCATCTTACATATGAGAGCAGTGATTCCCAACCAGGCATGGCTCAGGTTATACTTCCATAGTAGCCAGGATACATGGAAATACTGGCTCAACTAAAACTAACAGAAAATACAATTTAACTAAAGAACTGAGCAGACCAAGAGAAGTCTGAGTAGAAAAGTAAAGTAAAAGTAATGGATAAACGGTCGAAGTAGACAGCAAACAACAATGCACAAGTGACTAAATACTCAAGTAATGGTGAAAATCTCAATAATGGTTAAAATAGCTAGCTAAAAGTGTGGCTGAGAGTTGAAACTGTTGGCTAAATGTTTGCTACAGTGGAAAATGCTAGCTAACAGCAGGCTAATGATAAACAAGTGGAATTGTTAGCTAAAAGTGGTGTTAGAACCCATCCAAGCAGCCACACATGCAGTTTGTTGAGAATGAATAAAATGTGTTTTTATTTACAATATACTTACAGGTCTAGGGAGTCAAATTTACCTTCAGGGTGAACAGAAGCCAAAACAAACAAACAAACAAGCAAACAAAACAGAATAACCGACACCAACAAACCAAAATACAGTATCTTATCAACCTGTTGAACATAGACAGTAGGAAAAAAGGTAAAAAGGAAATGGCTGCTCACCTGTACAAACTCATAAACTTGAACAAAGTCATCTGTGTGGCAGAAATCTACAGGTGAACAGTCTGGATCCAGGTGAAGCCGGTCTGGAGGAGAATGAGACGAATGGTTTCCCGCTCGGCGTCAGCGCCATCTTGGCTTTGTTTTTATGGGGTTGTTATCAGCCAATCACCTGCAGCCCGGTAGTGAATCAACCAATCGGCGGCTTGTATCTGAACAATTCAATTTGCATACAAAACCACACTCATCCTCGTCAGGTACTCCATACTGGGAGAGAAAATGGACCAGGTACATGTCAAATAAAATATAAGACCAGTATAGCTAACAATTGCCCTTATAAGTTAAATATATGGCAAACAGTATTGCCAACAGATTTAGCTAGAAGCTTAGCTAACAATTGCAACTATTAGCTAAATATATGGCTCACAGTTGAAATTATTAGCTAAATGCTAAAAGTGTAGCTACCAGTTGTGACTGTTAGCTAAAAGTATGGCTAACACTTGAAATTGTGTGGCTGGTATGACCTAAAAGTACAGGTGACAGATGAATTTGTTAGCCAAAAGGATGGCTAAAAGTAGAAATGGTTAGCTAACAGTAATCTTTGGATAAACAGATGGAACTATTAGCTGAACATAATTAATACAATTGACAAACAGTTGAGGTAGCTAGCATAATATATGAATAAACAGGTACATTTTAACTGAAAATATAGCTAGCAGTTGAAACTGTTTGCTAATTTTATGAATTAACAGTTGAAAATGTTAGCTAAAAGTGGATAAATAGCTAAAATAGCTCATTAAAAGTATAGATAAACAACAAAAAATTGAACTAAAAGTATGGCTAAACAACTGGAAACTGTTAACTAATACTGGGCTCAAGATAAACAAATAAAACCATTAACAGTATGAATAAACGGTTTAAACAGCTGAAAGTTGAAAGCAATGGATTGATGTAAGAATGTATACCATAGCTTAAACTAAAGAATTAATAACTCTGATTAAAGTCACTTAAACACTGACAGTTTAACTGGATAAAACTTCATTTTAACAATATTCTTTTATATCACTTTTTTTAAATAAAGTGTTAAATAAGATCCCATTTAAAAATGAGTTCAAATAAACACATTGGAACATGAGGATGATGTTTCTTGAGTCCATCTGTCAGGACTGTGGATGTACGTCAGATGAAAAAGGTTAACCAGTGTCTTAGAGTTTCAGCAGGCTTGTAGTTTTCTCCTTCCTGTGCTCTGAAAGACTTTAAATGTGGTGTGTCGTTGACATACCCATGAAATAGGCTTCTCTGAAAGAAAAAAGGCCTCTTCCTCATGGTTTAAGTGCGATACAAACTTCTGAATAACACCACTTTCAGAAGGTCTTTAGGAGCATAGACTTTACACGCGGTTGGTGCTTTCACCAGACATTCTGCTTCCTTTACAAAGTCTTTTAAAATTGCTATTTGAAATCAAGCGTTCTCTAATTTTGCACACATTTGCAGCTTCTTATCACATTTGCGTGGTGATGTACTGTACGCTGGTGCCAAAACCGCTCATTAAAAAAGATGATTATTTTAAAGAGGTGATGCAACTCAGAGCAACTGCAGCATCCTTCAGTCGGCCGGAGAGCTGGTAAAGAGCTCCCTCTGCTGGAACCACATCATCACTTTTTCCTCTTTTAAATACTATATTCTGTTTAATAATCATAATTTTTTATTTTGTGCTGATCTTGAGGAAGAAGACAAACATGGCGATTTTTTAAACTGGTTTATTGACATGTGTATAGCGATTGTCTGTGCACCGGACGATTACAGAAGAATATGTTATAAAATAATACAAAATAGCTGTACATAACACAGATATATTTAAAGGAATGCATTGTTAACTGTGAGGTTTTACGCTGTATAATACATGTCGGCTACTCACTCACCTATGACAAGGCGAGCTCATAAAGTTGAGGAGGTTGAGGTTTCGCCATCTGGAATGAGGGTTTAACTGATAAAAAACAAAATTAGGGACGAGCTTATGATGTTACTGGTGGTATTAAACTGCGCTAAAATACTGTCTGAATTTTTTCTAATCTAAAAACAAAGAAAATTACATAACTAGAACCCAAATGAAGGATAAAAGTAAAATTAAAAGTAAAGAAAAATGAGCTGAAACGAATATTTCAGGTCAGAAGCCGATGTGGGTGCTGCAACTGTTCTCCATCCACATGCCAATGGTGTTACATGTTGTACTGTTTATATATATTTATACTTAAAAGCAGGATTCACTAGATTTGGCGTGATTTGTAAAGGGCAGAGATGTTTTTCGTGCCTGTTTCACTAAATCCCTTTATATAGAGACCCGTATATGGCTGACCTGTGGTGGCTCCACTGTATGCCCCCCATTAGACGTGCCTACTTTCACATCTAATGCATCGTTTATGTGTTTTCAAAGTGTCTTTTACCAGGTTTCCTTCAGGCCTCGCCAGCTGAGAGTCTGAAATCACTAATCCTGAGCTACAGTAATTATCAACACTACGTCACTTATCCACCATCCGCCAAGTACAAATCTTGTATTTAGACTTCAAATAAGAACACATCACATTCTGAAGACAGCACGCTGACTTTCATTAGCTTTAAATGTTCCACGATGGGCCTAAATACAAAAATGTAAACAAGTGTTGAGCATCTTTCTCGCGGTGGATTGGTTTGGTGGAAAATATTCGCATAGTAGTACAAAGTGGGATTCAAGAGGTCTCATTCACAAAGATCTATCAAGTACGAGGATTTTTTTAGGCTCTCTTTTGTTTTCTTTCTTCCAAAAATAAAACATAACGACAAATAAAAGGAAAATGCTGCAGTTTTTAGGACTCGGAAGACAACTTGGTCTGCGACAAAACGCTCTCAGCATGAATAACAAGTTGGCAATCCACCGTGCAAAGTTTTTCGAGTATGTGTAGTGTACATACTAGATGTGTAAGCACATGCAAGCTAGACACAATTTCCGTGTGAGTGTGTATTATCAATTATGTCTTCCATACTTGAGGCTATTATTGAAAATTACCAGACTTTTTTTTCGAGCTATTTCACCAAGCTACACCATAATATTCAGTTACAAAAATAGTATCACAATATAGACCATTCAATATGAGCACCAGGGAAGGCTAAATATAGCCCGAGTATTTGGCTACATTCATTGTCTGGGCAATGTTTTCCGGTAGCATTGTGTGTAAGTGTGTTTGTTGGACACAGTGTTGGCAATGTTTTCTCACTCACAAGCTCTCCTACATCTACCACACGATTAATATTTGGAAACATACAGAACTTGCTTACACTGAGTAACAACCAAAACCAATTGTCAGATAGAAAAATAGTTGTTTTTTTTAACACTGAACATCTAAAAGAAGTCCTCCCACTTTCCCCAAATAAACCCAGCCCTCCCCATTTGCTAACAAAATAGTTTTTCTTTGAAACAAAAAAAGAATTTTCTTTTGAGGTTATATAAGGTTAAACCTATTGACACTCCATCACACGAACATTGACCCTGTTTAGCATAATTCAGTAACCAGAAGTGTGTTCAAATTAACAACAGAAGCATCAGAACATGTCCTTTTTTATGACAATTCCAACAACGGTATTGTTCTGCAGCCTAAACATGCTGATTTCTGTCAGCATAGTGAGGATAATGACACAGTTAAGCCCAAAATTTTTCCATATATGTGCCAAATTTTGATTTAGAGCGAATTATTATTTGGCCGATAGGTTTCTTCTGGCTGGAAATGATATCGACGAGGGACAAAATACAGCAATGAATTGTATTTGAGATGTTAATGATAAATTTGAACTATTATCCTACATGTTCTTCTGCAGACTGCCTGATGTTTTTCTCAAGAATCCTTATGGTGTACTCTTTTCTCATAATGCTGTTTCTGCATTGCACCTCCATCATGTTTGATGGTGCAGATGGTGTTTTGCTTCCTTTTTCTTTCATCCCTGCATCTAAACAACTCCATTTCCACCGCATCCAACCACAGAAGTGATGACAAAGCCTTTTTTCTTTGTCCAGCTGAGCTTTTCTGTGTCTGTGTTGTCCTTGTTCAGTATCTGCTGGACTGTCTGATTCACATGTTGCTACCAGAACTGCTTGTCAGGATGGTCTTAGTGCTGATCTTTGGATTCTTCTTGGACTCTACCATTCTTGCAAGCACAGGGGTCACTTCTGGCTTCCTACCAGCCCTTTGAGGTTTTCCACAGTGTGGAACTCCTTGTAATTTTGGATGATGGTTTGCACTGTGGTCACTAGCACTTGAAAACATTTGGATATGGTTTTATAGCCTTTCCACATGTTGTGAGGAAATGAAGGTCCTCACTAAGCTCTTTGGTTTTAGCCATGACTTGCAATGGACTAGTAACTGACTAGAGAGCTACAGCATCTGCTGTTCTTAGTTTACAGTGCATTAGAACACTCTAGAACATGGTAGAAATAACCAAGATCCTTTGGAATGGTATAGAAGTTTGCACCTTATCAAAGATTAGCAGCAATTTTAAGGAGAATGAATGAATTTGGACATGGTATTTTAAGTAAAAACGTATAAAAAATATGTCAATTAACTATTAAAATCTGTAACACGTGTCTCTGTCACTTATTAGTGTCATTTCCAGCCAGAAGAAACCTATCGATCAAATAAAAAACTTACTCTAAATCAAAATTTGGCACACGTATGACTAATTTTGGCCATAACTGTACATGTAGAATGAGTACTTCAATGCATTTCAATGATTTGGTTGCTCATCTTTAAGTTCTAGTGCTTTGGTTACACCACACATACTTGGATCACTGGTCCGAGACCTTGTTTGGAAATAAAAGAAGTGATGGGATTGAACACGCCTCTGGTTGAGCCCTTAACCTGGAAACCATTTCAGCCATGTTTGAAGGGACCGCTGACCTAACACTTGGCTAAACATAGCACAACATCTAGCTTAGCTATGGGAGTGCTATTATTGCTTTAGAGGGTTGTGAAGTGGAGTTTACCCAGTTTCATTCCCAGCCTTTGTTTATCCTCATTCTGCTTCATAATTAGGACAAGATCTTCAGCATGCAGCGTTCCCTCTGGTGCTTCAGAGCTAATCAAAGAGTCGGCAGGTTTTCTTTCCAACCAAATACGACACAAGGGATCTCATTTATCTCATTTACGGGGGTGTTTGTGCATAGATTTCACACTTAAAGGATATGTCTAGACAAAAGATGAAAACTGCATATACTGAAAATATCCTGATTTTAAAAATTGTCACTATGAATTTAAAATGCTGAATGGGAGCACAAGCCTGTGATCCCACCTTGTGACCTCCCATTAAAAATAAAGCTAGATCAGCTGCTATTTCAGGAAGGAAAATATGGAACTCAGACAAAATCTATAAGAAGACTTGATGTGAAATATATAGTGAAGATGTTTTTTGCTGATGTTGAGGCCAAAGGGATTAGTTTGCTGCAACCATTTAAGAAAAAAAAGACATTCAGCAGCAGCATTTCACATCGACATGTTTTAGAACCTAAGATGTGGTGAGATTTCAGGCCAAGAAGTGCAAGAAGCAGTTCTTCATCAAGTGAAGAACAAATAGACCTGCAAGAAATGCAGGCTAACTGAGAAACAAGGCCATTCCTTTGTTAAGAGGTGCGATCAAAACGTTCTTAGACTTTGCCTGTTTAGCATGAATGGAGAGCAATGGTCACGAGTGCAACATAATTGTCATGAGTTAGGATGCTTAGTGACATCATGCTATTAACATCAAGACCAGTGTCAGACGTTTCTGTGACCACTGGAAGATGTGCATTTTCATTTTCTCCTTGGAGCTGAAATAGGAGCAGAGTGCAAACACCACATTGTGTATCAGTCTGCAGCTGGATGATCCAACCTCCATGTGGAGGATCATTAACGGGTGACCAGAGGTGGGTGTGTGGCTACCACCAAAAGAAGAAACAGCAGTTTTCACATTGAAAGAGCTGCAGTTGGCAAGACTGGGGAAGGAACGTCAGATCAGGAGCACCAAGAACATGCCCGTCAATTCAATTAATATATAGTGGCAATTTACTCCGTCAGTCATCTCAGGGCACGTCACATAGTAAGGCCAAGACCTTACAATATTATATTAGAGAGAGAAATCTAACACATCCAATAATGCCTTTGAGTAAGCATCCACAGAACTGTGCACCATGAATTTTTCAGGCTGTCAAGGCAGAGATCTACTGTAAAGTTCTGAGGGAGAGTATTCGGCATAAACTGTGGCACAATGGTATGCAGATGATTTCAACTGCATTGTGTGCCCACTCACAACACGGTGATTATTCACTCTTTCTCTGGCCAAAACAACAGAATCATTCTCTATCCAGATCTACGTTGTGACTTCATTTTGTCCCCATTTGGACGCAGGTGGATTCCGGGAATGATTACAGAACGGACAGCGTATCACTGCACAACAAATCTACTGTGAATGGAATGCAGGCAAAATATGAACTTTGCTATTTTTTTGGCGCAGACTTTGAACTATTTGATCGCACCTCATATGTGCAAAAAGCTACTTGCCATTTTATACTGTGCAAGATATCTAATACTGAGATAAAGGTTAAAGCCTGATACAGTAGATAGTTATTATGAGTATGGGTAATTTGATAATGTTGAGAAAATACATGGTTTAAAAGGGTTAAGCAGCATCGTTTAGGCTCCTGGGGAAGTAGTCCTAAGAACTATGTCTTCAGCTGGCATTGTGGTGGCTGGAATTAAAAACATCAGACTCCTGCACGACAGAGGACTGGACATACCTTAGAATTTAGAAATACTCTCTACATGACAGCTCTGATCATTCTGCCATGTTTTTGCCACCAATCCTCCTGATTTTATACCAATTAACAAGCTCTGAAGGATAAACAAGGGCAAGGATTCTTCAGCACTGAGCTACATTCAGTAACACAACGTTGTACACTCAGACTGTGAGAGCGCAACACCCATAATCTAATAATAATCTGACCACACTGACCAACGTTTGCACATTAATGAAGCTCAGGTACTACTTGTTATTGTGATAGTGGTTGCTGAGAAGTGGTGACTAGTCAATGGGGCCCTGGAAGATGAGCCTCGTCCAGCCGGGGGTGCTGAGGGCAGTGGAGCAGAAGGGGCAGACGGGTCTGAAGGCGTGGGTCCCGTGGGGCAGTGGAGTCTCAGCCCAATACCTGGCTGTCCTCTCTGAGCAGACGTGGCCACACGGCACAAAACCATGAGTGGGAGCTCCGGCGTCCACGTACACTGCAGGCTCACAGCCCAGCCACAGGGGCACGTAGGGGCCCACGCTCCTGCACAGGGGACATTCTCGACGGACTGTGGAGCTCTCGCCCTCTCCTGGATCCTCCTCTCCCTCTGATCGCTGGCCCCAGTCGTGGCGTCCGTGGACGTGGCCGCAGGCGAGGTAGACCCAGGGCTGACGCTCCTCAAGGCTAAAGTAACAACATAAACAGAGTGTCAACAGTATTTTTGTGGGAGGATGTGTGACACAAAATACAAAAAACTGAAGAATTTGCTCACAGGCACTTCTAAAGATGGAAGTAAATTAGTATCATAATAGAAATGTGACGACCCTGGAGTCATCTTGAGGGTGGCTCTAATGTTTGTTTCTATTGGTTCTGCAAGTGGCTGCTTAATGTAATCAGGAGCACCGGTGGGACCCCCGGTTACTTAGTGCTGGATGCAGTCTAATCACCTTCTGATTCACTCCACAGGTACCTCACACCCACATCTTGTTATGCCATTTCAGTTCTTCCTTCAGGATTTGGTTTGCACCTCACAACATCTTCACAGACATCATTCACACCACTGATCCCACTGATTCTCACAACCCCAAACTGTTCTGGTTAATTTGGCTTTAATTCGGTTTGATTTAATTTAATAAAAACATATTTTAATTTCTATGCTTGGTGCGTCTTGTCTTCCCTTTTGTTGTGGCCATTTTGAGCCAGGTCATAACAGGAAATAATCAGTATATTTGAAACATTAAGTGACATAGAGCTCTGTGCATGTTGTGAATGCAAGAATCACCACTTGAAAACCTCTTTTAGGGCTGTTGTTGGGTAGAAAATCAGGGTAGGTACTTCTATGTGGTCTTTAAACTGCTGGGCAGGGTTTGAGGGGCATTTCTCTGTCTTCTTGATGTCCTCGTCAAGTAACAATCCCCTCTTTTCAAACATCCCATCAACACCATAAAATTTACCATATGGGCTAACATAACATATAGTGCTCTGTGTACTTTATGTTCATAGAGCTGGAGTTCCAACCAGTAGCTACTATTTGCTCTTGTTTTGGTGCACTAAGAGTTAATGTCACATTCAAAGCTGGATCCTACATCTAAGTGCCATCCCAGGCCTCCATCAAGTTCCTTCAGTGTAAAGCTACCTATAGTCGGCTGTGACTGTTCTCCCTACCTGTGGCTCCGTGGCAGGCTGGGGAAGGCTAGAGTGCTGAGGCCTACTGGACACTGAGGCCGGGATGCGTTAAGCTCCTGACGGAGTGCCTCCAGGTGACGCAGGGTTGGAGCTCGCATGAGCCCCTCACCTGTGCGCCACAATAAGGTGGCACCACACAGATCAACCAGAGAACCGTCTCGTAGTGCACTGCTCTCTCCCTCCGCCTGGAGGTGACATACACAGATACAGGTTTACAGTCAAAGCAAAAGCAGGCCGTAAAGAAGCTAAAAAGTAACAGAACCAGCAACAGCTCACCAGTTTGCCCCGGCTGGGTCCAGAACGAGTTTCCCTCAGAGCATAAACATCTCCACAGACAGAGATCTCCCTCCATAGACCCTGCTTGGGGTCCTCTGGGAACCCCTCTGGGTGCATCACTAGAACCCCGTTAGTGGTCAAACCGTCCATGTGTCCGTCAGGATTTTTCCATTTGGTTGCTTTCTCCTGTGGCAGAAAAGAAAATTAAGATATATAAGCTACCCATCATGAAATTAGCTGATTTACAAGAGGTCAAAATGATAGGTTTTGATCTTCTGAGCAGTGATGAATGAATGAAATGTTTTATTTATTACTGTATCATGCATGTAACTACATCACCATGGATTTATCCAAGCCAAAACTAGAGTAATACTTAAACATTTCCACAACAGTGAAAGCCAAAAAATGGAGAAACATCTTAAGCATCTGTCACAAATCTACAAGCATTTTCTTCAACAGAATTAATAAATCACTGAAAAAAACAACATATACTCCATAGTGTTGATGAAATAAAGTGAATGCTGAATAAATAATCCATCTAGTCTTCTTTTCCAGTTTTCTGAGACAAACTCAGAAACTTATACACACCAGATTTCCAGTTCATAATCATCTGTGCTCAGATTGTTTTAGGATTTTGTCATTTACTGTCTTACACTTTGGCTACATTGAACAGGAAACATATGCGGACTGTTTGCAGAGCGGACAGTTCCTGTGCTAGCCACTGGCAGCAATATGTTCCACATCAGCCAGCACTAATTAGCTGCTAGGGAGCCATTGTAGTGACGGAGAAGAATATCTAATAGGAGTATGGTGGAGGATGTGGATGAAAACCCTAAGAAGCATCCAAGAAAAGTTTCTGACGCTTCAGTTAAAAAGAAACTTCAGAGGAAGAAAGAGATCGATGGCGAGGCATACATCATTAACACAAGTAGGGTTTGTGTAATTACTCTCACTGCCAGAAGGGAAGGTTTAAATCATCGTAATTTGAACAGTACAAAGGAAAACTGTACTTCGATTAACCTAAACAGTGATTACAAAAATACACTTCATTATCAGTCCACTCACCCCTAGGAAGATATTTTTGGAGGAGTCGAAGCCTGCAGCGTAGATGCGAGCAGTGTAGGGAGGGTTGCGTTCACACACCACTCTGCAGGCGAATCGGGAGATGGTGCTGGGGGCGATGGAGGGGTCCTCCCCTTCCTTTCCCCCTCCGGAGGTATCGGTCACCACGAAGTCGATGGGACTTTCTGTGGAGCGCCCGATCTGCAAGGAACAGCACAGAGAGCTATAATACAGCTATAATTTACTGGCAATTAAATTACTGCAGTGTTTTGAAATTCCGACATTTTAATAGTTTTTTTCTGAAACATGGCTGCTCATACTTTTAATACTGTAAGGGACTTGGCCGAGACAGTTCGATTTAATGGATGTAAAACAAATCCGTGACAGTATTAAAAGAGTAGAACCTTGTGGATAAAAATAGACTTTCTTGCAGATATTACGCACAAGCTTTTATTTTTAATGGTCAAAGTTATGAACCAAAATAAGCTTCCCACTGTAGAAATTACTTTGATGATTACATAACGGTGTATTTTGGGAGAAACTTGCACGTGATCACAAATCTAGGATTACTTTTTGTCGTGAATGCTGTCATCTTTGAAGGAGGACTTGTGAAAACGTTAACCCTGTTTTCTCAATCTTCCTTGACGTGTTACCTGGAACATGTCTGTGTTGTTGTCATGGCAGTACTCCACCACCACCGTCTGGTTACGGGACAGTGTGAAAGAGATGCTGTGCTGCCCTCTGCTGTGCACCGCCTGCAACAACAGCAGCAGCAGCAACAAGATGCGTTAATGCACTCATTTTCTGAAACACTTCACCACTATGTAGACTATCCAAATGCTTGACTAAACAACGTAGCTACTCAGAAGACAATAACACATATTTAGATTCATAAATGTGGCATTAAACAGGGGTTTTCCCTGCTCAGAATGGGTCTTTTGGGATGAAAAGTAGTGTGTGTGACAGTAAGCATTGTCTGTCTGCATAAAATAAAGGAAACAAGTCTGTGTTACCCAATTTGTCGTGTTATTTTTGACTATTTGAAGTACAAAAATTTCCATTATGCTTAATAAATGAAACCCAAATTAACAAAACTGGTCAAAAGATTGAACTTTTGTTTAAATGATCAATTTTTATCATCTGGTGCTGCTGATTTTCCTTTGATGCTGGCTAAAATCTCTTTGAGCACACCAAAAAATCAAATACTCCTTATCCAGAAAAACCCTGTTAAAGTAAAATTGTAAGTGGCAGCAGCACTTGACAATAATCTGATGGTGGCAAAACATTAATTTGTCTTTATTTTATAGATGACAACATGTGTCAGTCATCAAGCAATCATGCATTCTGATGCAGGAAGACACAGCACACAAAAGTACAGACCACATACGCCCATCTTCATGATTAGTCATCCTTCCTCTGGCACATTTCTGAAAGACTCACAGGAAGGAAACTAATGTTGCACACTGATAAAACACGAACGCAGACCTTGCTGTCCTGTGGCGTGTTGAGGATGTGCACAGCGCTGGGTTTGACACCGTTGGCCTTGGCCCTTCGGTACAGAGCGAAGCGGCTCTTTCTGCGCCCACGGTCTCCGCTTGGAAGAGAGCCATTGTACCTGGAGAAAAGACGCACAACAACAAGCACAGGAAGGAAGCATGAAACAAACAGATCCTCGTTAAAGCTGGGGTAGGCAGAAATATGGAAAAGGTTCAAAAAAAGCCTCTTTCTGTCCTTAGCTCCTCCCATCAGACCAATATGGGCGTTTAGATGTGCTTTATATGCAACACAAGCGTGACATAAACATGAACATAAATATGGAATTGAACTGGACACAGCTGCAGCCAGGAGCCTTTAGCAGCAATTAGCAGACGGCTAAAGTGTTGGTGACATAGCCACTCAGTGCTAGCTTAGAGATAAATCAAACTGCACAACCTAACCAACCATTGGAACACACTTAGATATAACAAAAAAATTTTAAAAAATGAACTTAGCAGCTCATGTGTCCAGTAAAAGAACAGCCAGCTCAGAATATAGTAGTTATTGGGCACAGCTCCAGTTTTATGTCTACGCTCTAATGTTGTCTCATGTTGTAACCCTTTGTTTTTGGGTGTATTTTTACAGCCACCATCACACACAGATCAATAAATAAATAAATAACAGTTGAATTTCTTGTCTCTCATTTATTTTACAAAAACTGAAAATAAAAATGTCCAACCATTTTCCAAGTGACCACAAGTGTTATTAATGCTGGGGAAAATGGTGGCTCTACATACTACAGATATTTTACTGCTCACACTTTAATTTTGTTTCCATACTCTATCTCCTCTCACTTTGGTGTACACAGCCTGCAGTTCAGCCAAAAACGTACAGAATTTTTGTCACATGACTGTCATAGCGAAGTCAGTCGTGGCTTTTCAGTTGTACCAAGAAGTGAAGAATTTTTCGTTTTTTTTTTCCTTCCGATTTTGCTGGAAATGGGTTAATTTTCCAGACAGGGTAGAATGGCACGCATAATTAGTTTGTGGGCTGTTGGAAAGAAGAAAATTCAACAATTCTTGTTACTTTTACAGTTTGTCTCTTATAAATGGTGTAGTTTTGGTACTTTCAAGATAACAAGCCTTTCAAACCTGTCAGCAGGTTTTGGGGTTCAGAGGGTTAACCAGTTTACTGTCAGACTCTCTATAAGACTCTTTTTGAAAAGTCCACTTTATTTATTTGGGTTGTGTTTGCAGTGTAGGCAGTTGCTGCCAAAGCTAGGACATCGACTTTTCCTGCAAGGTATATGGCCATTGAATTCATCTAAAGGAACGTGCCAACAGCCAATAGCGCATACGATCCAAAAATACAATGCCAAGAGGAGGTGCAGAGGTCTAATTTGCTCTTGGACAACTTGAATTACAATATGCCAAAAGATTATTCTAGAATTTTTGCGTAACAATGCCATAAATGTACCACAGCTTTAAGTAGCTACACTAAACTACACTACAACTCAGAAACCTAATGTACACACACATTAAGCTCCATCTTTCCTGAGAAACCCTAATGGAGGCAAAAACACTTATCTTGTTTGCACACAGTGCGTAAGTGTCATCACTTAAAATGCCGCGGAGCTGCCACTATGTCTGCAGAAATAACTGAAACTAATCTGTACGGCATATATACTACAGAAATGAATTAAAGTAGCATGTTCGAGCCGCTCGTGATTCACATTAAACTGCTGAACCTCAATGAAAAGGACAACTAGCACTTGATCTGAGTCACTCAGCCTGTACTTAAAGCCCACGTTCACCAAAGAGGAGCTTCATCTAACCTCTTTCTCATGTAAAGCATTTCAGCAGGACAGAATTATCTCCATGACATCACCGCACAGTTACATTAAAGCTTTGATTATGTGCCCCAGTTAGGCCTTTGAATGCTACTTTGAAGGTATGCGTTTATTAATAGAAGCAGAAATGAAAATTCTGAATCTTCGCATGAGAGTGGTAAATAATAAATTTCAATCCAGACGTCGACTGTTTTATAATTTAATTTCAACCTTTTAATGATGTTAACTCAGTTCTGCTGCTGGTGCTAATGGGAACACTGAGTTTCTCCTCTTCTTTTTTTGTTTTTGAAGCCGAGTTAAATGACAAAGTATTAAGATTTTTAACTTAAATGAGAGTACCAACACAGCAATGTGACTATACTCCATTACAAGTCAAAGTCCTGCATGAAAAATTGTACTTAAGTAAAAGTACATAGCAGCAAAATGTGGTAAAAGTTCTTGTTTGGTACCTGTGACTGATATATTATTATATGTGCCACCATTAGAGGATTAATAGTGAAGCATCAGTGTGTCAGCTACATGTTTGAACTACTTTACACTACTTTTTTTCAATGCTGTTTATGTCCTGTACATATTGCAGTATTGACAATAAAAAGACTTTGACTTTGACTTTGACTTTGACTTTATATACAGTTTCATACACAGGGACAGCGGATAACTCTGAGGGCTCCAGACATGAGTAATGAGAGAAGAGAGAAGAAAAAACAAAGTTCTGACCCACAAATCTGTTTTCACTTTTTCTCTCATCTTTGATTTTTAATACAATATTGAATCACTGGAACCTTTATTGAAATGTGAGAAGAAATGTGAAGGAAGAGTCAATATTTAGTGGAGCTGACCACTCATAAGCATCTAAAATGTGGGAAAGAGTGCACATTATGCTTTTTGGAAGAAGCCAGAAAAGTTTGAAACCACTGGTGTAATCTTAAACTATGGGCTGTACTTTAAAAGCCTCCCTTGTGTCAAATCAGCATCCGAAAGAAGCCATCAGATCAACATAGTGGAGGATAAAGTTCAATATTTTCCTCTAAAATGTAGTGCAGTGCAAATATAAAGTAGCATAAAATGGAAATACTCAAGTACAGTACTTTAAATGTGTACTTAAGTACAGTATTTGAGTAAATGTACTAATTTACACCACCGTCAAATACCATTTTCACAGTTTGAGTTCACTCAGAGGGCAGTATGCTGGTTTTAGGCTTTACACTAATCAGCCGGACACGGTTCTTATTAAAAGCATTCAGAGGAAACCCAGCAGGCCAGAAGACCACAACAATATAGACAATAACTGTCCTCCTCACTGGCCTTCAAACCTGATCAGATCAGAGGGCATCTGGTGAGTCTCAGTTCTAACCCGCCTCACACTGAGGGTCAAAGGATCCACTGTCTGCTCTGACAGCATCAGAACAGTGAAGCTCTGAAGCTGGGATTGATTCATCAAGCTCAAGTCTTTTAAAAAGAAAATCAGCCTGTGGCCATTGTGATAGATTCTGAAGTAACTCATCAAATTTAAACGCAAAATTCTACTTGATTAGATGTTTTCAAACAGAAATCTGCTGGGCTTTATTTAATTTTTTTTACCCCATTACATGGCTCCTCTGCTGTCTTCAATGTGGGCCCCTAATGAACATCCTCAAATGATTATTATGATTGGATTACACTGCTGGTGCAGCTGTTCATACTGAACCTGGGAAATCCAGTTTTACTCACTGTGCAGATGTAACCTGGAATAACATGAACAATAAACTAAAGCTTGACCTGTTTTTTATTTCATCTTATTTTACCTGTTCTTACTTTAGTTGATTCACCTTGGCTTGAATCTTAATTGCTTTACTTCTACTTAATAGTTTTATTATTTTGTGTTTAAATAATTTTACTGATAGTTTCATCCGTTCTCTTTCCTCCATCTTCTGTTTATTTGTGTCTTTGCAAATAAGACCTCTACTTCAACGTAGCTTAGAGTTTACATAAACAAATAACTGAAATATAATCGAAATCGCAATATGGCCAAGTGTAATATCTGACCTGCAGGAAATTATAAATAACGCTAAACTGTGAGGCACTGTGGTGTGACAGAGAGCCTACACAACATATTCTCCAGATGTAAGGGAGCATGCTTGTTTGACACAGACCACACCAAACCCACATTATTTTCATATTGTTTTCAGTGGAGAAGAACAGCAAAATTAACATTCCCATTAAAATTGTGACTCATATTGCACTGGCAAAATAATCGTAATGTGATGCTTTCTTGAATATTGTTCAGCCCTAATGTAAATACACTATCACCCAAACAATCCCTAAAAAGAAAACAATTATGTATAAATGCAATATGTGGTTATTACCTATACACTGTATGACAATGTGGCCAACTGCATTTAGAATCTATTTGAAATACAGAAAGATGTCTCACAGTACACCTCAGGACACTACACTTAGTTTTGAAGTTCAATAAATAAAGTTAGGAACAAAATGGCACCAAATTGAAATAGAAACCTGTCAGCTATCAGCATTTGATTCCTCATTTCAAGTCGCAATTTCAAAATAAAACAATGCAATTACTACATCGCAATGACTGCAATTTAGGATATGTGTTATGCAGCATGTCTGACCTAGCTTATGGACAGGGTCAGTGGTTTTACAAATTCTGCCTTCCTCCTTGTGTGACAGCTACACTCACCAATCCGAGTGGGCTCCAGACACAACAATTTGAAACCCAAGGAAAACACTAAACCAGAAGGAACACAGGACGTGAAAGCTGAATTTGTACCTAAAGGAAAGCAGCACTTTGATGGTACAGGAGCATTTCAGGTTTGAAAGGGCAGAAAGTATTGTGCAACATCTGCTGTGAAACATTCATACCATCACAAGTCAACACCACAACCTGTCATCACTTTAGAAAAGTAGCACAGGCAGCTCTGTGACGAACATGTGGCTAAAAAAGTCAAGCGAAACCAGTGATGCTCCAACCCAGTAGTAAACACACTGCTATTTCAGTGTTGTTTGCGACATAAATCAGTTAAGCTGCCCTCGAAGAAACTATAACTATGCACAGAAAGCTGAGCTGAAAAATGTAGTTTTATTGGTTAATATTGTGATAGTATCTCATGTGTCTGAAAATATCTTTTTCAAAGATATCTTTTTCAAAGATATTTTGAACCAGAAATGTTAGATTTTCATCGATTTTCAACTTTAATAACTTCATTCTGCATGTCTCATTTTTTTTTAAAAAACTGCCAAAAATAAACCTTTAACAAGAACCAGATTCTGTGAAAACATAAAAATTCTGCACCTCTTAGTCCAACTGAGAAGCCATTAATTACTCAGCTGTAACCAACAGATACATGACAAATATTCAGGAACTACTCAGCTTAACTGCAGGCAGTGTTTACACAGAACAAATAGGAAACAAATATGGAAAGTGTAAGTAGTAAAATAGAGCCACCATTTTTTTTCTAGTATTGGCAACACGTGTGGGTAATCCTATTCACACTGATATCAGATTTTTTCATTTTTTGTAAAAGATACAACCAAAGAAGGTCCATTTTTTTGTACTTCATAATTTTGTGGAATTATACCCGTGTCATACTGCACAGAAGATATTTTGAGCTCTCTCTACTACTACCCATGGTTATGCTGTTTCCATGAAGACGCAGGATTTTATATTGCAGTGAAAAATCGGCCTACAGTGAGTAAAAATGTGACAGTTACAAAAAACGCCTGAAAACTGCTGGGATTTCAGAGGGTTAAGTAATTATATTGCTATATTATATACTGTCTGTCAGAAAAGCTCCCAAACTGTTCAGTCCTATCAAAAGTGAGACACTGCAAAATGCTTGTATTTTCTCATATTATCTTATTTTTTTTGTAACAGCACTTCATTTAGTTTTTTGCAAAAGAAAGCTGTAAAGTTGTTTTGATGTTTAATTTCTCAGTGTATCTACAGGGAAGTTTGTTGACATCATGTATTTTTAATGAGCTGTACTTCCAAGAATTTCAGTGCAAAAATAAATATTCCTGAGGTCAGAGCAGGGCAGTGATTTTTTTTCTCTGTTTGTAAATGTGGTGTCCAGTAAAAAACACATGACTCAGTGCTAACCTGAGCCCTCCATGGCCTGGCCTGTCACTGCAATCTGAACTGTGACAGACGAAAGAAAGACTGGGTCAGGAAGAGGAGACACATGAGGACAGAGCTGAAGATATGAAGCAGGGCAGAGGATAAGAGGGCACAGGAGGGAAATCAGCTTAGAGAGAGAGCGAAAAGGCAAGAAGGTTGACCGAAACAGAGACAGAAAAGCAGTCAGAAGCTATCATGAGTATTAGAGTCAGAAAAGCTAATGAATGGAATAAGGCAAAGGGCATGAAGAACAAGGGTTGGGAGACAAAGCAGAAGGTTGAGGGGGAAAGGCCTGTGGAGGAGCAGCTTCATAAGGTACGAATACGGGCAGCACTGACCTGCATCACGCATGTGCACACATCGTAAAGCACAATATGAAATATTCACTCCTTCTGCCCCCCAACACAGGGTTTATTTTCGTTGAGGGCAAGTCACCAAGGAGGCTGGCCTCCCTGAAAGTCAGCACTCAGCAAAACACTGGAGGGGACTGGGTGAGAGACTGCGACAGAGACCGTGGGAATTAAAAGGTGCATGTGTGGAGGGGAAATACATGCAGAGGACATGTTTGCATAGTGATGAGCCAGTTGTGAGTAGGTCGAGCTTCACCGGGCTGCTGGACGGGGCAGCGGTGTGCACGGTGTCCAGTCTAACTAAGGTAATGAGCGATGGCAGGCAGCCACTGCAAAGATCACATGGCCTGCAGTGAAGCAGGCATCGACCACACGGGGCATGTGATCATCAAGGCTGACAGATGCAGAGTCAAGCTACAGTTGCACAAAACAGGCCTGGAAAGTATGGTATCGGTCAGGCAGCAGCAGAAAGAACAGCCTGTTCTTCTTACACTGGCTACCTGCTGTATGTTTGGGGACAGAGGAGCTGGTCATTGGCCGGATAATTAATAATAACATCCACATTAATGTATCACTTACTACTATAAGCAGGCTGTAAATCATTTTATACAGCAGAATTTTTCTTCATAACCACACAGAAGCTACCTAACAGCCTTGAGTCCATTACTCCGGCAATGTAAAATCAAACCACCAAACCTCAGTCGCTGCAGTTTTAAAGTGAAGCTAACGCAAATGCATTTCCAACCCTAAATGAGCTACGTTATGGCGCACACCGCAGCTTGTGGTTTCACCTGCCAAAAATCCCTCAAAAATAGGCCTCCACTATCACTTCTTCTCACTTCCTCGTTCTGATCTGTGCATGTAAAAGGGACCGCTGTGTTCAAACAGTCAGATGACAAGGAGGAGGACGGCTAATCAGTATTCTGATGCGGGCGGGCTCTAGCCTTCCCAGCTCCATGTTCAGCCGGAGGGGAAGAGATAGGCCATTAGGTCAGTTATCTTTGGCTTACACAGGAAGCTCTGCGGGGCAGCAGGGAGGCCTGTGTGAGCCTGGATGTGACTCTGTATATGTGTGTGTTGTGGCATTTCTGGTCCCTGCAGACCCTGCACAGTGTGGAGGCTGTAGGGCTGGAAATACTGTGGAAGCTGGTGGCTGTCATCAGCACATCCTGCCTACTGTGGTGATGTAGAGGGGCTTTTCCTCCTCCTCCTCCTCATCCTCATCATCCTCCACCTCCTCCTCCTCCTCCTCCTCTTCCTCACTGCTGCCTGGCATGGATGGTCATCTGGCTTTATTAATTAGTAATAACAGCATGAGAGAGACTGTGAGCGAGAATGCATGCATTTTTCAGACAATGATATCCTCCTCAGTCCTACTTTTAGCAATCCTGCACAGTATGACATCATTGGGATTTGCAGGCTGAGCCATCCAGCGCTGCTTTACCCCCCACTACAACCATTGATGAAAAGCTACATCCGTAGTAGCCATATGTACTGTGACTACAGCACATTTTGCACTCAAAAACGCCGAAAACACACAAAATACACATTAATCTGGGGCATAAACTTACTTTACAACATTACTACACAGCCATTCTGGTGGTGGGAAAGCCTGCAATGTGTAATACATGAGAAATAAGCTCAAAATGTGTAACCATGACGAGTTTAATACACCAAAAGGGCGATTTTTCTTCATTAGCATCACATTTAAGCTAAACTCCCACATCCTCTGCTGGTTTATTGTGCTGATGGAGCTGCTACATATTTAATTTACCGAAGCTCTTTTATTTTTTTTAAAGAGACTTACCCCAAAATGACCAGTTCGCCGTATTTTACCGGGTCTTTAACGGGCACATCATCGTCTCCGTCTTTTTTCGGTGAATTCATCAGACTGGACTGCTCCAGGAGAATAGGAAAAAATTTAAAAATTAAAAAAAGAGAAAGAGAGAGAGAGGGGGAGAGACGCGTCCAATGCCAACAGTGGAGAGATAAAACAATGCTAACACACTCGGAACTGTAAAGGGAAGTGGTGCCGAGGTTTGTAGTCTATCAAAGTTTGGCCACAGTCGGGTAAAGTTTCTCCAGACTTCTTGCCGTGTGTTTCGGTGTTTTAATCCCGTGGAGGAGCATCTTTTCGCGGCTTTAATGCCCGTGTGGAGCTAGTTTGTATCGCGACAAATCTGTTCAGTAGCATCGGGTACAACAACGGCTAACGGCAGGGAGTGGCGCGTACCATCCGGTATAGGGGGGGATCATTCGGGATCATACGACAAAATAGTTTATAAAAAGCCCTTTTTAGTAAAAAAAAAAAAATCCATGTGTTTTTGAAACGCTTTCAAAATACTCTACTTTCGGTTACAGTGAAGAAATATAACCACAAGTAAAAATACAAATGTGCTTAAAAGGCGAACCCCCTTCTCAACAACACATGGTCGCGTCTTTGATGGGAAGCTGGCTGGTAGAATAAAACGAGGCGTTTGGAAATACCCGCATCCCCTGACATGCTGAGGCGTCCTGCTATATTTAAAGTAATATCTCACAATACTTGATTTAAAAAAAATATGCGTAACATATAACGATGATTTTTATGGGTCATTATGGAGTCTGACGTAATGAGGGGCTTCGGGGGGTGTGGTGGTGGTGGTGGAGGAGGAGGTGGTGGTGCTGCTGGGATGTGGGTCACCATTGCGCCCCAGACCAGACGACACCTTCCTCCTCTTCCTCTGCGTCTCATGTGGGAGTTGGGAGACAGATATAGGCCGGCTGGAGAGGATGCATGCATCTCCCTCACTGACACACACACACACACACACACACACACACACACACACACAGTACTATACGCACGCAAAGTGTAGTAACGCATCATGTTGTGGCCACATGAGGGCAGTGCATTTGCAAACTTTCCACTATATGAAGTTTTTGCACTAATTTGTGTGTATGTTTGCCGTCAGGATTTGGAAACACTGAAGCTCAGCCCACATATCTCTAGATTCTATCCTCATATTTGCATAATTTTCTAGTTATTTTAGGGCAAAATAGATATAAAATGTCAGACACTTTGCTCTATGCTCAGCACATGTTCCACAGTGAGGTTTACAAAGCTATATATGTAAAAATGTGCCTTAAAAATGCTTGTTTTCCTCATATAATGTAACAGTGATTTGTTTGACCAACTCTTTAAATCGTTCAGGATCAACTGTGGTATATTATTTTTCAGGGCAATTTTCCTCCAAACTAAAAAAAACATCATTTAGCTCCAGGCCTCTTCGTAAAACGTATGATGCAGCTGCTTTTTTTTTTTTTTTTTCATAAAACGGTGTCAATTGTTGATGCACAACTCTTTCTCCAAAGTCACTGCAAATATTAATCCAGTAAGACAGTATGTCCATTCGAGTCTTAGTCAGACTCCAAACATTAACAAGAGATTGCTTCACCTCTTCAGAAGCATCAAAACAAAAGGAGCAAAAAATTCAATTAGTCACTCTGAGAAATCCTCCGTCTGCAGGGATGTTGTTGGGATGTTGAAATATTGAAGGTTCAGCACTGACATCTTTAGATTTTAAACTGATAATGGCAGCATTTTCAAGTTATTTCAGTGTAAAATGAATATAAAATGTGAGACATTGAACTTCAGGCAAACAAAGGTCATTCCACTTTCCTTCTATGCTCAATCCATGACCCAGATTAACATCACAGTGAGGGATGACAGCTGTGTGCTTTGGAATTAGTCTTATTTATGCTGATACACACTGACATGATCATATGTAAAGGTGTACCTTGTGCCAGAAACATGCCACCTTTAATCCACCAGCTAGACTGAAGCCGATAATTTGACTTTAAATAATTACTATTTGGGCGACCGACCCTTTAAAGAGTCCAGGGAAATTGATGTCGCTGCTGGAGAGAGGAAAAAGTTCACCCTTAAAGTCCAATTACACAGTACTCCAAATACATAATAACCACAGCAAATCAGCTGCACAGAGGCGAGAGACAAAACCTAACGTTGCACTGAGCAGCAGTGTTTTCAGATCCACAAATTGACTTAAGTGAAGCTATAAACTAAGATTTCAGTTCCTTCCTTGAAAGTAGCTGGTATCAGTAGTAATAATTGTAGATGTCAGTATCCTGTTAAAAGCTTCTCTCCTCTTTTCTTTCTGGTCTTATCTGCTTTTCACTTCAACTTATATTTAGCTTGTCTTCCATTTCCTCCTTTAGTGTTGATGAATACTTTATTATCATGGCCTCAGACGCCCAGCCTCAACAACACTAGTAGTGTTTGATATGAAATCTACTGGTGCTTTGGTCCAGTACAGAGGTGGAAGAAGTTCTCAGGTCCTACTTAAGTAAAAATACATACATTTTAGCAGCAAAATGTAGTTATAGTATTGCAGTAAAAGTCCTGGTTTGTTATGTCTGACTGATATGTTATTATATGTGCATCATTAGATTATTAATATTAAAGTGTCAGTGTCTCAGCAGCATGTTGCTGTTGGAGCTGCTGCAGGTTTGAACTACTTTATATCCAGTTTTATATCCAAGAACAGCAGAATAATCTCCAAACATGATTAATGGGAGAGGAAAGAAGAAAAAACAAACTTCTGCTAAACAAATGGGGGTTTTCAGTTTGGGGACTTTTTCTGTAATTGTTGTTTTTGGCTCATTTAAGCATTTATTGAAATGCGAGAAGTTTAGAGGGAAAAATCACTATTTGTTGGAGCTGTTAACAACTCATAGACATCGGTAATGTGAGCCCGACTACACACTGCTTTGTTGGGGGAAAAATGGTCTAATCTGTAACCAAGTGTTGTATAAAACTTGATATATTATCCTTTGTGAAAATCTGCATCTTACAAAGCTGTCAGTTAAATGTAGCGGAGTAGAAAGTGCGATATTTCGTTTTGAAATGTGATGAATGGAAAGATTAAGTAGCATAAAATGGAAAAACTCTAATACAAGATGATAAAAATTGCACAGTACTGGAGTAAATGTACTTAGTTACTTTCCTAGACTGGTTGATTAACTCGACTGTGTTCCCGTCTGGTCGTTTTTCAGAGTGACGGCCTACAGTTTCCATACGTACCCTGGTCGCTGCTCATTGTTATTTTATGAGACTAGAAAGCAAAACCTTTGCTGCAGGCTTTTTGGACAGAACCCAGAGTCTGGGTGTCAGAGTGAGTTCCTCTGCCTTCATGTGCGACCTGATTCGTGTTTTGGCTGCCTGCTGTAACGTGCAGCTACATGCACGGAGGCTAAAAGGCGCCACTCTGCAGTGTGTGTGGGGACGTCGGCCTTCTGAAATGTTGGATGACATTAAAACACATTTGCCTGTTGCAAATTTGCAGATGAGTCATGAGATAATAATGTGAAAAGGGACGCTGTCATGCAATCGCACATTAAAGTGCTGCTGATGAGTCATGAATGAGCGAAAGCAGCCACACCCTTATTTTATGAATGACAGCCTGCTGCAGGGTAACTCATCAACCAGCTCCAGTGCTGACTCACCTCTGATGGGACTACAGAGAGCACAGCAGAAGTTTCACCTCTTGCATACTTTTCTTCTGAAACTGGATGGACCAGATGTGTGTGAGTGTAGGATTAAGGTCACACCCTCCTCGCTCTCTGCCTCTTCTCTCTCTCTCCTGCTCTGTCCTTGTTTGGCTGCAGTTCAGCATTAAAACATTTCTTGGCTGCAGTGGAGCAAAATGAATCCTCGCTGCTCCCCTTAATTTACACAGTTTACATCCCAGGTTCCAGTATGGGGTTATTTACTCCTCTAGTTCAAACCAGGAATGTAAAGAATCCTCTGAATGAATACAAACCTGTGTCTGCGTCTGATAACAACTGTATATTAATGATCATCAGCCGGGATGCATCTTCCAAATGCGTCCTCTAAAAAGCACTTTATTCATTATGCCTGACATTTACACCAAATTGGTGGAGAAAAGGCACAAATTGGTGCACAAAAAAAATCACCAGAATGCAGAAAATGAAATGCTTTATGCTCAGAATTTCCTCAGGGAGGACTAACAGATGCCCCACCAAATCTGTCCTCTCCAAATGTTCAAATGATGCTCTTTTTAATTTGAAATTAGTCCTGGATGCAATTAAGAAACCAAATGTA
The DNA here is from genome assembly GCA_024666655.1 of Dascyllus trimaculatus. Taxonomy (NCBI): domain Eukaryota; kingdom Metazoa; phylum Chordata; class Actinopteri; family Pomacentridae; genus Dascyllus; species Dascyllus trimaculatus. The sequence goes on from CM045455.1 coordinate 29,175,969, forward strand.
TGCTCCTCTCTAGAGCCAGAGATATTGTGGATGACAGTTTGTATATCAGCACTCTGAGGGGACAAAGCTCTGAGAGGGTATAAATATCTTTACTGGATCAAAAGTGTAGATTTAAATTTCATATTAACAAGAGAAACAAGGGTATTTTTCCCATGTTTGGTAGAAAGCAAGCAATGTGGTGGTAAGACATGACAAACATTAGTTTATTTTTATGTATAAAAGATGCCACCACAACATAACTTCAGCTAACTGAAGCAAGTGGCTAAGGAATGGTAGATTTTGGTAGATTTTAAAGATATATCTACTTTTACACAAGGGTTTTTGAAATGATACACTTAGCACCATCCCTTCGGCACACCCAGTAACTTTCAAGGAAACTAACAAACCCAGAAACAGCTCTGTTCTAAATTAATGTGCACACGTGGGTGAAAGTTTCTTTTGAACTTTAAGTGAGACGCATTAATTTCCTGCATTCTGGTGAATTTCTATGCACCCGTTTGTTCCTTATCTGCATCAATTTACTGTGAAAATGTCTTTATTTATACAAATGAAAACACAAAACTCAAGCACTGGGTGATACTTCACAATTTAATGGAACATAATGCAGTCAAGCTTTCAGGCATTCTCTATTGCTTTCAGACATCTATCATACCATAGATGATGCGATTTAATTTGAAGAATGTTCTGAATGAATGTAAACCCGCTTCATGTGTGCTAATAACTGTATGTATTTAATGAACATAGGCACTGATTTGCCAGGGGGATGCAGAGGAGAGATCCTACTCTACATTACATTGAGGGCGGCTGTGGCTCAGGTGGTAGAGCAGGTTGTCCACTGATCGCAAGGTTGGCGGTTTGATCCCTCCGTATGCCAAAGTGTCCTTGGGCAAGACACTGAACCCCAAGTTGCTCCCAATGGCTGGCTAGCGCCTTGCATGGAAGCTCTGTCGCCATTGGTGTGTGAATGGGTAAATGAGAAACACATTGTAAGGCGCTTTGGATACCACTAAGGTAGAGAAAGGCGCTATATAAAAGCAGACCATTTACCATTTTATTATTTACATGTAAGTGTGAACAGAGCTCAATCAGCCTTACTACAGTTTTACTCCCTACTTCTTTGCAAAACTGTCAGGTTCCTCAGGGATTGTGAGTACTCCGGAACATTCACCTTGGTGTCTTAAACCATTTCTGTGTAGCTTTGACTGTATGTTTGGGGTCATTGTCCTGCTGGAAAACAAATCATCTCCCAAGTGGCTCCTGCAGACTGCATCAGGTTGTTCTCCAGGAGATACTTGTACTTTGCAGCATTACTTTTACCCTCTATCTTTACAAGCCTTCCAGGGCCTGCTGCCAAGAAATGTCCCCACATCATGATGCTGCCACCACCATGCTTCATAGTGGGGATAGTGAATTTGTGATGATGTGCAGTTTTTAGTGTCTCCTAAACATGGCATCTAGTCTGATGGCACAAACGACCACTTTTGGTCTCATCAGACCAAAGACTTCCCTTCTAGTTGACTTCAGAGTTTCCCACATGCCTTCTGGTGAACTCCAGTCAAGATTTGATATAAGCCTCTATCAACAGTGGCTTTCTCAAGTTGCAGATTTCTTGCAGACTGCATCATGTTGTTTCCAGGATTTCCCTGTACTTTGCTGAATTACTTTTACCCTCTACTTGTGCCAGCATTCCAGGGTCTGCTGTCGAGAAGCATATCCACATGATGATGCTGTTGCCACCATGCTTCACAGTGGAGATGGTGTGTTTGTGATGACATTTAGGAAACATAGCATCTAGTCTGATGGCCACAAGGCTCCATTTTGGTCTCACTGGACTACAGAACCCTCTTCCAGTTGGCTTCAGAGTCTCCCACATGCCTTCTGATGAACTCTAGTTGAGATTTAATATAAGCCTCTTTTAACATTGGCTTCCTCAAGTCACAGTTGTCTTGCAGAATGTATAAGGTTCCCTCCAGGATTTCTCTGTACCTTGCTGTCTTAATTTTATCCTGTACCTTTACAAGCTTTCCACTTCCTGCTGCTGAGAAGCATCCCCACAGCATGATGCTGCCACTACCATGCTTCACATCATGATGCTGCCACCAACATGCTTCATGATGGGGATGGTGTGTTAATAATGATGTGTAGCAAACATAGCGTCTAATCTGATGACCAAAAAGCTTAATTTTGGTCTCATCAGACCAAAGAACCTTCTCCCAATTGACTTCAGAGTCTCCCACATGCCCTCTGGTGAACTCTAGTTGGGATTCAGTATGAAATTCTCTCAACAGTGGCGTTCTCTTTGCGACTCTCCCATAAAGCTTTAAACAACATGCAATAATTACTGAATGACACAGTCTCTCTGAAGAACTAATAGTATTTACTCATTTCAAGTGAATTTTGTGTTTTCATATATAAAAGCATCTTCACCATAAATTGATTCAGAAAGGGAACAAATTGGTGCATAAAAATTCACCAGAATGCAGAAAATTAAATCTTTGATGTTGCTGGGGGAGGCCGCTTGCCCAACATTCAAAGGAAATCTACGCCCATGTTAATGATAATGTAGTAATCCTGTTTTCACTGAGGTCACAGAACACTTTCAACAGTAGGAGTGATTCATCAGAATCCCTTCTCTGCAGCTTGTTGTCACAGAGAGCTGAAAAGGTTCTGTGTTTCTGCTCACATCACCCCCACTGCCACAAACAGGCAAGAAAACTGTCTTTTCACTTAATCATGTTCATCCAGATCCTCCCTCAGTTAATACAGAGAAGCTGAATTAATATTAAAAGATTGGACATGGCAGTTTTGACTGACAGCCACTTTGTTCTGCGATGGCCTCATCAGCCAGACAAATTCTCATGAGCTAATAACAGTATGTGGTCTGGGCTGCTGCTGAGTTGAGTCTGTATTCACAAAATATACAGTGTTACAATATAATTTATGTCAGCTTGCTTTGACATTTCTGTCACCTACATGAATAATAATAAGCGATCCGAGCAGCCAGACTGGAATTGAATTTATAGTGTGTGTCTGTGTGTGTTATTGCACCACAGTGTGTAGTAGCGAACAGCCTTGTTGCGTCACATGAGTTATCTCAAACCATATTTGGTGAGTAAATCACAGATCAGATTGTACTTCTAATTGTGAACATGTGGAATGCATTACTTCTGCTGTCATCATGCAGCTTTTAGAGCGCCGTATTTCAAGTGGAGCAGAAGTAGAAGGGGCCGCTGATGATTTAGAGGTGAATGTTTGCGAGGACCATACACAAATAAGGAGTTTTTTGGATTAACTCTACTCCTGTATGCCCTGAGTTACACTAATAGACCCACATATTTGGAAAAGTACGTATATATACATGCAATAAGAACAAAAAACTGAACATAATTAAAAGTAGATGAGGGATAAACCACTTAAATAAGCTGGAAACCTCTCTGTTCAAACACACACTGTGCATGCTTTGATATTTTGGCTAATAAGAGCTTGTTTCACATATTTTACACAACAGACTGAATGAGAAGTTTCAATAAAATCAGTGCAGTAGTGATCTATTGTGGCCACACCAGAAAAAGAAAAATGGATCAGCATCAAATTATAACTTCAGCTTGTTGCCATAAAAAGATCCTTTCATGTCATTACAACATGCATGTATATGTTCCAATTCCTAAACCAGTCTTGAGATCAGAAACTTGTGTCTTCAACCAAAATATCCATACACAGAATCCCAGGATCTCACATTTGAATATGTTCTCCTTCATTCTTTGGTTGAAACGTGGTGCAATTCTGTGTTTGTCCAGCATCCATCCATCCATTATCTACACACCGCTTAATCCTCTGTAGGGTCGCGGGGGGGCTGGAGTCTATCCCAGTCGACTCAGGGAGAAGGCAGGGGACACCTGGACAGGTCACCAACCTATCACAGGGCTACACATAGAGACAAACAAGCACACTCTCATTCACACCTACGGACAAATTAGAATCATCAGTTAACCTCAGCATGTTTTTGGACTGTGAGAGGAAGCCAGAGTACCTGGTGAGAACCCACGCTGCACAGGGAGAACATGCAAACTCCACACAGGAAGATCATTTGTCCAGCATGATGGATGATATTGTGAGCGTTCAGCGCCACAACAACAGATCAAGGAGAAATGATGCAACATCCAGACTCATTCTTCCTCCTTTACAGCCCAGTGCATTTTAAAATCCTCTCTTGTTTGAGAATATTCACCGTACTATCATCCACTGTGATCAATAACCGCAGAAAAACCCCATGTTTCAACCAAACGGGAAGTAGAACTCAATCGAATTGTGGACATGATGTCATATCTTCTATTTAAATGTTCTCTGCGAAGTGTTTCCTCATTCAAACCTGATAAATAGGATATTCTTAGAAAAATAAATGTTTATCGTCATAACATGATAGGCTTGCATATCATAATAATGTGAAAAAATCTTGTTTTAAGGTGGAAAAACATCTTGTTTTAAGAATAAACTTTTCACACTAGCACATAAAACTGATCCGTTCTTTTTCTTTGCTCATGTTGCAGCAATCTGCCTCTTCAAATTCAAATTTCATGCATATGGTGGAAATCATGTCATCTTAAGGCCCTTCACATAGCAAATTATACCAAGAAATCCAACAAATCTTGAGTACTTCTTTGGATTCCCTTTGAGCTGTGAACTAAAGACACCTCTGGTCTAACTTCCTGTTTCTAGACGGCTGATGTAGAGGATGTCAACAGGTATTTGAGGAGTGTTGAAGGGGATGGGAGTCCAGACACTCAGTTTAAACCACTGGTGAGTCTTTGTGAATGTTGCCACAGAGACGCGAGCAAACAAAGGGAAGGTATTTCTGCCATTCAGCAACTCCGTCTGCGCTGTTTGTAACGAAAACCTGAGGAAATAATGCAGAGCAAACACAGGAGTAACAGTACTACAGTATACAGGTGCAGTGACTGGACTGAGGCCAGTTCCAACAAACAGATCTTGTCCTACCTGTGCTGCACGAGTGCACACATGCCTGCTGGGTGTGTTTCTGAGCAGCGAAGGACTATTTGAGGAGGAGGCCGTGATGCTGCAGATGGCTCAGCATATTCCCATCCTCGACACCAGCTCAGACACACCAGGCACCAGTGACTTCGGCTCCCTGCAGCGAAGCCTAATTGCATGCACAAGCAAGTTAGCAGCAAAACACCAAAAACAAATGTCACCGTACTCTGAGGGAATTGATTGTGTACACTGTACGAAGCAGCTTTAACAGACTGCCGTGCAGCTTGTGTGTGTGTGTGTGTGTGGTTTTGGGTTCTAGTTGGAGCAAAGTGTGAAATGTAGCTGATGACGTTGTGAAGATCATGTGAGAAGCAAGAGATAAGGAAGTCATTGAAGCCTTCACAGAAACAAGTCTCAGACAAAAGAAGGGCAAATAAACCTGCTGCACATGTGACACTATTACTTTAAAGTCAGCTGGTTACGCAATACACTTTATGCATTTCAGTATTTACACAAAGGTCAGAACAAATGAGATATTTACAAGGAAAACTGCATGTCACGGCCTGTTCTCTTCATTTCTTTTTCACTTTGCCACCTTTAAAGAGCCCAAGTTGTTCACCAGCAAGTTTCAGACAGTTCAGATCCCAACACTTCAGCTGCTGATTTATTCTCACTTTACACTGTAAAAACAGAACAGTTTTAAACATTTTTAACTGTATTTTTTCAGGAACAATTTATTGTTAGTTTACAAATTTTCATTTTGTTAAATTAGAGCTAATATCCAATGAAATTACAGAAAAATGATTAATTTACAAAATAATTATGGAAAAATACAATTTCCATTTTTCAGTGGTTGACATGTGAGAGGAAACTTCTTTTTATACAAAACAGGAGAAATGTGTGAAATAGTTTAATAGTGTTTTTAGTACTGGATATACATATTTGTCTTTCAAATATAAGCAAATATTGGTATCATATAAAATATTTTTTGCCAATTTAAATACAGTAAAAAACATAGTGTGATTTTATGTTGACATTATTCACAGTTTGACCAGTTGTTTGTTGTGCGTTTGTCATTTTTTATAGTTAACATGTAAATTAATACTTTTTTGTACAAAACAGAGAAAATCTGTCTTAATCTTTCAGTCCTGAATGCACATATGTGTGTTTTTAAATACCAGCAAATATCTGTAAAATCATTTTAGTTTTGGCTGATTTAAATGCAGATGTGGACATGAGTTACAGTTTTTTTTATGGTTAACATGTAAATGGACACTTTTAAAAAACAAAACAATGAAAATCTGTAAAATAGCAGTAAAAAAAACAACACAACTTTTCTTTCAAATAACAACAAAGATCTGTATAACAAAGATACTTTTGCTCATTTTAACGCAATAAAAATTACTGTAATTTTTTTTGCAAAAATACACATTTTCAACATGGACATTACTGATGGTTTTAGTCTGTTTCTGTGTGTGTGCGTGCGTGTGTGTGTGTGTGTGTGTGTGTGTGTGTGTGTGTTTATAGCTAACAGGAAAATAATAATTTTTAAATGCAAAACAAAACAGTTAATATCTGTGAAAATAAAATAAAATACAGATTCTTGATGTGGACATTTTTTACAGTTTCAACCATTTTTCATTTTTGTTTTTTTCACAGTTAACTTGTAAATTACTAGTTTTTATACAAAACAGTTCTGACCAGTTTTCAATTCTGAATATGCTTAATTTTTCCGTCAAATAACTGCAAATACATGTTGATTCTGATGATTTAAATGCAGTAAAAAATACTGTCATTTTATTTTTTAAAAACACAGATCTTTAATGTGGACAATGTTAGCCTTTTTAAAAATGGTCACAATGTAAATTTATTTTATACAAAACAGGAAAAATCTGTAAAATAGAAGTTTAAAAAATGATTTACCATTTCTTCATGTCTGAAGGAAGAGAGACTTAGTTCCTTTTCTAATACCCACTAACCATCTGATTGATTACAATAAATCTCAAAACAATCACTAAAAATGTTATTAGGCCTCAACTCACGAGCACAAAGAAAGGAAACATTTACCTCACTACAATGAATTAGTGAACTGTGAAAAATATCATTTGCAGTCGACACAATAAAGAGTCTCTGACGCTACAATTATAACCTCATTAAAGAGAACAAATGAGAGCTCTGGGCCTGGATGCTGCTCAGCTTAAACACCGATCACTGAGCTGAGACGGCGGCTCAGCACCTGCCAACAACCTGCCATACATGTACATGACTCCACACAGCTGCCGGCCTGAGCTCCTCTCAGCACCTCACATGAAAGCAGATGGCTCTTCAGACGGGTCATTAGCGAGAGGCTGCTGCTGTGTGTGCCGGTTATTTTTAGCATGTAGTGTTGTGTGTTATTTAGGGATGAAAGTTGTATCGGCGACTCTATTCCTGTGTTTGTGGGAGGCTGCCAACAGGCACCAGAGAGAGAGCGACATTTCCAGTAATTGGCTCCCTGTTCGGCCTGCCAGTGTATTAATAATTACACAACAGGGTGAGTGGCAGCCTTTAACCTCGGTTCAACGAGTTTTATTACTGCGGCTTGTAAAGAATGTGTTCGAGGCGTGTGACACTTGTTGATTATCTTATCACCACTTTCAATGAAGTGGTAGCAAAGAATAAACTAAAAATACAGCAGGTCTGCACTACGTCTGCTGCACAATAGAGAGCAGTCCAGGTAATTACAGTGGTGTTTAACACACACATAATTTACTTCACGATAACAATACTTTAACCCTCTACTGTCTGTTTGACTTTAGGCCCAGGCAATTGTTTCTATTGTACTTTTCTTTATACCAAAGCCTGAGAAAAGGCTTAGAAAAAAATCCCTCCAAACCCCCCATACTTTACTCAGTTAGCCTCCATTAAGCCTTCATTATGCTTCCCTGCAGAGTCATGCAAACGGACATCTGTAGACACAACGGATGCATAGTTATTATACTTTTTTTCGAGTCCGTAGGAGGTCGCTTGCATATCAGTGCATGCAAATTCGACCGAATTCAGGAAGAAACATTTCTCCGAATGAATTTATTTCTAATGTGGGACCCAAAACTGTGTTCTGGAAAACATTCTGGCTGAATTTTGAGAATTTCATATATTTACAGACCTGGGAATTTGTGTGTTTATACACTCAAGCAAAAAAACAAAAAACAAACCCAAACTGTCTTTTCTACGAAGGCGTTTTAAGGATTCAGTATCTCCAGAAATATAACTGACAGTTATGAAATTTGGTGAAGGCAAAGACAGTATGTCTTCCTGCAGAGTCAAATGATCGAATGTTTCCAGCTGAGGCCACATTTTTGATTACTGGCCCTTGAAAACTGGGAAAAGTAATTGATTGGTGGTATTTTGCTCTTAAAAAGTTCCTTAAAGTGTAGATATGTATGGAAGTATCCATATTTCCTAACATAATTGCAGTGTTTGGTTGAAATTTCACCAACTTTTGAGGCCTTTAACATCAGTTTTATTTGATATTTGACATGTATTGCAAGCCATGGTTCCAGCTTTTCGCCATTTTGACATGTCAGAATACTGATGTGGACTCATTCGTAGGAGCACAAAAACTGATGTTCATGGGTGTTTTTATATTGTTATTATAAGTGCAAAGTTATAACCTGCTTCCGTGTTGTCTTTACACTGATATTTACTAACATATGAGGCTGATTTTGCCTTACTGAATGCTCCCGTACATGTAAATGAACACTGAAACTGAGAATTCAACACACATCACAATAGATCTCATACCAAATGAAACAAGAGGTCAATGCTGCACTAAAAACAACAAAAGAAAACAATGCAAAAGAACTGTAATTCCTTTGTGGATTTATGTTTCATGTATTTACAGAAAGGAAGTTTTCAAGAGCCATATTAGCGTCTCCGGTGGTCTTAATGTCCAGCTTGTGTTGTCGTCTCCTCCTTGTACTAGGAGCTGGGATGATGACAGAAAATGAACTATTAGCATCAACAGACAGTATCAGATAGAAGACACTTGAACAACACAGCTGGTCCACTTTGGTGCATAAACTTCACCCTCACATCCTCCTCATCTGTCAGTGGTGAACCTCAGACACCACTTACTGTTATTTACATGGGCTGCTTTGTTCAAATAGCCTCCATCTGGTGATATCCGTTGGGTGTCTCCTGTTACTGGAGGCCTCCGTTCCATCCATGCGCCGTAGGTTATATCTATGTATTCCACTTACGAATGCTACTGCTGAGCATGCTAACTGTTGCCCTTGTAGCGTAGTAGCTACACGGGCTATCCATGTGTTGCACTTGGATCCACTTTTGCAGACTTGGTTAGATGAAGAAATCTACATCATGCAGACCCTTGAATGCAACAAGCACAAAGGCCAGTTCATGGTTTCCTTATAACTGATGCAGACTTTAAAGGCGGTCAGGCATGCATGTCAGTCCACGTGTAAACAATTTCATTGAGCCTTATATTAAAGGCAGAAAAACACTTCAGGTACATGTCGATGTTTCTGAAAGCCTGTGATTTTGAACTTTTTACAGAATATAGTAGCTGGTTACTGATTGGACTTTAGCACCATGTCAATAGATTATTATTTAAAGATGTGTGGGCGGACATAGCACAGGATATCTGGAGAATTTAGAACTTCCCACTGTGTTTGGGTTCCTTCGATGGAAAGCATATATCAATCAAGGTACCTCAGAAGCCCGATGGTGACTACTTCAATTACAGCTCTTTAAATTTTGAATATCATAAAGTGGTAAATGACAGAGAATCTCCTCAAGAAGCTTCATCTGAATGCATGCATTTGTTCTAAGCATTATTTGTCGTCCTGGTGCATGTGCAGTGGCTGTGATCGCAGTGTAAATAGTCAGCACAGTTACAAATCTTGTTCTACACATGAACATCCATGGACGAAGCTTACCTAACACTCACTTTATTGGACATACAGACTGGCCTTATGCTCGATTCTTGTGTGCATATAATGTTATTTGGTCAATCAGTGCTCAAAAACTGAGCCGAGATAGCTTAGAATTGCTATTTGATATAACTCCAGATGGCACAAAAACACATAGAAATCTCTGTCCTGCAGCATTTATTTGTTTTTGACTCTGGGAAAGTTGGAAAAACAGTCAAATTCCCCCAAATTATTACATCTCTGAGCTCTCTCTTTAACCAAACATCATCCACCAATCAGCCACAGCATTAAAACCACATGACTACCATTGTTGAGGGATCTTATCAGACTCATTCAGTTCGGAAGTATATTAATAGCTCATTTATCACCCAGGTGCCACATAGAGACTAAGGGGACGATGCAAGACACAAACATGCATTTCAGGCATAAATTATTCTCCTTTTGTTATCTAAAGTAATTTTTTTGTCACTAAACCTCCCCTGAAACTATTCAGAGCCTCTCTGTGGCGAATCACCTCCTCATTCTGAAAACCTCTGCTCTATATTGTCCTATGAATCATTATTTTATCTCCACGTGTCCATCTGCTGCTGTGGTGTGTCACACAGGAAGGTTGCAGCACATGTCACTTCCTGTCACAGAGCTACAGCGCTACGTTCACCCATCAGCTCGTGTCTTTATCAGCAGAGAAAAAAAGCTCGTCTGTAATTAGAAAATCATGAAGCTTCCTGTTATTTATTTCACACAGTTTCATCTGATGAAGGCACAAGTCATCATGTTCACAGCAGAGGTGGAGGAAGTATGCAGATCAAGCAGTCAAAGTATTGCAGTTAAAGTCCTGGTTTGGTCAGCACGTTACTGTTGCAGCTGCTGCAGGTATAGCTGCTTTATACCCAGTTTTATATGCAGGTCAGTCGATAAATCTGAGGGCTCCAAACATAACTAATAAGTGAGGAAGAAGAAGAGCAGATCTTAATGTTTAAATGGCTCAACCAGAACCCAAATTTTTAACTACAGGCCCTTGAAAGATTTTCATACAAAGCTCATACTGAGGCTCCAGAAGGTTCCTGTAAGTGTATGTATATATATATATAAATGTATCCATATTTCCTACTAAAATACAGTCTTTAGTTGACATTTCACCAACTTTTGAGGAATTTGATGCATGTCAAGTTTCAGGCTGTTTTGACATGCCAAAATGGTGATGTGGAGTAATTCATAGGAGCACCAACACTGGTGCCCATAGGGGTCTATATATAGTCATCATGTGTGCAAACAAACAAGTTGCTTCCATGTTGTCTTCATGTTGAAATTTAACAACATGTCAGGGTCTCGTCATATGATTACCGGAGAAACAAGAAGAAAAAGTTCAAATCTGTTGCCAACAGATCCAAATGCTTAAAAGGCGCCGGCAAATTTTAGCTATTGGCTTTGAAAATGGAAAAAAGCCCACAATTTTGATACAACGCTGGTATTGGGGGCCCAGAAAGTTGCTGTAAGTGTATATATATATGTATGGATGTATCCATCCATCCATCCATTATCTATACACCGCTTAATCCTCTGCAGGGTCGCAGGGGTGCTAGAGCCTATAGCCAACTCGGGCGAAGGCAGAGGGCACCCTGGACAGGTCACCAGTCTATCACAGGGCAGATGTATCCATATTTCCTACTAAAATACAGTGTTTGTTTGGCATTTCATTAACTTTTGAGGCCTGTAACATCAGTTAAATTTGATATAAGTTATGTGTAGCAAACCAAAGTTCCAGATTGTTGCTATTTTGACAAAATGTTGATGCGTACTCATCACCACTCTCAGCACAAACACTGGTGTGCATAAAGGTCTATAAATAGTCATTATATGTGTGAAGTTACAAGTTGCTGCCATGTTGTCTTCACGTTAAAAGTTAACAACACATGGAGGCTTGGCACAGGATTAATGTGAGAGTAAAGAATTTAAAGTTCAAATCTGCTGTCAGTTTTTGGAGTTTTTCTCTGATCTGAATTCTACTGAGATATTGGACCACTGGAACATTTGTTGAAATGAAACCATGTGAGAAGTTGAAAGGGAAAAATCCCTAGTTGGTTAAACTGTTAGCAACTCATAAAGCGGTTTTCCGCTGCAGGAACTTGGCCCTTTCAGCATTTCTTCCTCTAATGTGGTGTAAATCCAACAGCTTCGACCATGATGATAATTCAGTGCACCAAAACAACAACAAACAGAAGGTACTGGATGTAACTCCAGTTATATGAGCACATAGGAGTACTACAATGGAGGTTTGTTATGTAGCCTGTATTTTTTACATTTTTATGGTGATGTTGGAGAAGACTGCATATCAAGAGGTCTTTAATAAATGGCTCTTGTTCTCTTTGTTTTAACCAATTAGCGTCACACCAGTTTTTGAAGGCCACTCTGCAGTACTTATCCTGTCGTAGGGACTTTTATCTTCCAGAAACCTGCTCTGAAAGAGTTTCTGGGAAGGTTCCTGCTATTAGAACGTGCTCAAAGGTTCGGGTTGCCCTAAAATGACCTGCATGCTCCTGCAGAGGAAAACAATCGATAGACATCTGAAATATGAGCCCGACTACACAACATGCTTTTTGTAAGAAGCTTAAAAGGTGGGAAGGTTTCATCTGTAACTATGTGCTGTTTTACAAGCTTGTTTTATTATCTAATTTGTAAAATCTGCATCTTCAAAAAGCTGTCAGATAAATGTAGTAGTGTAGAAAGTACAGTATTTCTTGCTGACATGTAGCAGAGTGGAATAATAAAGCAGAAGGTACTTAAATATAGTACTTGAGTAAACTTTCCACCATTATTGAACCAACAGTTGCATCAATAGCACTAAATATGTAGAGTAAATACCTTCTAAACAAAACCTCACCAATGATCAAAGTGAGAATCTGGACATACAGATCAGTTATTTAAATTGTTTTATCACAGTTATCGTAAAAATACCTTCCTGTCCTCGTTCTTATTGACATAAACTGTGTTTCTTCCAGAGGATGTGAAAAATCCGTCCTTAATTACATCTGTGAGTCTGAATCTGCTGCTGTATGAGCTTGTGGCAGCTCTCATCCCTCCCACTGCACAACTCCTCTGCCAAACGCAAACACAGGCCTCGGGCTGCCTGTAATTATTAGCACATTGTCCGAGGCGGAGGGAAATGCAAATCTGTGCAACAGATTCTGAAGAGCTTACAACTGCCTGGGAGCTGAATGTCACTCTGCTGTAACGGCTCCGTTTGAACCGGCCCCATGACGACGGAGACACTGAAACTTTCTGAGCGAATCTCTGCTGCTTTCTCTGAGAGTCAGCAGAGGATTGTTTTGGACAGGAAGCGCCTGTTGAGAGAACTGCAGATAATCATTCAATCACAAGACAAAAGAAAACAACAGTCGGAGTGAGATTCTTATCCTCGATGAGTTGAACAATCGCTGGTTGACGGGCGAATGAGTGTGTTGGGGAATTTTTTTGATCCTGTCGCCCATGGCAACAGGGGATACACTGTCTTGCTGCACTATGGCTGTAGGGGAGCTCACTTTTTTCACTGTTTCATGGTCAGAAGACACAAATGAATAATGGAAAATGAATAATGGAGAATAAGAAACTGATGAAAAGTAGCTGCTGCTGCACCACAGAGGGTCAGTTTGGTGTTGTGTTTAACAACAGTTGGCATGAAAAAAGTTAGTTTTTCATCCAGATCTTTGAAGAAAAGTAAGTGAAGTTGATGGTTTTGTCCTTCAATGGTGATTGCAAAAACAGCATGCTCGCTTGTATTTTTATGAAAGTCAGATGGCAGCCCCGATGCATGAATCATATAATATTCAGCAACTTCGGCATGAATGTTAATCGACCTGTTCAGCCTTTCTGTTTCCATTGGGATGTGGAATCCAACAGCTGTAACTTCAATGTTAACTCCAAGTGCGCCAAAATAACAACATATAGCAGGTACTGGGTATAATTCCAGTTCTATAAGCACGTAGAAAATGGAGCAGTTGGAGCCTGTTATGTTAGCCTATATGGCAAATGTTGCATTCTTGATGGCAGTTTTAGAGACTGTTGCTCCAGGACATTATTGTTGTTGTCTTCTCCAAGTTTAACCAATGAAGATCAGCTGGGAAGACTGAAGAAAGAACGTCAGCATCCTGCAAGAAGCCAATGCAACTAGTCTGGAAGCCTGCATCATCAAGAACCAACTGAGATGGAGCGGTCACGCTGTCAGGATGACCGACGACTGAAACAAGTCTTCTACTCCCGACTAAAAGAAGGCAAATGGAGCAGAGGCGGACAGATGAAACGCTGCAAAGACGCCCTCAAAGCCAACATGAAGAAATGCAACATTGACCCGAACAGTTGGTTGGGAGACCAAAAGCCAAAATCAGACAGGGAATAGAGACCTTCGAAGCCAAGTGATGCTAGGAGATGGTCGAGAAGCGCAGAAAAAGAAAGGAGAAAGAACGACAACCGAGGAAGACTTTGCCACCCAGAACAACATGCCCTCGCTGCAATAGAACTTCAGGGCAAGAATCGAACTCATCAGCCACACGAAGGCTCACTCATGACGACGTCAAACTACAAATTACAACTAGGAAGTAGAACTACATCCTCGACTTATAGGGAATGCCATGACAACGACTTTTTCCTCCTGGAAGATGATTCGAAAAAAGGTTCTTGTGTTTTTGACATGCACAAAAGCTATGTGAAAATGGGCAACAAGTTCCTACAGTGGAGAACAGCTTGATAAAAGCCTAATGTTATACAAAATCCATGATAATGAAGATACAGAAACATAGAAAATGCACTGCAAAACATTGATGTACTTCAGTGGCATGAATTTTCTTTTGTTTATCCTAAGCTGGGTTGAGGTGGCAGCAACTAAGCAGGTCATTCTAGGCGTCCTTCTCCTCAGCAACACTTTCCAGCTCCTACTGAGGGATCCCCAGGTGTTCAGGGTCTCCTCTCATTTGGACGTGCCTGGAAAACCTCCAAAGGAAGTCGCTTAGGTTCCTTTCAATTCAAAGACCAGCAACCTACTCCAACTCCTAAACCTACCTCTAAGCTTAAAACCAGTCACCCGATGGAGGAAACTCATTTTGGCTGCTTGCATCCACAATTCCAGTCTAAAATATCTTCACTTGAGGCAGCAGCTCACACCCAACCCAGAGAGAGCAATCCAACGTAATGAAAAAAGTTCAGATAAATTGCTTTTTAAAAACATTTTGTACAGAAATTTTGTATTGCCGCTTCTTTCTTTCTTTCTTTTCTCTCTATTTTTTCTAATCTTGTCATCTGTCTGCAAGTCAAGTTTCCCTTTAGGACAACAGGATGACTGAAGTGAACTTTACACTGCTCCGACACTGTACATACTGCATGTGTACACAAGCAATGAAACTGACATTCAACACAATGCGCATTTGTGCAAACAAGATGGGAGAAAGCTCGAGGGGGGAGCTTCACTTGGCCTCTGACTCGTTAAGTAAAGTGAGCATAGCATGTCTAAACTCCACAGCTCTATGGAAACAGCTGTGGGAGGATCTGGAGCGCCTGAGGTGTGAGGAAAAAGACAGTGTTTCTGCTCAGATTGAGTGTTTTCAGTTAACAGAAACGTAATCAGTGCATTGCAGAATGCTTCCAACAAGGCAAGATTTCCTGAAGATTAATGTTTAAATATACAAAGGAAGCATAGTAAACCCTAAAACAGGGATGTGAATATTAGATCTAAACAGCTGCAAAATTCTTGTTTCATGTTGTCGACATACTAGAGTTAAAGGATTTGACAGAAAGAGATTTTAGATTTCACTTCTACTGCTCAGAAAATAATGTCAAGAGTATGAAAAAAAAATCAATTTCTGCCTTGTTTTATGAATAAAATCTTCTGTAAATCAGGCTGTGACTGATACATGAGCAAACCTCTCTGGAAACATCTTTAGAATATAGATAGGAATTCAACTGGAAGATTTAGTGTGAATAAGTGCTACTGAAGTGGAGATGTTTGCATCTAGAGTTTGAGAACAAAACAGGAAATGTCCTTTAGGTGTATGTAAAACTGAAACGTACACGTACAAACAGGCAAAGTGTAGAAAAGTAAGCATCTAAATATGGATTAAAGGTAGTTTTCTTCCACTAATCCGACAGGTGACATGCTTTTTACCTGCAGTGTCTCAACTTAGTGCAACTTTATACCTTTATTACACTAAATCTCAGAGCCAAGTATTGTATTTTACAAGATATACAGCTTTACTTCCATTTAAGATTACAGTGTTTCATATATTCTTAATGTAAATAAAATCCTCTATAAATCAGGCTGTGACTGACATATGAGCAAACCCTTCAGGAGTAACCTTGAGAATGTAGATAATAATAAAACTGGAAAGTCTGGTGGATGCAAGTGCTACTGAAGTGGAGATTTCTGGATCGGCATGGGGAAAAAACGGAGAAAATGTCTTTTAATGATATGTAGAATTGAAATGTATAGACGCAAATAGACAAACTGTAGCAACATTAACATCTAATTATGTTTTTTGGATGTTTTATTAGACCGAAAGGTGACAAGTTGATGCAATTTTATGCCTTTATACCACTAAATCTAAGGGAAATACTGTAATTTACATAATACTACATTTGTCTAACATGTTTTCATACATAGTATCTTCTGTAAATCAGGCTGTGACTGACATATGAGCAAACCCTTCTGGAGAAACCTTGAGAATATAAACTGGAATAAAACTTGAAGGTTAAGTGTATATAAGTGCTACTGAAGTGGAGATTTCTGGATCAGCACAGTAGAAAAACTGTGAAAATGTCCTTTAGTGAAAAGTGTAATTGAAATGCACAGACGCAAATAGACAAACTGTGGCAAAATAAACTTCTAAATATGTATTTTGGATGTTTTATTAGTCCGAAAGGTGACAAGTTAATGCAGCTTGATACCTTTATTCCACTAAATCTCAGGGAAATACTGTAATTCACACAATACTACGTCTGTCTGACAGCTCGAGTTACGTTTCAGATGACAGTTTTTCATATATCATGCATGATTTTGAATGTCTGTTATAAACTGAACGACTAATTGCTCTTTATTAGTGAATCAGCATCCAGCAGATCTGCAAATATTTCCTAGAAAGCACGTGTCGGGGGCAGATTTTAATTGAAGTTCATGACTCCATTGTGCGGATATTGTGTGTATTCATTGGTTTCCTGGTTTGCTGAATGAAGAACTGAAGTGAGATTGAAATCAAAGAGGAACGCCTGAGTAAACAGAGGAACTACCAGCGAGTATTGTTTGAAACCTCCCCCTTCATGGGCGTACAATAGTCTGGTCGACCCCCACCCTGGGACGCACAATGGCAGCGCTCAAGGCTAAAAGAAAATGACTGCAGACTGGAACGAGAGTCTGCCGGCAGCTGATGTGGATATTCCTGAGCAGAAACCACTGAATTCACGGCGTCCTGTAACTGAGGGCCACAGGTGAGCCTGACAGCGCCTGACACCAGCCAGTGTGTTCGGTGCATCTGCTGCTGAGCGCGGTGACAGCTGGACAAAAGGCCCGAGACATGTGCGGCATGATTCACCGGCTCAGCGCTGATGTAACTTCAAACTGCTCTCCAGCTCCACATTTCCTCTCCTGAGAGAGAAGAAGGAAAGCATTCGTAGGTTTTCCACAGTGAGAGCCACGGACGGAAAAATCATAAGTAAACAAGATCACGCTGGACGCTGCTGTCGGCCCTCAGCTGTTCAAATAATGTGGCTTCACTGTCAAACTGCAGGAAATTCCTGAAACTCCTGCTTCCGGTGCTGGAATGTAACTGCACTTCAGCACCACTTCGAAATATTTGTAGTTTATTTAATTATTTCCCTTTAAGTAGAGACACTGCAGGTGATTACAGTGAACTTTCTAACTCCCCCAGTTGATTGTTTACAATAAAACATTGAGGTTAGGGCATTATTAGCTTTCTTGAAATGAAAGTTAAAATATGCAAATGAAGTATTGCCCTTCAATAGAAATCTGAATTTTGGACAAAAACAGTGGATGTCATGTTAGATTCAAAGGTTTTTACAGATGAGATTTTAGATTTCACTTTGTATTACTCACAAAAAAGTCAATTTTCCCCACGTTTTCATGAATAAAATGCTCTAGAAATCAGGCTGCGACTCACATAGAACCAAATCCTTCTGTAAAAACTTTCAAAATACAGATATAAATAAAACTGGAAGGTTTACTGTGTTTAACTGCCACTGAAGGGGAGATTTTGGCTCAGAATATGAGTATAAATACATTTAAGATGAGGTTTTCATATACTGTTCATTGAATATCGCCGTGTTTTCATCCATAAAATCCTCTGTAAATCAGGCTGTGACTGACATATGAGCAAACCCTTGGGTGAAAGCATTCAGAATACACAAGTTAGTAAAACTGGAGAGTTTGGTGTTTAGAAGTGCTAGTGACAAGGAGATTTTTGGCTCAGAATATAAAAAAAAACTGAGAAAACGTCTTTTATTGATGTATGTAATTGAAATTTAGGGACACAAACAGACAAATTGTAGTCAAATAAACACTTAAATATGTATTTTGGATGTTTTGTTCTCCACTAGTCTGACAGATGACATGTTTCTGCCTGCAGTGTCTGAACCTAATACAACTTTACACCTTCATTCCTCGACAGCTCAGAGGTAAACACTGAACTTTACACTCTACTAGATTTGTCTGAGAGCTTTAGTTAAGTTTAAGATAATAGTTTTTCATGTATCCTGCATTTATCATCATATTTAGGTGGTTTTGAATGTTGAAGGATTAGGTGTTCTTCATTAGTTTAGTAAATCTGTGTATCTTTCAAGCTGAATTAACCGTTTTAAAGGAAGCCTTCTGGATTTGTTGGAAAAAGCTGAAAACAGGGCTGTTATTCTGACCCCATAAAAAGCTTTACAGACATGTATTGATCTTATTGGAGCTGCCATGATTAATTGATTAGTTGCTGGCTATTGACGTAATCGCCAACTACTTTGATAATCAGTTCATCTCCTTGAATGTTAAGTGTACTTTTATGTGTTTTTTACTCTGATATGACGGTAAACTGGATATATTTGAGCTGCGGACAAAACTAGACATGTTATTTTGGTGCTTGGGAAACACTGATCGACACTTTTCACCACTTTCTGGCATTTCACAGGCCAAAAACCTCATCGATTATCTGAGAAAATGATCAGCTTGTTAGTATCAGCCATAGATTTTATGGAATATGATGAATTTCTGTGCGTTAAACTCCAAAACAGCATATAAATGAATCCAATCAGCTCAAATCTAACCCTCAAAAGCTGTTATATTTATCCAAAAACATTATATATACCAGTAAAACACCCACAGGAAGCAGAGAGTGGTTGTATTCATGATTGTTAGAGTAAATGTTGCTGATAACACCTGCAGGCTTCGACAGGTGTTAGCTTCTCAATGCAGCAGTGTGATGTCAGTCAGACTACAGGCTCTGAATACTGCCCTGAGGAGTGAAGCGGTTTCAGGTGAGATAACCGGCCGTCACATTTGTGTGTCTGTCTCAGTTTAACTGTCGTCCTTCAGCGACAGGTCAAACTTCACACGAGCAAACAGAGATACGAGACAAACATTCCTCCACAGGAATTCCTGCACTGCGACTCCCCTCAGCTCTTCACCCTCAGACCTGCCTCTGAAAACGAGAGCTTGTCAGGAAATTAACCAGCGTCCTGCTTTAATATCTGGAGAGCAGGACTAACCTCTGCTACGTCTGCTTACTGTTAACCTGTTGTGGTCGCTGCTAAACCGCCCATTTCCATGACAACAGCCTTTCAAGCGTTTCCTGGCTTCGCACGGTGACGTCACCGCTGCGACTCTCAGCCTCCTCCTGCAGGGTTTTCAGAGGAAGCAGACCTGACGCACACCGAGCTGCAGAACCACTGTACAGTAAGCAGGTGGAGTTTAGAAGAAAAGGCTTTGAAACGGAGGCCTGATCTCAGATCTGTGCCTTAGGGCGACTCAGGGCAAAGAGTCAGGCAGCCGGAGAGCTGTGTGAGGCCGACGGAGTAACGTGAGGAGTTACACAGGGGTTAAGTAACACTGAGTCACTCAGCTGGTGGGGAAAGTTCTCACCACAATCACAGACTGTTATCAGAAATATGAATGAAAACTGAAATCCGGAGCAGAAACTGTGACATTTAAGTGCTCAGAAAAGTTTGATGATTAATATTATACCTACAAGTGTAGATTCAGGCGGGGAGGCAGTGAATAAATCCCCTGAAGTATAGAGAACACATGGATCTGCAAGTCCAGTCATCGTTAACTAAACAGCACATTTAAGACAACAAAGAATACATCTGATGTTACTCATTAATGGAACAGGTGTAAATACTGGAGTTAAGACCCTTCAATGCTATTTATGGTGTGACTTTACCAGAGCAATTGAAATTAATTACATAAATTAAATGCCTAATTTAATATTGTGGCAAAAAACACTGTGCAAAATAATAATAATAAAAAAAGAAAAAAGTGAAAAAACATGGTTAAGAAATAGTAACTGGAATAGTGCAAGTTTCAGAAATAGTACAAATAAATAAATAAAACAGTAAATAACTGTAGATTAATATTTTTAGCAGATGTAAATACATTAATTAATATTCTTTTTAAATAACATCTGTAGAATATTTTTTCTGGTAAACATGTAAATTCATATTTTTTCTGTGATTTTTGTAGATATTTTCTCTAATTTTAACAAAACAGGAAAAATATATTTAAAATAACTGTAAACCATTAAAAAAATTACAATATTTCAATATTTAATATTTCATCTTTCAAATAATGGCAAATATCTGTAAAATAATTTAAATTTTTTGCTGATTTAAATTCAGCAAAAAATATGTAATTTTATT
Source organism: Dascyllus trimaculatus (assembly GCA_024666655.1). Lineage (NCBI taxonomy): Eukaryota > Metazoa > Chordata > Actinopteri > Pomacentridae > Dascyllus > Dascyllus trimaculatus. The sequence continues at coordinate 29,196,782 of CM045455.1, forward strand.
TATTTATTGAAAGTTAACATATAGATTCACACTTTACATTTTCTGTGATTTTTGTAGATATTTTTAATAATTTAACAAAACAGGAAAAATGTGTAAATTATCAATAAACTGTTAAAATAAATTACTGTTGAAAATTGTTTTTTTTTTTAAAAAAACAATTTTATTTTATTTTTTGTCACAGAGCTTAACCAAACTACTTTAACTATGGAGATTAACCTGACTAATAATTTTACTCATTGATTAAACAATGAACCAGACACTAACTTTAAAAACATAAGTGATGAGCTCAGACATAATCAGATCCATATGTATTATGAAGTACCACCTGCTGCCTGCATTTTGCATGTAAATAAAGACATTTCCAGCATAAAATGATGCAGAAAAGGCACAAGTTGGTGCATAAAATCCACCAGAATGCAGCAAATACAGTGAACCTTCCATCCCTACAGGTCTGCACCAGTTTGACTTCTACCATTTGCTTCCTTTCTGAGTAAAAAGGAAAAAAAGACTTTGTGGCGCCCTGATAGGACCAAAGTGACACTTTAAGACCTTTGGCAAAAGCACCTGACAATCACTACTGTGAAACCAGAGATCTCATCACTTATTCACAGCAAATGAGTCACTCGGCAGAAGAGGAAACAGAACGAGGAGGCTCAGTTCACCTCGCGCTGCTCTCAACCATCATAAACTCTCGTTTCCTCTTTTACGAGCTGCAGCCGGCCGCTCATTGAAACAGGCACCACGTCTGATCTGGATATATTTTTTTATTATTCCATCAGCATAGCAAAAAAAAGAAAAGAAAGACGTAAGAATTAAGACAGTGATTAACAGAGAGCTGGTGGGACCTTACAGGCCGAAGAAGATGTAAGAAGTAAAGGAAATCAAAGAGGAGGGCTGCAGTTTGGAGCACTGGGAGGCTGGTGGTGCTGAGAGAAGGGGGCTGGGGGATTTCGTAAACACTCGCTGGGGTCCAAAAGTCAAAAAATGTGAAAATGTGCACAGCCAGCTAGTTGCTAAATCCTCCACCTGCTCCGGTTTGTACCTCCCAAAGTGCAGCAGCTGAGGACGACTTCTTGATTCCTGGGGGTCAACCTTCTTCTCTTATGTCTGTATAAGGCAGCTGAAACTACAAAAACCAGTAAAACGGAAGCTCTGGGAGGAAAAAAAAAGAAGACCCTGAAACAACAACAAAAAATAAAATATATATCCATATCACAGTGTGTGTGAATATCCAGCGTCCACATAGTGTCTTATGGATGCAACAGGAGGAAACACTCATTCATCCCAGTACAATCAGTTATGAAAGTCTTTTTTTTTTGTTTGTTTGTCTGAATCCAAAGGTCCTGACAGATCCATGATACACATTCTGACATATTACAGAGGCAGTTGGAGCCGTGATATGCTGATGCAGGCAAATGGTTTGTCTGGACTGCTTTTTCTTTTCTGTTTGTTTTTTGGATATGCAGCTGGAGCCAAGCTATAAAAAAGCCCCTAAAAAAAAGAAATCATAGAAAAAAATAATATTTAAACAGATTATACAGAGTGAGAGAAAAAAAAGATTGGTTTAAATGAAATCTGGGGTTATAGTGACAAAAAAATAAAGAATAACTGCTACCCTCCTCAGCAGAAGAGAGGTCGTGGTTTTATTTGCTTTTTTTGTGGTTTTTTTTAATTCTCAGCTACGTTTCTCTGCCTCCGAGTGTCCAGGCTGGTGATGGAGGTGGGGTGAAACTATTAGGATTTGTAGTTTGAGGTAAGCCAGGTGAGGCCCTCGTACAGTCCGTCCCCCGACGTCGCACACGATGGCTGAACGTACCAATTCCTATCCCTGATCCGCGTCAGGCCCAGCTTCTCCTGGATCTCGTGGGGCTTCATGGCGTCGGCCAGGTCCTGCTTGTTGGCGAAGATGAGGATGATGGCGTCCCTCATCTCCCGGTCGTTGATGATCCGGTGGAGCTCCTGCCGGGCCTCATCGATCCGGTCCCTGTCGGCGCAGTCCACCACGAATATGAGCCCCTGGGTGCCGGTGTAGTAATGTCTCCACAGGGGCCGGATCTTGTCCTGGCCGCCCACGTCCCAGACGTTGAACTTGACATTCTTGTAGGTGACGGTTTCCACGTTGAAGCCGACCGTGGGGATGGTGGTGACCGACTGTCCCAGCTTCAGCTTGTACAGGATGGTGGTTTTCCCGGCGGCGTCAAGTCCAAGCATCAGTATTCTCATCTCCTTGTTGCCGAAGATCTTGGAGAGCATCTTCCCCATCTTGTTTGCTGTGCATAAATACTTCGTTAGTAGAAGGAAAGAAAAGCCAGGACGTCTCTGATGAGACACAGAGAGAAGAAAGTTTGAATACAAAAGTGTGCAGCTGCTGGAGGCCTCACACAATATTCAAGTTACAATTATCTGGTGACCTGAGCTGCTGAGCTTCACTGGCAGCTGGATGAATGAAAAACTGGGTGTGGATTTATGTTCATGATCCAGAGAGATTAAAAAACATCCACTTGTGTTAAACTTGAGCTCAGATTTCCTTCAGGTTCCACAGTGAAGTCCTGAATCCAGTTGTGCTGCTGGATCTGACACTCAGGGGCTTTTTTCCCTGCCAAATCAGGCCCAGTCCGAGCCCGGGGTTCCCACTTCCTCCTCGGCTGCCGGCTGCCCTCTCTCCCGCTCGATGGATCTCACACCGCCGCGGGTTTTTCTCACCGAAACGCGCCACAGTCGAAGCTCCCCGGTGCGTGTCTGCGGCGGGACATCCAGAAGAAGCAGAGCCCTCAAAAGGTCATTGATTCGGCCGACTTTCCTACGTTCCCCCCTGTGACACAGAGCAGGGAGGGGTGTGAGTCCAGAGGACAACTTTGGAGCCGACAAAATGTTGTCGGTGCGCACAGAAACGCGCAGCCGACGCGGACACGGTGCGGAGCGGCGAACGTACCTGTGTCTGCGGCGATCATCCCCCGGACCCCGGGCCGTTTCTCCCCGCTCTTGCCGCTCTCTGCCTCCCTCTCGCCGCTCTCTCTCTCTCCGGCCGCTCGGTGCTGTGTTACCGGAAAAGGTGCGGACCCAGATCAGCCGCCACTTCCTCCACACCGCTCACACAGACTGCTGCTGCGTTCAGGGACCCATCTGGAGCTCGGACATCTCAAAGACAGGCCTCTGTGGGAGCCCAGCAGAGGTGAGACCAGCAGCACTATTAGTCAGATGAATCTCCAGAGTTATTAAAGCTGTAGGACCTTCAGTTTGAATTAGTTAGAATAAGCTAACTCTAAAAAAATAGTTTTCAACAGCATGAAAAACAATTTACTGCTATTTTTCTTTTATTGTCTCCTGTTATAATAAAAAAGAGTTTTAAAAAATCTCGGAAAATCAAAGAAAAAAGTTTTAATTTACATATCAGCCATAAAAACTGACTGTAAATAACATCCACCTTAAAAATCTGTTCTTTTTATAACATCTACAGGTAAAATTACATGTTCAAAGTAGTGAACTATGAATGTTTTGTACATTAAAAAATGTGCAATATCAGTTTTTCTGCATATAATCTATGCAGTATTGTTATTTTTCTACTTATGGACAAATCTGTGCAATACTAACACTTCTCTATCAGCATTTCTACTCATGTAAGAATCTGTGAAATACTATTTATATGTGCAATATTGAAATTTCCACATCCAGAGTAATTTGGGCAGTCTGAACTAGTGCTTATGTATATTTCTGTGTGTTATTATTCATCTACTGATGTTCCTTAAATCTATGCACCATACATGTTTCTATTTAGTTCAAGTGCAGTTGCCTTCACAAAGCATCTACTGTTTCATGCTTCATTTTAGTGCAATATCAACACATTCATAGCTGTGAATTATTTATATTTTGTACATTTAACAGCTCTGTGAAACATCAGCTTTTCCACATATAATCAGATCTGTGCAGTATTAATCCTTCTCTATCAGTATTTCTGCTCACAAAAGAATCTATGCACAATACCATGATATGTGCAATATTGTTCTTTCAACACCCAGAGGAATGTGGACAATCTGAACCAGTACTTACGAACATTTTTGCAGCAAGGCAAATTTCCCCACTGTGGGATTAACAAAGGCTCATCGTATCACATGCATACACTCTAAAATAGGTTTCAGAATTCACCTAAGAGTTTGCACCAATCTTTTTCACTTGAGACAACTTCTAATGAAAGTATGTTCAATCAACAAACTGCGTTGAGTTAATGGAATTAGCTTTTCCTCCACAATCATGTATTTTAAATTAACATCCTAAAAATGGTCCATGTATGTTAAGATGTAGGAGGGGCCTTGAAATCCTGCAGTCAAAGTGAATACAGTTTAAGCTATATTAAGTAACTTTATTCAACTTCAATGTAGTTTTATAGCACTTATACATAAACATCTGAGCTTAAATTACAAACAATATTATACTGATGCAACATTCTTATGTCAACCCAACTAATCAAAATAATATTTGCAACTTAAAAGTTTTATTTAAATAAGTTTTTAGTCTTGCCTTTAATCAAATGGTGGGAATAGGTCCCCAGAACTGCTTTTTAGAGCGCATATTTGAGAGCATAGACTGTACACTTCTTCATAATGACATGCCTTAAACTTTGACTGTCGCAGTCTGTCTGTGTTAGCTCTCATACCACAAAATCAGTTGGACTTTCTTGTATTTTTTTGCACACTGCATTTAGAATATTATGTATTAAGACACAATAAATCTTAATCTGGTGTACTCCAGACCTTCAGTATAGTAGTATGTATATTGGAACACATCCCATAAAACAAGAAGATGTAAAAAAACATGTCTGTATTAATAAATAGAGTAAACTGGTGTAAGATAGTTTGCAACTTTAGAGTGAAATGTCAGCTGTCTTGATAACTGATGAATTGGTTTGAGTATTTTTTAAGAAATAAAAGTCATAATCCACTCATTCCAGCTTCTTAAATGTGAATATTTTGTGGGTTCTTTCCTCCTCTGTGACAGTAAACTGAATATCTTTGGGTTGTGGACAAAACATGACGTTCAAGGACGTCATGCACTGCATTTTGTTTGATATTTAATAGCCCAAACAACTAATCGATTAATCCAAAAAGAAATCCCATTGCATATGAACCACGACTTTAGTGAAAGCTGTAATTTTTTCATTCATGCATTGTAAATATTATGTTATTTTTCTTGCCGAAACATCTACATCATTTCTACCTTATGGATCTTGTATTTATTCATTGTAAACTACACATGTTTAAATACAGTTGCACCTTGTATGTAATTTTTGCACTACTTTAAGTCATACTTTTTCATACATGTTCAGCAATGTGCAATATCCAGAAGTGCAGTTTATATAGTTTATAATATACAGATGAGCTTTCTTTAGAAGAATAAGCTTACCCAACTGTTTCCGTAGACACACTCGCACATACTATTTGTCTAGTAGATGTCTATACTTTATATTTGCACTTTTCTTACTGTACTTTGCAGTAAATTGCAGCTCCTGTCGTTTGGATATTGCGATTCTGATAGTATTTTGATTGGTTGTTGAGGCTTATTATGAATGTTTATGACTGTGTTTTATAATTCCCTTTATATGATCTAATTATTTTCATTATCTCTGGCTGCTTTTATGATCTTGTCTTATCATTTTTATTGACGTTATTAATTTTCTCTGTATTAATCACTCTGGAACTTTGTTAAGAAAAGTGCTGTAAAAATAACATTTGTAGTTTCTGTGTTGTATATGTATTTGCTATTGTTTTGTTTTGTTTTAAATGAGGCTCCACAGGCCACAAATCACTGAGAGGAAGGTGACGTTTCAAAGTTCCCACTGCCCCTAAACGCACCATACGCCATTTCGCATGCGCGCCGTGAGGATCTGGAGAGCAGACCGGTGCATGAGCTCATGTTGACGCCATTTGAGCATTCATTATAGATGGAATCGGCTCTAATAGAACCCGGAGCTCCACGATAACAGCCAGGGGTGAACAGATGACTCAGAGCCGAGGACTGATGCTGTTCCGCGGCCTCAGGAGGAGCTTTGACCCGCTGCTGGGTCTTTCCGACATCATTCATTCAAACAGTTCCCGTATGACTGGACCGTGACGTGGAGGCTGTGACAGCAGGAGGAGGAGGAGGAGGACAGAGTTTCATTGTTCACAGCAGAATATTACCTGACACCTGCTTATTAACACAGACTAAACACACAGGAAGCTAAACACGGGTTCAACTGTAATTACTGCACAACTGAAGGGAACTAAAAGGAGAGAACAGAATAAAAGCAGCTAAAATCATGATGATGTCAGTGAATATATCATAGAGTTTCCAATGACTCATATGACTCTAAATTGACTATGAGGGTATCTTTGAAACACATGAGTCTTTGTGACAAAAAAACCAATCATGGGTTCTGGTTCTTATTACAGGTCCTCTGGAAATATGACAGCATCTGCTGGGTCAAAAATGTACATACAGCAATTCTAATATTTGGTTTAAATGCACCTTTACCATTTTCACCTTGCTTTTGGTTTCCATTTGACCCTCCTCATGACAGAATAGGTGCAGCTCAACTAAATTCGAACACAGACTTGTTTCTTCACCAATCCACAGCTTCTGAATGGGCTTAAGTCAGGACTTTGGGGAGACCAGTCTATAACCTTCATCTAGCCTGATTGAACCACTTCTTTACCACTTTGATGTGTTTGGGCTCATTGTGTTGTTGAAAGACCGTAACTGTGTCCATGACTCAACCTTCTGGCTGATGATTTTAGGTTTTCCTGAAGAATGTGGAGGTAATTCTTCATTATTCCATTTACTTTGTGTAAAGCACCTGTTCTGCTGGCAAACAGCCCCAGAGCATGATACTGCCCCCACCATGCTTGACAGTAGATTTGATGTTCTCCAAGTCAAAGGCCTCATCTTTTCTCCTTCAGTGTTTGTACTTTTTATTATAAAACTAAATGTTAAATCTCTTATTCTACCTAGGGAAGAGTATCTAAACTAACAGTCACTTTGAGCAATACAAACTTGTTACTTGTGCTTAAGTATGACTGTATTCTCATTTTTTATGTTGCTCTGACTTTAACTGCAACATGAAAGTTAGATAACAGGTGATAAAAGAAATTATTTTTTATTTCCATCCATCCATCCATTATCTATACACCACTTAATCCTCTGTAGGGTCGTGGGGGGCTTTAGTCTATCCCAGCCAACTCCGAGTGAAGGCAGGGGACACCTGGACAGGTCACCAGTCTATCACAGGGCCACACATAGAGACAGACACCAAGCACACTCTCATTCACACCTACGGAAAATTTAGGATCATCATTTAACTTCAGCATGTTTTTGGTCTGTGGGACGAAGCCCAACCACCCGGTGAAAACCCACACTGCACAGGGAGAACATGCAAACTCCACACAGAAAGATCCCAGGCGTCCTAACCGGGACGCGAACCGGGGGATCTTCTAGCTGTGAGACAACAGTGCTAACCACCGAACCACCATACAGCCCTTATTTTTTATTTTTCTAATAAAAATGGTTTGATTTTTGCCAATGAATTTATCATAAAGGGCCTAACTTTATTATCAACATCCAACACATACAGTACATAGAGGGAATGCATATAGTAGTGGAGTTGAACAGTCTTTATAGGATGGCCAAACTGAGACCATTACTCACATTACGGTGGCACAATATCCTAAAAAAATATCTCCAGCCAATCACTGTAGGCCAAACAGTATATCTTTGGTCACTCACTGGTATCATTTGTTTATGCAGGTAAGACTGTCATGTAGAAGATATGTGGAGTCACATAAGGTATAATAAGTGTTTTTATGTAACCCTCAGTGGATTCTGTGAAAAGTGTCCCTAATCTGCTGAAAGTAATATCAGGAAGGAAGAGCATGAGATCAAGAGGTAGGAGGGGAAAAAACAATAGCAGGGTCTTAATATTAATATTTATATTAGTCAGATGCATTTGGACAATTCATAATTCTGTATGACCATAACCTTAATATTGAAACTTTGTGACATCAATCTTATTTCTCTACTGAAAAGAACTTTGACCTAATGGTTGTTGTTTGAAATGTGTTGTATAAATAAAGGTGACTCGATTACAAATACTACAGAACAGTGACAACTTATTTACCATGGTTGTTGGCTATATTATAAATAAATGATTCAGTCTGTCTTATTGTTTAGTTTCTCTTCCTTTAGCTGCCTTTCTAATCCTGTAATCTCTGGTCGCTTCTGTATAAACGTTACTAAAAATATGTCAACATGTATAAAGGCTCTTTGAGCAGCGCTGCATGCAGGCGGGTCATCTCACTGAGCATGCGCAGACGCTGCCTCTGTTCCTGCTCCAAGTTGATAAGAATGGTGGGCGACGCGCGCCTGGCAGCCGCACTTTAGACAAAGTCACTTCCAAAGGTGCACACAAGTTCACGAGGTTGACCGAAATTACATGGAAGATACTGGTAAGATCCTAAAACTTCTTTGTATTCCGGAATTTCGTGTATTCAGGCGGGAATCGAGGCAATTCAACGACCGGCTGACGCTAGCTAGGCTAGCGGTGTAACTGGCGACGTTAGCCGGTTAGCTAACGTGGTGGAGCCACTGGTGTCGACTATTAGCTGGAGCCCGAGGCAAATGCATGGCATGTTGTAGGTCTGGTTCAGTTGTACGCGAAAATACGATAATAAATCACTATTGAGTAAACCTTAATATCACTGCTTATAAAATAGATCAACTAAAAATTGTAATTAACGCTCTGAATGCACAAAAGTAAACGTTAGCGCTTATGTAAAGCTAACATGAGCCTCTGCTAACTTGAGTGCGGTGTGGAGCAGACAGGAGTGAAGGCCCAACTTCTGAGTGAACTTTGACTATGCAAACAATCACCGGCTTGCAACATGGCCACGAATAGCAAACAAGGCTGTAGCTAATCGATTTTGACGGAACATGTAGCTAACTTGCTAACGTTGCCGTCTATAAGTTAAGGAGCCACGCGAAAGCGATCAGGCGGGTACATTATTTTTAGCACCTCAGTTGGGACTTAAGCTTAATCTGGCTCCTGTTTTAATGTTAGAACAAGGAAGTATCCTGTTGCAGCAGCTGGTGCTTCTGCCATGGTGTTCTTTTTCTGGTTTAAAGAAAGTTAACGTATTGAAAACATGAGCAGCTGCAAACATGCTTTATGTTGCGGCATAATTAAGTGTGCCCTTGTGTAGCTGCTTGACTTCTGCTTCCTAGGAAATAAAATGTCGTCCAACCAGTTCTGGAAAATTCTGTACCTGATCAGTGTACACTTTCAGGGTCTGAGTAGTCTCTTTAAAATGATAAGGTGAGACCATGTTGTAAATTGTGACATATTATGACATTTAAAAGCTACCTGAACACTTGTGTCTTAATTTGTACACATTCAGTTTTTCTAAAACGCCTAATTCCTCCACCATGTTCTCTTCCTGTAATCCTGCTTGACTTGTAGTAATATCTAGTGCTGCATCTTCGAACTGGACTGGGGGATATAGCTGAACAATGTGTCCCAGTAGTCGATTTTAATTATAATTGATCATTTTTGATTGCTTATTTTTAATTAAGATCTCCAGAAAATAGTTTATGTGGAATGTTACAACCGTACTGTGAATTTAACCATGTGAGCCTTAAGCTTGGGCCGTCAGCCTTTGGAGCAGGCTGCTGGTAGTGCATCACTTAGATCAGGGGTGTCCAATCCTGGTCCTCGAGGGCCACTATCCTGCATGTTTTTGATGTTTCCCTCTTCCGACACACCTGATTCAAATGATCAGCTCATCATCAAGCTCTGCAGAAGCCTGATAACAATCCTGATCATTTAAATCAGGTGTGTCGGAAGAGGGAAACATCTAAAACATGCAGGATTGTGGCTCTGAAGGACCAGGATTGGACACCCAGGCTTAAATGAAGTTAATATTTTTATGCAATTATATTATTAAAATTAGCTTAAAAAGTTATACCACTAATAAAGAATGCTAAAATTGTTACCTTTTGCTCTTACCTCTCACTTTGTTAGCCACTGTGTCGTCTTTAGCTTGTTTTTTTAAATCCCAAATCTCACACTCGCACATAATCAGTCAACTGTTGTATATGATGAAGACAGTTTTGACTGAAATTACTTTAAAGTATTCCATTTTCTGCTGATTGATTTGTCTTGTTGTAATCAATCTTGTTTTTCAACAGGCCTACAACTCTCAGAGGACACCATTACTGGAATGCTGGACACTGAGTCCCCTGCCATGGAAAGCAATGGGGATGCCTTTCTTCCTGACCTACCTGTTTTAGGCCAAGCAGCCGACTGGTCCCTGGACCAGGTCGCTCCAGAGCCACTCTCCAACATCTTGCCCGAGGACTCAGATGCATCTCAGGATGCTCCGGAGCAAGAACAGCAACAGAACCAGCAAATGAACTCCGCAGAGCTGGGATCTGTGGAGAAGGCTGTGGAGCAGTTTCAGCTTGCCAGTGCTCAGCTTTTCCAAGAGGAGCAGCCGCCACCTCCACCACCACCCCCACCACCACAGCCAACAGAAGAGGCAGAACCAGCACCAGAGTCTGAGATGAGTGTGGAACCAGAAGCTGCTGTACCGGAGAGCAGTCAAGGTAACTGAAATATTTTAAGTTTTATTGTTTCTATATGTCTGTAAATTAGTAAGATTTAGCTACTTTAGCAGGACATAAATAAATAAATAAATTTTTGTAGCTGCGTTAAGAGCAAGTAAAATTTCTTGAAAACATGTCACAAACAAATCCAACTTTGACTGTATATTAATAATTTAAGTCAATTTTCATTTAGTGCCACTCAATGATTACCTGTTCATGTCTGCAGAAGGTGCTGAGGTCGCACAGGTCACTGAGGATGGCATGGAGCTTGAAGAACCATCCAAAGAAACAACACAGGAGTCGACTGTTCCTGCAGAGCCAGAACAGCCCTCAGAATTTGACAAACTCTTTAAAGGATGTGAAGACAACCCAGAAGACTTCAACGGCTGGGTCTACCTGCTGCAGTATGTGGAGCAAGAGGTGAGAGAATGCACACAGATTATTTAGATATGTTGTGTTTGTATACTTGTACAGTTGAACAGTTGAGGCTTGCACGCTTATACAACCATAAAGGGAATGTTAATATTGTTCTTATCTCCTCATCACAGAACGCTGTCCCATCTGTGAGAAAAGCATTTGATCTGTTCTTCCTACGTTATCCCTACTGCTACGGTTACTGGAAAAAGTATGCAGATATCGAGAAAAAGAATGGCAATATACAGGTTGCAGAAGAGGTAAGTATAACTGTCATTTAGACACACACTTGTTACTTTCTTGTCTTTTAATGTTTAAGCTTTACTGTCTGATCACACAGTTGACTGGTGACCAGCTAGAATGTCTCTACTTTGTCTTACATTGTTGTATTTGTACCCTGACTCAAGAACATGTCTGTGGCTAAATTCCAGTATTGACAAACGTGTTTGCTCTTTTCCAAGGTGTACAGAAGAGGCTTGCAGGCCATCCCTCTCAGTGTGGATCTGTGGCTGCACTACCTGACCTTCATCAAAGAGAACTCGGATCCTAATGACCCAGAAACTGAAGGACGTATTCGAGCGTGAGTAGAAAACTCCTAACTTTATGGCATGACTGCATAGCATACATCCAAGTTTGTCTGCCTAAAATATTGAATTAGACCATTCATGTAATTTTATTTTTTAACCCTGGTCGGATAACGGGACAACAAATCACTGAACATTTCCTTTTATTTTACTCCTATTAGTTCTTATGATCATGCAGTGCTTGCAGCAGGCACAGACTTCCGCTCAGACCGTCTGTGGGAGGCCTTCATAAATTGGGAGACGGAGCAGCAGAAGCTGGCCAACGTCACCGCCATCTACGATCGCATCTTGGGCATTCCAACCCAGCTATATTCCCAGCACTTCCAGAGGTAGACAGAAAAAGCAGTATTAATTTTTAGTTTGTATCATCTGTGAATGTTAAGTTTTATTGTCACCTCGTCTACACTTCTTCTTTGAACTCAGAGGGTGACATTTCTGTTTTGCCTGTGCAGGTTTAAAGATCATGTGCAGACCAACAACCCAAAACACTTCCTGTCAGAAGAGGAGTTTGTTCAGCTGAGGCTTGAACTCTCCAAATCCAGTCTGTCAGCAATGGTCGGCGATGATGGAGAATCAAGTGCTCCTCAGGAAGAGCTGCCACCTGGTACAGAGGATCTTCCGGATCCAGCTAAGGTATAAATCCAGTTGCCAACCTTGCAGGGAGGCCAAATTTACAAAATCACTGCTTGCAGGGTTGTAGCAGGAGTTTGCCTGTTGTCCAAGATGAAATGGAAAGCAAACTTTGCTCAGGTTTGAAGAGGTGTCTTTATGTCAGCAGCCAAGCCAATGAATGCCAGGGGGGATTCAAGTTGGCATCCAGTCAGGGAATCGCCCTAAAACTAAAAGGATCAAGCGGGGCCCCCTGAACCCAGCACCTGCACCCAGAGGCTGAAATGCAGGGTGCACACATACCTCTCCCCCTCTACACGCTTCTTGTCTCTGGCAAGCTCATGGTGATGTAAATCTTCGGCTGCAGGACTAGCAGTTTTCACATCAAGTGGAGAATGTGATACGATGAAGCATGAATGAGCATTGCTGAGCTTCTTTTTCTTTGTGTTTTTATGTAGAGAGTGACGGAGATCGAGAACATGCGCCACAAGGTGATCGAGGTCCGGCAAGAAGTGTTCAACCACAACGAACATGAAGTCAGCAAGCGATGGGCCTTTGAGGAAGGGGTAGGTGTCGTGTTTTCACCACACTGTTCACAATATGTTCAGTCTTCACCTTATCGTCAAACTAATTAATTCATGTTTTTATTTTTTAGATTAAGAGACCTTACTTCCATGTCAAAGCCTTAGAGAAGCCGCAGCTCAACAACTGGAAGGAGTACCTGGACTTTGAAATTGAAAACGGGACTCCGGAGCGCGTGGTTGTTCTGTTTGAACGTTGCCTCATCGCCTGTGCACTCTACGAGGAGTTTTGGATCAAGGTAACGCCACCTTTTTCCTCTCTCTCACTCCTGCTACCTCCCTGCACTTCCCCCATCAACGATGATATAACATCGACACAGTGAATCGTCCTGCACTCTCTTTGCGTGTAACGTTGATATGTGACTGTATCTGTTGTATTAGGGGATGGCCAGCTTGCCACACAAGATTTGACTGCAGCATTTGCCAACTACTACGTTGCATCTTCTTCGTCTCCCACTACCTTACAGAAACTTATCTAATTGGTTCCATGAAGGTGCTGATGGGTTTACACAGAAAATTTCTAAAAACGATCTTGTCAATGAAGAAATTCACTGTTTCTGTCAACTGAAATTTTAGGTTTAAAATGTGTTGTCTCTTTTGCCTTTCTCTTTCTCCTCTGTTCTTTGTCTCTGTCCTCTCCTGCATCTCTTCCAACTCGCTTTCTCTTTTTCACTCTGAAGTATGCAAAATATCTAGAGGGCTACAGCACTGATGGTGTGAGACATGTCTACAAGAAGGCTTGTACCATCCACCTGCCCAAGAAGCCGGCTATCCACCTGTTGTGGGCAGCTTTTGAGGAGCAGCAAGGTGAGTGCCACAGTTAAACCAGCATGTAAATTGAACGGAACAAATCAAAAGGAGAGAAGCTTGAAAGAAAATTGCATGGAATTTAAATGAACTCTGGCCAGGCTAATAGTATTTTGTGTTTTTCTCTTTTTGCACAGGCAACGTAGAGGAGGCTCGCAGCATCCTGAAGTTCCTGGAAGCAACAGTCCCCGGTCTGGCAATGGTGCGGCTTCGGAGGGTCAGCCTAGAGCGTCGCCATGGTAACTTGGAGGAAGCTGAGGCGCTGTTGAGGGAGGCGATGGAGTCGGCGAAGAATGATACTGAGACGTCGTTCTATGCTGTGAAGCTGGCCAGGCAGCTGATGAAGGTGCAGAAGAGTCTGAGCAAGGCCAGGAAGGTGCTGCTGGAAGCCATTGAGAAAGACCAGGTGAGAGCTGGTGGATCACCTTTGATAGATGCAGCTGCCAACATATCAATAAGTCCTTGGGGAAATCCTAAAGTGTTGGCGTTTGGTCGTGTTTCTCCAGTGAAGTAATAATTTAACTGGGCTCCACATGTAGCAGTAGTGTTAAAATAATGACTTCAGTACAATACCTGACTAAATATACTTAATAATGAAAGGATGCCGCAGTAAAAACCTGAAACATTAGAGAAAGTAATGGAATAACGCACAACAGAACATTGAACTTTAACTTTATTAAATTAAAAAATGAAAATCTTTTCACACAATCGATGCAAAGCAATAAGGATGTAAAAAGACACCCTAAAGGAAGAGTTAATTGTACTACAGCAACATTTTCATATCCAACTAAAATGGGAGTCATTGTCACACTGCTGTTTATAAACTGTTGATCCTTTCAGAGTGAATTGCTTTAATACTTGAGTGCACAAAAGTACTTTAGTACACTTTTTAATCTCCCAATTTTACTCTTTCTGCAGGAATTCAGTTGATCATTTATAACTGATGTTATTGGTCTGAAAACTATTTTTAGGGCTTGCAGTAATGTGAGTTAATATTACCAGTGTGAACATCGTAGTTGCATATTGAGACTTTTTCCACATCAGTAAGTCAGCAAAGTAAAACGGTTGTCATTGCCCTTAATTGTCTTGTCAGACTCTGATTTTGAAAGAAGTCCACTTGTTGTAAAATTAATCACTCTCATTTGACTTTTGTTTGTGTTGGCATTTCGGTCTAGCTTTGAAAGAATATCTTTAAAGACAGGCTTGTGGTGTCTTTGGACTCGCCCTGTCGGCTGTATGCAATATAATGCCACATTTTGCATTGATCCATGGACAGCTGACAACTTAAACCATGCCTATTGTTTTGTCACTATAAAAGCTGCAGTGTGCTTACCAAAAAGAAAAAAACGCAGTTGGCATGCCCACTATGCCTACAGGGAGGGGAATGAGAGAAGTCAGAGCACTGCACACACACTGGTCCACTGTCACATGGACGAAACTCTCAGGAGACGGGTTCTGTTAAGACGTTGTCTTTAAGTCTTGGTACTAATAACATTTGACAAATTACTGCTTTTAACAGCAAAATACTGTGATTCCTTTCTAGTATCAGTGCATCACTAGTGAACAGGTAAAAACGAGTTGTGCCGTTTTCTTAACTGTATTGCACTAGTTGTGATACATACAATATCTTTGTTGCTTCACAGACGAGTCCAAAACTGTATCTGAACCTGCTTGAGCTGGAATACAGTGGAGATGTGACGCAGAACGAGGCGGAGATCTTGGCTTGTTTCGACCGAGCCCTGAAGAGCCCAATGCCCATCGAATCCCGCCTCCTCTTCTCCCAACGCAAAGTCGAGTTCCTGGAAGACTTTGGCAGTGACATCAATGTGTGAGTTTTGATTTTTAGCTGCAGACACTAATGGCTGCTTTCCTAATAACTCAGTTTTTCTGTTTTCTAGGGACGGCTGATGGATTGTTACTGTAGTTTGTTAACCCATGTTTGTATAATTTGCTTGACTTCATGGAAGAGCTCCTGGCTGCTAGCTTGTATAACATACCTGTAGTGAGCGATAACAACAAACTAAGAAGTCAAGAACTGCACATATCTCTGCCTGTATGTGATGAATTATCGGATGTTTCAGCAGTTTGACCGTTTCTGCTCTAACATACAGACTTTTTGCACTTATCAGGACCAACTTTGATCAATGTCTACTTGTCAATGCTTTGAATGTTTATTTCTCTTTGCTGCACCATGATGCAGTTTCTAACAGAGCTGGTTCCACCCCTCGCACACAGGTTTCGAGAAGGATAACTCCTCTGGTTTGAGAATAATGAAAATGCATCATAAAGTTGGTGGGATAAAACGTGAAAGACGTCAATTTTGTTCATTTCTCCAGTACTGACAGCAGAAGCGGTGACGTCGGAGCATTTTGATCCCCTGGTGCTGTTTAGGTTTTCTTACCGATCCTTAGTGTTTTATAGTGTGTAATTATCATACTTTGACATCTTTCAGGCTCGTTGCTGCATATGAGGAGCAACAGAAATTACAAAAAGAGAGCGAACCAGCAAAGAGGAAAGCAGAAAACGGATATGACAGGTAAATATCAGGACAGGGCTTGGGTCACATCTACATTTTCTTAACAATTACAAGATTTATAACAGCTGAATTGGTCCTATAGTTATTCTTTATATCATAGTGAGTTGCTAATGCATGGCACATGAGCTCATCATCTAAAAAGTACGCAGTACTTTTGACAACTGGAATGGGATTTTACTGACTTGAACCAACATCTCCAGCTCTCAGGAACCTGACGCCAAGAGGCAGCGTGTGGAGGACGGTACCGTGGCTGCAGCAAACACAACGATGGACATGACGGCCAACAACTCTGCGTACAACTACAACTGGTACCAGGTAGGTTTCATATCCAACCATGCATTCATTTATGTACTTTGATCAGCAAAACCATAGCAAAATACATTGTGGTTAAGCCAGTTAGGCATTTTACTGATTTTTCTTTTCCCCTTCTTTTTAGCAACAATATGGTGGTTGGGGACAAAACTCCTGGGGCCAGTACAACCAATATGGCCAGTATAACCAGTACTACCCGCCTCCTCCTACATGATGGACACAATCCTGATATGAAGATGGAGACTTGACATCCTTTCTGACCTTCTTACATCTTGGAACCTCTTCACAGGGTGTCACAGAGATTTCAAAATCACAAAAGCTGATCCCCTCCTCCTCCTCCACCCCCGATTGTTCCTGGTTTGCTAATCATTTAAATTACATGTTGCAGCTGCGCTAGCTTCATCTCCAGCACTGGCTTCTTTTTTTTGGGTTCTTAAATGCATGTTATTTGTGAAGGCAGGTTTACTTTCCCCCCGTGTGTGTCAAAGGAGTTTTAATTTTTAGATCGGATGACTTAGTTTGGTCTCTTTCTTTGTGTTAAAGGTTTAAAACTTGTAAAGGAGGCATTTGTTAAAGTACCTCTGAGTCGTGTTTCTCCTTCCCAAACACAAAAGATTTTTAATATTTCATGGTCACATTTCCATGAAGAACAATGAAGAGTTCCTTGTTTGTTTTTTTTATTTTGACTTGATTTCATAATAAAGAGATTGATATCCTGAAGTGTCTCCCTTGAATTCATTATTCTCATAAGTGACATTTATCTGGGTCATAGTTTTCACGTTTTTTTTTGGAAACCTGTCTGATTTTGGCAAAGTACTTTGGATGGTTATCATGCTGGACTATTCCTCATCAAGCTACTGCAGACTAGGAGTCATCTTATTGATCAGTATTTTGGTTTATCCACAGACATTCATGGTGCGTCTGTAGATGTCATCTCCCCAACACCTTCTGCACTATTACAGGACTATATAATTAAACTCCCACCTCTGAGCTTTACTGTCAGGACTATTCATTCACTGTGGTAGTCCTCACTAAGTTCACACCAAACATTCTAGACTCCATCTGAGCCCAACAAATGTGTCTTTTTTTTTTTTTTTTTAAAAGCAGGTGTTTCAAGTTAAATAAACCGTACCTTTTAAAAGCCAAGTAGAAAGTAACACATCAAAGCTATTATAGGAGTAAGAATATTTGTACTGGTTCTGAGGTGAGACAGCTGTACAGATCATGCAAGTATGTGATTTGTATATACCTAAACATGTACAATGTATGCCCCTTGATAACTTGCAGCTGTGTTTCCACTGATCGTTAGTTTGTCACTGATCTTCCTGTTCCCTTTACATCTTCATGAAGCCTTAAAATCACATTTTTCAATTTCTCTGTAGTCAGAATAGACACAGCCAATGGATCCGAAACTGAGAAAGTTCTGGTGTTCACAGCTCATTTAATAACTACAATGATGCATGGAAATTACAGGTTGTTCTCAATTTAGTTTCAATGATTGCAGGTCTTCTAACTTGTGTGTTAAGGATCACCAGTGTATTCCCTTTTGTTGCACTGAATTATTGGGGCCTGAATTTTCAACATAACCTCTGCCAAGAGTCTTTAAATGTTCAGTAAACGTAGAAGTAATGCAAACATTGCAAGGTGACACAGTTTTGAATTATTTGACATTTCGGTGATATTGTACAGGGGTTATTTACTGTAAAGGCCTGCTCAAAGTATAACTCACATATGGTTATGTAACTGTTAGTTGCTTTACCCCAGATTAGCTTCTATATCGGCAGAATACATTTAAATTTTAATATAACTTTTCAAAGATTTGACTTTTATGTTGTTAGATGAAATAGGTATGTATGTTAATTAAAACAAAATTAAAAATCCACTCATATCTGCGTCACGATCAAAGTACAGTGGGCGTGGAAAAGCTGCTGACGAGTCTTGCGTATATCCGGACATGCGCAATGCAGGCCCTCAAACAGCCCTTTTTATGCCTAGCGTTGAACGACTAGCATCAAACGAGGTAAGAGCTGCGAGTTTTCACTGAAAAATCACAAGAAAATTAAACTCCAGATTTGCTTTGGTTAGCGAATCAGTCGCATATTTCACCCGTAATCGCACGGGGGGCTTTATATGGAACAATGAAGATATATTTCGTGTGTTTTTAAGCGACTTTATATAACGCGTGCCCCATGTGGCTAGCTAAGCTAGCATTAGCGTTTGCTACAGTCCGAGAGAGATATGTCCGGGCATCTCCCGGCACTTTGCTAAAGTAGCACTAGTTGTCTGCTGTTTTTTTAAAATTAGTTCCAAGCAACTATTTATGTAATATATATGTTTAAGAACCCCAGGCATAGATATAATGTGGCAGGTTTGGTCTCTATTATGAATACATTCAACAGATTTCCGCAACAGATTCTCACGTCAGACAGTTTATCTTAACAGGTAAACAGGTGAAACAAACTGTTAGAGGTCCCTCAGTTCCCAGAAGAACGTAGATTTCATTTATACATTTAGGAACAAATTAAATGGAGAGTCTGGTCGTCCTCCCCCAGGAAGTTAAGAGCGCCAAACGTTTAATTTAATGAATTCTTGTGAATTTTAATGCACCAATTTGTGACTTTCCTGCATAATTCAGGCACCAGCTGACAATTCAAAATACGATGGATATTTTAAGGACCCGATAAAGTTTTCCACAGTAGAGTAGGTTCAGTGGTTGTATGAGCTCAACCGTGCTTGTAGCTCTCTGCCTCTTTCATATTTGTATATTTAACAAAAATGTTAACACAGCATGGGAATGATCTTCTTTCCTAAGTTAAGTCTAATTTCTATTACCGTGGCTAGATAAGGATTAAATTGAGACAACTGTACAAAAGTTTTTGAGCTGTTCAGCTGTTGACAAATTCTCAACCACTGGATTCATCCACACCCTGGTCAGGTGATGTTTTAAAGGACAGTGATCAGATAGTGTAACCAGGTCACAGACACTCCTTTGCCCAGTGACTATAAAGTTCCACCTTGAAATGCAGCTTTATTCAAATGACACAGATGACAAGGGAAAGATGAGAACATGCTAGATGCTGGCACGTAGGTTTATGTCCAGTATAGTGCGCACTTGGTTGATTTATGACGTCCATCCTGTTGTAGAGCTGCTGCACATGAGAACAACAAATACCTATTTCCTTATGTTTAAAACATGGATGGAATTTAGTAGAATATTACACGCTATGTCATGTTGAAACTGAAAGCAAAACAATACTAGCACCTTGGAAGTAACTTAATTTTAAATGTTGTCAGTTGTATTTTGTATGTGGTGACATGGCATTAAAAGACATGGCAGGTTGATGCTGACTGTCGCTGTGTGTTTTCCTGCAGCATCATCATGCAGCTCTTCTTGCGTGCCCAGAACACTCACACCCTTGAGGTGACCGGAGAGGAGACCGTTGGCCAGATCAAGGTAAAGTGTTTACAAGTTTGGAGAAAAGGTCTGGCCTTTGAGCTTACTGTAGATGTCTTCACAAAACACTGTTGTTTGGCATTACAAGCCTACTAATATAACGTCATAATGTGCAATGGATTAGGAAACGTCTTTTCTTCGGTGTCTCTCAGGCTCATGTCCAGGCTCTGGAGGGTCTCCTGGTCGAGGATCAGGTGCTGCTGCTTGCTGGATGCCCACTGGAGAATGAGGCCTCTCTGGCATCTTGTGGTGTCTCAGAGCACTGCACCCTGGAGGTAGCTGGCAGGCTGCTGGGAGGTCAGTACACAGACGCAGCACGGTTTTGTATAGATTTCTCTGTTTTCTTCTGCAAGTAAGAAATGTTAAGTCTTCTGTTAGCTAATTGTAATTGAGTTTTCTTCTGGGCCAATATTAATACCCATCATTAGTAGTGAAAGAAACTGATTACACATATACATTTGTAGTAAAAAAGGAAAAAAAAATCTTGGTGTCCAACATTAGAATATTGCAAACTCCAACACAGAACTTTTGTGAAATGCACGTGTTTCACCTGTAAGAGAACTTTCTAACATTTCTTTCAGTGATTAAAAGAATGTTTTTTGTAATGCATGACCATTCAGATCATTTTGTAGTCATGACTTGGCACCAGATCACTGATTTATTACAGGCAGTGCATTTTAAATTAACTTGTTTTTATTGGGAAGCAGTTATAAAATAACACGGATACGATGCTGAATATGAGATCCAGTAATCGGTTGATCCCCTTTTATTGAATCTCCTCAGTAACAACTGAAATACTTTATAATAATATTTAACTATTTGGTCACTTTACCACCAAATATAAGTCAGGCTAGCTGGCGTAAAAGTCAAAAAGCAGCGTTTCTTTTTGAAACTGAGCAAATGACTTATTTATTTTACCTAATATATGCAGTTGGATTCTAAGATGAGCCCTAACCAACTTTTTCCCTCCACCAGGTAAGGTCCACGGCTCTCTGGCCCGTGCCGGAAAAGTGAGGGGACAAACTCCCAAGGTAGGATTTTCATGCTTTTTCCAGTAGAACAGGAACTCGTCTACATTTATTTTACTGACTGACTTAAAGATACATGTATAGCACTTACTAATTGACCTGCTTATGCAGTAAAAATAGGTTAAAATTCGTAGTGTGTTATTGTAAAGAAATAAGAATGCCTTGTCTGTCATGTTCAGGTTGACAAGCAGGAGAAGAAGAAGAAGAAGACCGGCCGTGCCAAGCGTCGCATCCAGTACAACAGGCGCTTCGTGAACGTTGTTCCCACCTTCGGAAAGAAGAAGGGACCCAACGCCAACTCCTAAGTTCTTTATAAAGGAGTCACAGCAGCAGCATCGCATCCCATTCAGTTTTTACCAGGTTAAATGTTATCCTGTACAGAATAAAAGAAGTTTGGCTTGGTCTACATGAGTGACGTGTGGATGTTTATTAGGTGCGACTAGTTGAATATAAAACAGAAACCAGAAAGTCAGGTTGGGATTCCTTAGTAGGAACTGAGAGACTCGGACAGGTTTATTCGTCATTTACATTATACATGCAGAAGAACAGAACAAAAAGCAGATCATGTTTGGTGGTCTCTCATATGTACATTATTGACAAGCCATTCCTTTTTGGCCAGAACTGAAAATACTGAAATGACTGGCGATTACTTGTTACTCCAGCCTGTTTGAATCTAACGTGGTAAAACAAAGGCAAAACATCCTGGAACCCCGGCACCAAACAATCCAAGAGATTCAATCTTTACAAGGCCTTCAAAAGTGAGTGCATTCTTGAAGCGTAGTGCATGCTGGCCACTTATCTAATCGACAGCCACCAGCTCGACCTCGAAGATCAGCTTTGCATTGGGTGGAATTCTGAAAGAGCTGGAGTTAAGGGAAACATTAACTTGCAGGTTGACTTTAGGGATGCAATTAAGTTCAATTACCTGAGTGTTCTAAAAAAAAAAAAAAAAAAGCTAGAAAATAGTGAAAAATGTCAAGATGATGCTCTCAAATGTCTTGTTCTGCCCACAACTCAATGAATTTACTGTCAGAGGAAGACAGAAAACAAAACATTCACATTTAAGGAGCTAGAATCACAGAGTTTAGACACTTTTTCTTTAACAATTATCAAAACAGTTCACAATAATCCTAACATTTCTAACTGACGACTGTATGTAGATTTACAAGTCATGCATGTGAAGCACACAACACCAGAGTAAAGGATACTTGGATTCGGGGAGGCCCTTCTTTCCGTAGGCCCACTCTGGTTCGATCTCCAGTCGAGCTGTTTCACCTTTGCTCATTGTCAGAAGACCTTCGTCCCACTGTGACGGTGACAGAAGCATCATGTGTAATAAATGACATAAGTTTGGATGCAAAGAGCGAAAACAAACCAAACCAACATTTAAAACAACTCACTCCTCTGATGACTCTGCCCAAGCCGACTTTGAAGCTCAGAGGTTTGGTCTGCTTTTTCTTCCTCGCCGCTGCAGAGAGAAAACAACAGTGATGGTTTAAGCCACTAATCATGACAAGGTGTTACAGTTTACAATATAAAAGGTGGGGGATTAAAAATAAACACACAGAAAGGCTGGCAGCTGCAAACAGATGTTCTCAAGAGCATTATGTTAGTATCTTAGTATGACCCGCAATTTTAACATTAAATAGCATATCTGGATGTATACTACAGATATTCAGTTCTTCTTGGTCAAGCAGTATATTTCAGGTGTCTACACTGTCATTCTTCTGCTAAAAATAATGTCACTTCTACTATTTATGAGTTTACTCCAGATATCTGCAGCTAAATCATGACTATTTGTAATCTCAGTTTCAGACATGTCCAGATTTTCCAGTTCAGGATATCTTCTGCTCTTTTCAAGACATTTTAAATGAAATTTAAAGTCAGAATGGTGCAGATGTAGATACCTCCAACTGGAGTTTATACCAGTCCAAATCAGAGTTCAGATTTGGGGAAATTATGTTGCACATATTTGTAGTTAGGCCAGAAGCTACGGCAAGTTGGAGGTGGAGACTGCCTGCTTTTCAAACATACGAAGGCACCGCAACTGTAGCTGCACATGACAGCTTTGGTACAGCAACATCAGAGCTCTAATTTAAGTTACTGCTTGTGTTGTATGTACTCTCACATATATGTCACTTTGGATAAAAGCTCCTGTAAATTAATTGTAGAAGTTCCAAGTTAATTTCGACCAGAAGTCTAATAAATGAAACTCTCATTCTTCCCAGACTCTTCGCTGACGAGTCCTTCCTATAGTTCAGCATTTTCCATCCTGCCCATCTCATCTACCACAGCAGCCGCAGTTACTTCTACTAGCACTGTTCAAATGCTCTAATGGACTGATAACCGATAGGACACTTTGCCTGAGCAACATCATGCACGATGATTCAAGTTAGAACTGAACTGCAGATGTCTCCAGCTGTTGTTCTGACCATCAAAATGACACTGATGAGATCTGTATTGTTAACTCCAAACAGTCAAACGATGAGCTTGCCACACCTTAGAAACCACTTGTTTCAGTGCATGAAGTGAAAGATGTGCTACCTGCTGGAATATTGGTGTCAAAGACGGTTCCATCCTCCAGTGTTCCGGTGTACCAGCAGCTCACAGTGTCGCCCTTCTTTGGGAAGTTTGTCTTGTCGCCTTTCTTCAGCACTGATTTGGTGTACTTAGGAGGACCCTGAGGCAAGCAGTGAACAGTGATGTGATGTAACCGAGTGCACCTACTCAAGTACTGTCCTTAAGTCTACATTTGACATGGCAGATTACTTTCTACTTCTGGTTTACTACATGCTGGAGGGACAATTTCTACTTTTTGCATCATTGCTTTTATCTGACAGCTTCAGTTACTTTACAAATTAAGATTTTGCAAACACAAAATGGTGCAGTTTAAATGTATGCATCACCCAAAATAACAGGCACAGGGGATAATTTGCTAATGCTGACTGCTAACAGATGCTGATAACTACTTCACCACTGGCAATGAAGGAGCAGTTTATAAAAGTGTTAAAGTAGCACAAAAGCATGCACATGTAACATTCTGTAACAGTACCTCATCCACAACTTCTGTCTTGACTTCTTTGGGCTTCTCCTCTATTTTCACAGCTTTAACCTGCTCAGTCACTTCTTCCACTGGTTCTGTGCCTTTAAACCTCTGAGAAACACAAGCACAGACAAGCAAGATGCCTATTTGTGTCTGATTTATTTCAATCTTCTACTTAAGGCTGAGTGACAGTAATATCAAGTACAAACACGGGAAGAAATGAAAATGCAGGTTTGTAATAGATCTGAAGTTGTAGAGCAAAGTGAGAAAACTGTCTTTTACTCTTTGTGATGTATTTGGACCAAACATGCAGCGCAGACTTGTGCTGTGTTAAAATTTATATGGTGATATTACAAGGTCTGACCTAGTACGATGCCATTAATACAATATAAAGACGATACCCCAAAAATAAACAAGAATAGGGCTATTTAGGATTAACTTGAAAATATGACATAATTAAATCGACTTCAGAGGTTTCTTGTCTTTAACAGGTTGCAGTTACTTACAAAAGAGCTTTAATTCAATCTTCCAGTGGTTCAAAGTGGGTTTAACATTCAAACATCTCCTCTTAAAACATCCCCACTAGCTCCACAGTGGGCTGACAGTTTGAATTAATTCTAGGGCTGCACAATAAATCATTTCAACATTGAAATTGGAGCCTGGCAGTGCACAACAGTCACACTGTGGGAAGCGTGATTGCAAATTGACTCAAACACGTCAGGCTACCACTTCTTTTGCTGCTTGATAGAAAAACAAATCTCACAAGTTCTCCTTTTCCATGAAGAATCTAGAAAAGACTTCTGTCTGACGTAACATAATTTACTCTGACTTAATTTAGTCTTTAACTTTATTCACAAGACACAGCGTTGGCTGACACGCAGGCTCCACATGTGCACAGGAAAATGAGCAAAGAACAAGAGAGAAACAATGAAAAGGAAGGTTTGGTTACAAAAACAAACGCATCTGTTGTGGGGAAATAGTTTAGACAGCAGAAAGGATGCTGTTGACAAAAAACTGCCTGCACTGTCTTCCAATTGTTGCCACTATACAAAGCAACACAACTAATTTATGTTGCCATTTAAACCAGCAACATAAAGCTCTGCATGATTAGAACACAGCGTGAACCAAACATCATCCAAACAAAAAACTATTTTGGGTGCCTTTGCCAGTGTTCTAAATGACACATGTAAAATTATTTTTGGTTTTTATTGCAGATGCACTCTTCTAAACACCACTTCAATCACTCCAGAGTAATTCATTCTTTCTGAGTAGAGTTATTCAAGTCATCTGGTCGAATTGAAAGTTTTTCTTCCAATATATAATGCAGAAAAACAAACTACTGCAATGTCAGTTTTCTCCAATATTGTGCAGCCCTCATTCATTCAGCTTAAATCAGCACACCAGCACATAAAGACAGTATTAATTCACAATAGAAAAACACACATTTAATATCCTTTTTACAAGATAAACATCTGAATTAAATGTCCTCTGCAGACGTGACAGGTTTACACAGTTCCTGCTGTCTGCTCATTCAGAGTCACCAGGAGAAATGTTAAGTATCTTCATGATCACTTACTTTGCTCTCAAACAGCTGATTGTAGGCGATGATGAGCTGCTCTTTCTTTGCTGTTTTGGCGACATTTTTGATGTTCCCCAGCAGCTTGTGTTCATTCAGGAACTGAAGGAGAAAATGCAGGAAAGAGGATAAAGTTAGCTTGTTTAACCATCACTCCAGGCTCAAATCGACGACAGCTGTTAGCTTGCTCTTTATTAAACATGCTAAATAGTAAATACAGGTTGTTTCCATTCCAAACCAGATGAATTAATGATGCTCTGTGGCTTGTATCTCTGTTGTAGTGGTCTTACTATGTGCTGGTGCTGCACATTCTGCTCTGCTACAAGCTAAAACATCCTATAGCTAACTGCGCAGCATGCAGCAGTTCAGCACTGAGAATTCATCCCGTAAAACACAAATATTCAAGCTGAAACCAGGCAGAGGCTGAGGAGACAAGCGCACCGAGTGAGCTGCATTGTCCTGGATGAACTTTATGACGTCTTTTTTGGGCAAATCATCACTTTTGAGCTGCTCGTCGCTCCACTCCCGTGTTGGCTCAGCCGCCATTTTGAGAGGCGAACTGGTGAACTTTGACCTCAGCGGAAGTTAAAACTACAAATGCGGATGTTTTAATACGAAACCGCTGAATTAAATTAATAATAATAAATACGTTTTATGCCTTAAATGACCTAAAACTGTTATTTTATGGCTACAAATAATACTAACAAAAACTTTTTAAAAAAATGTAAATCGGCTAAATGTACACGAAATACAGTGAATACGGAATTTAAAACCTTCTGAAATAATAGGATATCAACAAATTATAGAACAGAACTCAGTTCAAGTGAACTGAGTTCACTTGAACTCAGTTCACTTGAACTGAGTTCTGAGTTCACTTGAACTGAGAAAGTATAAAAAAACAAAACAAAGGGGCTATCTCAGATAAACTTAAACAAATGTTATAATTAGTGGTTAAATCTGAGGAACAGTGAGTTTAAACTGTCTGTGATGTGAGTCTTGCCACCCATTGGACAAATGTAAGTATTCAAAAGTACCATTATATAAAAATAGAAAATATTCCATTACAATTTACAGTCCAACTTGAAAAATTCTTCTTAAGTAAAAGCACATACCAGCAAAATTTAGTGAAAGTACTGCAGTAAAAGTCTAACTGACAGATTATAAGATTATTAATAGTGAAGCATCAGTGAGTCAGCAGCATGTTACTGTTGGAGCTGCTGCAGGTGGAGCCAGTTTGCACTACTTTATATCCAGTTTTATATGCAGAGAAAGCTGATAAATTGAGATGAATTTTTGATTTTTGCAGTGATATTGGATCATTTTTTAAAATGTGACTTAAAAAGCTGTTAGATAGATGTAGTTGAGTAGAAATACAGTATTTCTCTCAGAAATGTAGTGGAGTGATAGCAGAAAGTTGCAGAACATGAAAATACTCAAGTAAAAATAAGTTCTACTTAACTGCTTGTACTTAAGTAAATATACTTTTACTTCCCAAAATTGGTCAACATAACAAATAAGAAGAAGCACATTGAGTTAGTTTCAAAGTAAAACATACAAAAATGGAAGAAATTAAAAAATTAAAGTATAAAAAAACAAAACAAAGGGGCTATCTCAGATAAACTTAAACAAATGTAATAATTAAACAACCTCCGTTTCCATCTTTTACATTTATTTATAGACCACAGTCACATGAACATTTTAATTATTTCAGTACCCCATTAAATTCTTCATTTCCTGTTATTCCCCCTGTGTGCCAGGATACACAACAGAGCAACAAATCCTTTTATATCCACCTATAACAAACTAAATCCCTCATTTGGTTCTCCTCCACACAGCCCAGTGCCATTAACAGTCATCTACACTGTACACAGATCAGTTATGTGTAGTTCATTTGGATTAATGCAGTATGTATTTTCCATCTTTTTATTTGTCTATAGTGGAGCAGCAGCATCACATCCCATTTTCAGTCTACAGTCTCTTTACTGCCCTGCAGGCGCAGTAGCACCACCTTGTGGAGCCAAATTGTTCTGCATATTCCTCCTCAATATTTCTGGAGAATTGTTTTCACTTATGTTGCATTTAACCCTAATATTTAGAGGTACTGCAGATGAAATGTTACAATTCATTAACTTGTTGCAATATATTGATCATTTATAAACATTTCAAAATGAAATGTATTTAATAATAAAGAACTTCATTCATATAGTATCTGTAGGAGCCAGTCACTGCTCAGTTCTATGAGTAGGAATCCATCAGGGTAACAACAAATCTGAAAACTAACTGGTAACCAGTGAAGTCCAGCAAGAACAGGAGTGATGTGGTCACTTCACTGGAACAAGTTAAAATGCGAGCAATTAACTGAAAGCTTTGAATGTTTCTTTTACTGATACCAGACGAAGGTGTGTTAGAGTCATCAAGTCTGCAGATGATGAAGGCATACATTACTATGTCTAAGTCTGACAACGAAAGAAAAGATCAGACCTTAGAGGTGAGCCTGAGCATTTGAACTTCTTTTTAGATCTCTACCTGGCCGACAAGATCAAACCAACATTTCACACATATATTTCACGGTACATAGCAGAAGTGAGTACAGCCCTGTGCAATATTACATAAATGTTGAACGATTCAAACTTGTCTCACTTCTTATTAAGTGTATTATTTTTAAAGCGACAAGTATTTTCTTTAATAAACAAACAAAAACAAATACTTTGGAAAAACATCATTGAAAATTCAGGTCACAGAGTAGTGAATACACCTGTGATCACTGACAAATAAGTTAAAAAGTCTCCCTTTCCAATCAGCCTTACTGCATGAACATAGATACGAAATGAACTATGAACACCAGAACCTTCTCAGTTTTGGAACTATGGGCTGTGGCTAACCATACATCAGGGCTCCATATGGAAAACAATTGCCTGGGGAAGTGAAACATGTGACTGTGATTCTTTACCAAGATGGAAAAGAAATATGAAAATTGGTGACCAACTAGTGGAAACACAGTTGCAGCAATAATCAGGAGGTATATGATGAACCATAGTACCACTAATCAGAGCTGCAGTGGTCGTCCTCCTAAAATGTCCCTATTGACAGTGCACTACTTTTATAGTGTAGCTCTGAAAAACAAACAGCAGCTGCTTCAGACTTGGCACAGGGGTTACCAGTGGAAATCAGAATTTCTGTGGAGCTCAGACAGTTTAAAGAGCAGTTCATAACATTAACGTCTATGGACTGTGTGCAAGAAAAACAACTTTGTTTGCTCTTTAGCACAAAACTGTAACATGAAACTTTGCTAAAGAACTTAAAAAGAAGTGTGATGAATGTTGGAGCACATGCTTTGGATAGATGTGACCAAGGTACTTTTTTCAGCTAAGATGGAGTCCAGCATGTTTGATGTGAACCTGACCAGGACTGCCACAGTGAACGCATAGTCCTGACAGTGCAGAACGAAGGTAGAAGTGTGCTGCTGCTTCAGACTTGGCGCAGGGGTTATCAATAGATATCAGAGTTTCAGACAGAGTGAA